>JAAAKM020073195.1:156013603-156093354 GCA_010016025.2 Alatinidae sp. Z8VKAUB7J3
AGATAAGAAACTATTCATTTAATAAGGTAAGATCAAAAGCAATTTGTATATGAATATATGTAGTCTGTAAATGCTTCACTGCCTGACATAAAATTATGGTATGGGAAGAAAGATTTAAAGTTTTGATAACTTTAATCCTCGAATAATCATTAGAAAGATTATTAAGGTAAGATAAGAAACTATTCATTTAATAAGGTAAGATCAAAAGCAATTTGTATATGAATATATGTAGTCTGTAAATGCTTCCCTTCCTGACATAAAATTATGGTATGCGAAGAAAGATTTAACGTTTTGATAACTTTAATCCTCGAATAATCATTAGAAAGATTATTAAGGTAAGACAAGAAACTATTCATTTAATAATGTACGATCAGAAGTAATTTAACTACATAAATAGCAGCTTGTAGGTGCAATTACATGCTTAAGTATTGCAAGAGAAACATCACCGCCTAATGATGTCAAGAGGACTTAAAGTTTTAAAAACTTTGATGTAAGGATAATTATCATTAAAAAGATTATTAAGGTAAGATCAAAAGCTGAATTTGAAAGAACCTCACCAGCTTGACTCTAGTTCGGCATTGTGGAGTGACATGAGAGGTGTAGCATAAGTGTTAACAAAAAAGTGGGCACATTCGCCAAACTAAAGGGATAACCCGTCCTTGCAAACTTGATGCATTTACACCTATTTTTTTAAAAGAACATTCGGAGTTCTTCAAGACTTAAAATGTTCTTAGATATTCGAAAAGAAGCCTTAAAAAAATTGTTAAAATGTTCTTAATTCTGAATCATATAAAGCCTTCATGTTCTTAATATTTTAGTTCCGGAAACGCTGTTTTCCTTAATTTTCTGACAAATGAACACAGGCAAGTACACTGTAAACGACTGATGCAGGCTCTGCCAGAACCCAAAATGTAACAAAAGAAAAATTGCATTTAGGTCAACACAAGAAGTAATTTTGACTTAATTAAAAAAGTTACAACAAGATTACAACTTCATATTAGTCCAAATTAAGCCTACTTCGTTCTTAAGATGTTCTTAACTTTTACTATTTTCAAGGGTTGTTATGTTGCGTTCTTATAAACTATGTTCTTATAAAAAAAAGTATATTGTCTTTCCTCGATCCTGTTCCTTTTGAATAAGTGCAAGTTTTAACATATGACATAAAACAATTAGTGAACGCCCTCAGACGTTCTGCACCATGTCAAAGGTAATTAATCAAATAGCTAGGCAGTCTACTTTAAAGTAAATTGAACATTTTCTTTTAACTTACAGCTGTTTAATCTAATCGACCTTAAATTTTAATACCAACAATATACCAAAAACTGGGTTAACAATGGAGCGACCAACACATGAAGATCGGCTCTCTACGTTTTGGCAGGATCACGGTTCCCTTGTTCCAGTTTAAATCGAGGATATCGAAACCCAAGCGTGGGACTCAAGTAATCTGGGGGTGGGGGGCATATACAAACATGCAAAGTTATAGCACCTTAAAATAAAAATCTTCATAATAGTCCCAAATGACAGAAAGTGTGTGTGCATGTGGTTTTTTTCAAACTTGTTTAGGAAAAGTACGCTTAATATGGTAACGGCAGCCGACACACAACAACGCATCCGATGGCTGGAGCAGACCTGGGTCAGGATTCACAGCACTTTTATTGTCCGCGTCATTATTGTGGTGCAAGTTCGTCTGCTGTCTAGCCATTGGGATTCGCATCGTCTTCCAGTTTAATCCGGCATCAGATACATATTAGTTCTGCTGCATTATGAGCTCATAAAACGTTTTACCAACAAGTAACAACTTTTCCTCCTTATTCTTTCCTCATCTTACTCTTCGCCAGTTCCTCCTTCTCCTCCTTATCTTTCTTTCGAACCAGTCGGTGCTGTTTTTATTGTGTTTTCCTGGTGTTCGCAATATTGTAACATACACAATTACCCATAGCAAATGTAAATAAAAGATTAAGCTGTAGGAAAGAGCCTTTTCGTTTTCATTTCTTACCTTTGAGTTACTACTAAAGAAAGGAAAAGACAAGAGTGGGAAATGCCCGAAAAGAAGATTCTAGCCGATGAATTGTTTAACTGGTACTTTGACACGTGAAGTTCTAGCACGCCCTTTGAACTCAGCTTTCTTTTCTCGTTAGTCCTACACTTAGATACGTTTAATGGCCCTTGCAGTTGATTGATAGAAAATCCCGAGAGAATCAAAAGTTATCTGTCATATAAGAGCAATGCACGAAAGAGACCAGTCATTAATTCCAAGGTTTAAATATTTCTCAGTAATATTTACATTCTTGACAAACTATATCTTCCAATAAATCTCATTTTATCTATCAGTACTAACATTCATTTCAAATGAAGTTTCTTGTCCATTATTTATATTATATACAGATCCATCGTTCTGATAAAAATTCAATGGTTTAATTTAGATTCATACTTATTATCTTAGTGTATATCAAATTAGATTAAATTGCTTTAAATACATTACGTTATAATGTACTTATAATTAAAATTATCAATTAAATAAATTACATATCCGTCAGATCCATGGCATTGATTAAAATTCGTCATTTCCGAGTTCACATGTTAATAAGACTCTTCCGGTTAATTTTTGACTTTAGTTCTGCAGTTGAGCAATCAGCAACCATAACTAATAACTATAATGCTGGTTATGATAATGATAATGATGAGATGCTGACGCTGAGGTTTGTGGCGGTGATAATGGTTGTTACAATGATAAAGATGATGTTGATGATGATGATGATGATGATGATGATGATGATAATAATCGTGTTGGCGACCAACCATGTGCTTTTAAAAAGTGTACCGTGTGCAACATTACAGTACATCGAGATTAAGACTCTTGTGCCAGAACTTAACAATAACGTACCACGCATTTTCTGCACTAAGTTCGTCAATAAATCAGCCCTTTTTTCTATTCGCTGTACTCAGTTTTTCCTACTAGATTCTGATATTATCTAAATGATTTTTTCAAAACAACATGCCCCAAAACATTTTGTTATATCATATCGCGAATGCCTATTCAAATGAAGGCAGATGGATTGTATCTTTCTAGTTTCATCAACGTTTTATCGCCAGGGTTATCTTCCCTGCTGCCATGATCACAGGCTAAGCAAGATTGTATCATTATTCATTTCTGGTTAAAGATGGAAATTTCCTGTAAAATTCAAACGATGTCTCCCAAGTAGGCTATCATGTGGGCACTAACGAAACAAACGGTACTACAACACATCACGTATGACTACTCCCGTAACTTGGTCGTTGCATGCTTGGAACGAATCTTAATCCGACAACAAAAGTTAGATATGTTTAGTATTATAACCCCAATTGCTAATCCCAACACAATAAAAGTTAATTTTTTTGTAACTCCTACTTAATAAAGTGATATATTTTTGAGGAGAGAGCATATTCGATAGTCTAAAAAGTGAAGGAAACTACATTCCTTGGTAATACGTTTTTCACTTTATATCTGTCATATCAATTTGAGATTCTTTTGAAAACATTAACTCGTTGCGGGGGAACAGAGGGGCCAAGCGGAAAAGAAGGTTTTAATGCCCGCGTTTGCGTCTGCCTCTTCTTGTTCCTGCCATGTCTACTTGTATTTAACGACTTTCGGAATCTTATAGCATATTAATCTCGATAACTTACTAGCCAACCTTTCATAGTCTTAATAGGATAGATCTTAATATATCAGAGTTGAACGTTATGAACGATCAAAACGAATCGCTATCGTCAACCTTTCGCGCACGGATACGTTCGCATACGTACCTACGTACGTCTTTGAGTGGAATTAGGGATGTACTTAATTTAATCTGCTTGTGCAGCTACGTACCCTAAGATATTAAGAACATTGTCTTAAGACACTGCTAACCTTGGCATTCCTCTTTTCTTGGATATTTGGAGCCATATACTAGCAACTTTAGTTCAATCTTTCATAGGCTACTATCGTAGGCTAGTTACCAGAGCTTTATCTCTTTGGAACACACTAATCATAGAACACTGTGTCGTATTCACGTAAAATATAGTAGGAATTGAATATGCAAGTTTTAAGAGATACGAGGGACGAAATCTGTGAAAGGATATCTTGAAGGTAGGAAACTCGTAGCCGTAGAGAAAGGTTCCTTCTGCCTATTAAGTGAAAATACTGACGTCGAGGCATGGTGGCAGTGAGAACGAGGACTCAACAGAAGGGCGGGGCCATTGCTCTCCAAGTAATGGGCTAAAGCATAAAAAAAGTTCACAAAGGTAATGCTTCTGGAGCATGTCGTGCCAAAACAATTTCCTTCACTGTCAATATAATACTAAACAGATATAACAGATAAAAAAGTGTTCAAGCTATAAATATTAGGTGCTTCAGAGTTCTCCCCTCCTTTTGGCCATCCAACTATCCCCGTAATTATTCTAGGGTCTGGAATGCCGCCAGTGACGTAGTGCGCCCGAATAGTATATCATAGCTACAGAAAATAAAGTCATGTTTGAAAAAGTTGATTGTCTCTTTGCATGTGTAATTTTACCCGTCCAGTTATGTCATCACGGTGATTTTTAAGTATAATTAGCGGATAATCCGCTCAAACTTAAGAGGAATGTTTATCTTTCAGATCTTGCTATTGTTTCATTTCCAAGCCAGCCAGTTTAAACTGGTTTAGTAATTGGAATTGCAGGGCAGACATGTGACTTGCCGAGTGGCAGTGTTCATCTGGCTCTTGTTATAGTGCGAGAATGGGTTAAGGGGAGATTGCTAAGTGATGCTACTGGCATTTTTTTGGCAAGATTTATTTTTAACGGTTCCTTTTGCATTACAATAAAAAAGATCACCTTGGTGTTAGACTAATCCCCTCAAGGCAATCAAAAAGATATCACCCCAGTCAAGGAAAGGCAATCGGTAGGCGACTGCGATCATTCAATTGTCTTAAATTGATTGAGATGGTGTGGTCATGTGAAGAGAGCACCATAGGAATTGCTATGAAGATGGAAGTGTGGTGGGAAGACTGAAGAAGAGCTGGAGAAGATGCATTGCTCAGGATATGGAGGAGCTGGGAGTGGGGGAGAACAGACAGAGATTTGTGGTGAAGGGTCATCGCCTGTCCAACGGAAGGAGTGACATTAATTGATCATGATGATGATGATTAAAAATTCTTACTTTTTTAGCTCATTAAAGCACAAAGTGAAGTAACTAAACTAAGGGCTGCTTATGAAAAGGATCAGGTTGCCCATCAGAAACTTCAATATGACTTGACTGTTGCCAACAAAAAGATACACCAAGAGAAGAGGAAAGCTGCTGAGCAGGAACAAGAGTTGCTATCAACCAATAAAAGCCTACAAGGTTAGTTTGTTTGTCTTGTTATTTCTCTGCCATGGATATAGTTTTATTTGTATGTCTATTTTCTTTCCATATGTCTCTTTCTGTTTAAGTTACATTTGGAACTGCGTGCAACATTTATTTGCCTAATTGCCATCCACTAGCAGATTGTTGGTATTTATTGTGGATGTAGAGTAGTCAAGAATATCCCCAATGACTTTAACATATTTTCTAACTGCCATTCCTTCATGCTTATCACATGTAAGCAGGTACTACAACCATTAGCCTCGTTTGCAGAGAGAAATATTCGCGCACGCACACAGTACGACCATGGAGGAATTTGGCCTTATTCCTCCATGAGTACAACACTGTCTGGTGTCCCTTCTAGTTTTTCCTTCTTCTATGATATCGGTACCATTGACTGAATAGCTCTAAATGTGGCAAGTCATACGCCTAACCTTTTCTGCCCGTACCAAAAACGGCCAGTGGGTTTACATCTGAAAGTGCCAAAGAAGGTTGGCATGAAATAGCAATCTCTTACAGTGAGAATTTTCGTTTTTCGTTTTCGCAGTTTAATTTCTCTCACGCCTGACAGGGCTTATGCGAGCTTTCTTCAAACAATCAGGAATTCTGCAGACTTCGCCTCGACTGTCTCTTTCGTCAAATAGCTATAAATGAAAACGCGTCTCCGGCGTATACATATCCGCCATCTATTTCCTTCATTTACAATTTCTCAGTGCGAATAACGTCCCTCGAAAACTGAGGCTAAAATTCATATCAAGTCTAGTTAAGGCAACAGTAGCACAAAATTTTCGTCGGACTTTTATTTTGCAGACAACAAAAATTTAGTTAGTTTAGCGGTATTGATCTAAGAAAGCTTAAGAAAGCTACTAGAAGTCATGAAATCTGCAAAACTGATATCACAATAGTTAACACAAAAATCAGGGGTGACAGCCAAATACAGGTTCAAAATTCCCAAATCTTTCTAGGCTTGTTTTCGGCAATTCTCTGCGATTATGTCCCACAAACTTGAGGTATATTGGAGATTTACATCCCGTTTACACGGGATGGGTCAGTCTTGCGTTTACACGGGATCTGGCGGATTCGAACTCGTTTGGATCTCCTAGCAGTTCGAAAATCAGGCGAAAAACTACCACTGCGAGGCAAACTTGACGTGATCGCTATTCAAATCCTAATTTCGTCCTTGTATTTGCACGTTAGTAATAATATCCTATTGTTGATATTTCAAACGCCGCATTTTACCGCAGCTAGTCATACCAATGTGAGAAGGGAACAAGCCTGCAGCATTCCAACTGAGATGTCAAAAGCGTAAAAGCGACAACGAAAAGTCTAAGACTAGAGGTGAACTTGATGCCGTGGGACAACTTTCCCCGTGGTTACTAAAGTTAGAGCGCAGAGAAAGGCAGATCTGAGTATTGCCCCATGCTTTCAGGGGGCAAGCCGCCATCCTCCTCTCTAATTGTTCTTAGAGTATCTTGCTTATTAGTATTATGTTTTAGTACTTTTAGGAGTAATTGTGTAGCTCCACTTGTTAAGTTTGACTTCTGCATGTTTTTCATATTATATCTTATCAAAAAAGCAGAAAGGTTTAAAGCACATTCGTTGAAGAATGTTTTTCCTTAACTGTTGTACGGGGAAAGGTAGTTTAGGTAAAATAGCCATTTAACAAGAATGGCATACAGCAGACCGTATCCTTTTCTAACATAAGATGCATAAATTTTCATTGTTAAAATTGTGATTGATTTCTTCTTTGTAAACCGTTTTCGGACGATGTATACCTGAGCATAACAGGCGTTGGCGAAGACTTCACTTGGCGGCTAAGAACTGATGATTAAAAGGTTCCTCCGCTTGCCCCAGCCTCTTCCCTATAGTATGATTTTGCTGAAATATAAGTGATTTCGTAGAGATATGACAGCGAAAGTTATCACTTGAACAGTCAAGTAAGGGGAAAGACGATCCAAGGACTAATTAACTCAGGTGGACAAAATGTGCAAGAGCAGTGTTATAGAAAGAAAAGTGAGGTAAAGGCTAAGAAATGAATAAATGACGTAGATGTAGATGTAGATGTAGATGTAGATGTAGATGTAGAGATAGTTTCTTCCTAGACACGATAGAGGAGAAGGTGTGGAAAAGGAATAATAGAAAGAACGATACAGTGGATCAAAGATGTCATAAATTCGGCACAAAATTTATCAATAGGCACGTCCATGATCGAATAACAGGATAAACCAAGTATCTCAACTATTTTCAAAAGATGAGGTAGGATTGATTGTGTGACTTGCCTAAAACACAATGTAATAATTCAGTTTATTGTTTAGCAATATGCGAAACCTTCTACATGTAAAGTGCCAGTGTATTAATTAATAAAGATATCAATAGTATAGGCTATTTAAGCTAACCTATTTATAACTTATGAGATCGAGACCTCTGAACTAGAACGACTACTGTAGGCTACTGAGGTGTGTGCGAATCATACGGTATTCATATTGACTGCCCTTTTGACACTGATGGTTTCTTTTGGGGAACCATTGCATACATATTCATACTTAATCGCAAAGTGCTGGTTTTGCTTATAAGTAATAGGCCTATCGACAAAGAATAATGATACAACTTGTTATAAATATTATAATAACGATAGGTTTACCTTCTAAACTTACCGTATGCAGTTAGTTCAACGTACGTAGATGTATAGGGTGTACTTCCGATGCAAGCTCAAATTATTTTGACATCAAATAGTAAATTCAAGCGTACAGGCGTGCAATGTAAGGCCTATCTCGAGAATTTTTTGGCACCCATGCTTTTCAAAAAAGTCAAAATAATTACGAGAAGAAACAAAAGGTATGTTATGCTATGGGCCTATATTATGTACGCACAATCTTCCCTAAAACATGGAAATTCATAGCATGTAAAATCGAAGGAGGGTACCAAAGGGAACAGTAGCTTACTGATACGTTAAAGACTGTTTTAATATTATCTCTTAAATTTTCTGCCCAGTTCATAATATAAGTAGTACAGTTTAAATTAATTGTGTTGCAATCACACAATGTGAAGTATATATTTCTTACATTGAAAAGATTAATGTGCATTTTAAATCGAAGCGTAAAAATATAAACGTTAAGTTCGAAGTGAAAGTTTAGTTTGGAGTTAAAATTTGGGAGCTCTGTGAGCTATAGAATGTCACTGTCATTTCCATGTTTCTATCGCCTTTACGATGATGATACAGTCTTAATGTAATAACCAAAAAGTCTTCCTTTAGGTTGTAAAATTTTAAGCCGTGATCTAGCCTAGTATTCCTTATAAAATACATGTTCTAGCCTTCAAAGTGTATGCACAATTCCCCTTAGAACACCCCCGTTCCTCCCCCCACCAGCATTAAATGTGCACCAAGGAGTCCTTCGAAGAAAACAGACCACCTTCAGTGTTAAGATGGTCATGTGAGTGCTCAAAATACAACTGACGTTAAAACATACCATGCCACAGTTCATCCATCGCGTACATTATCATCAGAAAGTAAGACTTGTGTGGTGTACTGATGCTATTTTACTGTTGTGATTCTCTCCATTTCCTGTTGATCCTTTATGGAACCAATAGGCCTGCCAGGCCCCCTGTGCTTAACAGCTATCCTCCTTGCTGCCTATTGAGTAGTATGATTCAAACGTCCATTATCCTTGTGTGGCTAAGATTCCATTATTAGCAGTGTATTTCCGTTGCACGCTCTGTAGAAACTGTTATAAATACACAGCTATATTTACGAGATAGTAATGATCGATTCGCGTGATCAGACGTACTCAGTTGGATAGTTGAAGCAGGATGGGTTAACCTTCGAATGATCATTGATACAACTGGAGGTGATTTCCTCTTTTTAAAACTGGATTTAAATGAAAATCGCAGAACCACTGTGGCGTTTTATAAAAAGGCTACCTGTTTCTTCCGGACTCCATAGATAGACCTTAGGCACGTGAAACAGCCAATCCAGCGGAAGATCCGTGATGGCCCTGCTCTGGACCCCTGGGGAAGCGTCGGATTGCAGTCTCAACTGCCGAAAGTATTGAACGAGCCGCTAGATGTAAGTGGGTAGTTTCATGCGAGGCGCAGTTTAATTGGTGAAGCGGACGAAGAAAATTGCGGCATCTTTGGCGGCTGTCGTGCACGGGACATTAAACAGTAAGTGCGATGCGTTGGGGACACTCACGAAAGAAGCCGCTTGTTACGATTTTAAAGTTAGTAAAGGTGAATGCGCTAACAATTTTGGCGCCTCCAAATTGTTGGTAGGCTTAATGATTGTCCAATCAGCGGTCGACAAATTTTTGCTTCGATACCTTTCTTTGTTTACGAGTTAGCATAAATGATGCTTGAATGTTTGAACAACTCGTTCTTTGCACGAGCCATTCTGATGAGGGTTCAACGAAACCGGTCAATGGCAATTCACTAATGATTCCGTTATTAAATATTATCTATAAATTTTATAGTACCAGGAATCTTTTCCGACATTTATTAAATTAATCTGAAGATAAACTAAAGATTTGAATTATTCTTAAAATAAGCAGGAGAATATTGAATTTTCCAGGGGAGTATAGAAAATGACAAGCCATGACAAAGAATCCTGTTTACAGTCGGAAGTAGTCACCTAACCTCACTCCCATGTAGTAAGTGGCTCTGCTTTCCTCAGAATGCTTTGGAAAGAATCATCATATCACTTGGCACAGAGAGACTGGTCTTCAATTGCGAAGAAGTTGGATGTCGATGTCCACAATGGAAGACTGGGAGCTAATGTAGCGACTGGAAATACTTTTTTTAGTTATCCATGATCATAAAAGGCTAGAGGTTTCTACTTCAAGAGATATTATTTATATTGACTATTTAGCAAAAGAAATTAAATTCTTCTGCGGCTTTCTGATATGCATTTGCCTTTGTAAAGGTAACTCTATTCTAGTTATAAAAAGCTTACTTTCTGCTGTATTGAGCAAGCTATTATTTGTTGTGTTGTAAGAACGGAATACTCTACACTTCTAGATATTCTTTTTGTTAAAGTTAATATGTTGGTTTTGATGTGCACCTCTAATTTGTCCTTTCTACAGGTAAAACGAAAGGATCACAGTTTTTCCTCATCTTAATCTTTTCCCCCTCCCTTCAGCCCAACCTCAGAAAAATATGGAGTTGGAACAATACCATCGTCTGCTGCAGTTGTACTACCAGCATATAGGAAATAATCAGCAGTTACAACAAGAGATCCTTAGGTTTTTCTGTTTATTTAGGGTAGTTTCAATGTCGGGCCCACTGCTCATCAGGGGTCTTTGATTGAGAGACTGCAACGTCGAGTTCTGCTTCTGATTTCATGTAAATGGAGGCAGATTATAACTCCAGTTACTTCTGTATTATACACTGTGTCTATCATGCAAGGTACGACGAAGAGAGAAGTTGTTCATTCAAATTTTGCTAAAAGATGACGACAGAATGCAGTCGATCAGGGTAGCCAAGATAACACGAGATCTGAGTCACAACTCAAATTAAGTAGGAGCTTTACCTCTCGCTCGTTTCAGAAATGTGTGATAGATGCATTTACACTTTATCACTTCAGAATCGGTAAAGAAATGTTTTACTTTAAGCCTGAAGTCGTACCAAATTCATCAGACGACATTTAAAGACGGGGTTGACTTGAGCATTTTTGCAGGAAATAAAAAGATAACACCGTTATCACATTTGTTTGAGTAGAATAAGAACTGTCGATCGAACGGTCTTCGAAGAATCCTCTACCGCAGAGTTCCTGCCATGAAAAGCCATTTTTTTATAGTTAAATGTTGCTGTTATATCCAAGTCTTGTGCATTTACAAAACCAAGAACTAAACGTGATAAAATAATGTAACGGATAACTTTGCTGGCCACGAACAGCAAACCAAAATTCACATAATTGATAAAAGTTTGTTCCGTAGTTGGCTTTATTAAAGAGTCGTACATATTTTTTCTCTCAGTACCTTAATACCCAGGAAATTTTCAATATTTCAACTAACTGTTCATGGAGTAGTGGGTGCAACCACTGCAGTGGGTGGCCAAAGTTCTACATAACAAACAACAGTTCTATACTTTTAAGGAGCCAGAGAGTTTTGGCTTCCTTTGAAGGTTGAATTTCTCTGAAGGAGATTAACCAAAGAGAATAAATAAAACCCCACAGAATTAGGAGTATGAGGCGGGGGGGGCGGGGGGGTAGTCTTCAATAATTACTAGGTGCCAACATAATGTTGATTCCTGTTGTTGTAATAATGCGAATGTATACACATGCAGCATAGGCCTGGCAAAGACAATCACAAAAGCTGTGCAATGGTACATGTTTAATTTCCCCATCCAATGACTGTATGTAGCACTTGGAGATTTCTACCTACACAAAGTTCCTCTTCTTGACTAAACCAAGTTTTCCATTGCGTTGTTTGTTCCTCTGACAATGAGAAGTCCCAATGATCCTTCTTGTGACATAATTCTTGAAACAATACCTTTATTTTGACTATCATCGGCGAAATTAAGCTCAAGGGATCGAAAATCGAAGCCACAGTTTTCAAAACTGGTCGTTTTGTTGCAGGAAATTTGTTACCCAAGGCCATAACTTTCTTAAAATCAATCTTTAATGTGTCCGCCTTAAAATTCCACAACTGTCCTAAAACATGTTGGGTTATGGGATCAGTATCAGTGTTGTTTCTTAAAGGGGCCTTAACATATGAAATATCGCCTTCTAAAACTGTCGCTCTGTCTTGCTTTTTAGACTGTAGGTTATGTTTGTCGGCCTGTATTTGAGGTACTTCATATCCAGCCTAGTTTGGTTGAAAGGGTAACAGGGCCATACTTCCCCCGTTTCGACTGCCTATCCAAAATTGCCAGTAATAATCAGCTCCCAGTAAAACGTCAACTGGCAAGGCTTCTCCATCTTTAGTGTTGAAGTACGCACTACTTCTGAACTACACCACCACTTAGTTAAATCAAACCCTGCCTTAGCCATAAGAGCTTTCGAACTCCTATATAACCATAAAACTTCCTTGTCAGTATTACCGCCTGTACTCATATCATCAACAAAAAAAGCCTTTCTTCTTGCTGATTAATTCAGACATTACGTTTCTATGTTTCTCAAGATGATATGGCGTTTAAAAGAAACGGACTAGCGTTAGCACCAAAACAAACTCGTGCAAAACGATACATGATTAACTTGGGCGTGTCTGAAAAAACGTTGTCATACCATAAGAACGTAACTATTACAAAATGATTCCTTTGTGAGGTTGGGATCCATGACTGTCTTTAAACAGGAGAGGACGAAATCAAAACAATTGTATGACATTTCGTTATACCTATAATGAGAGATAAAACTTGTTTAGCAGAATAGAATATGGTAACAGATCGACTTATATATCAATTACTGCATGTTGACACCATACGGTGTTATCTAGTGGCACAAAACATATCACTACCATTATCTCCAAATCAACATCATCAAAATAGCAATTTAGAAGCACAAAGGTTAAAGTTTGTGACGATCAGTACGAGGGACGGTGTCGTTACATTGTAAATAATTAAGAAACCACTCTATTGAAAAAGCGAATGGTAAATTTATGCAAAACAAACGAAATCTTGCAAGTGATGATTCTATCAGTAAACTGACACAGGAAATTTCAGTGCCACCCATGCTCAGTAAGTAGAAATATGTTTTCTGCAAGCTGCGACAAATTTCATGTATTCAAGTAACGATAGATGATTGGTTTGATGCCCCTTCTCGGTGAGACTGCACCCTGAAAAAGGTACCACAACATATTTGTCTTACGTCTTTGTACATAATACGCGACTAAACCACAAGCCTTGGTTACATGGTGGCAACAACATGGCCAGAGCAGTATTTCTACTGGATATCGATAGTTTTTCTGGAAGATTGGAGTTACCACCTATAAAAGGATTCCCTCAACCAAATTATATTTGTGAGTTAATTTCGTCCATCAAAAAACTTCAACACAACTTGCATGATACCACCAATAGTGTAGACATTATTGCAGCGGCATTCAAAAAAATATTGTACTGAGCATGTCGTTGCAACCACGTGACTAAGGTCTAACGAATGTTTCCAGTTAAATCGCGTATAATCGAAGGGGCCTTAGATTGCAGTCTTGCATAAACGTTACCCCAAGTATGTCCTCTATAATGATGGGAGTGCTGCATGTTTAGCTCAACCAAACAGATTGACTCATTAAATCTCGTACGATCTTGTACCGTCGTACATTGATGAGTTTATGTGGCGCGAGCAATACGGCCACAACACCAATCAGGCTTTCACGAATATCGTGGAGCACATCGCTGAGGCCTATGCTAGGTCAACAAGCCCGACAAGCCGTAATTTTTATGCAAGATGTTGCCAGTTTATCAACTGGATAGTGTTTTTCTCTTCGAGCAGACGAATGCTATTATCAGTGGGATCCGTGAGGCAAGAGGAACTGTCATTAGTATCATTTGTGACAACAATCGAAGAAAACAGGCTTTTTTCAAAATGCTTCATTGTGTGAAACCTTTGTTCATTTGTTGAAATCTATCTGTAATTGGATCACAGAGAAAACACAGCAATTATCCTACAATGATGATGATCAAACTAAAGTTGCCAAGTGGTCTGAGTTTAAAAAGTTACATTCATTTGGAAAAGGAAGTCAAATTATCAAAGTTGACAGATGTTGCTATTTTTCCCAAACCAATTGAACGCCAAAAAGGTTTCAACGTGTTTAAAGGTATTTTGTGATGAGACACTATCACCTTTGAAGACACATCCTCAACTTGCAAATGTTGATGGCAAAACAACCTTCCTTTCAAAATTCATTACATTATGGAAGATAGTAAATGTGAAAAGGCTTGAATGCTGATATTCGATTTCGTGACCCTACTAGATCAGCTATTTCATCTGCGAATGATACCAGACTAGACGTTTTGCTGGAACTTGCAAAAATTGCTGAAGGAATGATTCCTATTCAAGCAAACATGCGAAGGCAGCAGCTCACTAGAACACTGCTACAGAACCGGCCCATACCTGTCAAGAATTTGTGGATTTGAGTAAAGACTTGCTTGCTCATTCTCATCAGTTTTTACTCTTAGGGCAGTTTACAACTGACCCTTTAGAACGAATGTTTGGCAAGCTTAGACAAATTCTGGTGAGGCCTACTTCATAACAGTGCATAAAAGTGCATAAAAAGGTGAAAATCCAAAGAGCTAGAATTTAAGGTAAGAAATTACGCTAATTTACGTCAATGATGAAGAGGGGATTCCTTCAGTTTACAAATACTACATTAAAGTACTGTCATTGCTCTGGTTACGATATAATGCAATATAATATAAGATGATATGACGAGGTACTACTACCTTTTTGTTGACCTTAGTTTATTTCACATGCACTCGTAATCTATACAAAATCTTCTCTCTTATTCACTCTGATTGTAGTAGAATTTAATGTAAGAAATTATGTTAACTTACGCCAATGAAGAAGAGGGGATTCCTTCAATTTGCATATACTACAGGTACACAATCATTCACAAATTTTAGAAATAACAAGTGGTAGACCCTTAAACTCATCATAGGGAGGCAATTTCAGTATTAGAGAGGGTGAATTGTATACATGGATTTTCTTCTGCTGTATTCTCTCACTGAGTAAATTATCATTCTAAAACCAACCAAGTATCATACGAGTTTGTCCATGTGAGGCACAGAGTGTCAAAATAAGACTACTGAAACTGACATACGTTAAAGTTTACAAGCAGTAGAAATTCTAACATCATTTACCATAATAGACTAGTTTAATCAATATAAGTTTTAGAGGTTAAGAATAAAACAAGACTGGAACCCTGTGAAGAACAAGTGTCATATGTGTAATTCCTAACTTTTTCAGTCCCTTAATAGACATCTCTCACAGATGAGATATATAATCTTACAATAGAAGTTGTGGCAACTGACAAAAAAATCATGTTCTGATTTATGCCTTAAACCCCCATTTACAGGGGCTAGCGTAGTACCCAGGGGCAGTTTTCTGATGAGTGGAGCCCTGGGCACTATTCCAATGCAGGGCCCTATTAAGGAGATTTGTCAATATTTGTCAACATCTCACTCAATTTAGCTCACATAATATGGGACTTTCACTGTGCCTATCATGTGTAATTATTCTTATATGAAGTGCAGCATGTGTATACATCAAAGAGTATCAAATGAGAAGATGAGTGACGGCCATTTTTGGTTACGCATGCAGAACAATAGAGTTATCCTTCCAGACTTTTTATATATAGTTCAGTGCATTCCTATCAGAATTTCCTCGCCTTCTGGCGTTTAGGGCAGTGTCTTTAGAAGTTGTTTTGTTTCGAAGGTGTGCTAGTCACGTGTTGTGCTGCTAGTCATCTTTCAATGTCCTTCTAACTGCATTGTGGATAGAAAGGTCCCTACGTACCTATGTCTTATGTCACATAGTGGAGAATAGTCCGATCCGTGTTTTGCGAAGATAGACAGTTACTACTTGATGTATTTTTAGAACCTGTAGTTGAAGGTTGGAGTGCTAATGTTTGGAAGTTACATTTGAGATGACGCTCGTCTTCAATGTCTTACTCTCTCTTTATGATATACAATGTTTATACTAGTCAGCAAAAGTAGCAAACCCGCGACTAACTAACTGCTAGTAGTAGGATTGGTGACACTTACAGTGACAATCTTATGAAAGGAAGTGATATTGTAAACATGGCCATCAATTGGAAAATGTCAGAGCATTGACTTTTATTTATGATCAGCTAGTTTTATGGTATCAAAGAAGGAAAGTCGCTCCTAACCCGTTTCTCCCGTAAGTAGTAGGGAGCATAGAACTGAAAACTGAAACGAGTTGATCGGCTACCTGGAATTACAAGCCAGGTAGTAATGCCTATGATTTTTTAAAGCTGGAAGCCTGAAATGATACAATTGTTGTCACTTGAAACAAACGTTACCGGCATATATATATAAACTCTTTGCAAATTGTTTTCGTTGCGTTTTTTAGGATCAAGCCAATTTTTTTGAAAATTTAAGGCTTTTCCTAGGCCTCATCAATTTGTTGGTTACATTACTGTCTCAATGGGCAAAACTATATAAATCTCTTTAGAGGATATTTGCTCTATTTTCTTGCAAATTGCCTTCCGTCCTATTAGAACATTTTCTTTAACAGTTTTAAGAAATTTTCGCCGTAACAACAGCAAGCAAAACACTGAGATTGTATTGGCACAAACTCTGTCTTGAAGGAATGATAGAGAGAAAGAGAAACCGCGGAAAACCACGTAAACGTTGGTGCAACAACATACACGAATGGTCGCGTCTGGACATTGATGAGTTCAACTACGCAACAATAGACCGACGTCGATGAAAATCCTATCTCATGTTAGTGCGCAATATAGCTTAGCTGGAGATAGCGAAACATGATGATTTCATATCTCATTAATTAACAGTATATTAACTCCTTTCATCTGATGTAATGTGCACCATTTTCTATTAGCGCTATTCTCTGGTGCCTAGCTAGCAGCACTTTTAAACACTCCAAACAATGTAAAGCTTTTAATAAATTTTCATAGATCTATAGAGTACGGATGTAATGACGTCACAAATTTTTTTTCGTGGAATTCCAAATATAACTACATCAGAATGTCAATCCTGCCACCAAATGCCCGTATACAAAATATAACTTTTAAATATCATATCAACTGCGAGAAACTACTGTTTGAATTTTCAAGGGGTCTTACAGAAAAAAAATCAACTTTGTTTAATCCATAGAAGTATGAACTTTTATAACAAAGGCTTAAATAACAAGGTTTTTATAGGCGTGGTTTTAAGTTTAAAATACACGTATCTTGCCTTTTGCTTAAGCTATCTTTCTTAAATTTGTGCAGGTTATCAACAAAAAGAATGCAACGAGTGCAAAAAATCATCAAACATCTGACTTTCATTCAATTGTGACGTCACACTTCAATACTCTGTGCTGCGACCCAAAACAGTCCTCATAGATCTTAGAAGTCTGTTATACAAGTCCGATTAGAGATTATCTAGCAATAGTATATAGACGTTTAATCAAGCCAATAAGATAACAGAGAAAGTAGACAGAAGAGAACAAATTATTATACATTCTCAAGATAATGATAGAATTTAATAAACCTATCTCTATTAAATGCTCATTTTGAATTATCCTTATTCAAAAATTTTAGTACAGTGATGCAGGCAGCATGAAGCGGTAACTACGTCAAAAAGGCAAAGTTAAAACGGCAAAGTTCAATTCAAATCTGTCATACCTTTACCTATGCTGAATTTACGATCTCTGTCATGCTGTATCTTGATGTCAACAGTTTTGATTCTTAGGTGATTGTTGTCGATATACACAAGTTTATGATATACATATCTAATCATCCAATACTACGTTATCAAAAGTTTGTAGTCATTCTTTTAACTGTTGGAGGAACAGCTCGATAGAGAAAGGGGAAGGGAGGCGTTCATACATGTGCACCTTAGGCGGGAATAGTCCAGTACAGATCCCGCCAACAATGCGGGATTTTACAAAATAGGTAGTCAAAGACCCAGTCTTGGTAATGCTGACAGCTGTTCAAAGAGGTGAACATGAGCCTTGACTTTTGGCGGGAGTTGGTACTTATGGCTATATTCACCACGAATTGGTTGGCGTGCTTCATGTCTTCGTTTAAATTTTAAAGACACTTAATGTCTTTAAAGCCAGTGCTTACGAAGTGAGGGTCGAAAGTTCCTTTGGTCACATCCGCAATCTACTTGTGCTTGTGTACGAAATCGTCAAAACTGACCATTGGTGCCTATTTCTTGTTTTTATTACAGGTGTAATTGGCCTTTTTGTAAGGATAGGGCTTGTCTGGTTGATGATCAGAGTAACGCAGAATTTCAGAAAGGGACTAAAGGAAAGACGTGAGTGAAATAATTTTTTCTGACATGTTAAGGTTCAGTGCATTCTCCTTTCAGTTTTGTGTAACAGCTATGTCGATAGGTAAAAGCTAGTGCTTATTAGATTTGGCTGAGGGATTTTATGGGAGCCAGTTAGTCTCACGGAGGGTGAGAAAGTCACATGGAAGGAAACTACATTGTAAGTAATTTGCAAGATGATAATTCGCTAATTACTTACCGGTTTGTGCGCCTATCTAATGCCTTGGAGTTCAATTAGTTACACTCGGTTGTGCTTTTACCACGACCAGATACTAAAGCCCAGTCCTCCATTTTCATTAGTAAATTGTCTGACCGTGGCCGTATAACTTGACCGTAATTCATCTCTCTCAAGTGACAAACTTTTAAAGCGTTGTTTTCGATAGCAGATGTTAAAACAAAGACCACATAACAGGTGTATCATAACAATATTATTATTATTATTATTATTTTTATTATTATTACCATTCCTCCAGCTTCAGTGAATCAGCTGACTACAACCAGATACTAAAGCCCAGGCCTCCATTTTCATTAGTAAATCGTCTGACCGTGGCCGTATAACTTGGCCGTGATTCATCTCCATCAAGTAACAAACTTTGAAAAGCGTTGTTTTCGATGGCAGATGTTAAAACAAAGACCACTTAACAGGTGTATCATAACAGGCATTAGTCAACGCTTAAGAATAATCGAGTTCCTTCCAATTTAATTAGAATCAGTGGTAGCCTTGCTGCTCATTTGTGCGCTGGGAACACTTAGAACACCGGGTCATCGTATTCCAGTGTAACGCTGCTTTGTTGGAGTGAAGAATACCAGGAAAATGTCTGCAGTATAACCAAAGACTAGACTATCACAGTAAGGATGTTGAACGCATTCAAGTTTGTACTCTTAGCTGCCTAATAGAAGGGGGGTTGGAATAAACGGGGGGGTGGAAAAATTTCAAAAGCTTGATAAACGGGGGGATGGAATATCCGAGGGGGTTGGAAAATGACCAAAAATGTCAAGAATCAATGTTTAGAATCAACTGTAACTTCATGTTCGTAGAGTCATACAACACAAACAATTGTCAGTTATTCTAAGTCATGGTAGTCTCCCACATGCCTTCCAAGATTTTAAAAATGATCCCCTCGTCCTCCGTTAGTGCTAATATCTGTAATGTGCGTTTTCACACTTCTTCGAGCCTTGTAAAAGGCCACCTTCATCTTTTTAATGCGTGGTTTTCATATTTTAATAAAGGTATTTTCTACTTGCTCGCCAAAGTGGGGCATAAAGAGTAAGAGTAAACTTATCTGTGCTAACCAACATCTAATGAACTAAAAGAATTGTTGTTGTAAACAAGACTTGGATTCCTAACTCATGGGGGGAAATCCTACACCAAATATTGAGAACTTATCGCAGATGCTGTGTGGTTGACCAGGATGTTCCAATTCAAATATATCATTAGCATTATTGTACCCATCTCCTTCATTACTGCTCAAAAGTGACGCAACCACAGAGGAGGAACCACTGAGACTATCAATTTCATCATCTAAAACATACAAACTGCTTTGTTAACAGTGAATCTTTTTTACACCATCTTCATGGAAAACTTACTGAACAAGAAACAGGGAGCAGCAAAGTCGCATCCGTATTTTATTGAATCAATGTTTATTTTCAAGGAATAAATATGCCCCTAATGAAGTTCTAAGCCAATATTACCTGAACTTCAACTTAAGCCATTGAATTTATATATCACAAGTTTACTCGTTCTTGGCATAATTGAGGTTATTGTCCAATTTATGTCTCTGGTGGGGCCGTTTACGAATAAACTATGACATGAGTATACTCGTAATTGGCTTACTGATGACACTTCTTATCCATGTGCCATGAGTAAAATTGTGGAAGCCATTATGAATCCAAAACAATGATTTTCATAATCCCACTGTAGAGCTGACTTCAGAAAGGTATGTGTCATAAATTAGTCAGTGCAATGACCATAGCAGCAGCGCAGATCCTCTCATGTGATGCCTGGCACTCAACTTGTTAATCCAATGCTTCTGTGACACCAGACCACTTTTGTCTTCTATTGACACACTTCAATTTTTGCTGTATATATGTCTTTGGGAAGAGGTGTGTGATGATAATATTCCTTATTACATATACAATATATGTTGATTTAAAATCTTCTTATTTCATCATTGCAGGCAATAATCCTCTTTACAGTATTGTCATACATACACTTTACATTTTCTAAACAACCCATGGACTGTTTAGAGACTAGTCAACAAGCTTTCTCAACAGTAATTACTCGATTTCCCAAGTAGCGATAGCATACATTCTTAGTAATTAGTTTAATTGTACTCACCATAACAGTACAGTGTTGCAATCGATCTCGTACTTGTATGTAAGTCCTGATGTTGTCCTCGATCGGTAGTTAGCTCGAGGTGGCAACACTGAGAGTGTCCTGTTCTTCTGAGATATTCTCTCGATAGCAATTGTTCCCGTTTTTTGTAAACCGCAAAGAATCGTCAAGATTGACCATAAAGGAGTTATTTTCCCTCATTGCTATACTTCGGAACTCGTCGTGCCGCTCGCGACCCTTACAACCAGAAGTGGTGGTTTTAGGAGAGGGTGAAGGGGATAGCGCTACTAAAGTATTTACTAGTTAGACGCTCGTAAGAATGAACATCTTCCAGCTATCTTCACTCATCAAGCAGGAATGCAAAACCTACTCTGAGTTACATCGATCGAATCTCCAAAATCACATGTACTGTGATATTACACACACGCTTAAACTACTGCATGGACGACGAACAACTTTCTATGACTTGATTTGACCAAAATCCCTATGATTCAATAACACGTGATAGCACTTTTCTCAACAGGCGCTTTTGGCGGGCAGAGGGCAGGGGCGCACACTTAAAAGAGAATAAAAAGATAACCATACAGAATTTATTTTCAGCTGAAAAATCAATCAGGAAGGTAAGGAACGTCCATCAATCCACCATAGATAGGAAATCACAGCTCACACATTTTAGGCAACGCAAATTTTGTTGATAAGTTACTTGAACAGATACTTTGGTTAATAAACGTTTTCAAACAAGAGCCCACATTTGCTTTTGGCCCAGGGCGCTGAAGCAGCTAAATTTACCACAGATCATCAGCATCATCACCATCATCATTACCATCATCGTCACCATCATCGTCATCGTCATCGTCATCGTCATCGTCATCGTCATCGTCATCGTCATCGTCATCGTCATCGTCATCGTCAACAGTAACCGTAAGTAGCAGTTTCGTAAATCGACAGCACTAGCCTCTAGCATGTAACAGTTAGCTGCTACAAACTTATCCATGAAACGAAATTGCTTTGCCTCTTCTCCGCTCATCTTTAGATTTTGGTACCCAACGATGATTTCAGTTGTAGGCAAAGCAAGAAATTGTGAGAGTTGAATACTTATGATTAGCAACTATTAAAGGCTCAATGAAGAAAACACTGCTCTCGCGGTCAGAGCTTCGCAGCTTCATCTTTAGCGCGCTTTTTTCTGCCTAAAGTGTGCTACCATTATGGATTTTAAAAAATGGTCTCGTCTTTTCATTGGATCGATCTCTCCAGCCTAATTCCTCCATGGGAACAAGCAAAGAAATACAATGCACCACGAAACTTTGTCTGCCTCTAATTTTCGCCCGAGGTGGGCGAAAATTAAAGGGGACAAAACGAAGGATCAGGAAGCGAAAATTAATGGGAGCGAAAATTCTATGGAGGCGAAATTTGAAAGGAATAAGGTAGTTACTACTGGATTCGTTTTTGCAAGAATAACCAACATATCCTCCTTAGGACTTACACTTCTAGAATCAAAATCAATATCACTCTCCAACTTCTTGTAACAAAGTTTTAAACATTCTGCTTGTTCCTAAATGCACTAGACTTTTATGTTTCTTTTTCATACTGATCTTAAAATTCTTTACCGTGAACTTCCGCAACATGTGCGTTCTAGAAACGTAACAAGATCATTTCTTTTCATTTCCTTAAAAACGTCAATAACTTTGGACACAGTCAGCTCTGGATTCGTCCTTGCAAGAGTACTCAAAACTTCCTCCATTGGGCTTACAGCCCTAGCATCCTTAATATCATTATCCACCTTTTTGTACTTCAATCCCAAATAATCTGCTAGTTTCAAAATGTGATCAACCACTTTGTCTCGAAAAGCTATATCCCAATCACATAACTTGCGAGCCAATATTTTTATGTCTCGATCTAACAGGCCTTCGTCATTAAACCACGGTACACGAGGCCTACTTATAATGGTTCTTGTTTTTAGTGGAGCATGTTTGTTCAAGGCACTCTTAGGTGTATCATTGTAACATACAACATGATCATCTAAATCGTCAGGTGGATTCCGACATAATTTAGAGGCAGCCAAATCCTCGTTCAGGTATTCTACTGAAACTGTTTTCCATTTCCTATATTGTATAGTTTTAGGAATGAGAGATGGCCTGTCAGAGTTGAGAGAGCACAAAACAGCGGTATGGTCAGAAATATATCGACCGATAGTAGGAGAGTCATTGACTTTACGATCAGACTGTTGAGTGATAATTAACTCAAGGGTGTGACCATGTTTGTGGGTGGGGCCGGTAACATGTTCTTGTAGGCCAAATGATTACAGTAAATCTAGAAGCCTTATCAAGTCATTGTTTTCTGAATTATCTACGTGAATATCAAAGTTGCCCGCTATCAATAGCTGCTCCTGACAAAGAACTACAGTCTCGAGGTAATCTGACAACTCCGAAAAGGACATGCCGGTTGGTACTTTCTGCGTGTTAGGGGATGGTGGTTAGTAGACTATGACCATGCGTTTTTTATGCAAAGAAGACTGCTCAACATTCCATTAGGAGAATTCAAACGTTTCGTTTCCTCCTGCATTAATCTTCTTTACATCAAGCACGTCTTGATAAACAAGTGCTGTCCCACCACCAATGCGACCAGATCGCGGGTGATCTCAAAACTTATAGCCTTCAGGGCAAAGTTCAGCTCTAACGGCATCATAATTAACGTTTAACCATGTCTCCGCGATTGCAATGAAATCTGGTCTGTTTTCACACACAAAGTTAAGAATATCTGCTGACTTATTTCTTACGGACCGCGTGTTCATTAAACAAAAAGAAATGGCAACTTGGTATTTCTTTCTCGAGGGGCACAGTTTACTACAATTAGGTTGGACAGGTTTCTTGAGCGACCATGCAATAATATTGTTTTACGATTCGGCGAGGAGTCTCAACATTCGGGCGGCAGCCCTTTGATCTCCAGGGAGCCTTCCCAACCAGTGAATTCGAGTTACTATGGTCCAACCTCTCTGCCTGGAGTTCACGAATTCCGCGTGCAGCGTCTCTATTCACTGCGTCACCTCTTCTTTAAATATTTTGCTCATACTTTTTCATGAAATATAAAAAATCCGCATCACTCATTCTACAATTTTATAAATGACTTGCCTCAAACTTTAACCAATTTCCAAAAACTGGCGTTCAAAATTTTCGAAAATTGAATAAGCTAAATAAGCTTAGGAAGTGGTAGATATTAAATTACACAGAAGTGGTGTTTTGTAATTAAAGAAAACGAGTATGTTTACAAATTTAAAAGTTTGAGCAGTATTGTTCTGAATTTTAATGTGAATTTGAACCCTCTTAACGTGATTTCCAAACTTTGAATGCTACTGCCCCCTTGCCTCCTGAAAAACACACTTAGCTTCTTTATACCGCCAGCATCGTATTTGTAAACTGCAAGTCCAAACAGTTAAAGATAAAATATTGTAAACAAGAGTTTGTCAGTAACAAACGAAATTAAGATAAAAATGGTAAATAATATCCCATCAGTAACCTAACTCAAATTGGACAGCTTTTTCTTCGCGCCCTTGAATGTTTCCAGCGAACATAAGGGGGTGTTACCACCTTCTTCTTCTTCTTTGCAGTGTCGTATTCGAAACTTTCGAACTTAGACGATCATGGCTTTAACAAGATTACGGCCCGAAAATGTTTCGCGTAAACTGTTCACTATCCACGCCATTGTTAAGTAAGAAGTTATTTAACAGCTATCGCCTCTTCTCTATTCGGCGATAGTGTAAAACATGTAGAAAACAGTGAGAGGAACCTTACCCTGCAGATAGTGTGGACGTCGTCATGGTTACAGCAAGCTTTGATTTCTGATCCCCAAAGTGATCAATCTGGAAACTAGTAGGCACAATAAATATGGCGGACATTTACTATCGTTTTTCAGGCGTTTTAAAATTGTCCCTCCTGAATTTGAGGCCTCGAGTTGCTTAGCTTGTTGCTTAGATTTTGGACTAAATCGACGCCCCACACCTAAGCAACTGAGTTGCTTCTATATAAAAAAACGTGTACGAGAAAGACACTTGGATTCGGTGTATTAACTAGTTGACCTATTCCTGATGCAGATCGGTCTCTCTTTCTATCATTGATCATCATTATAAGTGTTGAATATTCTGAACAATTGGCTTTTTAGCCTAAGAAAAATGGTGACTAGGGAGAAGCTCAAGGCGCAAAGCTTGGTGGTTGTATATGCCCTTTTAAACAGTACAACAGAAGTCTTCAAACCTCGTTTAAGTATTTTGGTTAGGGAAAGAGGCTAAGTAGATAAACGGTTAGAAAACGGCAGACAATTAGAATCAGGCAAGAAAATGAACACTATATAAATCTCGCCACTAAAACGAGGTTGTTTAAACTGTTTTAAACAGTACAACCACTGATCTCTAAAAAAGACTGGATCGAGCATTCTATTGTTTGCTGATATTAAAAAATATGGTCAGGGTAATCATTTTGAAAACGCCATATTGGGGTTAAAAATGGCGAACAAAGGTACGCGGTGTTGACTTTTGGGTTGCAAGAAGCGAGAGAAAAGGACGCCTGAGGCATGAAGGCGCGCCAACGAAGGAAGCGAAGACGAAGAATCTGCTGCAAAAAGGCGTTGTTCGAGAAAATTTCATTCGTAAGTACCAATATTTTCTCTCCTTGTTATTCAAGGCATACATACTAGGTTTACGTTATATACATTCTGCAATAGCTGATTCGCGTAGATATAATAATTTAGGCCATTAGTCCCATCCTCTTTGAAACCCAATATGGCGTCCAAACGATTTACAATTGACCATGCGTTTTGAATGTAGACACTCGATCCAGTCATTTTTAGAGATCAGTGAGTACAACAGAAGTCTTCAAAACCTCGTTTCCGTATTTTGGTTAGGGAATTCAACCACAAACCTAACTTACATCACCAGAAGTAAAATAAAACTGATATTGACAAAAAGAATATTAATGAACAGAAACCTAGCTTACACCATTAGAACAAAACCAGAACTGAAATGGACAACTATTAATGGATGGCAATCTAGCTTACAGCACCAGAAATAAAAGAAAAGTAAAGAAAAGTAAAAGTAAGTTTTTCAAAGAAAAGTAAAGTCAATGGCTCAATTGGCTTCATACTTTTAATGTTAGGAAAGGGAGAATTAGACAATCTCTTGTTTGTAGTAATTTGTGTCTTTTTAAGATTGGTTTCCATATTTAATTTAAGTTTTACTTGTTTTAAGATTTATTTGTTCAATTATATTAGTGCTGTATTATATTTTTTTGCTATGATTGTTTATTTAATTTATGTTTGCTTTGGGGTTTTATTTATTCTTAAATAGTGAAAGATTTTTTGTTTGTTTTAAGCTCGATTGGTATATTTAATTTAAGTTTGACTTATTTTAAGATTTATTTATTCATTTACATGGTACCAGTTGTAGGTGTTGTTTGTTTTGGGCTTCATTAAGCAATATAAGCATAGAAGCAATCATTAATGACATTATAATTTAGTCATTAATAATAATTTATGATCATTTTGAGTTTAAATTATTATAAATATTTATTTCTGCTGGTTTTAAGTTTAATATAGCCTTTACTTTTCTTTGAAAAAACTTCTTTATCTGCACCATCCCCAAATGGTTTTGTACTGGAGTTGTTACAAACATCCTGAAGAAAGGAAAAAACGCAAATGAGTGTGGAGGCTACAGGCCGATTACTGTCTCAAGTACATTGAGCAAGGTGCTGGAAAAATTGGTCCTTCGCGAAGTTATATCGAAGTGTGTGATAGACTACAGGCAGTTTGGGTTTCGAAAGCATCTCAGCTGTGCTTTCGCCCATAGACTTCTAAAGCGTATTCTTGCCAAGGCTGATTCACTTGAGTTATCCGTACATATATGTAACATTTGTATATAGCGCACCCAAAGTTTCAAGAGAGATGATATTTATGAAGGTAATACAATTTGCTAGATTTTAATGGTGATTGTCATTCTTTCTGTTTACCTACTCTTCATGTGGTAAGTTTCCCGTCGCGGATGCTGCTATGCGCTTATCTGCCGGCGGAGCTAACGAAATTACTATGCGGTTGAGCCTGCTTCATGGCTTTCTTCTCTACTCGGTATCCAAAATTGAGGGGCGTTGCCCTTGGACTCCCCAGCTGCCCTTTATTTATTAGTTAGCCTGTTTGGTGGTTTTTCTGTTTCTTTAGAGTAGTTTCAATGTCGGGCCCACTGCTCATCAGGGGTCTTTGATTGAGAGATTGCAAATATGCAACAAAGAGCAGGAAGTAGAGCCGTTTTACAAATGTGGAAAACGATGAGCGAAGTGATGGTGCATTTTTTATGTAAATACTTTTTACATAAAGGAAGGTGAAGGCTTATCCTCTTTGGTCTTTAATAAACAGAGGGATCGGAAACAATTTTTCAAATAATATTTTCTGATAGTTAAAATGAAAGCAAAACAGAAAAGATATCAACATTAGGAACATTTTAGCCTCAGAAATCTTTACATCACTTAAAAATCATTATCAACTATAGCCTTAAAATGTTTCTTTTTACATCATCAAAGCTAATTTTCCAAAATTTATAAGCGGGAGGTGTTACAATGAACTCCGCTGGACGGATGAAAAAATCCCAAAAATTAATGTTTATTTGAGACAAAAGAGTAACGAGCGTAATCATTGATAGAAAACCGAACCTTTATCTGAGAGTGATGCATTTCCAGAGTGTCATTAATTTAAATAACGGATAGCACAGACCATTTACTGTTGATATGGAAATAGCGTAGTCGATTTCTTTAAACAAAATATTTATACATATTTCTAGGAAACCTCGTTGCTGGTCCGTCACTACAACTTTTGATACCCGAAACACGTATACAAGAAACGTTAGTGTGAGGACTTACATATTTGCATTTCTCTGCACTATAATTATGTACCCTCTTCAAGTGACGAGCCAAAACAAGCACAAGGAATGGTCAATGTAAAATGCAAGTGCATGACAAAAGACACTGTGTCTATATCTTTCAAAAGTGATACCATAGTATTCATATTTTCATTTTAAGATTCAATTGTCTAAAGTAATACTTGCACACATACTTATGATTGACCCTTCAGAATTGACATGGCGGTAGCATAGGTTAGATAATTGCACATAATTTAAGGCAGAAAAGTGATAAATGCCATCATGGAGCGAATAAACCATCATAAATATAAATCAGATATAAATCAAACTTAAAGGGATTTTTATATTCAATCATATAATTATTCTGCGAAATCAGAAACCAAAGAATTGAGATCAAGTAGTTAAGAATAACCTTGTCTATAACTTGGTTGTTTTTCCCAATCGAAATTGTGTCTTATCTGCCAGCAATGTTCCGGGATCTCGTGGCTCTTGATGTTTTTATTTGCGACAGCTTTCTAGTTTATGTTATGTTACTTCTATCCCCCTCTGACCTAAAGAACGTTTTGGCATGCCAATATAGGTCTCTGGACAGCCCATACAATGACTATGTAAATAATGTGCATCTGACGTTGTGTTGTTGGAGTATTCTTTTAATAGTTTTGCTCGTATCTTTGATGTAAAGAACTACCTGTTTCAGAGGCTCGGCCTCCTGTTCCTAGGGGCGTGTTTTTCTTCTCCACAAGGCAACTATGATGTTTTTCCTGACTGCATTCATTGGATAACAGGACGTCTTTGCTAGTTTTTGTTATCCCTTGAGGATGGTTGACTCTGATATGATTTTCCTAGCTTTTTTAAAGAGGGTTGTGATGAGGCTGTGGAGGGCTGAGGGTGGATGATGTGCTACATTATTTAGATTTTGGTCGGTGTGGGTTGGTTTTCTGTAAATCTTTGACAGCAATGCAGTGGTCTGCTTTTCTTGTGAGCTGGAGGCCCTAAAGTTACACAACATTGAAATTACATTAATGTTTACAAATACATAAATAGGTATATGTTGAATCAACACTTTGTTCAAAATAATTACTGTTAATGTACAAAAGATTATAGCACTCTATCGTACAAAAATTAAGGTCATTCATTACAGCAGTTTACAGAATATGCAACTATGGTATTGTCATCAAACGTTTTACAAAAGCACTCGTATTTCAAAAACGAAAGCTACAGATGAGCGCACGTCCCTGTTACGCTGTTTTGCGATGTTTTACAAAAGCACTCGTATTTCAAAAACGAAAGCTACAGATGAGCGCACGTCCCTATTACGCTGTTTCGCGATGTTTTACAAAAGCACTCGCATTTCAAAGACGAAAGCTACATATGAGCGCACGTCCCTATTACGCTGTTTCGCGATGTTTTACAAAAGCACTCGCATTTCAAAAACGAAAGCTACATATTAGCGCACGTCCCTATTTCGCTGTTTGGCGATGTTTTACAAAAGCACTCGCATTTCAAAAACGAAAGCTTCATATGAGCGCACGTTCCTTGTTACGCTGTTTCGCGATGTTTACACATCTTTGTGTTACAACAGACTGCAACATGTATGCCTTGGTTAACTAACTACAATCATAAAGTACTAAAATTTCGTGATGTCTACAGGTGTCGTGACTCGTGTTATGCCGTGACGTGACCCATCAACTTGTGAGTTATTGAACCATATCGTGGTATATCGTGACAACTCTTCATATATTGTAACATGTCGTGACATGTCACAACACAACGTAACACGTACAACGTATTCCATGCCGCAAAATCGTGTGACTTGCCACATCGTTTAGGAAATCTATAGGACGCACGTTTGGACGTTTGGAGTTGTTAATGTATTTAGATTTGTTTAAAATTGAAACACAATTGTACTTATCTTTTAATGTAAGAAAGTCGTTTACACAAAATGGAGGTATTCGGGTCCTGACTAAGTTAAGAAAGTCGAGTACTTTTGTGAAGACGCACATTACACATTTAGCAGTAATAATGTCATTGAGCAGGAGGATGACGGGAACAGTTTTGAAATCTTGAAAGCCATGTAAGAGAATACCATGACTTCGAATAACTGACTATTGTTTGTGTTGTATTACCTTACGTTTAGGGAGTTTCAGTTGATTCTAAACATTGCTTTTTTACTTCATTTTGGTCATTTTCCAACCCCCCGTCTATTCCAACCCCCCGTTTATTAAGTTTTTTGGAATTTTTCCAACCCCCCAGTTTATTCCTACCCCCGTTTATTAGGCACCCAAGAGTAGCTAACCTCCCCGGAGATAAGTCTTACTTTTCTTTGTGTTCGGTTTTTGCCCTCTCTGCTGAATACTCGAATTCCCTATTGTGAACTGCTGATCGGCTTTCTTAAACAGTTTCGAGAAAAATGTATCCTGCAGAAAAATGAACCCCTTGAAAAAGCCACTAAAAGAAATATGGACCGTAACAACGATAGGCCAATATTGGAATCAGTTGATCTTTATTAGTTTTTGCCATTTAGTACCTTTATCGACTCTCAAATTCTAGCAACGTCTACCACTTTGCAACCAACGGCACCGTAACGATTCAAAAAGTTTCGAAATCAAAAATTTCCTTTAGATCGCAAAACAAAAGCAACTGCCTGGAGGCCAGGAAATGCATGGAAAGGGACAGCATTTACTACAAAGTAAAGCATCAGTCGGTATCAATTAGAAAAGGCCTATTGTATGTCATTGAATAAGCCGAAACGTGGGAAAGGAGCAAAGTCATCAGTTTCTTTAAAAAGTGTATGGGCCATTAGCCTCCGCTCACGTCGCCGGTGTTTGTAACACCTGTGTAGTTCTCGTGTTGTAAAGTGCATTTGCAGAGAATTAAAATAACAACAATCCTTTTCAAACCTTATACAAAGTAATGACCTTTAACATCCTACATACTTTAAGCAAAAGATTTGACCTTAGCGTAGTTTGTATACTTAAATTTTAAGTGGTGAATCCATTGAGACTCCGTCTACCTGAGCATAAAGCTTACAGTTGAACATACAGCGGGCCTGTGAAGTGGGGGAAAAAAGACCCTGGGAAGAGATTGGGAAAAGCACTTTAAAAAGTATCGTAATTTATGTACAGACTTGTAACGAATGTGTATCAGTAAAAGGGAATATAAAATTGAGATCACGTTTAGGGACTGAGATAACAACTGACAAAGACTTTTAGAAGAAGTTGTTAAGTTCAAGCTGGTTTAAGCTTAGACAAAAAGAGACTTACTTTGAGAAGGAAACCAAATTCTGTATAGGCTGAAGCAAGAATGGTAAAGTTTGAATTTTAAAAATGTATGTTATAGTCAGTGTAGTCAGAGCAAATGCTAGAGAAAGGACGATTAAAGAGTCGTCTTTCCAGTCAGGTCTGAAACACCCAGATGACCTTAAAGGTGTCTATGAAATCGACGGATCGTTTGACCTAAATACATGACATTACACCAATGATACCTAAAATGGTAAACGACGCCTGATAGGAGCTACCTAGCAATTACATCTTTGACTAAAAACAACCCCTGAAAGACGACAAGTGGGGCGAAAAAGGAACGTAACCTTAAGTTGGGGAAAAGCACTTGAACAAGCTTTCATAATTTGTGTACAAACGTCTAACAAATTTGACCAGTAAAAGGAATTATATAATTGATATCACGTTTGGAGAATGCAATAACAACGAACGAACGAGAAAGACTTAAAATAAGAACTTATTAAAACCTGAATCAATAAAATGCCAGGGGTTACCATTGCTACACAAAAACGATCATAAATTACTAACTTCCTCATTAAAAAAGAAGACGAACAAATCCTAAAACTTTATTAAAGGATGTAATAGTTTGCTACTTAAATGTGTAGTTATTTTCACAACTTGCAAAATTATGGTCAGATAAACTTGTAAAGATGAGCATCTGACTAGTATATCGTAGAAGAATGAAAGAAATAGTTACTTGAATTGTTAGCCTAGCAGTCTTCGTGTTTTTGTTAAAACTTAAGTCGCCTATTGTGAAATAACTTCCCTTAGATTACATGGCAGAAAAGTTGCATGATTGAGAATAAGAAAAGCTAAAAATTTTTGTTTCAAAAATACCACTTTCAGTATAGGACGAAGTTGTTGTATGTTGTTATTGCTCTGTCTGACCAATTGCATAAAACCATTTTGGTTCTAGGTTTTTTCACCTGGCCCATGATTTCAGAGCTAGAGACCAAGACGAAGAGCTAGAGGATTTCTGTTGATACAATGCCCAAAATTAGATAATCCATTTACTGTCCTGAAGTTACATATATAGCGACTTGTAAATGCAATTGCCTAGTCTTGTCCTTTATACTCACTCGTAAATGACAGTGACTATTATCCATACTACACTGACATGACATTGTCTAATTATAATTGTTATTTTCTTTAGACCAAAGTGTTTCAGAACTTTATAAAATCCCGATTGTAAAATGTATACATATTGATAGATCATTGAAGTCAGTTGGTCAAACCATATTGTCTCCTGAAGGCAATAGCATGCCAGTTTTTAATGCAAAATACATTATTTATAGATTCTAGTTGCATCATATAATTGCTATAAATATTGGGCTGTTTTATTATCTACAGGAGTTGTGGGTTTTCCAGAATGAAGAGCCCTACATGAAAGATTTTGACAAGAAAGGTGATTTAATATGGAAAGAAACAGGAATATTGTATGGAGAATGGTATGATGGGCCAAATAAGGATGGATCTCGTGAGGTTAACCTTAAAATAGATACTTCAGAGGTATTCCAATGCTTTCGTTTTATTCTATACTTAACTTTAAAATAAAAATGAAAAAGTCTATTTCCAAAATTGTTTTGTAGTACAATATATGAACTAGCACTTAGTAGCCAACTCATTGAGTGAGGTCAGAATTCGGTGTGTGTTATGTGTTATGTGTTAGTGTTAAAGAAAATGTTAACAGCCTGTTAACAACTCCCTAAACGTAAGGTAATACAACACAAACAATAGCCAGTTATTCGAAGTCATGGCAGTCTCCTACATGGCTTTCAAGATTTTAAAAATGTTCCCCTGGCCTTCTGCTGAATGGGAGTGTTATTGTCAACATCTGTAATCAGCGTCTTCACACTTCTTCGAGCCTCGTAAAAGGCCACCGTCATCTTTTTAATGTGTGATTTTCATATCTTAATAAAGACATTTTCTACTTGCCCACCAAAGTAGCTCCTCAAAAAATTGTTATGGGTGGGAGATGACGTAAAAATTAATAGGCGGGGGGGGGACGTCTATTAGGCACCGAAGAGTAATTGCGATTCTCTGCCACTGTTAAGGAAAAAATTTGAACACAGCTGTTCTTTAAAACATCTGCAGCCTCAACATTCGTAGTGCTGGTGCTGATGTACTGGTGACATGCGCATTGCAAATTTCTGAAATCATCATCCTCTTTTGACAGTTAAGCTGTAGTTACAATCTGCCTTGGCACCCTGACTGAACTTCCTTCAGGCATTCATATCTTGGGCAGTCTTAACAAGCCTTACAATGGTCGCACTGGTATGCTCTTTTTAGCTCATCTGAAAATCTTCTGGAGTGTCTGCCTCGCTTCCTCTTTCCGTAGACACTTTCTGTTCAAAGATCAAAACCTAAGCCTTGAGTTCTTACCACATGTCCGACTGAGGAAATCTTTCTACCATCAATGTTTACAATTGAAGAAGTTGAATGCCTGCCATTTTCTTAATAACCTACTCATTGTTGTGCTTTACAATCCACCTACTGCGTGGAAGTCGGCTATAGGTCCAGAGTTCAAATGCTTACCATTTTTTGTCGGCCATAGGTCCAGAGTTTAAATGCTTACCTTCCTTTGTCGGCCATAGGTCCAGAGTTCAAATGCTTGCCTTTCCTTTGTCGGCCATAGGTCCAGAGTTCAAATGCTTACCTTTCCTTGTCGGCCATAGGTCCAGAGTTCAAATGCTTGTTAGCCCCAAGAAATAATTAGTGTAAAACACAATCTATGCAGACAGCTCATTCTTCATCTTGGAAGAGAATAGCTTGCAGAAAGGGATTGTCTCTGTGAGACAATGTGTGTCAATGATGATATTTTGGCAAGAAAACCACAACTTTTAACTTTGGAAACACCAATGTACTAGTTTTACATTCATTCTTTCAAAAATTTATTCCTGCAAAGAACTACTTGAGCATAGCTGAGTAAAGGGTAGAATTATTTGCCTGGGTTTCGTATGTCAAGTACAAACACCGTATTAATTGTTTTCAATCTTGAAATTTAATGCAATGAAGTACAACTCCTCTACAATTAAGTAGAGGAGAGTAATTTAAATAGTTGGGCTGGTTGCTCAGTAGGGTCTTTGATTGAGAGAGTGTATCTAAAAGTTTACAAAACATGAAGAAACCTGGCGCTCCTAAAAATAACAGGGTGACTTTGGATATTGGTGTTTCCCAAACAATACCAGACTGAACCTTGTGTGATTGGGAAGGCGCACAATGCTGGATGAAGGAAATAAATCTTTTAGCTTGGGGCAGCCAGAGTCTTGGAGGTACCATAAAAAAGACCGTTGATAACTTGTACAGTAGTACACTCCAAAACACTATATTTTGACATTTAAAAGACTGCAAGATACATTACAGAGAGACATGCTATATTTCTAGTGGGGACAATCTGACCAGGCTCTCTTTTTGCTGTGGGCCGGTTCCCACGGAAAGCAGAGAAACCCTAAGAAATAATTTGTGACTCAAGAAGACTGGAATATGCAATAGTTACTGAAACATAGGTGCCAAGTTATTGTATTCTGTTGTGTTGACTTGTATTGCAGTATTGACTGCATTCCTGTTAACAGACCTTAAAAGTTTTTGTTCCAAATAAATGCTAAAAATGGTCATCCTTGATGTAAGCAGATTATGACTTTGAATTCAATTATGGTATCATCAACCCATCTAACTATTTGTTTCACAAGCAATCCGTTACTTGGAATTGTAAATATTTATGTGAAGCATAGTTAAAGGTTGGTTATGAAGAAGAAGATGGTCGACCGCAGTCGGAGGCAACACGAACGCTCCTCTTTCCTTAGCTTGTACCACCACAGTGGTAGGGATGGGCGCCACTCCTATCCCAAGTCAGGGTTTTGACCACTTCTCCCAGCATAGCTGGTACTCATCTCACCGACCCTATAAGGATAGAAGGCGGAGTGAACCTTTGCACCACTTACTCGATTAGTAATGCAAGTCCAGTACCACTGGACCACCGTGCAGATTGGTTGGTTGGTTATACTTTTGCGCAAAATGCTAAATAATAACTCACCAAACAAGATACACTAAAACATGAAGGAGGTAGCAATTACTTTTGCTTGCATATTTATACCAATATTACGAGTATCCCTACAGATAGAAAGCTAAGATTAATATCCAGGTATTCTCCTATTGTTAATTTTTTGTTGCTGATGGTTCGTAAGACAATAACAATTGCAAAGCAGGAGACAATACATAGAAAAAAATGTTCGGCATATTGGGGTATTCACTCAGTTAAGTTGCTTCAATGTACATATTTTTATTAAAAAGAGGTAACGTTTGTATTGACGCTGATGATAGATTTTCATGATAAGATATATGTTGTAACCATACAAGTAGGTCAGGATTACACCAATTACAGTTTATAAGAATAGAATAAGTGGATCTAATGATTCAAGAGATAATTTTAAATGCCAGATTATTAGGATGACAAATATTAAGTTTGTTTAGCATGAAGAGAAAGGGTTTATTGCAGGACAACCTTTGGTAATGCAGCTTAAGTAAATGCATTTTACATTCCACGAATGGCACCAAAACACTAGACTACATGCAATTCCAATACTCTTGCTTTAACGCTAAAAATGTCAATAAGCCACAGGCTCCCTGTCATCAGACTGACAAACGTGGATTACACTCATGACCCCACAATCATAGCTGACAACCTATATTTTAATGGATCTTTGACACTTCCAACGATCACTGAACACAACTTACACCCTTGGACATAAATATATACAATATCTAGTTTTTCTTCTGTTTACTTACAGTGGGTCCTACTTGTAAATAGTTCGTTATGTATTTGTTTCAAATCAGAGAAGAATTCTTTCATTTTAAGAAATGTGTATCTTTGTGGTGCAGAAAAAGTTGCTAACTAACTGTCAGGGCTGAGGGTCGCTGAGCAAATTGCTTAATTTTTTGGCTAATTTGAGGGCTGAAGCCTTAGCAACTGGGTTGGTTATATAGAAAAATGTGTACACGACAGAAATATTAAAGACATATATGAGCTTTTAATTATCAACCATATCCTCGCTTAGTCTGCTACCACTCGCCAGATGCCCGCACCATGGACCATGGACCATGGACCATAGACCATCGACCATCGACCATCGACCATCGACCATAGACCATAGACCATAGACCATAGACCATAGACCATAGACCATAGACCATAGACCATAGACCATAGACCATAGACCATCGACCATCGACCATCGACCATAGACCATAGACCATAGACTATAGACCATAGACCATAGACCTGTCAATATTGGAATTGCTTTATCTTGAAATCAGAGCATGTAGTGATAAGACAACTCTCTGATAAATCTTTCACTTCTTGCTAAACATTTGTCTGTGACAGATTACGCAGTGAATTGTATAAGACAACTCTTAATTTTTCCACAGTTTCTCAATATGGGATCGTGAAGAAATCAATACGAACCTAGCACGTAAAGAAAAGGAAGTAAAAGAAAATAATAAGGGCCTCTTTTTCCTCATATTTTGGCAATCAACGGGAAGAAATTGAAATGGAGAGTGTCAGTAGGTGATCGATTTGGAAGTCTTACAACATTTTCAGCTTCAGTGATTGAGGACTACAACAGAAGTTTAATATAAGCATTGTCCACTTCCTTAAAATTGGCCATAGCGCTGTGACTGTCACTGTTAACGTCGGAGAGCTGTGCCAAAAATCTACCGAGGGATGACGTTGGACACCCAGTTCAATTTAAAGGTAGGCAACGCCCATGCAAGCGCGTAGAGCGAGGTATAACCCGCCAGTCCGAAACTAGTATGAGCTAAAGTAGCCAAAGGGGTTATTACTTACAACTGTTATCAATTATGCGTCAACTGCGGTAATATAAAGTCCAGAGTCAAAATGATTTTGTATGCCGCGTACGGCATTGTGTGCTGGTTAATCAATTATGCTTACAGAGAAGATTCGTCTACAAAGGTACGGGTTTTTCCTTCCATATCCATCTATATCCTAGTCTAACGTCTTGCTTTCCGCAAGGGGAGTAGGACAGGGTTTTGACCACACGCAGTCTTTATTCGAAGTATGAAGTCGTACTCCAGCGTTGGTTTTGACGTACAGCAGTGTCATTTTTCTTAACGATCGTACACCAGTTTGCCTATTATTTGAGTCCTGACTTTATCAAACATGGATAGGTTTTTTTTGTTATGTATGTAACAAAGCCTAAGGCAATGTATCAGGTGCCGTAGCCGGGCCTTGAGACTTTTTGGGTCACTTCTTAGTGTTATGGGTAGATGATTCTATGTGTTTCAAAATATAAGAGTAGAAGTTGTAACCTGCAGAAAAGGGTAACAGTAGATGGCACAGTTTGGCTTTGTGGCACTGCGTTTTTAACAGTACCATCGGAAGGGCTTTTATCTAACTTATTCCAATAGACGAAAAGCTTTTTCTCGCAGTGCAATAAAGATTTTGTTAGTATTAACTATGGACCTATTAAGAAAATGACGATACTATGAAGTTTGCTACTATGAAGTTACTATGAAGTTGCTATGAAGTTTAGAAGCCCTGCCCCAGATGACACTTAGTAACGCTTCTGCGGTCTAACTAGTAACGTTCATCCATTTTAACATTATTTTGGTCTTTTTCTGCCGTTTCTAGGATGGCCACGACTACAATGGTTCGTCACAGAAGTATTTTTAATCCCTTTCTCTGTTTGTTCCCACATGAGACGATACAGCAAAGCGTAGGCATTTCTTGCAATCGAGATATGTGAAAGGTAAAATAATTCAATAGAGTTGTAATCGACGAAAGTTATCAAGATATTTCAGACACTGCGATCAACGCCACTCAAAAATTGGTTTGTTTACAATTGGGCTACCATGGTCTACCAACATGACCGATTCGCTGTGCACGCTGGGTAATTTCCGAAACGGAAAGCCCTCTATTGGAGAAACAAATCTATATGGAACAAGCGCCAGGCTATGTACAAAAAGGAAATGAAAAAATTAGTCTGTAAATTAAATCGTTTGTTATACGGTTTAAAACAAAGCCCTCGTTGCTGAAATCTCCAATTCCGTTCTTATTTACAAGAAATAGGTTTCAATCGTTATCGAGAAGAGAGGGAAATGTCAGTTTTGAAAAGAACACTAGAGAAATAGAAAAGCATGTCACCACCGGGGATCGAACCTGTGATTCAATGTCAAAACTGACATTTCAAATCCTCTCTTCTCGATGATACTTTCTAACTCTAATGGGCTTTCGATTGATAACAGCCTGGATGGCAGTTCTTCCTTGGTCTCCAATTGCGTTGAGCTGGATGTTGATGCCAACCGATGGATGATTGGGAGCTAATGTGGCGACTAGGGAAATTAAAGTATGTTAACATTGGAGGTTACCTAACTCAGTCGGTAGAGCGCACGCCGCGAAAGCGTGGGTCAGGGGTTCGATCCTTGGTGGTGACATGCTTTTGTATTTCTCTAGTGTTCGTTTCAAAAGTTTCAATCGTTGTAAAACTGATCACTGTGTTTATGTTAAGGAAGATCCTTTAATTATTTTAGCAGTTTATGTTGATGATGTTGCATTATTTGCCCCAGATGAAATGCAAATGACTAAGATTAAGAATGAGCTTGTGAAAGAATTTAAGATGGTAGATATGGGACAAATACACTGTATTCTTGGTATATCTTTTGCGATTGTATCACTTATTAGTGTTTCTTGTTAGCCACACTCTCATTTTGTTTGACAATACTTGTGCGACTTTTTTTAGCTTTTGCAAACGATGAAGCTCTAATTTAGGTCTAATTTGTCGTGCAAAGTCAAGTCGAATGCGCCGATAGAAATAGCTCTATGATTTAAGGTATTTTGATAAATTGTCTACTACTGACATTAATTTTCCGAATCTTTGATAGAAAGTAAGCCGGTAAAAGCATCATGTGTTAATAACTTTTAGTTAAAGTTACAGTTAAACTATGCAAAATATGTTACTATTTATTACGTAGGACTATGATACTCAAGTCCGGAACTACGTATCATAAACAAGACGTTTACACACGCTTCCTCATTCTTACGTTACTAAATTTTAAGTAGGGTGAAGATTAGGTCTTATTCCCATTCTTTACTTAAATAATATACGGCTTTTTATATGGAATAGGGGCAGATACAACAATTTATGGTGACCCATATTTTCCGTACTGAAGTCTCTCTGACAGGCAGATTTTTCAACTTTTGTCTGGCTTTCTGAATTTGCTACTGTTTTCAAAAGGGATGGAGCTTTGAGAATGGTTAATTCAACAGTAAGTTTTAAAAGGATAAAGACAGTCGATGAGTCGGGCTAGAATACCCTCATAAAATGGAGGTTAATGGAGACCTTTTTCCGAGATCTTTTTCGGTCTTTCGAAAATTACTTCCCTGAATCTTTCATGATAACAGTTTGCCCACAGTCATAGGATTTGTCATCGGACATTCATTTCCCAACTGTTTCATCGCATGATAGACAAGTCTAAACTGTAATGTTGTCTTCTACATCTTACTTTTCTCCTACATTATTTATATTTTATTGTTGGTTTTATGTTATGGTAACCGACGCACGCTTTGAAGTTTAAGAAGAACAAACAAGTTAACAATCAGTAAAAATATATGCGAATGAAAAGACATTGCTCTGCCAACTAACTAGTAGGCCCGCGAAAACACCATCCTAGGGAGTCTGGTTGACTTTCCTTTCACACATGTATCCCTGCTCTGTGTGAAAAGTCGACCCAGAAGGTACCTAGTTTCAACCAGACCAATGTCAACTCTTTATGTGAGTAGACAGTTTGTATACTCGTGCCTTATAAATACAACACAAGCTTGTCCGATTTCGAGGTGCATTGTTGCTCACGGGATACACACTTTCAAGTAAATGGGACTTTTATGTCGCAAAGGATTGGCAGGAGAACTCCTTTTATATTCTGCACTGATGTTATCCACATCGTCATGATGCCTGTCATGATGGCAGTAATATGTATTTAAGTCTTCTAAAACATGCAAAAATACCTTAATACGTCAAATTAAGCCGCGCACTTACATAGGCCACACCTTCAAAAATGCACCTTAGTTTTTTGTAGGGAAAGCAAGGAGCGAAGAGGAACTGCCATTGGACTCATTTGCATAGACTTTTAAACTGTCCGTTGATTCTTGCGACCTAATTAAAAACCACTAAAATGCTAATTTTTGTCGAGCGCGGCTTAATTAAAGCGCGGCTTAATTTAATGCGGCTTGATTACATATGCGGCCTAATATGACGTAATAAGGTAAGTAGATAACGTCTGCAAAAGCCGCACAATGACCATAGGCAAACTTAATGATGACAAGGGAAGTTCTTTTTTAACGATTATAATTGTCAGATAGAGAATCACATCGGCTATGGGAGGTGGAGAGGTGCATTTTGGAACAATTTCCTAATATTTTGTTATATTCCTTTTCTTCCAAATTTTCCGTATTCCCGTTATGAGTAAATTAACAAATTGAGGGTTTTAAGTAAAGATTGGAGTAAAATGATCGGCTGTTGTCATGGACATAAGTGCCCGAGTGGATCGAAATTCCTCCATAATTGTGATATTCATGTATCATTATCATTATCATTATCATTATCATTATCATTATCATTATCATTATCATTATCATTATCATCATCATCATCAAGGAATGTGAGCATTACATTAAAATCAAAGAAACATTATTCTTTCCTTTAAGAATTGAATAAAGTTGCTCGTGAGTTCCCTAGATAATAATTCTAACAGTTGTGTTTGTTGTGATGATAAAATTAATGCCATCGTGTAAACCCAAGAATATCAACCGCTTTTACTGATTACACAATGATCTCACAGAATCAAACCAATTGGGCCCAATGATAAATAAGACAGTGCAATATCAGTTTCAGTGAAAGGAATGAATGCTTAATAGAAAAAGACTTGCATGCTGTAACCTGATGCTTGGAGTAATTGATTACTTATTTTTACTTAAGATACTAGGAATAGCATCAGCAATAATAAAAATACATTTAACTTAACTATTTTCTTGTGGGCTGAGTATGAGTGACGAGTGAAAAATTATGGCAAGCATATACGTTTCCTAAAACCTAAAAATAGTATCTTTGGAAAAAACCTTGATATCATGACGATCAAATAGAAACACCGAGGTAGGATAGAGATTCCTGAAACAGAATATTAAATCAACTACATCAGTCCCATTGTATTGCTGTGGAAGGAATCATCATCATCACAATCGTCATGATCATTATCAGTCGTCTATCATCATCATCATCAGTAATCATCATCATCATCGTCATCAGTGATCATCATCATCATCGTCATCAGTGATCATCATCATCATCATCATCATCATCATCATCATCATCATGTGCATCATCATTATCATTTGTATCGTCATCATCATCATCGTTGCTATCGTCATGACAATCATCATCTGCGACAACGTTTCCCCACCACGGACAATAAACTACCCCTGCCTATACCAAAAGTTCAAGGTATCATCCCCAAGGATCCAAAGGATTTTATCATTTATTCACTCTGTTGATAATAAACAAGTACAGTGAGTAACAGACTTCCAATAAAGGTACCCCTATTCTCAACTTTACCCCCTTTAAGATCTCAAATCTTCCCCAAGGAGGTCTTTGGACCAGTGGTACTAGGCTATATATATATACTGAGTTGGAGAAGAATGAACTCCTTCTAAAAGGAACGCAGAAGAAAACTTCTGTGGATGCCCTACATGAAAAACGCACTGACGAGTTAATGATGAGATTGCGAAAATAGAAGCTATGAAACCTATCTTAACTGTAAAAGAAGAAAGATGCGTCCGTTTGGACATCAAACACTCCAGTGGGATCAGTTTTATTTAGCCAACTGTATCGTGCATGGAAGAGGACGGCAATCGAGGACGGAGAAAATCAAGGATAAGGTAGCTGAAGATCGCAAAATGGGCATTTATCAACCCTGCAAAGTGTTTTTCAAAAAATTGCAAATTTTGCGAACTGGAAATTCTCGCCGCGTAAAACAACTGACCAAGAAGTTACTAATCATTGAATTGAATATTGTATGCATTTGGAAGGATTCCAACGAAATAATTCTTTAATGAAAGGTATTACCAATGTTTAAAAGTTTACATTAAAAGTTACGTCCAACAATCTCCCACAAGGTTCTCCACAAATCAACATTGTGCCATTTACACTGTCAGACAACAGTTATTTCGTTGAAATGCTATTTTAAAAACACCGATCGGAGCTTTGCGCTGTGACCAACGGAAATAGTTTGTTGCCCACCTGAGGGGACAAGGACCGTTATAGCATAGATCATCCTGATGGAATTATGTAAACAAAACCCTTAATAGCACATACTTGTTTTCAGCAACCAGAACGAGAAAGCAATTAGAAGAGTGACTTCGAAGTGTGGTAGCTAAGCTACTTGTAGACAATTTTAGTATTAGCTAAGAGGGATAATCCAGTTACACAATCTTGATCAACTTATGTACAGAGCCTCTTTGTAATCTTTCCTTGTGCGTAAGTGTAATTTCATACACCCCTTTCAAACAATGTATTGTTGTGTGAGAGAGATAAGACATTAATTGCTAATGAGACGTAGAAGGAAGAGGTTGATTAACTGCCACAAATGGAAAAAATATTACTTCCACTCATACTTTTCACAGATGTTTCTTAACTTTGGGATTAGTTAAGCCTGCCTCAGTTTCTTAACATTTTCCTAAATCTGAGCCTAAAGTTTCTTATAGACTGGCTTCTTATTTAAAAACAATGTGTACTCAAATAGTTGATGAAAATAGTCAACCACTGTTTAAGAAAATTGGTGAGGCTGTCTGGGTTGGGAAACACCTATTTTCCTTGACAAAGCCAATTCTTTTTCACTTTTAATCCTAAATATATACCCCATGGGCCTTCTTACATCAAGAACAATGAGGCAAACTCTGCACCTCTGTTTCCAAGAAACAAAATGGTTATTTGCATGTCAGTCCAGTAAACATTGATACAATTACAATTGCATATGTACTAAAAAATGTTGCTAATCATTCTTACAAATAAATTATGCCAAGAGTACCAACTCCTACTGCAAAGGCCCTAACATTAATCAAAGAATTAACAAAAAATCTATATATAGATGCTTTGATTCCCATTTTACATTTAAATCTTTTCTGGTAGGAACTTTTAACAATAAAAGTTGTTCATTTATTTCTATTAATACATATACAGAAACTACCTGTATGATCACCTCTTATCACAATTACTTTCATGGAGTCTGATAAGTAATTTCACATCATCCACTTGTACTCTGTGCACAGGGGCAAAACATGTAAACTGCTCAATACCCCTTGACTACTGAACTCAAAAAAGATTTTTTTAAATCATTCTCCAGAAGTGGAGATGATAAAGCTGCCACTGATCACCCACTATTCAGTAATAATCACTAGTAGTGCCCAGCCATTTACCACATATACAGTGTATGTCACTCTAGAAAAGGTAACACAAGGCACATTAAGTCTTGATGCTTCTAAAACCTTGGTTGTTACCCATGCTGATCAGCAACTCCAAGAATTGTTATCCCTTGGTTTTCATCAGTCACCAACTGACCTTTATCGTAAGCGTTCATTATATCCAGCATCATGCCGATATCGTCGTCGAATGCGCGCCCGCCGCGGTCTTCGGCGAGGTCGCCGACGCCGCCGTGGAAGCCGGGCGCATCTTCGTGCCGCTCAGCTGCGGCGTGCTGCTGGAACGCCAGGATCTGTTCGACAGGGTGGCGGAGACGGGCGGCCGCATCGTCGTACCGACGGGCGCGCTGCTCGGTCTCGACGCGGTGCGCGCCGCGGCGGAGGGCGAGATCTATTCGGTGCAGATGGTGACCCGCAAGCCGCCCAAGAGCCTCGCCGGCGCGCCCTATCTGATCGAGAACCAGATCCGCATCGACGATCTCGACGGCCCGCTCAAAGTGTTCGAAGGCAACGCGCGCGCCGCCGCCAAGGCCTTCCCCGCCAACGTCAATGTCGCCGCCGCCCTCAGCATGGCCGGGATCGGTCCCGACAAGACAACGGTCGAGATCTGGGTCGACCCGGCCGTCAAACGCAACACCCACAACATCAAGGTCGATTGCAGCTCGACCCGCTTCGACATGACGATCGAGGGCATCCCGTCGCCCGGCAACCCGGCGACCGGCTTGCTGACCCCGCTCAGCGTCATCGCGACATTGCGCGGCCTGGTCAGCCCGGTGAAGGTCGGGAGTTGAACTGAAATTTGATTAGAAGTATGAATAAATAAGAAAAATTCATATTTTAGGTTCAAGCATGTCGAATATAGAACGTTTGACGATCGCGTTGCCGAAGGAATTGGCGGATTCAGTAAAGAGCGCTGTTGATTCGGGCGATTACGCGTCTAGCAGCGAAGTTTTTCGTGACGCCTTGCGGGATTGGAAAGTTAAGCGACGCCAGCAGTTGGAAGGGGACGACGGGTTGAAAAAAGCAATCAGTCAAGGGTTGGAAGATTTGCGGGCGGGCCGGGTTAAACCAGCCGAAGAGGTCTTTTCCAAACTTGAGGCCAAGTATCAAAATCTGATCTGACGGGTATGGCTTGCATATTCACCGAAGCAGCCGAGTACGATATTGTACATAATACATCGTTACAACAGAGTTTATACACATTAAAAGGATGATGAGGATGATGTGATAATACATCGAAAGCTCGATTATGCCGTCTTATATGCTCATAAAATCTTCAATACGGTTCATATGCATTCTTTGCTTTGCGATGCTGGTCATAACTTAATTAGTTAAGGAAATGTTTCACATTTGTATACAAGTCCAGAACTGATTGTCAATGAAAACAACAAGTTCTTTTTGCTTTTTTAAATGATCAAAGTTGTATCAATTTAACTACGTAGCAATTTCATCCTTGTTTGAAAAAGGTGTTAACGGAACATCATAAAGACAGCATGTTGTTAATTTTTCGTTTATTATCATAGCTGCCATAGAATTACGTTTCTATTGAATTACATGTTAAGAGCCATGTACGAGACCAGTGAGGGGCGTGAGATTACCCTATATCGAGTCATGTGTTATTTAAAAAGAGGCATGGTGTATGCAGTTGTGAAGACCCAAACGCCAAATTTCACATTTTGCCTTAAACATGATTCTAAAGAAAATAGACAAAGATATGACATACGAATGACTATATTGTAGCAGTGTAGGATAATTGTATTTGTTAAGAGAATAGAAAAAACAAAGGCCAATTCAGTGATGAGAGAATTAACAGTGCGAGAGTTAGAAAATAGCCGGAACGTCTATGTGTACTCTCTTGATAGTACGTAAGAGTTTGATACTGAGGTATAAGCAAAATTAGTGGACAATTAAAGACGTTAGGAGGGCGTTGGACATAAGCTTGAGCACAGCTTTACTGGAAGGAAATAACAAAAAAAGGAACAAATTGCCGCACACGCAGTCCCTGTATTACAGGTTGAGAGGTACGGCACGGATGCTTGCTGTAACACGCACTGTTTATCTTATGCGTGGAAATTATTTTTAAGTGATAAAAGAATTTGTGGAAGCAAAGGCAGACGTTCATAGACTAGTTACATTATTGCATTTACAGAACTGATGCGAAATTTAATTGAAATAATATAGGAATAGGTATACTATATGCACTATAAACTGAGGCTTTAGAAAGGGGGTGGTCCTCATACAGTGCCCTTCATTACATTCAACACCTGAAAATTACTGTGTTGTGGTTTCTATACAGGTCATTCGTCGTATAATTCTCGTCGGTTTTAGCAAACAATCTCATATCTTATAAATAACACGGCAATTTTTCAGATATATCAGTTTTAAGAAAACAATTCATGTAAATTAATAGTAGCTATCCTTAACTTAAAAGTTTCATTTTCTTAGCTCAAGCAGGCTTGTCGACAAGTAGAATATGTCCATCTTTGTAATTTCTCGATATGTTGTGACAAATTGCTTTTCAAAACCCAAGCTTATGAAACATTTCGAGACATTTAAAACCCTCTCACTTATTTCAGACCTCGTAGACGTTTGGTTCTGAAGACTACCATCGCCTCAATGCATAATTAGTATGAATCGTAGGAATACTGAAAACCTGCAGTATAGTTATTTGAAACATTAAGTTTCAATGCTCCCAGACTGCAGACCTTAAATTCTCTAATAATTTATGATATGTGACTTTTTCTAGCAACGGCCTGAGTGTTTCACCATAGCGTATTTGTGTCATCAAAAACTACAGTGTAAATAAAGATATCTGTCCTCTGTTGTGCAGGTAGTAGAGGCTTCCATCAGTATTGTAGTGGGTAAAAAAACTACTATGAGAGTAAATGTGCCGCTTATCTTTTATATACATGCCCTTCTTACGACCATATGCAGAACTTTTACTCTCATTTATGGGTCTGCTTCTTGTAATTATCAGCACATTATCACAGCTCACACGAATCAATTGTATGCAATCTGTTCTACTTCCTCCATGTGTCTATATCCAAATAAAAATGGCCGTGCATCTTGTCTGAATTTAATATGGAAAAGGGTTTGCATGGTATCTGTTCTCGTTGCGTGGCCTGGTTGTCCCAAGACCGAATATCAAAGTAGCAGTGACATTTCCGTGATTGTGCCAAAATGGATTTTATGTTGATGTTATTCTTGACCTATACATTCAGTCGAACTCAACAGACAGATAACAAAATTTGGAAAGCCTATACCTACGATACCTACCATAGAAGCCTTACATTATTTGTTAAACAGTATTTGAGTTGAAATTTTCTGGATTTGAATTTGACCCCAAATAAGCATACGATAAGCATATTTTGAGCTTGAAATGGAGCCTTACTTAAGCATACCCGAGCCTGTCTCGGAAAAATCATATGCTTATTAAAAAACAAGTGTGAATTTTACCTTTTTTATAGGAAACTATACAAAGTTAGCATGTGAAACACTTTTCAGAACGCTTTTTACTTATGCTCAATTGAGCCGGAAAAGTTCTTTAAGTCATAGCGACCTTGGTTACGTGTTAGCAACGACATGCTTAGCACAGTGTTTTCTAAATGCTGCTACAAAAATATCTGCACTATCGACGTTATCGTGTAAAATTACTTAAAGATTTTGGATAGATTAAATTCGCTTAACTGTAACGATAAGGCAATAGCTGTAAACCTGAAGTGATCAGCATCTCGTAGAAAAGACTGTGCTTGGTATGTCGTTGCTAACACGTAGTGGCCGAGTGGTAGAGCAATTGACTCATACTTCGAGGATTGTATGGTTTAGAAGTTCGAGTCCAGGCTGTGGTGTAATATTCTTGAGTTGAGATGAAGACTCTATCCAGCATATGTATATCAAAGTGAAAACCTTGGTCGTGGCTATGATGGGCAAAATCACATAAGCGCTATGTGTGATGAATATGTAAACTCACTCAAAGATGTTAACTTCAGCAACTTTTTTGCTTATTGTAGATTTCGCAGCTCGTCCAAATATTGCTGGACGTCAATTACAAACGGCATCTCGTTATGACATCGCCTTCACAACATTGTACAATAAAATTATGAACTCGTCTCCATTACAGTATTTTACCATACTATTTCAAACTATTATACATTCCTCTCATGAGCAGAGGATACTGAAATTTACCAAGTAGGGTCCCAGCGTAAAAGTGAAAGCTGTGGCTGCCCATTATCAATCACAATAAAAACAACTTGGCTACCAACTTTTCAGATTGACATGGTAAGGGCGACAGCCCCGTCTCTCCCTAACTTGGTCTGAGCTTGTTATTTTCTTACTTTCTTTTCTGTAGTGCTTCCCTTTGCATTCATGTTGTAACAGGCGTCCGTGCAGGCGCATAGCTAGACTTTTGGAGGGGCTACTCAAACGTTTGATGGGCTTTTTGGAATCTTGGGGGAACTGATATTGGAAGTGCTTCAGGAGTGCCTATAGTTGTTGAATCTTGGCAGCAGAATTTGGAAGATGGTGGTACATTTAGGGGTTAAATCCCTCCAAATCCCCACCCTCGTCAAAGACCCCTGATGAGCAGTGGGCCCGACTTCGACACTATCCTAAATAAACAGTTTAACCACCAAACAGGCTAACTAATAAGTAAAGGGTTGCTGGGGCGCCCCCCAATTTATGCTACCGGGGAGATAAAAAGGCCATGAAGCAGGCTCACCCCCGCCGTAGGACTACCTCTCGTAGATCAGGGAATGAGCCTGCCATCAATGAGAACAGATATTGTTACCAGTCTCTCAATCAAAGATCCCTGATGAGCAGTGGGCCTGACTTCGACACTATCCTAAATAAACAGAAAAACCACCAAACAGCCTAACTAATAAATAAAGGGAAGCTGGGGCGTCTACGGGCAACGCCCCTTAATTTAGGCTACCGGGTAGAGAATTGAGTCATGGGGCAGGCTCAACCGCCCAGTAGGACGAAGTCTCAAAAATGGTGGAAAAAATCTGTCATGAATGAGAACAGATACTACACCCATTCCTTGCCAAAAACCGAGAACTCTTCCCCGTGGCTACGGGTACCACACTTCAAATTTATGACGCTTTGAGTTGCAGCCTGTTTTGCATCACTGAGAGGCATGTAAAATCGAGGCAGAAATCCATTTTCCTGTCTGTAACAGACAAATAGCTAGAGAATGATCCATGGAAATCTTCCTCCTACAAAGAGACTAATCAAATATTTTCTCTTGTGCATCGATCGACCCATTGCTTAATAGTGCAGCCCTCAAAAAAAGTGAGGCATGTGGCCGGCGAAAAAATGCCGCTCTTGCAGCTTACTGGGTCGGCAAATTCGACAACAAAAAGTGTTGCGATTTTTTTTATTAGGTCGGCAGTGCCGATGTTTAGGAAATGTACGTTTCACTTTTGTTTTATTTATAGCGTTTTTGTTAAAAGAGATTTGTCTTGTCTTGTTGTCCGCTCACACACTCGGCGACATCCCACACACTCGAGCTCGCATTCGACGTCAGCGCTTAAATTACAGTTGGGCGCTTCTCAAAATGCGAAGCTGGCTTCTTTCTTGGGCCTGTGATTTTCATAAATTTTTGCGAGAAAAAACTGGTAAAAATTTTACAGTTTTTAGCCTCATTCTCTTGCGCTTTAGCACAAAAAAGCAAGGTTACAAACCATCGCATGACAACCATATCTGCGTCTCTTCTACGCTTGTGAAAAAGCAGGGCAAGTTTTGAAACCAACCAGAACAGCTTTCATTTATATTCCACGGCAAAATTTTGCCGTTGAACAGGATTGTTGGGCCGGGATCAAGGACGGCACTGCCGAATGCTGATCTTATTTTCCAGGGATGATAGTGTAACTTTTTTGATTTGACTCAAGGCATCTTAAGGCCCGTGTTTGTTGCAACTGGTGAGTCTTTAACTCTAGACTTTTGTCCTGATCGTCAACACAAGTTTTCGAATGGATTTTTTGTATACTCAAATAGCGGGGCCAACTTCGAAAAGTATTATGACCGAAATTTGGGAATGGGTTCAAACACATCAAGTTTTAGTTTTGTACATTAACACTCTTTCGACTGATGTATCTTTCATTGACGGCTCCCATACTTGAGTGTTAAGTAAGTATACTCATGTTAAGACCCTATAAAGTATGTAAATAAGTTACAACAATGAGTCTAAACCTCATGATATTTTGATACTCTCACAAAAACTGTCTAAATGTCCTGTACGACATGTATGGAATCGCCCAAGGACAACATTTTTATGATGGGGCATTTATTAAACTATTTCATTTTTGGCATTTTACTACTGATAATTTTTCATAAATGGTTTTCCTTCCTAAACAATTCACACTTTTCTTGGCTCCAAACTTTCATTGCTAAATTGATATTTAACAAACCCAAATAACATTCAAAGAGAAAAAGATAAATTGATTGTGGTTTTACCAAAAAACTATACTACTGAAAAAACTTACTCAAAAAGGATAATGCTATTTAGCACATTTTCAAAGTCAAGTGTAAATAGGGAAAGGGCAGACCACTGAAAACATGGAGTTACTATATCACTGACAGTCTCCATGTCTGTCACCTCTCAACAGCATTGGCAGAGCAGCATGGGGAAGGAGTATACGTATCTCAGGGCCTAATTTAAGGCTGTTTTTCCCACAAAGTGTGGTGTTGGAAATCAAAAGTGTGGTATTGGGAATATACTACTGTGGTGTTGAAAACTACATAATTCGGTTTTTTATTGTACAGCCATTGTCCGATACTGCTAATCACAACCTATAACAATCAGTGGATACTCTGTCCAAGCTCTCAGTGTCTATTGCTTGTTGTAGGTTGTTACTCGCAGGGTAATTTGAGAAGCAATAAAAAGTGTTGTAAGCATGTTGTAAATAATGGCTGCAGGAACTCCTAACCACGTTTTACACACTTTGTGCATCTGTGATAACGCACTTGAGATTATCAAAATTGCTATTTCTCGCTTGCTGGCTACAAAGCCTCATTCAGTCAATGATGAGAGGCTCATTAGCACTTACAACAAGCTAAAAACTACTGCCAGATCACCATTTTTGGCAATCACTTTGAAAGACTACCTCTAATTGCTCAAAAGATGGGTTATACTGCCGACTTTGAACGAAAAAGTACTTACACTGCCGATCTGGCCGAACATGATTTGCAATCGAGCGTACCTGAGGTTCTACGGAGCAATTATAACAAATATGTTAGCACTGGTAGTAATTCTCCCCTTAACGCAAGAGCATTCTTATCACCAGGACCATTAAGAACATTAACTTCTGTAGATAATATATGAACACTTGCTTAAAACGCGTTCATTACAAACATTTTCTATATAGGTAAAAAAAGCCAGAGGAGCTATCTGTAATGCTGAAAGTAAAGTTAAAACCTATCCGAGCTACAGTCAAAGAACGTCGGCCACACTTAGTTGTTCAGCGCTACAATTTGTTATCGAGTTAACTGAGGTGAATATTAGTTGACTTGGTTCAAATAATATTCCCCTCCCCCTCCCCTAACAAAAATTTAAGCCACCTCTTATCAAATATCGGGACTTCTTTCAGTTTTCTACCTGCTACCTTAACACAACAGTTTTATGTTTTCGATGCTGCCAATGACTTGAAGAGTCTTGCTGGAATATGCACAACTCAGTTTCAAGACAACGTTAACCTCTCTCCTCTAACAAGAACTATAAGGATGGAAAAGTTTAACTCTGACTTATTTTGCGGCCAACTTTACGTAATTTTAATTTTTAAATCATAACTATCGGCATAACGCTTAAATATTTTAAATTTTGGACTACGTTGAGGGGAGAATCGACTTCATTGTAGTGGGAGGTGTAACGGGCCGGGAGGTGAAAGGAAGCGACTGACTAGGACATGAACTACCGATTTGAGAGTGACAAATACCGAGTTCAACTTTGCGGGTACAAATTACTCCAGTATGTCAAACAACTCAAACATAGTTTGGAAGGAGAGTCTGGACCCCGACCTAGAAAAATCAGCCCCTACCTACAAAGACAACCCCCACCTTGAGCTGTAAAGTTCAACCCAATCCTGGAAGAAATATTTGGCATAAATTTCCAAAAGTTCAAATCACCGCTTCCCACCAATAATTACCTGCTTGAATTATCTTTTCCGAGGTTTGACTTGAGAACGTTAAGATCTTTCATCAAAGTATTCCGTCGGCCTGTAAATGTTACTAAATTCCACAGGAAATTTGTTTACCAAGGTACAGAAAGTTTGCGAAGAAATCCCCCACCCCTAAGTTTCGACACCTCACCCTTCATTAAACATCAGGAAACCCTAGAGGTTGAATTCTGCTCAGCACTTTGTGAGCCATTAATTTATCATGCATGTTTTTCGCTCACGTAACTTGCTTTTTTACTGTTTTTTAAATTTTTATCTAAGTCAGAACTGACAAATTTGCCCTCAAAAACCCGAACAGGCCCGTAGCCACTTGGGGGGGAGGGGGTAATTAGAGCCAAACCTATAAAATTTAGTATAACAACTTCCCCTTTTAACCATGTTCAATGTCATTGGCATCTCAAGGTTAACATGTAAGCTTTTCTTAAGAAAGAGTAGAGTCAAGTCTTGTAGCCACTCAATATCTAACCCTGACCAAGGATCCTGGTCAGAACTTTTCCTAATGTAAACCTTGATACGTTAAAAATATACGCCTACAATTCACTAAAACGACTATATACTCTTCTTCGATTTATCCTATGCACTAGGTAAAGACCAATTTTGGTCATTTCGGCTTCATTGTATCAAATCCTTAAGCACCTCTCCTCCGAAAATTACTCTTAAATACGGTTGAATGCTGAACACGATTTAGGCATTTTGATGAAGGCTTCCAGCGAGTAATACAGCTCGTAGATAATTTAAAATTAAGAAATGTTCGGCAGCTACTCTCGACGTCTGAAATATTTGAAGGCGTCTTTACGTTAATTCCCCAGCGCTTTTTTTACTGCTACTTCATTGAAGCCATATTGGTAGTTTCCAATTTCCAAAGTAAGCGGTCTAGCCTAGTCTTTCTCTATGGACATTCAAAGATTTTGACCACCAGTTGAATCCATTGGAGGTGAGTGCTGAAGAAAGAGATGAAAAGGAGCACACTAACACTCTACCGAAAGTTTCAAAGTTTTTATACAAGGTAAGAAACTGAGGGAAGATTTTATCTCATTGATACTGATCGTTTTCAGAGTGTATCAAGTGGACAGAGGAAGTGCGCTGAGATCATAATTAGACTTATCTTCATCGTTGCTCCAACTCATAAGATAGCCATCCAGACGTACGCCTCCAACACACATACACACACACACACACACACACACACACACACACACACACTGTCTTCGTGGGGCTACTAAACGCCACTAAATAACATGGAAACAAAAACAGAATAAGGGAATGTCTCTCAAAAGTGTATTTAGAAGTGTTCTTAATGTTTGTTAGGCGTCAAGACATATTCTACACGTAATGGTATTAAAGTAGATATGGCTGGGGTATATCTTTGGTAGTACATATATATTGTAGAGACTGAGGCCTGCCATATCTCCTGGCGCCATCAGCAGCATAGGGTGGCATGTTACAGTCAGTCAGGTGCCTGTGCATAATTGATCATGTATTTTGTACGTACGTATGTGTCACATCACCATGGTTAGTAGTATTTTGGTATGAAAATGGATGTATATTTTTGTATTTATTTTGCACTTTGTGTTAGAGATCACTAAGAACGACCAGTATCGAAGGCTAAACTCCGTCCACTTCTACAGTGGCATTCTGCACTTCATTAGAATTTTTACACTAGTATCTCTCTTTAATTTTTTTTTATTTAATTTTACGTAGAAATGTTGTAAAGTGGGGTTTTCTCATAAAAGATTCAAAACAATGTACGACTACATTTTATGAGCTCATGTATTTGATGATGGTTCCTGATGATAATGATGATGGTAATGACGATGATGATGATGACTACGATCATAAGGATTATAATGATCATGACGATGATGATGACGACAATGATGACGGTTATGATGATGATGATGATGATGATGATGATGATGATGATGATGATGATGATGATGATGATGATGATGATGATGATCACGTTCGAATACCCTTAGAGAATATAATTCACAAATTATTATCAATGATTGAATACCAGGATGTATGTAGATCTTTTTAGGAATGAACTCTATGATATATAGGATTTTTATCTCAAATTTTGCATCGGGTTTTATATCAACTAACCCACCAAGAGGGTTTCTGTTGGATTAATGCAAATGGTTGGAAACTTGTGTTTCTGTACATTATATATGTTATATACTAGTTAATCATGATTTTTCTTTAATTTTCAATTTTTATTTAGATTTTCTTGCAAATAGACAGTGATAATGTGTGCAACAGGATTGTCCTCAGCCTAAAAATGTTGAATGCTGGGCACAGTCAAAGATCACCAACTGTAAAACAGGCCTTGCATATTGCTGGGGTAACCTGCTTTAGTTCAAGGAAGCAAAAGCTGGCTTTAGCAATAACAAATACTTACTTGCTTACTTAATCCCCTGTATGACAGTTTAGCTGATCACCACCACTGTGCCACTAATGCCTTCTAGTGATTGCTCTATCATTACATTTTATGTTATCATTGTTTGTTAATTGCCATGAAACTTCAACTTCAGTTGGCAAATACTACAACTCTATGCAATGCTTAGCTCTAACAAGGTTGCTACCTCAAATGAAAGCTTACAGTTTTGGCCAAGGCAATGCTTTTTATTGCCTTCTGCTCAGGACATCATTGATGTCATGGCCCACCAATTATCAATTTATCAAATTTGAACTTTCAAAGAGTGACAGCTTGCCGATGATAACCCTATAGTGCTATAGGCTTGACTGACCAGGGTGCTGACAGCTATTGCACATGGAACATGTTTTGCATTCATACGGTAACTCCTCTTTAGCTTTACCCTTCTTACATCTACTTTAACTTTAAAATTTAGCATATCCTTTGAGAAGAGAGGTATTTTCTTGCATGACCCAATTAGTGAGTAGACACTGTTGCAAACTGCCTTCTTCTTTCAGATTAATGCAAAAACATGGTATACTGTACTGCAGTACCATAGGAATGCTATTATAAAGAATTGTTGATAGTGGCTAGGTGATATTGGTAAACACAGTTTCTCGCTAGAAATTAGATGCTTTGCTATAGAACCATACAAACTAATTTTATGTATGTACATTGAATGACCTTGTACTCAAAGGCCTTGGTAGCATTGTAGACTCACAAACTCACAACGGTAGTAGGCTTCTTCTGTCTCAAGAGACAATGGTGTGTCCGTAGTTTGGATACCCCTTTCTTCGCCTTCTCTCATCATGGGAGTCTTTCCTCCATCCTTCCACCAGCTTGATTCCATTCTTTACAGCCTGTTTCTGGATCATACTGTTGGGGGCATGATGTTCCCAGCTGTCTACATCAACGTCTGCATCTCTATTGCACACATCTTTGTACGTAGGTAGGGATGTCTAATCTTTCTCTTGCTGTGGGCTAGTTGACCGTAGAGAAGGTCCATCGGGATACAACCATCTGTCCAAGCTATCAGTATGTGCCGTACGTTGGTTTCAGCCCTCAATCTTAAAAGGTTAAACAGTCTGCCATCTGATCTTGTGTGCAAGTAGAAACTGTCAGCTGTATTGTGGTATAGTGTAGGACACAAGAGAAGAAGATCCCAAAGAGTGTCAGTGCATGTGGTCTTCCCTCTTAGCCTCCCTGATGCGATCCAGGTGGAAAGGAGAGCTCCAATACTCCTGGCATCAGGGTCGGCGGTGTTATGTATTGAGTAAGCAATTTTTACTGCAGCATGACCATGACGAAGCAGTTATACCAGGAACATTCTAGATTTTTCTATAGTGATTTGTAAGCATATAATTTAATGTAGTATGACATCATATGATGCAATGTATGCAGTTAAATAGCAACGCTTGTAAAAATGAGATTCAGTACGAATACAAATGGAATAGAGATTGTATATGTTACTTACCACTCGGTTCTACCACTCATTTCACTGGATTATATATGCGCTAGGATTGAGCGTTCTCCAGAAGTCATCGTGGTTCTCCATTTCAATACATCCGTTGATTTCTCGTTGATTTCCGACGACGAAAGGTAAATCCTACCTCTCTTATACACGTCGACAAATTTCGGACCGCATTCTAGAGCATCAATAGAAATGGGGACCTGAGGAGGGACGTTAAATCTATGACATGAATTTGTGGATGAAATGATGCTAGTAAAATCATTTACTCGTGCTTCAAAACGCAAATTCAGTGGGATTATGGATTATAACTACCAAAGTAAGCCTAAGGAGCCAGTTGTTTACGTTGAAGTGCTGTATAAATTCTTGGAAAGTTTTCATGAAAGACCAAGCTTTAGAGAGCCCGATCTTCCCCTCGAGCTTCTTTCCTGCTAAAAGATCGGTATGTCGTTCAAATGCTATGCAGTCGATTCCTGGCAGCGGCAGTAGTAGTATCCTGTTTCAGAACGAACCAGTAATCTGTGCAAATTGAAACTTCAAACGTCGAGTTTGGCCGGGCATGGTAGGAGATACAAACTGAAGCACTTATTGACATTTTAAGGAAACGATGTAAGCACCTTGATGGACGGACGGACAGAGTTCTTTAGTTTGAACCTCCTGGTAGTAATTCCCCCGGTTCTGAGCACACAAATACTTGCTGAAGGAAGCTAACCTCTGGAGGGCATTCTCGATGGGGCGTATAAAATGAAATTGATAAAAAGTGCACGTGCTTATTATGCGTATTTTCAATTCCTTTGACGTGTGCACGTGCCTATTATGCACAGTTTCAATTCCTATGAAGCGTGCACGGGCCTGTTATGCACATTTTCAGTTCCTATGAAGTGTACATGTGCCTATTATGCGCAGTTTCAATTCATTTGAAGTGTGCACGTGCCTGTCATGCGCAGTTTCAATTCCTCTGAAGTGTAAAACGTACCTTATATTGTGAAAAGAATTCCTTGTATCCTCCTTCTAATAAGTAGAGCTCAGGGTAATGTAACTTGGGATAACAATGCTTGTGAATAGGCTGGGCTCGGTCCCTAATAAGTAGTAAAGCCTGCCCAAAGGGAGGCTACTTTCCAATAGGGTAAGATTTACTTCTCTCAGACCGGTATAATAATTGAGATGGGTCATGCATTTTCGACGGCACTGTTGTGAGATTGGCCGATAACCATTTGACACAGTGCGAGTACAACTATGTTGTATGATATGCTGTATCAGCAGTTGTAGCTTCTCTGAGTTGAAACGGAAGGTGTTGCCACTTCGTTCAGTCCTTGTATCCCACTATGAATACGTGGGCGCACAAAAAAAGTTCCGTGTTGGTAGCAATACCTGTTTCGCGTAGGCTTCAACAAATAAACAAAACCCTTACAAATCATCAATCCCCGCAACAGGAATATGTATGTTATCTATGAAACATGGATCACTACCTTGCATTTTTAGAAAGTTCTTGTTATTCGAAAACCTGAAAGACGCTAATGCAACAACATCAACCTACGAATCCAATTACTTCAGTATATATTCCTGGTTCTACTACTTGTTTCATTTCTGTTCATATTCAATGTATACTTTAAGCTTCAAGTTGTCGCGGTTGTTACATATGTAATACATTTAGTCATATTTTAAAATTTCTCTATCGGTTTGCCATTGGAAAAATGTGGGCAAAAATTACTACAGTCAAGACACTATTGTGAACTAAGAAAATAACTTTTACAGCAGAGCAGCACGATCATTGAAGCTTTTTTGAAAAAAAGGAATTAAAATATGACAACAATTGAAAAATAAAGACTCCCTTCCCTTAGGTGAATTTTTACCTACAGTGGATTAGTACCACGCTTGAAATGAATCTTGAAAGTATTGTTTAGGGTTAAGACAGGTACCAGATTCCAAGAACTCACTCTGTCTAGCGCAGGAGTTTCATTAGATTCAACTAACATTGACCAGATCTATGGAAATCTGATTCAGGCAAATGAGGAGGTTGCACTATCTACACTCCCTAAAAAGCACAAATCACAAAAGATCTGCCACTGGACAAGTCCAACCCCGGCACAGGGAAACAAGGACTATAAACGCATGATGATGATGATGATGATGAATGTTACCAATAACCTGTTTTTTCTTTGAAGTATCATGTTGGCAATGAGGTATTAAAAGCAAAGATGTATGTATGTATGTGATATATTTGCAAATGCAGGCTATGATTGGAAGTATTTGATTGGGAAGGCTAACAATTTTTTACCGTTTCTCTTGACCTAAATTACTCTTATTTTGCTACGAAGAGGGTACATTATCAAAGCAATTAGAACTATAAAACTTTGATACATATCTAACTTAGGCATTTTAATCATATAATGAATCATGGGGCAGCAGCTTTCTCATGCTAACAAGATTTCCATGGCATGAAGAAAGCAGTTGGTTATTTTAGGTATGATGCAGAACTTGACTCGTAAAATGAGAGGCTAATTTGAAAATAATCACAACTGTGACACATTGTTCTTGATTTACTGTTTTTATTGGTATAACTGTAAGAGTGGAAACCTTTCAAAATTAATGTTTATCAATAGTATTTCCAGAGAGATTTGTTTTCAAAATGGCAAATTGAGTACTGCAACTCCCTCCCCCACGCTTTCAAATTTGAAAAAGTTCATACTAAATAGAATTAATTTTGTTATTTAGTAAGTAAGTAAGTAACTAAGTATTGAATGACAAGCACTTACTCACAATGATTCATCATTTACTGTTCACATCTGCAGCTCATGAATACCCAATTCAGTTTTATATTATGCTCGTAGCTTACCTTTCATCTGTCTGCAAATTTGTTAAGAGTGGAGAAGGCAATAGGTCTGCGTGCTTTCAATTTATTCAAGTTCCTTCTTTGGAAGTATTGTACTCCCTTGAGGCTAATAAATATTTCAAATTTTCCCTGGGGTTGCAGGTGGTGAGAATTGTTTCTTTCCATTGATATGAAACAAGTGCCGTGCTCAATTTAACATCAAGACAGAATCCTAGCATAGTCAGGAGATGTAGAGTACGTTGCTTTGTTGTTTTCTTGTGCGAATAGATTGTGGAAAGCCGTAAGGCAATTTGAATCATGGGAGTGCTTATTTAGTTGTTGGATCTTTAGAACCCGTAAACCATCTTGTACCATTACACTAGCTACGCTGCCTCACAACGTCGTGGCTCAGGACATATGATTCTCTACCATATCACATTGCCAACGCTCTGAATAGAATGCGGGACTAACTTTACCTTCACCTTTATACTTCAAGAGTAGCGTTCAGAAGAAGCACAGTATTCACATATCTACAGACATTTATATTAAGATACAATTAAGATTGTAGAATAGGTTTCCTTGCTACTCATTATATTGTTGACATTATGGAGCAGACCGACGAGGGGCACATTAAACGATAGCAAATGAAGAATTTTTGTTGACCTACAGCCCACATTTAGAATGTGAACACACCTGAAATCTTATTTGCAACGACCTGTGAAATGCTCTGCCCTAAATAAAACTCTTGTTGTTCAATTTAGCAAACTTTAAAGTAAAGCTTGGTACCAAAAAATCCTAAGGGAGTTCGTAAGGGATGTACATGCAATGCTATGCTCACTGTGCATGCGGTTTGAGCACTCTGACGTAGAACTAATATAATATTTTTAACTGCCTTGCTACAAACATGCTTGCTTCGTAGCTGAGATTCAGTCTCAACACTCTGTGCTGCCCAATAAATAAATTCAAGTATCTGTGAATTAAGTCTATTCCAATTAATGTTTTTATAGTGTTCATTTTCTATAAATCCCTGGCGGTCACGGAAAGGTGTCACCACTGACAATGATAGTATATCAAGACTCGTCAGTTTTATATTCCTTTAGTTATGTACATAACTAGTTAATAATACTAGTACATAGTTTTAATGTTTATATATATATATATATATATATATAAAAACATTAAAACTAAAATTGGGCTCTCCGCGAGCATTCGGAAATCTTATTCCTTCTTCGACACGCCACCATCAGCCAGGAAGTGCAATGGGGGATTGGGAGCCAACCATCCAGTGTTTTTGCACACCCTTCCTGTTTACCTTCCCCAGATTTTTACAGGTATCCATTTAGAGCTAAGTCGACTCTGGCTGAGCTTACAGAGTCACGCCACTGACCCCTGTCCCAAACTAAACAATTGGGTACACTAGGATTCGAACCCTCGCCCTCTCAGACAAGTTTAGTTTCATTACAGCCAGCATGGGTCAGACAAGCTCAGTTTTATTACAACCAAATTTATTTCTTAAATCACAAAATTCGGGATTTTTTTAGTGAAAAAGCTCTTCGATTAAGTTTTCTGCATTTCATTTTTGGCTTTACTATGCATTTTCTTATTTTTCTTCGTCATCTTAGCCTTTACTTCCGTTTCAGTTTCTATTTGAAGAATTTGAAGTGGGCGATATTGATATTTGGATTCACTCTGCCCCAAAGCATCACGACTTTCATCAAACTCCAGAGAGGATGCATTCCTCTTGCCAGTTCTAAGAACATCTACAAAAAAAGAGGGAAAATTGACAATTAAAGGCTGAAACACGAGATAAACCGGGCAATTTATGATAGTCAGGGCGCCAGATTCTGTATCGTGCACCCACCCATGCCCGAAGGTACAAAAATGTTAAGGGTGGATCCTAGGGTAGTCGACCATGCTGAAAACGAATATCGTAGGGCGTATATTCGCCGTTGGGGCGTTTCTGAAATATAGGCCAAAAACACCAAATTTGGCCTACAATAGGTTCGACGATTCTAATTTTTTTTTACAGATAAGATTGGTCAAATCCAGCGTACTCTTACATCAATAGAAAAAAGAGACTTGGGGCTATACGAAAATGATTTTTGTTTGTAAAAAAATAAAAAAAATAATATACTTTTTACTGCAGTTTTTAAAAAAATCAGATTTTTGTCAACAAATTTCTAACAGAAAAGCTAAAAACTCGAAATTTTTTCAAGATAAAGTATTTTTTTATATTGATCAAATTTTTCCTCAAGACCAAAAGTACCCACTTTTTTTGCCCAGGTATTGACCAAAAGTACCCCCCCCCCCCCTGAAAATATCACGAATGTTGTCCATTATTCGAAATAATATGGTGATCGATATCATCATTTTGCTTTTACGATCATAGGGAAACGAATCACAACCTGTCCTAACTACCGTATCGTTCGCAAGAGCAGGACAAGGTCCGGAAACAACCCAACGGGAAGTAACTTGGTGTCCAAAAATCCCCAAGAGAGACTCTAAAGGGCGAGTCCTTAGCCGAAAGGGGCTTCATTCCACTATCAAAATATGTCCACGCTTTTTGAAAGAAAATTATTACAACCTATAACTAGTCTTTTAGTACATTAAAACCCCTATTTCTTTCATGCCCATTTCTACTGTCAGCTCCCTACAGAGCATTTAATGACCAATCAGCGAGGTTTTACGTTTAATCAGGGATCTTAGACCCGTGTTGATTTTTTAGTTTAACATTACTCTGCGTTTGTTTTCATTAAGTGTTCCATTTTAAAATGAGTGATAGAATTGTCGTTCCTTATATGGGCGCCTACTGGCAAACTACCCACGTAAATGTAAGAGAAAGTAATTAAGAAAATGCCAACGTTACAGCCAAAAGGACATGCTTAACAGGAGAGAGGGCTCTTCTGAATCTAAGGAGGCATCGGAACTATTAATGTAAAACTGATGAGTCTTTTAATCCTGTATAAGGATCTGGGGATGGGATGTAATGGTCGTAAAATTTGGAGGCTAAGCCTTTTTGTGGCTGTAAGCTTGTCTTTCTTCCTTCCTTCTTTCCCTCCTTCCTTCCTAATAAATGAATCTAAGTCACTTGCTTTCTAATCTACAAAGTAAATAAATGACTAACGAACAAATTTAACGAAGTAAATAAGTAACGAACTAACTAACTAACTAACTAACTAACTAACTAACTAACTAACTAACTAACTAACTAACTAACTAACTAACTAACTAAATTTTGATCGAACAGATCTCGAATCGGTTGTAGTTAAATCGGTTTTAAAGCCGTTGAAAGTAGAACAGCTTCGACAACCGATGTTGGTGTGAACAAGGATTTAGTATAATTGGCGCGTTCGAGATACATTCGGGGATCATTTTCTGCGTTCCCAAGGGCGCCATCTCCGTGTGCTTACAAAAACATTACGGTGTGGCTTGATCAAAAGGGTTAGACATTAGCTTCCCGCTCTTATTGAAATGGCGCCGAAAAAGCCTCCTACCATTTCCAAGAGAAAATTTCTGTTCCAAAACTTCCGCTAAGAGGGACATCGGAGGTTGAGATGCACTGACATTCAGAAATGTTTTTTACAAGCAGCCTCTCACCGGTGATTTTGTCAATACGTTCATTGTATTTGTTGTATGATCGAGATTCATTATCATAATCATGCGTATAATCAACTGCGGATCCAAACGTTGGTCAAAATACGAGCGCAGATATAAAAATCACTTTCCTTGGTACGTTCTCTTATCAACACAAGTTCTATCAATTTATAGGGGTCCCACTAAAAAATTAAGCCACAAGCTCGTGATTTTCTGACTTAGCAATGTATTTTCTAGGTTCATGTTATGGTTTTGAAGGCCATATCCTATAATTTTTTATGCTCATAACCAAAAATTTGATGTTATACTCTACTGTCTTAAATTTCGAAGATATACATGCCGTCATAAAAATTTCATGTCGTCATAAAAATTTCATGATGATGACATAACTTCCTTAAACATTTGCTAATGCTTTTGTACCAGGGATGGGGGAACTGGGGGCCGAGGGGGCCATGCCCTTTTAATATTTTTTCCGTGATCACTTTTTAGCTTTATCAAAATTGAAATTGATTGTGACAGTTATTGTGTCATATTCACAGCAAGATATGCATATCAACAGGAAACATCTCTTTCCACACAATGACCAATGGCACTTTAGTGGAGTGTTACAAAAAATTTGAATCCAGCCTACTTTACAACAATTTGGAGTTACATTTTTGTTTGCTTCGTGTTGGTTTGATGTTTATTTATTTTGCCTTGGGGTTTGTTGGTTGGTTTTATGTTGCTTTTTCTTTTCTTTGTCTTTTCTTGTTTCCTTTTTTTAGGGGAGAGGAGGGGCAGGAGGAGAACGTTTCTTGGGTTCAGGTATTAAATTTTCCATTCATACAGACAGTTTTATACCCTACTGTCATAGTTAACGGAGAGGAACGATTCAATTTGAATTAAAATTAGTACCTTTCTGACAAATTTCTTCGTAACTCCTCTACATTATCTCAAGCCAAGCAGACTAGAATCACATATTTGGTAAATATTTACAATATGACAATGCTTTAGAGAATGGTCGCAAGGGGCTGATACACACATGACAAAATCCTCCCATGTTGTCCCCATACTTGACAATATGCTCTACCTATTTATTTATTGTTTAAAGATCAAGGACTATGGACTAGAAAGAGCTACCTTTAAAACCCAATCAAGCTGCGTCATCTGCAAAGCTGGGGACAATTACTTTTTCCCTTTCGCATCCAAAATCAAGGTCATACGAAATCATATTAAAAGCTCTGCATAAATCTTTTATGAAAACTGGAAATAATAGGGGGCCAAGAACAGATCCTTGAGATACTGCAAATTTAAAATAACTGACTAAAGAAATATTATTTTCTAGTTTTGTATATTGATATCTTTCGTTTGAAAACAAGGAAAGTAATTCAAGAAATGATCCTCTAAAACCACAATTTTTTTAATTTGACACTTAGTATAAAATGATAAACGCAGTCAAAAGCTTTTACAATATAAAAAATAATAAACAGAAGCGACTTTCATACCTTTATCCAACACATCACTAGCAAAACTTGTCAAAAATAAAACAACATGCTCAGTAGATAAAGCCCTTCAAAAATCAAACTGATTTGGATTAAAAAATGACTTACTCTCGAAAATTCAACCGTTTTTTTAACTATTAATTTTTCGTTTCATTTTCACTTTCAAAATCATCAAATATATCTTCTTCAGTTTTGGCAATGTGTCGACGTGTGTGAAATTCTTCGATGATTTCACGATTCGGTATCAGAGAGAAAAAATAACCTTAGCAACCTGTTAAGCCTGTTAGCCCTGAAAGTGTATCGTACCCTTAGCAATCTTAGCCCTGATCCGGAAAATCGAGTTGCTTACAAAAAGAAAAAGAAATGTTTACCGATCCAAGCTGGTGCGGATCCAAACTGGCGCAGGTACAAATGGATCCGGTAGCAACTCTGTACTCGAGTTTTTAGGCAGTATCGGATCCATTGGGCTCCAGAGCTTAGCATGCGATTCTTTCCATTGTTATACGGAATGCATCGAAGTAGCACGTTAAAATACGAAAAGTAGGTGGTCGTGACAGGAGAGTCAAGATTAGAGCCGAAATAAAAAGTAAATGAAGATAACGCCAAATGTGTGTCTTGTCGCTTCAAAAATGAATTTTTGAATAAGTATCAGTTTGATTCTTGTCCTAAGCACTTATACAAGATCTTGCTGATAGATAATTGATATATTTATTGGGGCTATAATTTGTCTATTATAACTCAAGTCCCCTAAATTTTAAAGTTGTACGATCCTTATCTAAATTAGATGGCGCGCAGAGCCAGTATCATGAAATTATAGCATTGCAATATCCAAACCTCTCCCCTCCTTGGTATTAGGAAGAGCAATCAAACACGTTGGCCGCCCGACCTGCCCTTTATTTATTAGTTAGCCTGTTCAATGGTTTTGCTGTTTATTTAGGGTAGTTTCAATGTCGGGCCCGCTGCTCATAAGGGGTCTTTGATTGAGAGACTGCAGTGGGGCACGTAACCGCCCCATCATGTTAACGTCAAAACTGCATGGCCCCACGTTCCATTTCCAGTAACATAGTTTTCTCTATTTCTTTACAACAGGGATTCTTTATATTTCTCTTCTACTGCGTGTTTAACAGCGAAGTAAGTACAACAATCGTAAGTAGATTGTGATAGTTACAAGGAAATTTTCCTTCTTCGTCCTCCGTTTCCTCTTCCTCTTCTTTTCTTCTTCTTTTTCTTCTTGTTCTTCTTTTGCTAGGTACCTTGTTCCTCCAGGGCTGTGGTGATCATGATGGTCAATCTATCCGGATCTTTCGACTCGTTTAGGGTGTGCCACTCGCTTTCACCAGTTTTGAGACCTCTTTATAGGCTTGTGATCAATTTTAGTCTTTTCATCCCATTACTCCTTTTGCCTTCAATTTATCGCTTCAACATAAGTTTTCCCCTGTTTGGTATCTCATTACACTTTTTTTAGTAAGAAAACATATAGTAAGAACACTGGGGCTCAGATTGTCAAAACATTAAGAACAATTTAAGAACAATACCGGACTGGGCAATTCTCCGAGGGGCAATTCTCTGAGGGGCAATTCTCCGAGGGGCAATTCAACGGATACCAAACAATTGATGCCACACTCCTCAACTCCGTCAGTTGGGAGCAGCTGTCGTAAGAACTAAGTAAGAACAAAGGAGCCTGCTTGCAACCGAAAAAATAAGAATACTGAGCCTCAGGGCAAATTATCTGGTCCTTACTACAAAAAAAGTGCATCTTCTTTTTCCTTCTTTTCCTTCTTTTCCTTTTCCTTCTTGCTTATATCGACTTCCTTTTCACTCCTGCTCTTCATGGAAAATCCTCATTTCTAACTCTGTCAGTAAATTCGACTTAAACAGGGTATACATAAGCCACAGTTCCTCTTATTCTATTCGATACTTCAAGTATGCGCTGATAGTCCAAGCATCGCACCAATAGAGCAGAATTGGTCTCATATAACTATCTAATACTCTGACCGTAGTTATTACTTTTAGCTGTCTGTTCTTGAGTACCACATTCATCTTATTCAAAGCATTTTTTATATTGTTGTTCTTGTGTCATTTATACATGCACCGTCCCATTTTATCAAGCTGCCAACATGCTTAAAATTCTGAACAAGAAGGCTGGTTCATTAATTCGCAAACTGCTGCAATATCGTACATTTTAAAAAGGTTGTTTAGAATAAAAACGAACAAAAAGGTCCATATTGGAAGCCTTGCAATGTATCTATCTAATGTTGATAGGGATTCGAACACTTTGGTTAGGAAAGAAAATATCATAGTTGTCAAAGTGTTTCACACCATAGACATCAAGACATTGCTCATTGTGACTACAAATAAAATGATTGCGCCAATAACAGCTAACATAATCAACTCAAAACGATTTTCTTTTGGTTTTTGAATACCTTTCACAAGGAGCCAAATAACACCCGTCGCACAGCCCAGTAAGAACAAAAGCATCAGTATCCAATCGAGACTATTTTTCCAGTCAGAAACGTCAAGATCTCCTAACATACAACCTTTGTTGCATATCGCCGCTATTTCACAACCTGAAATGAAAAAGTCCGAGACTAGCTCTATTGAGCACAAAATGAAAAATAGTAAAAATATCGCGGCTGTAATTTTGGCAAATACTTTCTCGAGTGGTTGTATAACTTTGATATTTAATTTACTCCCTCTAACTTGGCACCAATACATTGGTGACCGATTGAGGTTGAACCAACATTTTGTGGATTAAAAGTTGTCTTCTATTTGACTTTACTCGCTGTTTCGCATGAGCCTAACCTAATTGCATTTTGTAGAAAACGAACTGATACACCATACTAAGTCAGTCCTTTTGGGATAAAAAGTTAACTCTAATCCGTTCAGGTTATTATCATCTGTTGTGGACCAGGTTAGAGAAGAAATCTCGTAATCAGCATCCCAATCTTCGTCGATAGCAATTAAATTGTGTCCCATCTCATTCAGTTGATTTGCAATGCTCTCACATTGATTATAAAAGGCTTTCCGTAGTTTTCGTTCTGCTAAGTATTTATTGTCTTGGGCACCAATATTTTCCACCCAATTAACCCGTGGCAATTCGTTTTGTTTTTCTGAAATTGAGGCTTCTATTAGGTGTCTAATATAGAAGATAAAACACGCGCTTATTGGTTAATTCGCTGTGTGACAGCCACTGTTCGTGTTTGTACCAAGTGGGCACGTGACAAACAAACCACATACAGACGTTACTGAGTTGTGCTTCTGAAACTTGGCGTCACTGCAAATGGAGAACTGGGCCCAAGTGCACATGACTATCAATGATAAACTAAGAAAGTTTTATTTAGCGGACCACATGATAAGTACGTGATTGCGAATAATGAAATGATCGAGACAGTCCATTTGTTGGTTTGGTGAATCGAAGAATTGTCTCCTGGCCAACAAAATGTTTAAGCGGTATCAAAAAACAAGTATGAATCTCGTGACCTTTTAAGATCAAATAAGTCAAGTCTTATTGAACGTCCTGAATCGAAAATACATTGCAAGAGAAAAAGGTCTTATTTGCCAGAAAACAGTGACCAAAATGATAATTTAGTTATTTTGGTAATGACAATCAGACACTCTTTGAAGTACTCCTTAAGGATGGAAGCTAGGTTATACTGTCCAGGGATTGAAAGTAGAATAATTGTACTGGCTATTTACCATTGAAATTGTTCCACGGCCTAACAAAAACTACTGCTTTGTTGGAGTTTACCAAGTCCATTTGTACAAAGTTTAGCTATGTATTCTTCTGTGATGACGGTAACCTTTGAAGAGATTACATAAATGCACGTGCACTGAAACATTGCAAATGCTCGATGGTATCCGGATTTGTTAATCGACTTTATTGTGCATGCAGCTCCTGGGGTCACATCCATGCAAGCTTAGAGAAAGCAAAACGTATTCTGGAGAAAACCAATATCTCACAATGTTTTACAATCCGGTAATTAAAGAGACATGGAACAATATCGTTGACAATGAGGACAAGGGGAAGGAACCAGCCGCCCTTACAATAGAGCAAGGGACGGAAGATGTGAATGCGGTCCCGAAACGACTATTCTTTCTTCAGTATTGCGGGAAAGTGTTAGAGGACTTTGTGCTTGCATTGCATTGATGTTAAGTCACCACAGAGGTTGACCATGTAAGGGCTTTGGGATGTGATCCATATGGATATCAAGTCACTAAACTTAACAAGTGATGAGGCTAATGAAAGGAGAAATTTAGTAAGGTTATAAAACTGAGAAATGTCATACAACATGCAGGTGTTCTACTCCCATATCGTGAAGATGGCTATGAACCCCCACCTACCATTCTAGCACCCACATCACAATTTGATGGTGACACCCCCAACTTTTGACCCAAACCCCACATCAAAATGAGGGTTGATTTCAACCCCCAATCAACTCCTTCATTATACATAATTACAAAATAATAAAATCTTATTGAAACTTTTATATTACAACTATTAAGAACATGCCTTAAATGTATTGTATTGTTTGTTTTGTATTTTATGATCACCTGTTGATGTTTAAATGTTTATGATGTTGATATTACTAATTAGTTTGAAAATCCTTAGTTTAAGTTCTATTGACAGTTCAAGTCCAATAAACTGTTGAATAAATAATTTGTTTAATCTATAACCTGTCAATTGTCACTACTGTGTAGCTACATCACTCTTACTCATTTCGAAAGGTGGCTTAACACATGTACTAATGCCTATCCATGCCTTCTCAAAGCTTTCCTCTTGTCTATAGTGTGCTGTCATCTTTGCTTTCCATGCTTCACAAATAACAACAAGAGGAACAATTAGGTACCAATACCTCCAGCCTAATTCCTCCATGCTTCTCACCTAAAAATCACACGACTTACTGAATTGCACACCACTGAATGGGTTAGGTTTGGAACGCATCAGTATTATCCAAACCTTGACTACACAATACATAAATATAATGGTTTAATTGATAACTAATACAAAACTTTGTCTAGCATTCATCGTAATGAAGGTAGCATCAGACAAGCTGGAGGCTTGATAGTAGTTGGTAGTTGCATTGAAAGCTGACAGCATTCTGGTGCAACCCCCTTAAAGGGGAAACACTCTGTGACACTTTCTACCTCCTGCAGAGTTAGAAGATACAGCTCATGTGTATGAAGCCAATAAAGAAATCTACAATGCTGTCCTTGGTATGGTAGACCTGACCAGGGGGACCAACTCCTACTACAAAATGCAAGTTCTTGAGTCAGATAAAGGAAACAAGTAAGTTATCATGCCGGCTTAGTATCATCAAGAAGAGAGAAATTGAAATAAACAGTTTTGAAACGATACTAGAGAAGAAGGAAAAGACCACTTCTCCAAACTCATTATTTTCATGTCCTCGTCGCTCGGTGATACTTTGCAACTTTTAGTGGGCTTTGGGGTGATTCAAGGGCCGAATGGCAGTCCGATTTGTAAAGCCACATTGTGCAGAGATACTGTTATTCAAATTGCGAAGTGCTGTGTGTCGGTGACTACTGGTGGATGATGAGGACCCGCCCGTGGCATCTATAGAAATAGAGTGTGTTAACGTCGAGGTTTACCGAGCTCACGTTGCAAATGCTTGAGTCCCAGGTTCGAATCCTGGCAGTAACATATATTCTGTTTCTTTAGTACCTCTTGAAACTTTCTTTCTTAAGAAGTCTGCAGTAATTCAATTGAAACAGATGTGAAAAGCAAATGATTTGAAAACTCTGTTTGGAATGACTACAATTCGCAAAGTTGTCCAAGTGTTTTTGATTTCATTAGATGTCACATTCAGAAGATGCATGTAGCTACTAATATATCAGACATAGTAGAGTTGCCATAAGTCCTGGAAAGTCGTGGAATTTCCGGAAGTGTCCTGGAGAATCGTAGAATATCAGTAGTGTTCGAAAAAGTCATCGGATATACTTATGTTTTGTGCTAATTCTAGAAACTTCCTTTAATTAATACAGTCAATTTCCTGGAAAGGATAGTCTTGTTAAGTCCTATATTTTTTAATCATTTTGTTCTGTAGCTGCTTCGTGTGGAATGGTTTATATTGTACCACGATATATCTATTTTAGTAAATTACTATTTAGCACTGATTCGCCTCAAAACGTGAGGTATACGCACGTACACGAAACTAAACGACTTTCTAAATATATGAATAAAAGTTACCATGACAAATAAGTAGGAAACCCCCCACAATAACAGTCATTTCCTTTCTTTTAATGGCCACCTTCAGGAATATAGGGGTTGCAGGTTCGAGTAGCGATTATTGCAATAGGACATTGATAAATTTGACTTATTAGAGAATTTGAACATCAAGCTTAAAGGTTTATAGGCGTTGAGCATTGTTACTGTTATTGAATTACAATTGAAAGTATCCAATTCTACTTATAGGTGGCTAAACTTGCTTAAATTGCTCTCTTCATTCTCCATCATTTCTTAATAGGGAAGGGAATCTTTTATGTATCTTTGAAAACCACTCTCTCAACCCCAGCAGGAGATTATTTAACTTAAAAGCACTCCTTAAACTGTTTTTAAAGGGGCGCATTGACACCCTTTTTGAAATCCATCTCGTGGGTTTAAGTATTATGACATCCTACTCAAAGAACCCGACCAAAAATTGTTTTGAAATGCGATGGCCCCTCTACTTTTTAGCAATGTATATTAAATACTTATTCCTGGAAGTATGTTATTTTAACCCTAACTACTTTTTTTTTTAGTTTACGATTGTTTTCTCTGAATGATGGTTGTCATTACCATCTCTTTCCAAAACCTGCCTTTGCCCCCCCCCCCTCCCCTCTCCTCTCTTCAAGCTACGTCAGTGGCACTGAATTGACAGCAAATCATGTGTTGCTCATCAAGTGCCTTAAGAGGGGAGTTTTAAATTGGCCACAGTTCTAATGACTTTGAAGATGCACTACCTCCCCTCGAACTCCTTTCCCATCTACTCTATCGTTTTATATGATTGTTTGCCTAACCTAGTTACTTGTTAGTAAACTCCAAGGCTACCCTTGTTGCGCACGGACAACAATGTTGGCGATAAGTAACCGTCTCACAGCGAATCAATCACCTAAACTTCTCGTTGTTACCTCGTTTCTAATCGTGATAAATCTATCACTTTATTTGCTATGTAGGAGCCATCCTACTTATTGTGTAGTCCTCTTATCAAGAATCTCTAAGTAAGAACAAATCCTTCCAACCCGTAGAACTTGACTGTATGAAATGGCCAAATTGACACCTATATGAGATGGCGTAGAATTCTGAAAAAAAATGGAAATGTCTTTGCCCTTTACTGTAGGTCCATTTCTGGACGCCCATTTTGATTGTAAACCATAAAGTCAAAAGAGCCAATCCTGGCTGTAATCCTCTCATGTGCCACTGCATTGTCAGTGACGCAAAAGCTGTTAGGAGAGTAGGAACAGTCTGTGGGGCGTACCAGTGGCGCACTTTATTGACATGGCGTAGAAGTAACTCCTTCGGATTAATAAACGGAGTGGAATTGGGGCGTTGGTATCTGGCGTTGTAAGATAACGATAGTTCGTATTTTGCGAGCGGTCAAGAATGCGATGCGTAAATTTAGTTTTTCACCTCTCTTCGTCGTTTTCTACTGCTGGTGTATTCCCTATTGTTGTGTCATTACCATTATTGCTGCCTCGTTACCATTATTGCTGACCATGAGATACAGCATCTGGAGCTGAGGTGCCAATCATCCGCAATAGCTAACCACGTACTTACTCAAGAGCTTGCTCTTCTTTCTGTTTAAGAGGCCTATATTTCTATAAAGCACTTTTTGGTTCCACACGTATGACTTTAAGTGCTTCCATGTGGCCATTGTGAGCGTATATCGATTTCCATGACCATCTCCATGTTCTTGAGACATTAGGTGCTTATGGAGTACTTTGCGTTAGTCAACGTTATGGAGATGTAGTGGTTACTTTTGTTACAAAAGTCAGCAATTTTTAGAAAGAGGAGGTTTTGAAACACTATCTGACATAGCAAAGTGCAGCAACGCTTCGCTTCTCGGCCTGTTCTCATTGACGACAGATGCTTTCCATAATCTGTGAGAGGCGGTTCTACTGGGCTTTCACCACAGCAAAAGTGACACAAACTCCGGGCGGTAGAGGTGCACTCTTTCTCAACTAAAACTTTTTGAATCCCCCAAACGTCAATTTTATATTTTCGTTATATTGATGACACATATGCGATATATCCGAGAGTGACGAACTACTCAGAAACCTAAGCAGCTTAGGCAAAGCTTAAAATTTTCTTTTGAGAAGGAACAAAATAACTCTCTACCATTCCTTGATGTTGTAGTTGAGAAAGAGAGTACTAAATTCTGTACCAGTGCGTAAAGAAAGCCTATAATTTCCGGCCAATACATCTGGGATTCATTCTGCCCCAAAACGCGTAAAGTCGATCTCATCAAAACCTTAGTCCACCGCACGCTCATGATTTGCTTTGATGGCAAATTAGAATCGGAAATCAATTTTCTAGAGTAAACTTTCGGCTATCCTGAAGTCGTCTTTGATAGCACTGTCAAATTAAAACTTTCACAATTCTCTAAAGAAAAACGCTTCGGACCTTAAAAATGTCCTGTATACTTGAAATTACCGTAGCATAGGAACATTTCACTTCGATTCTGAAAACCAGGTCAAATAGGCCATAGAGAAGTGTTTTGAACAACTAATATCTAGTGCCTTCCACAAATTCTAGCTCTGCAGTTACTGAATTTTCACGCCAGAGCGAGGCTGGCTATCTTGGCCACATAACTTTGAGGTTGGTTGACAGAATTAAGCAGGATCTTCCAAGGTTTATTGACCAATCATCAACTCCTAAAAGGAAACAACTACCTAGGGCATCATAAAACAGAAACCACTATTAAGCAATGTGACTTTGCCATAGGGTAGCTCTTGCTTAAGAACCCAAAATGTACACGGACGACTTCATAGGTATTATGGGAAAGGCCAGGCCTGCATTTCATTTGGTCGTTCTGGAGTCAGTTCACATAAAAGCAAGAACCCTTTGCTATGTAGGCAGAAAGAATTCGTTTTCTCACTAGGCCTATTGAATTATTCTTAAGTGAGGCCAGGGGGGGGGGGGGGGGGGGGTCTGAAAAACGCCTGTCACGTCTTCTGCTAAAAACTATTTCCTCCAATGAGATATTTGAAATACAACATCCAGATACAGGTTAGCGTATCGCTGTTAAAGAAGATTAAAACAGGCGACTCCTTTTCCATTCCGTTAATTACGTTCTGGCTTTCGATACCACTTTATCGATCCATCTAATAACCTACACACTTTTGGGAGATGAAATATTTGTAACGACAAGAGAGAATTTATGATATGGTAAGAAGGAATTTGGGGGACACAGTAATGGTCTGGAAATAATTACCTTGAATGCCTCAGCTACCTACGAGCACGCTGCCCCCTTTATGCCACGCAGGCATTGCATACGTACTGTTAGATGCAATCTTTCCTACATTTCAGCCCCCCTCAATTAACGAGGGGCCTTTAAAAAAGGAGTACCGAAGAAATTTTTGATATTCTTCTCTATTGTTAAGTTCCCTATGACAGAAAACGTTATGTGACAGCCGGCGCTACTGCAGTTTCCTCCCCCCCCCCCCCTCCAAAATCATTGATAATGTATTCAAATTTAAATAAAATTGATCAGGTAGGAAACTTCAGTAGCGCCGATAAAAGTTGCTGGTCGTTAAAATGTCCCCAAAGCAATGAAGACTTCTTGACCCCGAAGTCAACGTTTAATTTAATATTCAAATAGTTTAGGAGGCCCAACACTGGCCAAAGAACGGGAAATTCGTCCTTTTGTTTAAAAGTGACGGAGGCATTTTGTGAAGTGTGGCAGAAGGAGAGTCAAATCGTAAATTGTGAAGAGTGGCAGAAGGAGAGTCAAATCGTAAATTGTGAAGACAAAGAGCGCAGTCTAATGATCAGTTTTCAAAAAATTCCTCAGCCTCAAATCAGCGAGAATTGCAGCCATCCTGACTATCATGCTTAGGGCCTATGTATCTTTCCATGTTATTTTCTTCATTTTCTTTTATCTCGTCTTATTAATACTATACTGTATTATAATATACTATACTATACTATACTATACTATACTATACTATATTTTACTATACTATACTATACTATTACTATACTATACTATACTATAATTTACTGTGCTATGCTATACTATATTATACTTTACTATACTCTACTCTGCTCTACTCTGCTATATTATACTATACTATATTGTACTATTCTATAAAATACTACAATATACTTTGATATTCTACAATGTCCTATACTATACTATAGTATACTATATTATGCTGTACTATACTTACCGTACTATATTTACATTGTTATATATGCTATATCATACTGTACTGTAATGTGGTTTGCGTTACATAAAACCATATATTGTCCTTTCAACATTAAATATATTTTCTCTTTTGTTTTCACCAGGTTTCGATTTATTCGGAAACCACAATTTTGCATTTGAAAAGAGCGCACAACAGTCCAGCACAGAAGAAGGTTCACCAGCCTCCAAAGCCGTCGATGGTAACAGTTACTCAAGCGATGACACCTGCTCTCAAACATCGCAATCTGACAACCCATGGTGGAAAGTTGATCTTGGAGAAGAACACAAGGTTGCCATGATACAAGTGACGAATGCAGATGTTGAAGACATGTCCAATATCGAAGTGTTGGTAACAAATGACCAAGGGAATAACGTAAATGATCCAAATGCAATGTAAGTTAAAAACTATTAGATCATATTTTACATGTGTTCGTTTCCTATTCAATACAAAACCATTTTTTATAGCTACAACACCAATTTTATAGAAAACATTACGTAATATTCATCAACATCTTGGGCAACAAAGGGGCAAAGGGGGCCATTCCCCCCCTCAGATTTGCCGAATCTCAATTTTTCCCCAGACCACTTTTCAGCTTTTTCAAAATTGAAATTGGTTGGGACAGACGTTGTGTCACATTCACAGCAAGATATGCATATCAACACGAAACACCCGTTTCCACAAAATGACCAAAGTCACCTTAGTACTCAGAGGACTTCGTGTTTCCAACAGTTTAAAGGAAATGATGAATTCCGTACTGGCATCCATTCAAAGCATCGCATGCTATTTTGGATTATATCTACTTTTACTCCTCGTTTATTCAGTGATAGGTAAGTAAAGTAATTGTTTTATTGAAACGTTGATTAAGTTGTCTTTGGCGATAAAAATTTCTTTATTCCAGTGCTACTTTTCCTGCGTTCCGAAGGGCCATAGTTCAAAACTGGTATTATAAGTTTCGTAGCCAACCGTGTCATTGAGTATGTACAACATAATGCAAAAACTTTGGAATCTTTCGAAAAGCAGGCTGCCAAGATCAACCCATCCGCTCTTTCAGCATCAGTACTCCAATTGTATGCACTATCCAGACACATCTACTTGGATACTGTTAGCTAATACACTGATAGTTACCATTACTGCCAAAGATGGTAATAATATTATGCCTAACTAAACATCTCGGCATCCTTTGTCCTCCCGGCACGAGTTAAATAGCCCTATCTTTTTCGATTAAGCAAAGGGATCTCAAGCTTGTCAATACTAAGCCAGTTATTTGACCGTTTCCTTGTTCTTGTCGGTTTAAATGTTGATGGTAAGGAGAGTTGTTAGGTACACCTCTTATATCAAACAGATAAACTAGAGATCATTCGCAGGGTTCTCTGTGCAGTAAGTTTAGATCAATCAAAGAAAGTATTTCAATAGAGATGTTCTCCCAGAGATTGGAGACAATATTCTTGCTATTTATAGGATTTATTCGTATTAGGTGCTCCTCCTTATATAACACCTGAGGTGCCTTTATTATCTGTCGATTAAATTTGTATATGGTGCTATGGGTACATGTTATATGCCACCTTAACCAAGAACAATGAGATTTTCCCTGTTGAAATGTTATTAAAATTTGTGCTTTTTTCATCAGTATTTGAAAGTAAGTGAACTTGCCCTTTCCCTGTTATGCAAATGACACAATACGCACTTCTTGAGTTACGCTCCGGCGAGCGACCCACCACCGCTTGCGCCACGGCGTGCGACGCCGGCCGCCCGATCGCCTCTGCCGTCGAGTGGCACTCGCGAGACGCCATTCTCGACGACGGCGACCGCAAGGCCCGGAGAGGTGTCGTCGGCCGCCGGGCGGGCGAGGCCCCCCCGCCTCCGCCGGCACCGCCGGCTCCACCTCCCACTCCCCCGCCCCGGCTGCCGGGCTCCCCGAACCCGTCTCGCTGATCGGGAGCGCGCGACGCCCGCGCGTCCGCACCCTCGGTCCGTGACCCGTGCGCCCGCCGACGGTGACGACGCCGTCCGCGCGGGCTGCCCGTCCGATCCGTCCATTCGGAGACACCCGTGATCAGCAGCTCACATCGAGCCGGGCGCCGGTGCGCCCGCGCCGCTCTCGCATCGACTCTCATCCTCCCTCTCGCCGCAGCCTCCGCGCTCGCCGGTACGGTCGTCGGGACCGTGCGGACGAGCGACGGTGGCACGCTGGCCAACGTCACCGTCCGCATCGACGGGACCGACCTGGCCGTCGCCAGCGACGTCGACGGCCGCTTCCGCATCGAATCCGTGCCCGACGGAGCGCGCACCCTGGTCGCCGAGGTACTCGGCCGCGCCACCGTCGTCCGCGCCGTCACCGTCACCGACGGAGAGACCCGAGTCGACGTCGAGCTTCCGCTGGAGCGGTTCGTGCTCCCGGGCATCGTGGTGACCGCCCAGACCGCGCTCGGGCCGTCGGACGAGCTCGCCGTGCTCTCCTCCGACGTCGTCGCCCGGACGCCGGCCCACGACACCGGCGAGCTGCTGCGCGCGGTTCCCGGCGTGCAGGCAGTCCGGCGCGGCCCGGTCGGCTTCGACCCGGTGGTACGCGGCCTGCGCGAGACCGAGGTCGGGGTCTACCTCGACGGCACCCGCCTGTTCCCGGGCGGGCCGGCGCGCATGGACTCGGCGCTCAGCCACCTCGACCCGGCGGCGGTGCGCGACGTCGAGGTGGTCCCATGTACCATACCAGGAGAAAACAGCGGGAAATGTTATTGTATAATGAAGATTAGCAATAAAGGCATTGAGTTTTAAAAAAATTTACTATTATTATTATTATTATCATTATTATTGTTGTTTTTGTTGTTATTATTAGCGTTATTAGTAGTAGTATCGTTGCATTTTTTCCCTCGATGATTCAATGTATTTCCTGTTGCTAGGGTTGTTATTTAAATAATTGTTAGCGTTTTTTGTGTTTTTTTCCCCGTATATCTCTGGGTTCAATTTATATCATAACAGCTTTGATATGCCTTTTGTAAGGGAGTATTAAACTGTGTATTGGTGTTATGCTGAAATAAAAAATTGAGTTTAAAATTATTATTATTATTACTTTGAAATACTCAAATAGATGATTGGTGTTACAAAATCCAACGATTGCTCTAAAAAGACAACTCATCGTTATAAGGTTAAAAAGCAAACTATCTATTTAACTTTCTATCCCTCAAAATTGTACTTAAAGGGGGTTACATTATTCAATGCAAACTCCCTCCTCCCTAAATTTTGTGGTAGTTGACACAAATTAAAGCTCCTGACAAAAGCCACAGTGGTAGTAAGGTAAAGAAGCAGTAGTGGTGAGGGGCGCATTCCGCAGCAGGGACAAGATCCAGTGCAGTGCCCTATGGACCCTGTTGGTATAACTGTATTCGTTTAAAAAGGCCAAGAGGAGACACACTATGATGAGTATTTTTGTGATTTTCAAACGTTGGGGCTTCCATTTGACTGAATTACGAGTTCCTTTCTATCTTAAAAATTTCTGGGTATTTTTGTTTTTGTGTATTGCATATTTTTTTCCAAGCGCTTTTGGTTTTAGCACCCCACTTATCCCACAAATACGGCTGTCTAGGGGGAGCCATAGCCCCCTGCCCCCCTGCCATGCTGCGACTGTATAGAAGATTTAAACATTAACAACAATACTCTCTACCAAAGTGCCACAAAAATAGAAACTAGTACTAATTGCAATTTTGATAAAGCTGAAAAGTGTTTATGAAAAAAATGAGATTTGGCAAATCTTGGGGGGCATGGCCCCCTCTGCCCTCTGTCCCCCTTCCCTGACCACTGAATAGCAACCAAGCATCTTAAGATAACACTTCAGTTTTGAAGAATTAAAAGATAAAAATTGGATATATAATTTTTTTAGCTGGCTCAAGTTTAATATCCGAAATTTTAGGGCGCTCGTCCCTCTCAGGCCCCCTCTAAGCTCCGGGCCTGAAGTAGGAGATTTTATCTCATGATAACAATGATCAATAGCTATCATTGGTGACTGATGGGTGAAACTAATTACTATATTGTATAGTATTTGATTTATATAATTACTAATTTTTACACTTATATGTGTATTTTTAAGGTAACAGCGTCAGTTTCAATTTCTCGTAATGGAAATAGTGTGTAGCAAAAACTGCGAGAGCTATATACAATTTGAAATTACACAGAAACGTCGAATAGAACATGTGATATAATTTACAATTGCTTTATTGATATTACAAAAGATTTGCTTTTGATGAAAATCATTGTACGCTGATAACAACTATAGAAGCATGCATCTGGAACTCTACATCAAAATGTTCATAAATGAGATTGCTTTGGGATAGTGGTAAACTGGCATCACTTTGCGTATTTTCAAAAATAATACCCACAGCAATTCCAAATGAGTTTAAAGCTTTTGTATCTTCACCTTCTCTCTCCGCGTAAATAACCACTAGAACTAATGTGGGACAATACAAATGAGGTTTTGTAGGACACGCCCTGTTGCTGAAATTTAAATTATCCATATCCAAGCCTTAAATAACGCGGCTCTGAAGACTCCTGGCTCCTATGATGCGGGCTCTGATAACTCTGGCTCTTACTGTTCGGGCTCCGATGACTCTGACTCCATTAAATCGAGCTCCGATATGTCTGGCTCCTATAATTCGGCTGTAAAGACTTTGACTCCAATAATTTGTGTGTGAAGGATTAGTAAGAGAGGAACTTTCTTGTTGTCTAACAACATTACCCCTACCGTCTAGCATTGTAACGTAAGTCTTATTATACTGCCAAAACAAAAAGAAGTTGGCGTAGTTTCACATCACACGATGTTTGGTAGGAGTTCTCATAGGGAGGACATTTACTCTGTTAAGCAAGTACCAAAGCTGTGCCGCTTTTCGAGCTTTTGGCAATGAATGGATGTAGTATCTGATCTGTGTCAGAAAAATCCCAGTATCAGGTCTCATTGATGACAGATTCTTCCCTTATCCGTGATAGGCGGTCCTACTAGGTTGAGCATGCCTCGTGGCTTGCTTCTCGGCACAGTAGTGTAAGTTGCGGGGCATTGTTCTTCGACGCCCCAGCTGCCCTTTACTTCATAGTTGACCTGTTTGCTGGTTTTTCTTTTTATTTACGAAAGTTTTAATATCGGGCCCACTGCTCATCAGATATCTTTGAGTGAGAGATTACCAAAGCTGTGCCTTTTCCCTCTCGTTTTCCATTCATGTTCAAAATGTGTAACAAGGACAGGAAGGAAAGAATAAACGTTTGGGAGGCTGGATGTGATACAATATCTGAAATTGTATCAAAATAATTAGTTATTTAAGATTAAGAGTGATAACAACAGTTATTTTTGGTAAATGGAAATCACTATTTTAAAGACTATTTCCTAAAATAACATTGATTTGACAAAATTTTGAACTACCTCTGTCCTTCTGAATAAAAAAGCAAATTGGTTTTTACATTAAAGCACAAATCAAGATACCTATGACACGAGCAATAGTAAAAATTAGCGAAAGAGGCCAAGTCCCCATCGTTTTGAGTTGCGTGTCGACGTTCCACTGGTGGATGATTGGGAGCTAACTTGTCGACTTGAGAAATATGAGCATGTTAACACCGGGAACACCAAGCTTAATCGTCTGCCAAAACATCTTCGCATCAAAGCCTGATATTATTAGAGCATTATATCTGCATGACCTATGTATTAGGGTATGCTTATTTTTTCAGCAATCTGAGCCTGTTTATGCTTTTAATCGTTATGCTTATAAAAAAAACATGTAAACTTATAATTGACTTTAAATTGTGGGTCGATTTGTAACCACTGAAAACCCGTTTGGTTGTGCGCTCGTCAGTTTGATTCCAGCAAAGAACGATTCAGTTGGCGGAAAGCGTGTATAACGCATGTAAAGCATGTATGCATGAAAGTATGAAAGCATGAAAGCATGAAAGCATGAAAGCATATAAAGCATGTATCAGTATCGGTATCTTTTCTAAACTACTAAATTTCGTTCTAGAGCAATCGTATCTACACTTGGGTGCCTAATAGAAGGGGAGTTGGAATAACGGAGGGGGGTTGAAAAATAGCAAAAACGTAATATTACGAAAGCTGGGCCTGAGATTCAAATTCCAAAATTGCATACGGTGTCATCACTCTCAATTG
>JAAAKM020073195.1:156093364-156120249 GCA_010016025.2 Alatinidae sp. Z8VKAUB7J3
GGGGGGGGGGGGGGGGGGGGGGGGGGGGGGGGGGGGGGGCGAGGGGGTGGGGGGGGGGGGGGGGGAGGGGGGGGGGGGGGGAAAATGACCAAAACGTGTAAAAAATGACGTCAAGAATCAATGTTTAGGATCAACTGCAACATTCTAAACGTAGGGTAATACAACACAAACAATAGTCAGTTATTCGAAGTCATGGCAGTCTCCTATATGCCTTCCAAGATTTTGAAACTTTTCCGCTCATCCTCCTGCTCAATGACAGTGTTATTGTTAACATCGGTTATATGCGTCTTCACACTTCTTTGAGCCTCGCAAAAGGCCACCTTTATCTCTTTAATGTGTGGTTTTCATATTTTAATAAAGATATTTTCTACTTGCCCACCGAAGTACCTCCTGAAAAAATTGTCATGGGTGGGAGATTACTTAAAAATTAATAGGCGGGAGGGGGTTGGAATAAGAATGTCCTGGGCGGAAAATTTCTGAAAATTTAATTAGCGTGGTGTGTGGGGTGTGGAACGTCTATTAGGCACCCATGCGGAGAGAAGAGACCAAAAAAGTTACTCGCCTAGCAATTCGCGACAGTTAATTCCCGCGACAGTTAACACACAAAGAAAATCAAAGCATTCGCGACTTTTCTCGACAGTTTCTTCCTTTATAGTAATTGTCTCCAATGTTCATTGAACAAATTCTTAGCCAACTAGTCATTAAGAGGTATCATAACCGTGTATCCATTTGTATACCACAGTTCCTTCAATATTGCGTTGATTAACGGATTCATTCTGCTAAACATTTTCGCCATACACTGATCACAGCAATCGTATGGAGTGAAATGAGAAGGAATTTGTTTAGAATTTACGCCTTTTTCAACAACACTGATGGTAGAAAACGCGTCGCTCTCGTAACCATTATTTTCTAGGACGTGTTTTGGCCTTCTCGTTTCCTATAAATACATCGCATTAGCTTTCTCATTTCACTCCATAGGCTACGGTTGCTGTGATCAGTGTACGGCGAAATCGTTTAACAGAATGAATCCGTTACTCAACGCACTATTCAAATTTTGTACCACTAACCAACTTCATAGTTCCTTCACTAGTTGTTTGCTTTTTGTCGCCCTTCAGAGACCCAGACATGAGGTTGATCGTATCTCATTTCCACGTCCACTCCACCCCTGTAATCCATCCCTTTATATCAAAATTTCAGCCACGCCCATATTCAAAATGCTTGGCAACGCTATTAGCGTCCTCAGCCGTTAGCCTTGTATTAGATTAATGGTCTATTTCTCCTTGGTGTTGTTACTAAAATAATATCAACGGAAGGCAAACTAGCAAGCGGCAAAAAGGCATGTATTGCTGAAGTATAAGAACGAGTCACAACTCCATCTGGCGTCTGACTGTAAAATAGAGAAAAGAAGGATTTACCGTTTTCGTTCTTTCAATAGAAATCCTTTTGAAAAAAGAAACATAGCAACATGATTACCCTGAAAGAATTATTGCTGGTTTCCATTTGTTTCATAGGGCGTTTGAATGCAAGGAAAAATCCCATAAACTTAATAAACGGGGGGTTGGAATAGCCGGGGGGTTGGAAAATCACCAAAAATGTCAAGGGTCAATGTTTAGAATGAACTGGAACTTCCCTCACGTAGGGTAATACAACACAAACGATGGTCAGTTATTTGAAGTCTCCAAATGCGTTCCAAGATTTTAAAAATGTTCCCCTCGTCCTCCGTTAGTGCTAATATCTGTAATGTGCGTCTTCACTCTTCTTCAAGCCTCGTAAAAGGCCACCTTCATCTTTTTAATGTGTGGTGCCAAAGTACCTCCTCAAAAAATGTCATGGGTTTGAGATTACTTAAAATTAATTAGCGGGGGGACGTCTATTAGGCACTCAAAAGTAATCAATGGATGGTTAGAAATTTGTTGTTATGAAGTTGTTAATAAAGTCCCGTGACTTATAATGCTGCATATCAGTTCGCATTACGGAATTTGGTAATACTTTCATCTGACGATTTTCTATTTTGGGGATAAGTAATCAGTCGGGCTGATAAAAATACACAGGTCTGTGGGTGCTCATTATCATTATTAACTTCCGGGGAGTGTAAAACATTTGCTGCCAATTCAGTAGGCCTTGGACACAGGGTGATTGAACGGCACTGTAGAGAATTGTGGGATAGGAAACCGCATGTTTATGTTTCCATATATGGTAACGCATAGTTTAAAGTAGGAAAATTTGATGCCATTCATTTTATGGATAAATTACCTGACGTCTTGTAAGTTACTAGGAATTCGGAATTCGCGTAAGAATAAAGTCAAATCGATCGAGCACTTACATTCGGAAACCATTTATATTTAGAAAACATTCAAGGAAATAATTCGTTATAAAAGTAGAGATTCGTCGAAGAACCAGCATAGGATTTATTCATTTAAGAATTGTAAGCAGAGATGTTATATGTATCAAGTTAAGGAATCGTGAAATATATCATACAGTCCATAAAGAACAAGTGGATTGTGAACTTTCATCTCATAATCATACAAACCTGTGTTGAATGACTCGTGGATCTTTATAAATATTTTGCCGGACACTGGTCACAGCGAGTAGTCTTGAAGGACGAAAAACCTTTCACTTTGATTTTTATCTGCAAGGAGAGGTTTGTAACAAGATGTTGAAAATATCATTTTTTTAGTGACATGTTCTCTGTCACAGGCTACAGTTTTACAAAACCTTCATCCCATTTTTCAAGCAGGACATGATTTCGAAATTATTGTTATAATCTATCTATCTGAAGCATTTCTGCCGCTTTTATGGTCCCTTGTCTTATGAGAATGGGTTCCGTTGGTATTTATCAAGGCTAAAATACGCAGGTTGGGTGTATATTTTGGAGATTTTATACTCGTGGTAAGGGCTTTTAAGTTGTAAGAATACGATTGAGTCCTGCCTGAACAATAAAGTACGTGGTACTCGATTCTCTTAGATTATTTATGTAGGCTCCAATCATAGGTCATAGTTTGGACCCCCTCCCCCCCCCTGGCATTTTTCAGCATTTGCAAAAAATTTGGTCTAGGTGGGGATTGGCTTGAATCTCATTTACAGGTGGGTGTTTGCCTCTAAGGTGGGGGTTGTCAACCATAGTCTAAATTAAATTTTGTGCACAGTGGTATCCACTTCAAATTAAAGATTGTATTAGCAATTCTGTTTCACCTAACTTAAGACAAGATTTTCTCTCAAGAAAGTGGGCGTTTGGGTGTTTTTCTTGTGGCATTGTGAAACCTTTCAAGTGATGAAATGTTTGAATTTGAGAACTCTAAATTAGTGTTCCGTTTCTATTTACGTTATTGGTGGAAAGCGATGATTTGAACGTTCGGAAATTTATGCCAAAAATTTTTATTCCAGGTGGTGGTTGGCCTTTAGAGTTCTAGGTGGGGGTCCTGACCCCATTCCAAACTATGTAGGTGAATTTGGTTTTGAATTTAAATTGCGAAAGTGTAGGTTCGTTGTTTATCAATGAAGGTTGGAACCAAAATTCAAGAAATTTTGGATCGACACACTTAATACTCGGGCCCCCTTTGGTCTAACATCGACAGTAGTTTTGAGTCTTGTGTTCTTTAGCGTAACCATAGCTTACATCTTCGCTATTCTATTCGCGCTTTCAATTTAAGTAATTTTTAACTTTGTTTAGATGTAGAATGACAGTTAGTAACTTCTTCTTTTGTTAGATTTACAATGGTTAGATTTTTACACAAGAATTTAAATGCAGGACCTTGTTATAAAAAGCTATAGCCAATAAAGTAACGTGAAGCTTAACATAGAGAATTCTTCTTCCTGTTTAATATAGCTGCGGATTAAATGTTCAACCTATTGGTTTATATATAAATATAACTATATCAAAATGAAAACTGTTTCTTGCTTTACGATATCGCGCATGTTTGAAAGTAATATCATTAAAACTGTGTTTATAATGCGAAAATCTTTAGAAGATGGATCTTTCAAACCAAAGAACTGTACGTCATTGTAAATGAACGTTTTTCTTGTTTTTGCCAGAAAGATCTTAAGAGGGTCCAGGTTTCTTGAACGAAATTAGTGCATCATCTTAATACGAATCTATTTCTATATATCTTCTAAGTGCTATTAATGTCAGCCTATTGAAATCCTGGAAGAAGTCAAAAAAGGAAAAGGGAAACTTCTCCTAGAAATACGACTCAAGATAGAAACCTAGTGTCACTGTAATGCGACGACAAATTAAAAGTATTGCCCCAGCCGAAGGTTTTGACGCAGAATAAATGGGATTGGTTCTGTCCGACCTTTCTAAACGTTTTTATTTCAAGGCAGTAAGCCCTTTCATCATCATCATTCAGTGCCATACTGTCGAGCGTAGCGTGGTCGTTGTCTCGTTCGTTGTCCAGCACACTGACCATATAGAATTCTGTTTTTCTAGTCCCTCACTTTTGACTAAGTGGCCTAAGAATGATAATTGCCGAGTTATGATCGTCTGCATCAAGTCCAGTTTCGTACCGATGGCTTTCACAAGTGCATTTTACTATTCTATTGTTTATAAATTTCTTTACAATATTCCCACCCACCCCATTTATTAAGACCCCCCCTTGTGTTAGGCATCCGAGAGTACTACAATATTGTGCTTACTATTATCACATCTTACTCTAGTTGGATGGTGTCTTCAGTGTCTCTTTAATAAATCATCAGGATAAGAGCTTAGAATTCTGGGTCATTTGGCTAGGATCATGTGCTGTATCTGTTCTCATTGATGACACATTGATGGCAGTTGCTGTCCATGGTCCATGAGGGGCGATCCTACTGGGCGATTGAGCCAGCTTCATGGCTTGCTTCTCTGCCCGGTAGCACAAATTGAGAGGCGTCGCCCTTGGACGCCCCAGCTTCCCTTTATTTATTATTTAGCCTGTTTCGTGGTTTTTCTGTTTATTTAGGGTATAAGAAATTGTAATAGAATCTCGGTTATTCAGTACTGAAGCCTGAAGTAAAACCATAAGAGCAAAAAAAGGGCAGTATTATATACCTTAGCAATATTAAGTGCCTTTCGTAAGTTTGCTGAAGACGAATGGCATATTCTAACTTACGTAAGAAAAGAATTGGGGAAGAATGTGAACGGACCGTAGCCGTCTCCCCCTCCCCTTATGAGGAGGAGCTAAAATGTAAGTAAAACAATGGAGTTTTTACTCTTGAGCATTAAAGATCCTAATTTGGTAACACAAAAGGGGAAACTGTAAGGAGCCATTAAGCAATAATTTAGAACACCTGGAACAAGCTCTTGAAATTTCTGCTTCGGTAAAAATTATCAGAATTTAGCAAAATACTGTTAGCTTCCCAAAAATTGTATTTGCTGTTCAAGTTCTCTAATAACTTCAGTACACATTGACAGATCCAAAGGGGCTCCGCATGACATGCCCCCCCCCCCCTCCTGCCAAAAATCCTCCATATATTTTGTCTTTCTCATTTTGAAGAAAGGCAGTTTGAGTGATTTCGTTGGCTTTAGGATTCTTTTTTATTGTAGGTTCAGGATCCATAATTTTATATGCAATGCTGAGAAGAATTTGCAGAAGTGCAGAGGTAAAAGATCTAACTTTTGTATTTTTTTATAGCTTTTGGAAGTGTAAAAATAGTAAACTTTTAAGATTCACTGACAGAAATCAAAACTGTTGCACTAATTCTTGCTGCATTAATATATAACGTTTTGTATAGGTGTTCTCAACACATCTTTTGACCTGTATTCTGGTAATATTATGTGATTAAAATATGCATTTATCAAAAGGTGGTAAATGGAGGGGTAGCAGAGAACAACTGTATATTGTAAGAACTATTACTGCTGACAAATTTAAATAGGAGGCAAAAAAATGTTGTGTCATTTTGCACTGCCTTCCAAAGTCAGCAATTTGCATTAGCTTTTTACAGATACAGCATTCCATTTACATTTTGTAAAAATCTACACAACACAGGCTCATAAACGTGGTTTTCTTGCATATGGAAAGTGTATATATGCACTAATGTTTCTCATAAAGAAGTACACAGTTAAGGAATATGGCATTAAAAAGTATACTGTTGTATTGAAAATTTCATTTAAAGAACAATTTATCACATTATTAAACCATCTTGCAATATCAACAACTCAATTAACGTTTGTTTGTAAATTGTCATAAAAATATTCATGTTTAATTAATGTTGTAGTACACCATTGCAGTTAACAGTATGTGCTTACACTACGTATACTTGAGAAGTGATTTTGCAGCCGTTTTTAAATGAAAATTGATCTATTTTACCAATATGGTGATAGAAACTATGAAAGAATTAAAGATCTGCTGCTGTGTGTTGTTAATAATAGAAGCTTCCAATTTTGATTCAGTAGCAAGTTAATCTTACTGAGATGTACTGAGTTATTTCCTGTCAGTTGAAAATTGATCTCAGAAATTTTTTGCTCGATTCAAGAACAGGATCCTTGTATGATATCATTGTGAAAACTGGGGAAATGCTGTTTAGGAAATACTCAAGTTCCACTGGTGAATGATTGAGAGTTTTGTGTCTAGAGAAATAATGTTAGCATCAGAAGATCACCTAGCTTATTCAGTAGAGCATACATCGTGAAAGTGGAGACCACTGGTTCAATCCTCAGTGGTGGCATATTTTCTACTCCTTTAGTGTTTTTTCAAAATGTATATTTTCATGGAACCTTGCTTTGCCTCTTCTATATTTTTTTTGCATTCTGTATTGTAACATGGTTTTCGAATGCATGTTTGTGTAATCATTAGAGTTAGGAACTATGTCCAGAAAGATCTTAAAGAAAAATTGAAAGCTACCGTTGTATATCTACTGGCTACTATAACCAGCTGCTAGCTGGTTTTAACACATTATTAAATATTTGTTTCATATTGTTAAACATATAATAATTCAATAACACCAGTAGATTACTCTAGCTTACAAATATCAGCAATAGATGAGCCAGGCAGAAAACGTAATCTGATGAGAAATGTAAAATTCCAACATTATGGACACGAATAAAACATGATGCTAATGCAATAATATTAAATCATTAATTAGATTCTGAGGTTTTGATTTTCCTCACATCGTTTTCAAAGATAGACTACAAACTTGATAAATTGAGGTATATATACATTAGAACTTCGTAAACTTCCATTAGCAACCCTAAATTTCAAGAACTTTGGAATTTAATAGCTTTTATATGAGTATCTTCAAAGCAATGGAGCTTATGTTGTTAGTTCTTAATTAGTTTCAATCCCAAGTTAACAAATTTATTATAGGCGAAGTTGATCATCAATTTAACCATGTGTGAGTCATTATGTTATATATACATAAATATACAGAGAGATTCAGGAGGAGTGCGACTAGAGGGGGGGGGGAGGCCTTCCCTGGCCTAATTTTGCTACCGAAAATTGTGGCCTTGTCTTAAGTAGCAAAGGTTTTGCAACTCCCTCAATTTTAGAAATGATCCTCTAAATTTAATGACCACTGTTAAAGCTCTGTCAGAGCTAAAACAGATTATAAGAGTCTAAGTTAAAAAGGAGATATAAAAGCATTGAAGTTGACCCTTACTCGAATCAATGCTAACTTTTGAAATACAACTCCTTTCTCTGGCGTAGAGCGAAGGAGATTTGACCCAACGACTCCATTTCTACTAAACCAACACCTCAATGAATCCAACCATCAGGTCCATTAAGCTAATATAAAGATGCTTAATGTCAGACATTCTAAGGTTCTCCTGCACGCAGTGGCTATGGGGAATTAGTTAAAATTTTCAGTGATTTAACATTGAGTCTTAATCAATGCCAGAGTTATACATATTTCAGATTAAACAATTCCTTCTTTAAGCGTACCATCTAATTTAAAATATCTGTAGATTACTTTTATGATCTTTTTCGTAAAACAATGCTAGTTTGTTGTAACGTTTCAACAATAAAAACCATTAATTGTTTTAAATTAAGAAGCTGCGAGGAAGAACAAGATCTTCTCTTTAGACGTTGTCCAATTATGTATTGAAACTTTATTACGGTATAGTGAAATGTTATTTTTTGTCAAACTTCTTACTTAAATAGGGCGTCACAAACCAAAGTGTTCCCACAAACATGAGTGTACTCCTAGTAAAAGGCTTACAGATGGACACATTATTCAAGTGCATTGCTAAACAAAGATTTTCAGAAGACTCACTTCAGTTCTCCATAGCAATCGGCAGTGAGTGGATTTTACTTTTTCTGTATTAACATTTCAATTGATTAATATATACCTATATCGTTTTTAATTTTTTCATATTACAGGTGAAAATTTGTAATCTTTCGCTACACAACAACAAACACTGGACCCTACCTTACATGGGCTTTTTGGCTCTTCATATACATGAGGGGTGGCCGCAGGCTAGTAGGCCCGCGTCATTCTGACACGCTATAACTTATACAGTGGACTCTCTCTATCTCGACTACCCTCTATCTCGAACTTATCTCCATCTCGAACAAAAAGCTTGGTCCCATAATGTCTTTTAAAAATTAAGCAAAATTAGGTATCAATTCTTTATTGAAAATGACCCTTTCTTCGTAAAAGGATTCACAGGTCTTCACCGTTATAACTGTTGCACGATACTGTATAACCGTTATTTTATCTGGATAACGGTTAAAACTTTACAACAGTTCATTTTTCATGAATTAAACGCATGTTTAGGGACGAATGCTTCACCGCGTACCAGAAAAGCCTCAGAAATTTGAGGATATTTAACTATATTTTCAGCAGTTCGAATATAGTCGTGTTTGGGCCAAGATCGTTGTTTATAGGAAAAAATCTCCCGAGTTGACACTTGTGGCCTGACCTCATGTTGCTTTAAAAGAATTTGGGGTCCAATTCTTGTCCGAATGAATAGCTTCTGATAATGCTCAAACACTGTTAAGATCACCCATGGAAAAAAAGAAGCTAAACAACGATGATTTGTGCCCATCCTTCTCAGAATTACCTCATTTTCTATTTATGAAGAATTCTCTGCTCTAGGATCAGATATACTGAATTTTATGTTGCACATTTTATCAAAGCACCTCCCCGTTTTCCCAAATGCTTTTTTCCTTTTATGAGATTATGCAAATTCTCTGATGCTAATAAATGACTTTAAGGGCTACTTTAAACTTAATGAGCTTGACATACTGAGAGTTACCATGAAAATAAGTTTCTTTTTATTTATGTCTTGTTATTATAAGATGTTACTATAAGAAAACTATTTTATAAGATTGTTTTACTATTGGATTTAAGTATGGACTTTGCACAGATCGTTAGTTTCAGAAAACAAAGAGATTTTAGTTGGACCCTAAAATTGTCTGCCCTTTAATTTTCTACAAAATCATAGTTTCATCTTTCTGTTAACGTTTAGTTTGATGTGAAGTTATTCTTTTAACTTAGTTTGAGAATTTCTGATCAATTTATAGAGACAATCTAAAATTCTATTGCTCAGTATCTGTAGAACTTTACTTTAAGAATAGCAAAACGGTGCTCGATATCCTCAGCAACCCCGTGCCGGTCGAGCTGGAGCTGGAGGTGCAAGCCAGCCCGTCGGTCGCCGCGCAGTAACCCGGGCTCGCCGGCCGGCTATGTAAGGCGGCGACCTTGCCCTTCCTTCCTCTGCACGACAGGAACCCGCGGGTTCGTATCGACAAGCCTTGGATCGCCTGGAGTCTGATCTTCGCTTGCTGCGCCGTGTTTCTGGCCGAGTCCCAGATGCGGCCCCGCGAGTTGGAGCAGCTCGTCTACAGCTTCGGGATCATCCCGGCCACACTTCTCGGCAACAGCGAGCTCGCCCCCGACCTATACGTCGTGCCGGCAGTGCTCACGCTCCTGACCTCGCTTTTCCTGCACGGCGATCTGATGCATCTGATCGGCAACATGGCCTATCTCTGGGTTTTCGGCGACAACATCGAGGACTCCATGGGGCACCTGAGATTCCTCGGGTTCTATCTCCTCTGCGGGATAGCCGCGGGGCTTTCCCAGGCGGTCGTCGATCCCACCTCGGTGATGCCAACCATCGGTGCCTCCGGCGCGATTTCGGGCGTCTTGGGCGGCTACCTGATCCTGCACCCCAAGGCCCGGATCCTGGTTCCGATCATCATCATACCGCTATATCTGCCGGCTTACGTTCTGCTTATTTTCTGGATCGGCTTTCAACTGCTCTCGGCCACCGCGGCCGACGCCGCCGGCGGCAACGTTGCCTGGTGGGCCCATATCGGCGGGTTCATCGCCGGCATGGCCTTGGTCGTTCCGTTCCGGCACAAGACGGTCCCGCTGTTCGGCGGCGACCTCTATCCCAAAGGCTTGGAGATGACGGTCTACGACCACCGGCCGGAGCGGCGCCAAGGCGGACAGCCGGACCAGAACCGTCAGGATCGGCAGCGCCCCTGGGAGAAGTGACCGCTAGGTCCTGTGGACAGTTACCTGAGCCATAGGACGATAGCAGCGATAGTGATGATGGCGAGATAGTTTCTGGCTGTATTATTCATTTCATTTCTGACTGCCTGAACCCCGTTAGTCAAAACGGAGTCATAATAGTGACGTCAAAGCTGGTCCGTTCTTATCTAAGTGTTTGCGATCACATGCGCTGGGCGATTGCAGCCTCTACCTGTCCGGAGTACCCGCGCACCGGGACATACATCTGCTCTTATACAATTCACGTTTTAGTTTTTAAGCAAAGGTTACACCTAAAGGACCACCCCTCCCATACAATAGGAGCCTTTGTTATTTGTTGGTAAACATGATAATGTTGTTATGGACTATTTAGTCAGCTACACTCACTTTATTGGACTGTAATACGTCTTCCAGAAACGGTGTGAAAGCTCATGGGCTTACTTTATTGCAATGATTACAATCTGATGAGTTCCAAGCAAACACAGCTATCAAGAACACCTTTTTCATTTGTTTAAGTTCTATTTTCTGTGCTGTCCGTAACCAGGTTATTTTACAAAAATGAGCCGTGTTAAGTAATTGAGTTTAATAACCAGAAAAAGTTTAATAAAATTTATGATTGCTCTTTACCTATACATATAAATATTCTTCAATATTTTCCATTATTTTAGAACTAAAATTAATGCTGTTGGCTTCAAACTACGTACTAGTCTATTAACAGATTGCGTGATCAATTAATGATTATACGAAACAAGTACTGAGGCTGTACGGTTGTCTTACTAGAATGTAATTAAAAACATGAATACTTTTGATTGATGGTTTTTTGAAAGCAGCTTTCTCTATATGATTTTTAAATAATATAAATCTTAGTTTGTCGTACTCATCTTCGAATCGCATGTTTTACTGTCCATACAAATTAGAGGAGAGTATAGTAAGATCCACTACCTCTTGAAAACGCAAACCGCATTGATTTATTATTTACCTGACTAAAGAGTAACTTTCAGAGATAATGTCGTGATAGACCGAGAATAATGATTCAATACGAGACGGAACAAGTAATCTTTCTAACCAATTTTCTTCTTAACGGTCGTGGGTTCGAGCCCGGTCAGCGCCCATAAATTGCAAGCTATTGTAGTAACGCTCCACTCTTTGAGAATTATATTATCAATCATATCATATCATACTTAAGTTGGAAGAGATAGTAGGGTAGTAGTTCCCGTTGCAGACTGTCAGATCAATCAAGAATTTATCTTGCATAAAAATGTGACCCAAACGAAGAGGGCATTACCTGCGTATTACTCGAATGGTGATGCTGGTAGTGGAGATAGTGGTAAGCGTCCTGTGTCTCCCACTTTTCCTCCGGTGCGGCGTTAGACTTCCATTGCATATGAATTAGATAATTTTCTTCAACCACAACATTTATAATGATCGTGGGTGATTTCAGCCTTTGGTAGTACTTGCCACGTGTTTCTGTGTAGTTTGGTGGGGTTTTTTTTACAGTGAATACTTGAGGTGAGGTTCTTGTCGAATTGTAGCGTCGACAAAACGCGCTTGTTGGAATGGTATGCATTTTTAGGCTTCGACGTGGAATCACACCAATAGTAAGAGTGCACTAATTGCTCTTCCTGTTTCTATTTTCGAAATGTTGTCGTAAATGAGAAAAAAAATTACTTATTTGTTGCAATCTTTAATAGGTTACGGGTCCCTAAGGAGTCATTTGACCCCAGATTACGGAGGACTGCTCTAGTATATAATATATATGGAAGGGTTTAGCAAACAAATGTAAGAAAGGGCTTTACTAGATGCCACCTGCCGGGCTCTGATGCTTAGTGAAGCACGAAATGAGTGAGATTGTAAAAGCATCTGTCATTTTTTCTAGCAATACCTACACGGAGGTGAATGCATCTTCGAAGCTCATATGGAGATTCCAGAGGTATTACATGGTGATGGAGTACGCCAAACGTCCATGGCTACCACCACCGTTCGTTTTGTTGTCACACTTCTGGAGGTTGATGCTCTGTTTGTATCGATGCTGTTGTAAAAGTACAAATTTGGGCTCGAAAACAAAAATCTTAGGTAAGAGTCCGTCTTCTTCTATCTTATTTAGTTGCATTTTTTGACAATCCATTACACAGACGTTTTTTGAGAATCCGTTACACAGATCCTGTTCGGCCTTGATCGGCTATTTTGTTTCAGTTAAGTCTAGTATAGTCAATAGTCTTTTGTTTTTTCCATACATCAACCGGGTTGAAGTCTTTCAAGTATTTTCAGTACGTTGGATCTTACATTGATTTGTATATTTGTGTCTCTTTTAGTAGACATATTTCTAGTAGTTAGATCTTTTAGTTGATGGTGTGCGGTATGTAAAAAAGTTTCATAATCATCAATAAATGTTTTTACGCTTCTCGTCGTCGTGATCCCTTTTTTACTAGACGATCTGTGACATTATTTTTTAGCCATCAATAATTAAAAAAAAGTTTAAGATGGTAGGCCTTGTTTTACGGATGAAAGATGACCAACTAACCAATTTGAGATGAACAATCAGGCAAAACATGAACATTGAGCTTTCTGACCACCCATCTGGGGCCCAACGATGAGGTCACTCCGAATTGGTGAGAAGAGGTCACATCGAAGGATTGAAAGTGAATTGCAGCTTCATGGGAGGGCATAGAGCGAATTTGGAATATACTTGGGTGGAGGAGGAGCATTGACCCCAAACAAATCATAAGATAAACGATTTGGCATTGTGTTCTTAAAGTTTTTTTGGGGTTTCGTTTTGGGATGACTGATAGCGTATTTGCGGAAAGATTTCGACCCTTTTGTGGAGTCTGAAGCTGAGTAAGTTAAGCTCATTTTGTCTTTTTTTTCTGCTTCTGTCCTCATTTTGATTGAACTTTCTTTGTTAATGTTGTATTGTAGTTAGTCCCTTAAATGCTATAGCCTTTGGGTGGTTTTTTGATGTACGGATTCTTTGCTAAATAGACCGAGTTATAATTACTATTGGAAAATTTTTTGTTGTGGAACTGAGGAGCGAAGTTGAAACTAACAAAATTATTACTTCGCCGAACTTGCAAGATGGCATGATAATAACCCGGTTGCTTTATTTCCGTTGGTTCCGTATGGCCCAAGAAGAAGCACTGCTTACAGATCACTGTGTGCATCAATGTTTCAGCTTAATTTTGTCTACAGTTTTATGTTGCTGTTCCTATCTGAGTATTGAATGATCAGCGTTATGTGACAGAATAAAACGGCGAAATCTTTTATATTATGCTCTTGGTGCGCATGCAAGGGCTGTTAGTTCCAAGTAATAGTAGATTGTAGCTTTCAAGGATGCCTTCCTTTTTCCTACTGTTTATGCCCTATCATTTTTACATCCAAAGTACTTCATTGTGCCGTAGAAAATTTTGTCAAGACGTTGAATGTCGCTCTTGCTTACTTTTTGATGGCATTGAATAAAAAGTTGTTGATATCTCCCATTCAATTAAAACCATGTTGAAAGCTGCTGTCATAAGCTAGCCTACATAATATGGAACTTAGCCTTGCTGTTTTGACTTTTCTTAACCGTAGCAGCTTTTGGTTGTAAGCCTACATTTATTGTGTTTGTTACCGTAGCGATGTACGTACATCTATGAACAGCTAAAGGTGGGAGAGTGGGTTTTTCGTTCAGGTATTCTGTACAGCAGAGTAGAGAGATCAGGCTGCGTTTACGCAAGTATAGGCCTATCAGTCCGTTGCTGTGACCACCCAATCACACTACTTTTAGCTTAAATGTTTTGATCTTGAAAAATTGAGCTAGTGAAAGTGTTGCATTAGGTCCTACTTTACACTGATTTCTCAAAATACTTTAATGTAGATATAAGTGCATTGTCTGAGTTAAACTTTTATAGTTGAAAAGATCGAAGTTCAAACCACTAACCAGATTTTGTACTAATGGCCAATAATGGCTAGTGTCGTTTTCTAACTTTTTAACTCCTCGTGTTTATCAAGCATAAGAATGTCGTCTGAAACTACATAACTTACGCGGATGGTCCTGTTTTAGCTTGATCAATGGTTCTATGTTGATTTTCAACTTTTAAGGGCAAATGCACGCCCAGGACTGCGAAGGGCGCGTAAACTACCAGAACAGAATGCGGAAAACCACCGCAAAATGCTGAACTTTTAATGGAACTTTTCCGTACCGTTTTGATGCCGATATCATCGCCTTTCAACCGGTATAAGGCTATTGCCGATCCAGGCGCACACTTGTAGCCGCGCCACCTGGCTGGTATACGACGCCCTATGTTTGCAAACCGAATTGATCATATTCACCCGTTTCGGGTCATGGAAGTGCTGGCGCAGGCGGCAGAGATAGAAGCTGCAGGCCATCGTGTGGTGCACTTTCAAGTCGGCGAACCCGACTTTGACACCGCGGAGCCTATTGTTGCGGCGGGCCAGCGGGCGTTGGCTGAAGGGCTGACAAAGTACACACCGGCCACTGGCATCGCGCCGCTGCGGGACGCCATTGCCGGCTACTATGCCAACCTGGGGGTCGACGTTGATCCGGCGCGGGTCATTGTCACGGCAGGCGCCAGTGGTGGTTTGAACCTGCTGGCTGCGCTGTTGCTGAACCCCGATGATGAGTTGCTGATTACGGATCCGGGGTATCCCTGTAATGAGGTTTTTGCGCGCCTGGTTGGTGCGCAACCACGGACGGTGGTGGTTAACCCCAATAATCAGTTTCAACCCACGGCGCAAGATCTGGCGGCGGCCTGGGGCAACGCGACCAGGGGCGCCCTGCTGGCGAGTCCGGCCAATCCTACCGGCAGCATGCTCGGCCGTGCGCAGCTAGCGGAAATTTGTGCATTGGTACGCGCACAGCAGGGGTTTTTGATCCTGGATGAAATTTATCAGGGTATCTACCTCGACACAGCACCGCCTGAGTATCGTACCGGGCTGACGGTAGCCGACGACATCTATGTGTTGAACAGTTTTTCCAAGTACTTTGGCATGACGGGTTGGCGTCTGGGTTGGATTGTGGTGCCACCGCCGGCAATTGAAGCGGTGACGCGACTGGCACAGAATTTGTTTATAACTTTATGTCGCATTCCTGTGAGATACAGGAAAAGAGCAGCAGGGAGTGCCTTGGCTCTCCAGTTTTGTTTTCTAACTTATTATTTCCTAATAGAATAAAGATTTCAGTGTTTTAATACACATATATCATGATGATAATGTCAGGAACCGAGCAGCAAGTGTAGAAATAAGGGAACAGGTATTTTTTACCTTTCTGGCAATGCCTTCGATATCAGTCTGCTCAACTTCCATTTACTTACTTCGAAAACGAGATCTGCATTTCCTTGGAAGCCATAAAATCATATATTTTATAATATATTTTATTAAGATCCGTTCCCTCAAATCAGTTTATAGTACAGTAACCAAGTTGGTTTTATATTTTTCATTGCCCTTTACGGGTCATCATTCCCTCCGCATACGTAACCAAGTTAGTCCCCCTTCTCATTACCTCATGTTAAGGTCCGTTTCATTTTTCAGCCCAGGCGTCGCATCGCAAGCTGTTGTCCGTTTATGGACAGAGTTTCCCGGTTGATGAGGTCAAATGATATATACAAATCTCACTGTAAGAGCTGCTATGCTCTGCGCATAGACCAGACCCGGCAATCTCTCAATGCAGCCCCCTGATAAGCGGTAGGGCCTTGGCCAGATCCGGCGCCACCTCCTCATTCGTGCCTCTAAACACCTAGCGATCTCTTCCATTACTGGAAACAAAGTTGTCAGTCCAGGTCCGTCGATTACATTGGATCACTTGAAGTGAACTGGACATCAAGGTTCACTTGATGATTTTCAAATTGTGTCGTCTACCAATCTGAGCAGCGAATTGCTTATTCAAGAGACGTTAGGTATTAACGACCTCATTCCCAATAATAATAATGTATCATCTTTGTATTTGTTTTGAATATTTATTAGTCCCTTTTAAATTGTTACCCCTTTCCTTTGTCTTTGCGTTCGTTTACATTTGTGTAGTGTTAACTTGAGATAATGTTTTCTCTGCATCTTGATAGATTGTAATTATTATCTGTATCAGGTCGAGTGCCACTTTGAGGTCTTCGCTGATGTCGTGTCTGTCCATCCGTCCTGCAAAAGAAATAGACAAGTTAGTTACTTACAGATTGCAGGGAACGCGAAAAGATATAGCATGTTACACCTTCTGCCTTCTGCAGTTGTTTCTGAAACAGTTTTGCAATAAATCAAAAAATTTATCAGTTATTAGGTCTTTCATCTTGACAAACTAACGTTGACCCCATGACAAAGCTTTGTGATTTTTAATAGGTTACTAAAAACGGCTGAAGGCCATAGTTTTATCTGCTACACGTTACCACGCTGAACAATCAAGAGCATGCGTTTCAGTAGTAACTAACTACTTGTTTGTTTTGTTTGGTATGGGAAACTGCTACCTAGTACAAATATATTGTCATCGATATAAACATGATGCCAGAGATGATGGTCTTTTCTCTTTGAAAAATACTCCTGCTAGATTTTCCTTAGAAGGAAGATTCAGAACTAAGGAGCCAACAGCTTAACTGACTGGTATCGAGAAAAATTCTGATGACTACATCAATGCTACTTGTAAGATTCGAAAAATTGTTGGGTGTAAATATCTTTTCGCCTTAGCCGCTAGTTTGCATCTCGACTTACACAACCAGCACTCTGTGATCGACTTAGGAAATGAAACCAGAAGCTTTCTGTTTAACAGTGGCAAATGTTTAAGAAAGGTCTAATATTTTAGTGAAAAAGATCCTTAATTGAACGACGGGATTAATATTGACGAATTTGTAATGAGAAACAATCGTTATCCAAATCGAGGCTCGAGGGAGGATACTCTTGTTTGCCAGGTCAGCTCTGCTACAGATTGGCACACAAGTCACTGCAGTAAAGGCTTCCTTCTAAAGATAGATACTTTCAAATTTCAACTCTCTATATGTGCCTGTATCTAACCTATTAATGTTCCAAAGGATATGCGTAATTAAACAAAGATGTCCAAAATTATGATTCCTTAAAAAGTCAAAATTTGACGGGGAAGTGCGCGAGGGGTTCCACGCGCACCTTGTTGGGGTAGTAGTCGCGCAGGAAGGCGGCGCAGGTGAGCTGGGGCTCACCGTTGACCATCATCCCGCACGAGCCGCAGACGCCCATCCGGCAGGAGTAGCGGTACGACAGCGAGCCGTCGACCTCGTCCTTGATCCAGTTCAGGGCGTCGAGAACCACCCACTCCTTGCGGTACGGCACCTCGTAGGTGTCGTAGCGAGGCTCGCTCTCGGAGTCCGGCAGGTACCGGAAGATCTCGAGGGTGATGGTCTGCGCCGAGGTGGCGGTGCTACTTCCCATAGACGCGCTCCGCGGGGGGCCACTTCGTGATGACGACGTCCTTGTAGGAGATCGTCGGATCGCCGCCGTCCTTGCGGTGGGCGAGCGAGTGCTTGAGGAACGTCTCGTCGTCGCGCTCGGTGTAGTCGAGGCGCTGGTGCGCACCGCGCGACTCCTTGCGGGCCGCGGCGCTGAAGGCGAGGGCCTCGGCGTTGTCGAGCATGAAGTCGAGCTCGATCGCGTTGATGAGCTCCGTGTTGAACGTCTTGCTCTTGTCCGTGACCTTGAGGCGCGTCACGCGCTCCTTGAGTTCGCGGATGGTCTCGCAGAGCGCGTCCATCTTCTCGCCCGTCCGGTAGATGCCGGCGCCCTCTTCCATGGCGTGCTGGAGCTTCGTGCGGATGGGCGCGATGCTCTCTTCGCCCTCCTTGCCCTGGCTGTGCATGGACGTGAGGCGCTTCATCTCGTCTTCGGCGCGGGCCGCGATCTCGTCGACGGCGACCTGGTCGTGCTGCTTGGCGAACTCGGAGGCCGCGAGGCCGGCGCGCTTGCCGAACACCAGCAGCTCCGTCAGCGAGTTGCTGCCCAGACGGTTCGCGCCGTTGATGCTCACGCAGGCCGTCTCGCCCGCGGCGTACAGGCCCGGCAGCGAGGTCTCGGCGTCGATGTTCACGTCGACGCCGCCCATCATGTAGTGGACGTTTTGACAACTATTCTATGAGCAAAAAAGTGTTTTTATATGTGAAAATGTCATTTCCAAACAAAATCTGCCAACAAACTTGAAAACTGCCAAGTAGCATTGCTATTTTGCTACCCCACTTTTTGCACGACAGAGCACAACTTGTGTTTTGACAACTATTCTATGAGCAAAAAAGTGTTTTTATATGTGAAAATGTCATTTCCAAACAAAATCTGCCAACAAATTTGAAAACTGCCAAGTAGCATTGCTAGTTTGCTACCCCACTTTTTGGAAGGCCGGCTATCAGCATATCCAAAGTAAGGGTTTCAATGGAGCCTTGTTAGTCTGTTGATGAGGTGGCACAGGTCTCGTTGTAAAAATACAATTTGAAAACCCCCATTGTTGATATACTAAATACTAAATAAAAATCGTTGAGAGATAAGGGGATATATTTGAAAGAGTAGCGGTAATAGAGAGTAAACCGTTTAGTCTTTAATTCAGCAGTCAAAATGTAGCTAAAATTAGACCTAAATAGCCAAAAACCTTTTCAGTTCAAAAAAGGCAAGACAGTGATTTTTACGTAGCCAAAATAAAGAAGTAAATTCAAGGTTGTTTTTTCGGTTCTTAGCGTTTATTACGGTTCTTTAGATTTTAGAGTCATACCACTTATTCTTATATTATCTGCGAATTCTCAAAGACAACCCTTAAAGTTAAGATTCATGCAAAAGAAAAAAAAATTCATTAATCAGCAATTTCAAGTCCCTACTAAACCAGGATTCATAACATTTTCTCTGCTGAAGTATATAACATAAAACCAAAGTATTCTCAATGTTTTCTTATCAGGTTGTTAGCACATTAATTATCAAATAGTCTATTTAATTTCTTGCTTCTATAGCTTTTACGGAGTTATCTACTGATTAGTCCGTTTGTATCTTGATCATAGGAACTGCCTAAGTAGAAAGTGACTTGAGCACAATCTTTTTTTTTTTTAAGCAAAGGGCAAATTTTGTTCTGGTCCCATTAAGCTGCTTGTTAATAAGCATTTGCACTTTTTCAACATTTCCTAGAAAGGAGTGAATAATTAATTCCATTTCATTTCTCTTCAGTTCACACACACATAGAGGATGACACTCTTCACATCCAGACTGTTCAGCTTGAAAGTTCAAGAGCTCTTTTGGTAATGTTGATACCAATGTTGTTGGTATGTTATTTAGGTATTCTAAGGAAGCTTCAAGGGTTGACAAATAATACTCTTGTTCGCTATCTAGTTCAACAGTTATAAAGTGTCTCATAGTTTCAAATTGTGATGCCCAATTTACTATACTGGAGGATTGGATACAAAATATAAATGCTGCTAAAATGTCATCAGTTAATGCATTCTTGTGCAAAGGCAAAATGGAAGATGTAAGCAATTTGAGAGCTTGACAAATTATAGCAATTTTGTTGAATGGACTGTCTGCATTTTGAAGTTTATTCAATATGCTTCTTGTTGGTATTATTCTCTGATGTAGTTCTTCTTGCACATGCATTTGTTCCAAATCTAGGTGTGATATGCTTTTTCTTGTCTTGTTAAGTAACTCTTCTTTTCTGGAGTTGATTAATACAATATTGTCAAATAGTTCTGGTTGCAATAGCTTGTAAATTGTCTTTTCTAACCTCAATTTCTCATTATATGATAATTCACATTTTTTCTTTCTTAGTTTGGCTTCAAGAATTTTCAAACTAAAGGTCACTGTGTTAACATATTCTTGAACTAAAACATTTGTTTCAGTAAATGATGAATTCCCTGACTCTAATTTTTTCTTAAAACCACAAACTTTAGCTCTTATCTTCTTATTACTAAAAATGGAGTTTTGGATCTCAGGCCACTCTGCTGGGTCATCCAATTCACTGCAGTTTACACTGACACTGTTTAAATGAAGAAAAATAAATGAGCAATACTGCCCATCATTGACATAATATTTTTCTTCTGATTCAATGCTGCATGATTGGAAGTCAAAATTTTTATCAGTATATGCGCTGAAGTTGAGCAGTCGCCTGGTGTTCCATTTCTCTTGATTTATGCTCGCGGATGGCGCTGGGCTGGCCCAGAAAGCCGAAAAGGGCGCCGGGACCCTTTCCATTTGGGGAAGCATCGTGAATTTCTGCCAAAGGGCCTTTTTGGCTGAATACTCTTCCTGAAAAACCCAGTTCCCGCCAAAAGGGTTTCGCAAAAACTGCGATAAATTTGCCCTGATTCCCCATCCAAGTGGGCGTGTCTGCCAAAAGTTGCCGATAGTCCTCGGGTAAGTCCGGGGAAAAATTCAGGGTATGGGCGATCAAGCGCGGCGGCAAGGCCAGGAACACGCGATCTGCCTCAAAATTTCGCGTCCGCTCCCGGGCGTCGATGGCCCTGACCCACACGGCGTCCTTTTTTTGTTGGAGATCGATGACCCGGGTACCAAGCTCTAAGCGCTCTTCAGGGATACTTTGTTTGAGTTTCTCGATCAGACGATAAGCGCCGTTTTGGAAACGAGTCGCCTCGTGGTCAATGGGGAAATACTCGTAAACAGCACGAGAACCATCCCTTCCTTCAACAAGGGTTTTTCCTTGATTGAACTGGGGAAAGACGGTCAAGGCCAATTGTTGGACCAAGGTTGCGATTCGCGGTTGCCAACTTGGCCAGAACCAGGTGGGCCCTAGATCAAATGCATCCGATGAATTTGCTTGGGAGAGAATTCTGCCGCCCAGACGGGCTCTGGCTTCCAATATCAGAAAATCCTGTTGCCGTTGTTGTAGCCGGTAACCGGCATAGATACCGGCCAAGCCACCGCCGACGATCAGGGTCTTCATGTTTAGAAGCGCTCCGAATCAGGCCTGAGATCGAGTTCCTGGGTCCAAGTGGATCGGGGCTGTTGGGTGAGCTGGTAGTAAACTTCAGCAATATCTTCGGGCAACATCGCTTTGCCTTTGTCTAAACCGTGCAGGGCTTTACTTTTCTCTGACCAGATGATGCCGTCCAGCAACGTGTTTCTTGGTTATTCCATGTCATTTTGGCGTCAAAAAGATGTTGTCCGTCGTGCATATAGAGAACCGCATATTTTTTATCGCGACTGTATCCATCAGGTAACCAGATATGAACATTCTTATCCGCAACGTACTGTGACACAAACGGCTCGACTTTGTGTAGCGTCCCCGTAGAAACCTCATAGCTCAGTGCCGCCTCAGACGTCAGAGCCAACCATCCAAAGAATGCTGACCACACTCGACTGATATTCATTTGTCAGCTGCTCCCAATTTGATTAAAGCATCGTCCAACACTTTGGGTGCCGAATGTTTTCCACCTCCAAACACCCACTCGCCTCCGGTCGGCGAGACTTCGCGGTAGCTGCCTTCTCCAGAGATATCCCAAGTGGTAATGTATATCGATGTGTTTTCCCAGTTGTCGATACCAAACTGTCGTCCTTGGTAGGTAAACTCGATGGTATTTTCGGCCTTATTCACCTGAATATTCGGTGATACACCTAGCTTGCCTCCAGTGGTTTTACTGCTTGCACCATCGGTGTCATACATATAATTTCCCCAACCATAGGCAACATGCGCAATATCCCACGAGAGCCCATCAGGCATCTCGTGATTGAGCAAAGGTAAAACTTGTGCTCCAGCTTGTGTCGAAGTGTCGAAAAACACAGTGAAACTCACATTGTCAAAACCGTTTGCAGGTACCCAGGCATCGGTGATTTCTTTCATTGAAAGGGCGAGTTTTAGATTCCCCCCCGCGCTATGAGCGGTAACAGAAAGAATTTCCATTTGTCCTTTGCTGGCTGGTTGGAGAGGCTGGGTATATTTTCCCGATGGGCCTGTTGCATCCCCTTGTGGATCTTGAATAATAGCACTGATTGAAGGTGTATTTACCTTTGTGGTAAATCGATACTGATGAGACACGACTTCTCGTGTCGGGTCATAAAACTCAAGTGTCGAAGTATAAGTACCGAGATCTCGCACTGGGACTATCGTCGTCCAATGTATGCTGATTAATAGTCCAAGACTATCAATGAAGGTCTTGAATTTAAAGTTTCCGTCCTCATATGTGTCAGTTCTGTGAACTAGATTCATGTTTTTACCTAATAGTTTAAAAATATTTAAATGTTTATATTTCAATTTCGTCCTGATATGTGCCAAATTCTGTGAAAATAAATAAATATTTTTACGTGGAAGTTTAAAACTATTAAATATTTTTATTTGATATTTACTTAAAAACCTCCACATGGAGGTTTTTTCATTTAAAATTGAATTTCTGATTCTTCAGAATTTTTAACATATGTTTTGTTGAGTAAGTTTACGCTTAGTCGATGCCTTAACTATAATATTTTTATTTTTGACTATTTTAATCGTCTTAGGAGTCATTCAAACAAATGCCCCTCACTCCCCCCTCCCTCTGTGGATGCTGCAAATAATATAAACACTCTTAGAAAATGTACCTTTTATTTTAAATTTTGATAGTCGATTTTTATTTTAAATTGAACGCTGGCAAAGCGTTTATCCTTTAAATGGAGTATGAAATCCCATGGGTGAAATATGAAAGCTTATATTATTTTAATTTGGATTATTTATGTAGTCTTTTTCTTTTTTAGACGTGGATCTTATTCCTTTAACAGCCAAAGATGTTCATAGTTGGCGTCGGCACCGTTTCCATTTCTTTTTCTGTTTTGTTTTTTTTTTTTTTTTTTTTCAACCGTTTTCTGTTCTGTTCTGTTTTTTTTTTTTTTTTTTTTTTTGAAAATGAAAAAAAAAAAAAAAAACAGAAAAAAGGCAGCCGTTTTTTCGTTAGCGTTTTTGTTTCGGTTCCGTTTCATTTCTTATCGTTTTTGCCGTTTTTGTTTGTCTTAGATCCATTTTTCTTCATTTTCCGTGTTTTGGTTGCGAATTAAATCTTATCGCATTCTTGCCACTATGTTGGATTTAGACACTTGCCATGTATTGAGTCTGGATTCTTGATAATCTCAAATCACAAAAAAAAAAACCCCCTCCCCCACTATAAAAAATATTGTGCTCCTTAGACTTTTTCTTGGATTTCTAGTCTTATAGTGACTCCATGTTTCTATTGTTATAATTTCTGAAGGGCTTGCCAAGTAATCTTTCTAGATGGAAGAAGCAATTCTTTCAACTTGTTTTAGGTGGCTCCTTTTTAATAATATAATGGCATACCTGCTGGTTAATGTGTAATTCTTTTTCAAGATAAACGAGAAGAAATTGTCCAATTTGGAAGTGGACAGGCCATTCATGTCTTTGATGAAGCCAAGAAACTTGTCTCCCAAGGTTTGTACTTTTCTTTTTTAGATTTTATCTTAACCATTTGCTAAAGGTTGAAGTTAGGAGTCATATAAACCTTAAGACTTTCATATATTTTCCTTTGCTGTTTTTAATGTTAATTAAAAACATGTGTTCATTGGTGTCTTTGCACCAAGAATAGAATATTAGAAACTACACTGATGAAAATGGTCAAGCTTGGTTCTGAAGCGTGGATGCTCCGAAAAACGGATGAGAATTTATCTAGATGTTTCCAGAGAAATTGCTTATGGATTGTTTGGGGTACCTGACTGACTGGCCGTATCTGAAACTGCAAGCTGTATGAAAAATCTATATAAATCCTGCATTCTAGGCCTATAAAGGTTGATGAGAGGAAGGTTGAAAGAGGATAGTGAAGGTTGTGAAGGTTGAGAAGGTGAAGAGGAAGGTTGAGATGGCTAGGACACGTTCTGCGGATCAAGGATGACAGATTGCCCAAGATAGTCCTTGTCAAGCAACTGATTAGGGCCAAACGTCCTTGTCCATCTCGTAAGGAAAGATTTAAGTCCAATGAAAACTTCTTGGGAGGGTTAAAAAGGGAGACTTTGAATAGGCTGATGTGGTGGAGGAGCAGGTGTAGTCCTGGGAATGATTTAACCGGGGAGATTTAGTTAGTGGGGTGTATAAAATTCCTTGTTCTTGTGGAAAGTTTTATATAATCCTTCCGGTGGTAAATTACTGATTAAGCGCCCAGGACTCAAAAAAGCGCCCATGCTCAAATAAGCGCCCAGTTTGGGAAAAATATTTATCACAAGCGCCCAGGTCCAAGTAAGCGCCCAGGTGAGGACAGCAAAGACGTGGATGCAGCAGCTCCAGAGTTTACGCTTTAAGATAATGATACAGAGGACGATGAAGATGTATTAATGTATTGATTGACTGATCGATTGAATGTTATGTTTCAATCTATTCTATAGAAAGATCATTAATGTTTAGTTATCCCTTTTTCCTTTCCTTCATAAGCGCCCAGGTCCGAATAAGCGGCCACTCTGAATAAGCCCTTCCCCAAAACTTTTGTTTTTAAATGAGCGCCCAGGGCGCTTAATCGGTCATTTGCGGTATATGTTTATTGTCTCTAAAAAAATGGATTTATATTTAACAATTACAAATGGTTAAATTTATTTTGAATCACATTTGGCTCTACTATTTATTTGGAACTGTTGTATTTGATTTTTAGCTACAAATTTGTTAGAAATCCAAATATGACGTCATCGAAAGCAATTACTATGCCGAATTAGTGTACATTGCCTCTTAATTAGCATTAATGTGTTTCAAATATATTTAGAATCTTATATATATGTTCAACTTTTTCATGAGGGTCACATGACTAGACTACGAGCAGTGACGGCCATTTTTTGCCAAAAGTATGCTAAATAAAAGTTAGCAGAAGTCTGAAAGTGTTAGCAACGTAGAGGAAAGGATTTAAAAGTCATTAAACAATATTCACAGCTGCGGGCTTACTAGCCCCCTCCGCCCGTGCTAGGTCGGGTTAAGCGAGCACCATGGAAATACCCATACTTATATGGAGTTGGGTTTTTTTGACTGCAGAGGGCCTTCCTAAACAAATCCCAACAGCCAAGGCTCGCGATCCTTCTCCCTCATCCTGCTATGAAATTTAGTCTTAAAAGTAAAAATATATTATCATTATTATCATCATCATCTTCGAGATTCCTTACCTCGTTTCAATGTCCTCGACGTAGCATTCCATCGCGGTCATGATAGATAAAAACCGTTTCATCTGCCCCAACGGGAACATGGATAGGCAAGTCTGATATTCATATTGAATTGAATTTTTTTTGTGCGCAGTGAGTCCCAGTGAGAACGTGTAGATTTGGAACTGAAAAATTTGGATGGTCCAGTAACGAGAGCCTCAAATCCGCTTGTTAGTCTTCGAAATTTTGGTTATGTCTGTGGAATGATTGTGAAAACCTAGAAACGGAGTTGTAATTACTTTACGGTTACTTACTAAGCGGCACTTCAGAAGGAGCTCAAAGCTCACCGGGTTGACCAAAGTGTTGCAATTGCGGAATTGATCGCAAATGACCTTAGTAATCTATGTAAAACTCGTTCGGCAAATGATAAAACTGATAAAACTCGGGAGAACCAATGGCATTCATATTTCAAAAGTCAGTTCACCGAACCCGACGTTAACACTCTTGATAAATTTGAAATGGAATTAAATAATCATTTACGTACTCCTGGACCGGGTACCTTTGCAGTAAGTTCTAGTGAATAATGTGATGTTATACGAAAGCTTAACAAAAGACAGTCTATGGGTTATGATGGCATTTGCCCTCTTCATTTACAAAATGGGTTCAGCTGAAAGTAAAGAGAGTAGCATTGACAATTAAAACGAATAGAAATTACTTCTTATATGAGTGAGGTTGTACCCCTCAACACCTCACTCTTTACGCTAAAGTACAGAGAGGGCTGTACACTGCTAGCTCTGGTGACTTTCGCTGCAAATCTTAATTTCTTTTAGCTCTATTTAGACCATTATAGCGATCTCTTACCCTGATATTACTAAAAAGTTTTTCTTTTATTATTTTCAAACTAGTTTATCTCTATTCTACTTTATTTGATTTGCGTACATTCCTATACCGCCACACTAGTCAAAAGTCCTCCTTTTACTATTTTCAAACAAAGTTTTTCTTTAAATTTCTCCAGAGGGGTGGTCGGTTAGAATAAACGCATCCACGGATGGGTCCCGTTTCATGCCGCTCAGCCCGAGCAGGGAAAGGGCCAGGAAAGCTACCCAGAACAACAACGTTAACAACGGATGCGTAACGACAAACTTGAGCACGGGTGATGGATTCACGCGCCAAGCTCTGGTGATTCACCACCCTCGAAACGACCCTGCGATCTAATGCGCAGTTCAAACGCGGTTTCGGCAGTCGACCACGCGTTGATATCCCCAGGGAGCGGCAGCGATTCAACGCCCGGATCAACCACCTGCATAACATCACGCGTTGGCACCCAACCAGCCTTACCGCGAAAGGCGGCGCGCGACAAACCCACCGCCACTATTTCATCGTCAGTGTTCCTGAACACATGTTCTACATAGAACCACTTGTTGTCCCAATGACGCATGCGCGTTTCGATTTCGAACCGTTCGAACAGCTTC
>JAAAKM020073195.1:156124445-156174239 GCA_010016025.2 Alatinidae sp. Z8VKAUB7J3
TGATGTAGGCGATTTGGGTATGGAATTAATTTCTGCTAAGCGATTATCGCAACACAATAAAAGGTTGAAGACGAGAAATTTGATATAAGTTGTTTTCAGTATCTATATAGCTTAGGTGACCCGTTAAGGGTGAAAGGGTAGGGCACAGTTGTGATGTTAATGACCATTATCTTTCAAAAAATTGTTGAATGGGGAAAAAAAGGCACTACTCTTTTGGTATTATAGTGTTTCCTTTTCAGAAGTAGTCTTCATGCAGGATCATCTCTAATTCAGGAGAGATCATCAAAAAGTTTTACTAAACACAACTCTTTATCTTCATGATATGTAACAAACGTCTCACTCCCTGAAAGGGAAACTCTGCCTGCGTGGCAGCATAGTGGCGCCTGGAAAATATTCGTATAACAACCTTCTCACTCCCTGAAAGGGGAACTCTGCATATGTCATATTCGGAGAAACAAACACACATATGCGGACAAACACAAAACATGGACAAACAACTTATTTTTATATTTCTTTTTCTTCTTTATTTTTCAGACGTCATATTTGGACAAACAAACATACATTTGCAGACAAATACAAAATATGGACAAAAAACTTACTTTTATTCCTTTTTTTATTTTTTTTGTTTTATTTTTCAGACGTCTTAGTCGGACAAACAAACACACATATGCGGACAAAAACCAAATATGGACAAAAAATTTATTTTTATGAATTTCCAAGGGAAGGAGCTTGGTCCCCCTGCTTGCAGCCATGTAAAGCTTTAAACCTACAAGAAAAAATGAACTAATTCATAAACAAAGCAATATTCTTTGAATTAACACAACCTCTTAAAATAATGATATCATTTACCCTGGTAGTGGTGTAGTGGATGAAGTTGCCCGATGAATTTGTCGGTATTCAGGTTCAATCCCGCACCATGCCAGGGAAGTGGTATTTACTGTAAACTTAGCTAATTTTTTTTTCGTCTACGCCGACCAGTAATAGAAACTGGTAAATTCTACCTATAAAATAGGCAAGATGCTGATTACTGATAATTTTATCAGCAATAGCATCGCCAAGTTTTATATTTGTTGCGCCTTTTTTCTCCATTTGCGCTTGAGCTGGAAGTAAAGATCTAATATTCTTGAAGATCTAATTATGTTTCTACTGTTTTTAGCATCCATATTTACTGTATAGGTACACATCCTCAGGGTTCATTATGATTTTAGCTAAAACCTTGAGTTGTAATTTATGGGAGGTGTCATAAAATTCAGCTAAAAAGGAAAAACTGGTGTCTTAAAGGTGGCATCCATGAGGTCGGTATATAGTGAAATAAATATAGGAAAAGAGGAAACCCCTTAGGTAGGCTTCAAAAAGCTAAATTCTTAATTATAATACTTGAATATCTAATCTATACCAATTTTACACAACTCAACAAACCTGTACACATTAAGGAAAATTGTAATACCGTCCAAAAATTAGACGATATTACAAGCTAATAGAACGGTTCACTAAGTTTAATTAAGTTTTTGTTTTGCAATTAAAAAAAAGACGTTGTGATGGAAATAAAGAATAAATATCAAAACTTAAACGAGAAAACTATTTTTAACCTACGCAACATGTATTTATGAAATGGCTTAAATAACGGACTCCTGATATTCTTTTTCATGTTTTTAGGATCGCTGTTTTAAGAAAACTCAAAAAATATATGACTTTTGTACAGTGGAAAGATAAAAGGCTTTATAATGTTTGTTACAGACGAAACAGAGGTTTTAGGAATGACTCTTTTGGTTTTCAAATGGATTTGTCACAAACTTTTGTAGAAAAATCTCAAATGAAGATGTCTATTAGTTTATGAATGGGAGGGGGGAGAACAAATTCACGAAATCTAGAGGAGGGATAGTGATCTTTTTTTATGAAGACATACAAAAGTACACTTTTCAAAATCTAGGTGGGGGGATTAATTTTTTTTAAACTTTCAATGAAGATGCCAATAAAATGAATTTCTCAAAGTGGCTGAAAGAAGAAATGGAATATTGGGGTGCAATTGCCCTTAAGAACCTCTTTCAATTTGTGCCTCCTGGTTAGGAGTATAGACTATATTCAGAACTTCACACCACAGTTTGAAATTCTCCATAGAGTAAACAAATGGGTAGATCTCTGGAGTGCTAAGGTTTATTGGTTTTTTATTCCGAATAATACTAAAGTCTGTTCTAACAATTTGAAAATTTTTGTTATTCTAATAGCTATTGATATTACGGTTAACGTAAGTGTAGATGAGTCACTTGTGTTGTACAAGGGCAGATTGGCATTCCACCGGTATATAAGAACAAAGAGACTTCAAAAGGCAATTCAATGCAACTAAGCATGCTTTTTTGCACGGAGGTATAGGGCTGTAATACTCTCTTTCTCCCTTTGATAGTACTTAAAATTCAACTTGAACAGACTATTCGTGAAACGTTTTTAAATTCATCCTGTCTGTGTTCTTTCTTTGTTTTTATCGCAACTTTTTATAGATGCTAGAACAGCGGTCAATTTTAATTGAAAATAATTTTGTTTGAAACGAGCATCATTTGATTTATATTTAGCTGCATAAACATTCGAATTTTGATTTTATTATTCAAATAGAAATGACGAAGAAAAGGTTTTCTGATGTTAACGAAATATCCAATACCTTTTTAAGGAATTTTTTTTTTTATTAGGACCTTCAAGGTGGTATCAAAATAAAACAAACTGCCTTCGTTCCGAAAATAAACTCTAAGGATCTGAGATTGGAATTCTGCATCACTTTTATGTTCCTAGAAGACAATTCTGTAAAAGTCAATTATAAAGTCACATGTTCCGATTTCTTTTCTCTTTTTTTACTTCGGTACTTGTAATATTTTAGTCGTCATGATATGAAAAGAAAGTGAGAAGATAGAAACTCTTCCATGTGAGGAAATAAAGTGCACAATAAAAGGATGATTTTTACCGTTGTCACTGCTTTTGTTAGATGATAAAGTTGAAGTTGTATTTTAAGAGCACCGGCTTAGATTAGTTTTATGAAATACGAACATTTTAAAATTCTTATTTTTCGGTTATGTTTTGAAATTCTTGTTTGCTCTTCAGAAGATCACAGGCAACGCTCTTGTGTTGTCTAAGGTAAAGAGGTATGTCTCATTTATTATTTTGATATCCAACTAATTCGTATAGAGTTTGTGGTCGTAAAAACGTTCAGGTGGCTCATCCGTCTGGAAGTTTAAATTCCTAGGGCCACTTTCTAAGGTCAAAAGTGATCGAAAGGTAGCCAGCATCCTCCCATGTTCGTTTTTGTTACATGTTTCATGTGCACTCCGATACATGATAGTCAACGCACGAGTGACAGGATTTCGGGCCTCGCTCGCAATGCGCCCTCGAACCAAGAGCACCATGAGTAAGGGCACCACGGTGATCGACAATAGCGCCGCAAATCCCATGGAAAAGGTCTTTGTATAGGCCAGTGGCCGAAACAGGCGCCCTTCCTGCGCTTCGAGCGTAAACACGGGTAAGAACGAAACGGTGATGATCAGGAGTGAAAAGAACAGAGGTTTCCCCACCTCCTTAGCGGCTTCAATGATCACGCTCACGCGATCGGTGTCATTCCCCGCTTGCTCCAATTTCTTATGCGCGTTTTCCACCATCACAATCGCCCCATCCACCATGGCGCCGATCGCAATAGCGATCCCCCCCAAGGACATGATGTTGGAGCTGACACCCAAGTAGTACATCGCCGTGATGGCCATCAGGATGGCTAATGGCAACGTCAGGATGGCGACCAAGGCACTGCGAACGTGAAAGAGAAAGAGGATCGTAATCAGACTGACGATCACACTTTCCTCAATCAACTTTTCTTTCATCGTCGCGACGGATCGAAGGATCAAGTCAGATCGATCATACGTCGGAATAATCTCAACCCCTTCAGGGAGCGACGGCATAATCTCTGTAATTTTGGCCTTAACGCGCTCGATGACATCCAGGGTGCTTTCCCCAAACCGGACCACCACGATGCCACCCACCACTTCACCGGTTCCATTCAGCTCAGTGAGCCCTCGCCGAAGGTCAGGCCCTAATTCCACGCGGGCAATGTCCTTCAGAAGTATGGGGGTTCCTTTCGCATCTGTCCCGACCGCTACCTGTTCAAGGTCGGTCACGGATTCGACGTATCCACGACCCAATACCATGTATTCCCGTCCCGTGAATTCCACTACACGACCACCCACATCATTGTTGCTCATCCGAATGGCGTGCATGACCCTGTCTAATGAGAGGTTGTAAGCCTGGATGGCATTGGGCTCCACGTTCACTTGGTATTCTGGCGCCTTCGGTCGACGACGTGGTGGCACTGGCCGGTCCGGTCCTGCGCCATCGCATGGCGCTCAACTTCGCCGCGCGCGCCGATGGGGTGACGATCGATCACGTCATCGAGCAGCTGGTCGCCCCCTACGCCTAGCGATCTTTCCCAGAGGACAGCGAACCACCGCAAGCATGGCCGCTCGACAGCCCTCCCTCCGCCAAAGCGCCGAACGGCTGGCCGCCAGCCTGCCGCCGCTGCTGGTCGCCGCCGAAAGGGTCGCCGCCACGGTCTCCCAGGGTGTGCACGGCCGCCGGCGGGTGGGTCAGGGCGAGACCTTCTGGCAATTCCGCGAGTACGAGCCTGGCGATCCGCCCCATCTGATCGACTGGCGCCAATCGGCGAAATCCGACCGCGTGTTCATCAGGGAACTGGAATGGGAGGCCGCCCAGTCGGTCTGGCTCTGGCGCGACTGTTCGCCGTCCATGGATTGGCGCTCGGACGACAGCCTGCCGGACAAGCGCGCGCGCGCCGATCTGCTCGGCCTCTCCCTGGCGGTTCTCCTGGTGGCGGGCGGAGAACGCATCGCGCTACTCGGAGAAAGCCAGCGACCCATGAGCGGGCGCAGCGCCATCAACCGCCTGACCGCCCTGATCGATCGCCCGGCGGAGGACGACCGGGGCCTGCCACCGGTCCACCCCTTGCCGCGCCATGCCAATCTCGTCCTGCTGGGCGACTTCCTGAGTCCGCTCGAAGATATCGACCGCCTGGTCGGCGGCTACGCCGAGCGAGGCATCAAAGGCCATATCCTGCAGATTCTGGATCCGGCCGAGGCCCTGCTCCCTTACGACGGCCGAATTCGCTTCGAAGGCGTGGAGGCGGAGCAGGAAAGTTGGCTTCTGTCGCGGGTCGAGAACGTGCGTCAGCTCTACCGCGACCGGGTGGAGGCCCAGCGGCGCGGCCTGGAGGCGCTCGCCCGCGCCGCTGGCTGGAGCTGCCTGTTCCACCGGACCGATCGACGGAAAATGGTCCGAATGAGGATTTTGGCTCTATATCTAAGCTGTCCTCTGAAAAAGGAATAAATAAAAATAAAATAGAGTACACATAGAATACATGAAAACTCCTCGTTATTTAATCATTTTATTGTTTATATAATGGAAAGGCTGTGTAGTTTTTGTCGTTGTTTACATTATTTATATCATTTTCCTATTTTCTTTTAAGGAAAAATCTATCTTTGATCAACTACCATCTATTCCTATGAGAGCGGTAATTGAGCTCACTCAACTAAAAACTAGCATTGGAAGTAGTCATGTCCCATTGATGCTGAACGTCTTGAAAACTCGCTCAAAAGACTTTCATGTAATGAATTCTCACAAAGAAGAAGAATATCAAGGCTCTTTACTCCGAACTTCTTGGCCTAGTTCAGATGTATTGGATAAGAGGAACAAGCAGCTCTCTCAGTTGTACACACTTTCTCATCAGGGAGATTCAAGAGTTTTCTCAATTAGTACAGCCGAAGCCGTACGAATCTTTAAGGTATTCATGACGTTTCAACTTCTTTTTATTAGTAAACTTTCTATTGTTATCTCACTTAGCACTGTTGGTTGAATTATAACTTTTAGTGTAAGTTGTTTAATTATTCCATGTTGTTTCTTGTGTCCCTATGTAAAAATAATGATATTTTTGTATTGAATTCAATTGTTAAAAAATAAAAAGTAAACTTTTTATTTTAAAATCACCTAGCACTGTTGGTTGAATTATACATTTAGTGTTAGTTATTTAATTATTCCGTGTTGTTTCTAGTGTCCCGATGTATAAGTAGTGATATTTTTGTATTGAATTCAATTTTTTGAAAATAGAAAGTAAACTTTCTATTGTTATCTCACCTAGCACTGTTGGTTGAATTCCGTGTTGTTTCTGGTGTCCCTATATTTTTTTTTATAGAATATATTAGCCCCCACTAGTTAACCTCTCCTTCCTTATATAAACACAGGAAAATATGCAGGCATCATACTTTGGCACCTTGCATAAAAATGGCTATATATTCATTTTTTTTAGGGGATTTGGGCCCAAAAAGTGAAAAAGCAAAAAGATCTAGGGCACTAAAATAAAAAAAAAAACGGGAAGCGATTATTTCGGCTTCTTAAATAGGGTACTAGAATTTCTATGAACTTTGTTTGAATTCAGAACTTCTCTCTATTTTCTGCAGTCAATGATTGAACACGAATGATCCCTGAAAAAATTACATCTATGAAAATAGGTCTCATAGGGTGGATCATAAATACCAAAAAGGAATTCCAGGACTTAACATAATAATTTTTCAAGGGGTTGGGATTTTTTGGGACAAACCTTGCTCTTTGAAAATGCTCATTAGCCCTCCCTTCTCTTTGAAATAAACTTGTGAACTTCAACTTCCATTTTGGCTCATAACCGTTCCACAGTATAGGAGGAAGATACACTCCCTCAGTATTATGGATACATTTAATCCAAATACATTCCTTTACTCAAAAGGAGGCTGGACTTTTTTTGGCTAAAATTATGCTTTTGTTGCTTTAGGCACCTCGAGATCCTACCACAGAAAAATACACTACCTTGACATGGGACTATCCGATGGTCTTCTATGTGAATAAACTAAGTCCCTAAGTCCCTACTTTGGTCAAAAGTAGCTTACGAATAACTATCTATAGTAACAGTTTACTTTGCATAAACTGCATACATGTTCAAGGACAAATGCGCTACCGCACGTTGGTATATCATCAGGAGTTTGTGCTTTTTATGGATAGTTTTTCAACAAAAGCTTTTTTGGTTTTAAACCAAATGAGTATCACAAAAATTTCCCTCGATAGTATTTTAACCCTATTTTGAATAAGGTTGCTGTTTTGTGGCACGAAATGGATGAAATCAGTACTGTGTGTGGCATGATCACTCTTGTTACTTAAAAGGCACGCTAGAACTCTACATTTTAGATTGAAAGTCCCCATAGGAAAAACAACAGACAAACACGTACTTGCTAAAGTGGGATTTCCTGCTTGGAGACGTCTGCTGACATTTTCCGTGTGGAAAATTAAGTGAAAATAAACTAACACTGGTGGGGGGGGGTGGCATGTATTTGCGCCTACACGATATTTATTAAGCCACTCTAAACCCCTCGAATGTTTAGACAAATGGAGTTCATTATTTTTGCTACCTGGCATTAGGGTGTTGAGAACTCTCCTCTGGATGCTTCTTCCCGAAGGGCTTTGCCCTTCGGGGCAAAGCCCTTTTTTAGCCCTTTTTTCAAGAGTTTTTCATGGTTAAATAGTTTTTATACCTCGTTGATCCTTTAGAAAATAAATTCTTTTGTGTGTACGTTGAAAATGATATTTAACCACGCCCTTATTTATCAGGAAGAGTACAGTGACAGTGAAATTGACCGCGATAGTCGAGCCACTTCTCCGGTGACCACACAGCCGGCCTCCAACCATTCCAAGCCGGGTGCTCCAGGTAGTTCAACAAACCCGTTTGCAATGCCTGCACCAGGAGGTGAATCTGCTTATTCCATGCCTCCTCCAGGTCAAGACAATGCTCGGCCTGTGTTTGCAATGCCTGCTCCCTCGGAGTCAACTGCCTTAAAAACAAGTGAGCAGCCAATTTATAATACAGGTTTGACTTCAATTATATTTAAGTGTGCCCCCTTCACTTTTGTCTTTGCCTTCTCTTTTTCATGCTAGATTTTCTGCTAAATTGCGCTGATAAATAAAAATAGGCTGCTATAGAATACTGTCGTAGTCCGAGACAAAAAGTCAATTATTAATTCGTTTCAAACGATATCCTGTTTTGAGGTAGCTATTTATCCCATTATTCCTTCAAAAATTCGGGAAACTAAAAGTTCAACTAAGGAGATCTAAGGACAGATCGAACATTCTTGACAGATCTAAAGGTCTGTCAGGTTCTTCCTCCCCCCCCCTCTCTCCAGCCTTTTATGATCTGTAAAAGCGTTAACTTGGTAGACAGTCTTAAGCATTCAGATTTTGCTTTAGATCTACCTTTGAAACCATAGACTAAACGGATTTTACTGCTGTGCCAACAACCTCAGTGTAATTTGATTACAACCTCTTTGTAATCTGCCTCTGAGTAATTTTTGAGCATAGTCTTAAGCTCTGTTGATTGATACTTTATTGATAAAATCGATAGCAAACAAACCTATGAAAGTCGAAAAACTACTTTTATATAAGTTACGTCGAAAATGGTTTAATGGTTTAAATGGTTATAACGGTGTAAATAAATAGTTTGATCTATGCTAATTTATCTATTAATTTGTCTTTAAATACTAAATAAAAACCACTCAGATATGTTAGTTACAAGTTTTTTTTAAATACAAATTTAAAGTAATGCAATTCGAAATCAAAATAGGCTTCGAGTCAAAGTCGTGTTGTTTTTTAAATATGATACTGATCTATTCTCGTTAAAGTAATATTAGAAAAGTTCCTTCAACATGTAAATTTGTTGAATTTATATGCATCTCATATGTCAGTGCAAGATGTGAGAAGGCTTAATCTAATAAAACATAGATTCGACCTTGATACGAAAGAAAAGAAAAATGTCAAACCAAAAATGTAAATGTCATTTGAAAGAAAATTTCTATTGAGATGCTTGATATCTGAACTTTTTTATACCAGAATTTTGGTGATTTCCACCAAAACCGGTATTCCTGAGTTTTTTGGCCTATTAATTACAAATGTGAGACTACTAATATGGCAACGTAGACGTCTATAATCAAAGCAGGTCAATTGCGTATCTTAACAGTTGTCACTGCGTTAAACCTGTTGAAATCATAGTAATGCAATATTTTTTGAATCTGTATTAATGAATTACCTAAAGAAGGATCTTTTGAAATTTGTCCCGATGAATCTGCACATATTTCAACATCTTATACCTCTTTCGATTTATCATAACTAAGGAGTTGTTCAGAGGGTGGCTCTTAATGACAAATGATAGAGCATTAAAGTCGTTAGGATCGTAACGGCTTTTTTGTATGAGGTGAAAGAGAGAGTGAGTCAGGACTTCTGAACAAAAGTATTGCTGCATCTAAAATACTAGATTTTTACGTTTTTGCTGGGCATATCGTGAACATCTTGGAACCCCACGTGTGCCCCGTGTGGGGCACACGCGTAGACCATATTTGCACGCGAAGAACATATTTGCCACGTGTTGCACAGTTTCGTCACGATTGGCATGCGCCGATGTATGTTATTTTGTGAAAGTCGGTAACCTCTCTGTCTTACCTCTTAATAGTTAAAAAATTAGTAAATGCAAAATTTAGTGCACAGAAAAGGAGGGAGCAAGGATGGTTGGGGGCGGACTTGCGTTCCCCCTTTCCTTAAAAACCATAGTATATAGCTAAATTGTGTTAATTATTACATTTATGTAATAATTTCCAATTTTCACGCACAAATAGTTCTACTACTACTCCACTTACTGCAGGACCACGCTTCCTGAGGCCAACAGAGCTACGCACGCTCCTCTTCCATTTTCAGTCTATTCAAGGCCTCCCTCTTTATACTCTCCCAGGAAGTTCCCATTTTCCTTAAATCTTTTCTTACGAAATCCTCCCACCCCAACTGGGGACAACCTGCTTTTTGCTTAGCTCCTGACGATTGGCTGAAAAGGACAATTTTGACAATCTGTCATGCTTCATCCACAGAACGTGCTCAAGCCATCTCAACTTTTCTCTAATTATAGCTGTAGAATGCGGGATTGAACCACACGTTTCGTAAAGCCTATTAGTGGGGCCGCTAAATGGAAAATAACGCTAGAATCGTGTACTTCTGGCAAAAAACACCAACATTATTGGAGTTAGAGATTAAAGGACGGGGAATCCAAAGATGACAGGAAGCACGTCGAGCTGACGCTCGAAAGCAGCTTTATGAGCACCGGAAGCGCTAAAAAAAAACGCAAGTTTACCAGTTTCTCTACGGACGCACCAAATTTTTGATCAACACATTTTAAGATATAGAGAAAACGACCCGGGCTCGATCCGAACCAGCTCCATTCCCAGCGAAGGCACAATCCAATCGGCTTCAGATCCGAGCTCCCGTATTTCACCGGGCGAAAGCGCGCGATCGTATAACGCTATGTCATCAATTCGCCCGTCAAAACCCGCCGATCCGAACTGCTGATTCCGGCCGATTGAAATAATCGGGTTCGCGCGGCCCGAATCCGGACTCACTGAAGGCGCAGCAACCGTCGCTACCAGCCGACCGTCAACATAGCCCGATATTAGCGCTCCATCCCAAGTCATGGCGAAGTGATGCCATTGATTCAATTCGATTTCCGCTTCCGGGTAGGTCGCCGAATACGTGCCCGACTCAAACTTGAATATCCCATCACGGAAGCCGAGCATTAGGAACTGCAGACTGGGGTCGGAGTCCTTGAGATAGAATAGAAACTGCTGCTGCGTGCTCTCCCAGGATCGTGGGCTGGCCCACAGACTAAGAGAAAACGCTTCAGGAGCGGACTCGAAGGGGTTTGAATCGATGTAGACGGCGCTCGGTCCAGCCTTGAAATCCAGTGCAGAGTCCGTATTCCCGAACCGATCCTCCGCCCAAACCGCGCCTTGATTCACGCCATGATGCCCATTGGGCCCATGATCGTTGGTGCTTCCGCTGAAGGGCCAGTGAGCAATCAAACCTTCTTGAATCGGGAGATCCAACCTAGGACCCAAAAACCGATCTTCGATGTCGGAGAACGTCTGAGCTTGACCAATACCAGCACCGCACCACAAGCCTCCAAAGAGGATCAAATACCGCATCTTCATAAATCAACCGTTCTTTTCGGACGCCAAGGCGTCAATACCGATCTGCCTTCCCTTTCCCTATTCCACATAGCCCGTCAATCCACCGGAGCCGCATCGACATACCGAGCCCGATAGAACCCATCCACCAATGCTTCGCCGGCCAACACTCGCGTCTCCAAGTCCGTGAGGCGAGGCCTGGCAACCTCCACCCATTCGACCTTATCATAATCTCCAACCTCTTTGAGTAACTCAAAGTTTTGCATATTCCTGGCGCCAATTTGAATGATATCCGCCTTTTCTAAAAAATGTCCAAGATCTCTCGCATCCAATATTTCGCTCACCACAGGAAGGCGTGTTTCTTTTCGAGCCTCGACCAGATAATCCAAGCCTTCTTGGCCTAGCCCTTGAAAGGAATAGGGCGATGTACGAGGCTTATACGCCCCTCCACGTAATATGGAGGCGCCAGCAGCAGAAACTTCTTTCGCAATCCCCACGGTCAAATCACGATTTTCGACGGCACAAGGGCCTGCCATAATCGCAATTTTCTTCCCCCCCACTTTGACTCCGTTCACATCGATGACACTATTATGCTTCTGAAATTCTCGACTCACTAATTTCCACGGAGCCAACACCGGCGTGACACTCTCCACACCTGGGAAGACCGTTAACGGCTGATTCTGGAGAATACGATCATCTCCGATCACACCCACCACCGTACGCTCTTCTCCTGTTGAGACTTGAGCTTTTAAGCCCAATTCACGCAGCCGTTCGACTAGATGATCGACATCATGCTCCGTCGCGTCTGGTTTCATGACAATGATCATATTTGTTTTCTCGAATTAGGAAACCTTGCTTAAGATAACTTCCAAAGCTTCAAGAAACCGCTTGTTTTCTTCTGGCCTTCCAACCGTGACACGAATCATCGGTCCTTTGATATGACGCACAATCACACCTTCTCGAAGAAGTCCATCAAAGACTCTATGTCCATCACGTTTGGTATCAAAGTAGAGGAAGTTGGCTTGACTGGGAATGACCACCATGCCTAACCTCGTAAGCCCGTTTTCCAATTCTGCCATTTCTAATTCATTCACGGATCGGCTTGTCGCCACGTGCTCCTCATCCTCCAGAGCACCTAGCCTTAAAAACAACGATATTTTGAAATATCAAAGGAATAATATGCTAGACTTTAATAGGGTATAGACCGTGCAGCCGATGCATCAAAAACTAAAAGCATGGCTGTCAGAGGATCCCCCCCAACATAGTGTGCAGCAACGAGGATATAGAACTGGTTGTTCAGTTTAAAAGTCTATTAAGAACAATAGAGAACACAGGGGTAATAAACAAAGAGATCCATACTCGTGGTGTACAAGCTAGTGGCTCGTTTACCAGGCTTAAACAGATTTGGCGCTCACAGAAGTTCTCAAACCGGCTAAAGCTTTGAGTCTTCAACAGTAATGTCCTCCCAGTTATGCCGTATGGAAGTGGATGCTGAAAGCTAAATCTGTAGCTAGAGACTTTGAAAACAATTTTCTGCGATGAATCCTCAGCATAAACTGGACACAATACGCCTTGAACCAGACAATACGTCAAGTTACTGAGCAAACTCTAGTCATCGACATAATCAGGACCCAAAGATGGAAATACTTGGGGCATTTCGTGCGGATGAAAGACGACCGAACACCAAAGTCCACTCTCCAGTGGCATCAAACGGGAGCCCGGCGATGGGCAAAACCGAAGAACACACTTCGTCGAACATACCAGAGACCTTATCAACCCGAATACGTCCATAAAACCCCATTGGGTAGACATTATGGCAGCAGCCAATTTTAGGGACGACTGCCGTCTCTTCGTCGAGGCACTAGGTGCCTCCAAAGGCACAGGAGCACGTACATCCTCTGAGGAATTCATAGTAGTGATTTGATTTACAGTTCATTAATTATTTTTCCTGAAACCCCCCCCCCCCCAAGCTGAAGAAGGCCAAAATGTTACTACAAGGTCTATCCAGCTCAGATCTTCCTTCAGCCACTATAAAGAAATTCTGAGGTTGACTACTCAAAATATTAATCTTTCAATTTTTATCTGGCAGCCCCCTTACTCCCAGTGATGTCATTGAAGGGGTAAGTTATTTTTACAGGAAATAGGATCCAGTCGCAACCACGAGCTGGATTTCTGCCAAAGTAAGCAGAGGAATCGATTCACAAAAAATTAGGAGGCTATTAAATTTAAGTTTTCAGGAGATGTTGGGGGGGATATTGAACTAAACTAAAAAAAAACATTAGGTGTACCATTGTTGTAGAAATGGAACATTTGTAATAGCTCAGGAACAGCTAATGGTATTAAGCTGAAACTTTCAGGGAAATTTGAGGAGGATAGTGAACTGAATCCAAAGATATTCTATGCATTCAGGTTGTCAAAAGGGCAAATCTCTAATATCTAAAGAACAAATAAGTGTATAAAGTAAAAACCTTCACGGAATACTGAGGAGGATGTTGAACCAGATCCAAACAGACTACATGCATTCAGGTTGTCAAAATGGCATATCTGCAATATTCAAGAACAGCCAAGTTATTAAGTTGAAAGTTCCTAGAAATGTTAAAGGGGACACTGAACTAAATTAAAAGACACTGTATGTATAAAGACTGTCAAAAGAGCATATCTGCAATATCTCAGATTTTTCTGATTTTTGTCTTGTGAAGACGCCAAACTAAACCTTCAAGTGCAAGAGAACCTTAACAGAAAACAAATCTGGTTGCGTAGATTCTTGACGACCTAATGTTTTTTAACAACATATCAATAAATTTTTTAATAAATAAGCACGAACTGCAGCTATTTAAACAGGCAATCAGTTAAAATTAAATATAAGAAATTAAGATTCTTATAATGAAATGGTCCATAAATATTTGTCTAAATTCGACGTTGTAACTTAATGGGAGGTCAGAATGGCTTTAGCCCTATAAAAGCCCAAAAGTTTTGCTGATCTTCAATACATTTTTTTTAAATATTCCCAATATCCGTCCATCCAAATTTCCATAGTATAACTGCTGCTAAAATATATTGGAAAATTATGTCCAAAATACAAATAGCAAGCCAAAACCTTGATTCCTAAGCTGAAAAACTGAAAAAAAAAATTGCGAATATCCCCTTTACCAATAAATTAATTAAAAAAAAACTCATCAAAATTCTATTTTAAAGAAAATTAGAGCCCTGTTGGTGTTTCAGCAGGTTTCAGATTCTTTCAGCCACGACTTTGTAAGTAAAGACTAATTTGCATGCAAAGAGTTTATTTATGTTCATAGTATTTGGTTGGATCAAAAGGATCAACAACATTGGCACAGGAATTGAATCTAAGATGATCAAAAAAAAAGGATACGTAGATCTCTATTCTCACTGACTACCTCAAGCTAAATACTAGTAAAGGTGCATCCAAAGTTTCCGAACCAAAAGCGCACCAACCAGTAGTGACTCCATGCGTAGAATGTTTCTAAAACTAGCTCATATAATTAGTCAAAATAATTCTCAATTTGTGTTTTAAGACCAAACTTCTTTCGTCTTCTATGGTCTTCTTGAAGTCATTTAATTTCGCTTTCCCACGGTATATACAAAGGTATTAAGTATTTGAGCACTGATATCAGATATCAGTCAGTTGACTGATATCAGATAGAAAATTATTGTAATAGATTCACTTACAACTCCTCCAGTATGTTCAGAATTAGTATATATAGTTGATAGTTCTGTAGTGTGCAAACACAAGCATTAATAAACATGTTTAAAAAAAACGTTATTGAACAATTAATAGTGCGAACGAACTGACATTTAAAAACATTAAGGATATTTTAATCAGATTCTGTAGACTAATCTCGGTAGGTTTCACTGAAGCACTTGATTCCTTAGACACACCCCAAGCCCTGGAAAAGCAACAATCCTTAACCTTCGAGTGTCAAGAACCCGATCTCACCGTCCATGCTGATGCGGATAAGGTTAGCCAAATCCTCATCAATCTTATCGTCAACGCTCTTAAATATACTCCCGATGAAGGATCGATTCACGTAACACTTGGGCGTCTCGATACGACTTTCGCTCGTCTGAGCATAGCAGACACTGGCGAAGGGATTTCAGAAAAAGATCTTGAAGAGTTGTTCCAACCATTTTTCCGGGTGAACCGTCGGTACAAAACGAATGTAAAGGGATTGGGCTTGGGGCTGGTGTATCCCTCTTTTGTTAATCAGAAACAATGGAATTTTCTTTTAATTAGGAGTTATTTTAATTTGTAAGTTTATTCTTCCACAAGAGAGAGGGTCAAATTTGAAAAACAGTGTTCTTTCAAGGACGCAACTAAGGTTTTTCAGTTTATTGTAACCTTTTATTATATGCAAATCAGTTGGTCTGTAGCTAAGTATCCTGTCATCAAAGAGTCTTTTGGCATTAACCGAGCAGAATGATCTTTGCTTGACCCTGTCAGATTCCCTTCAAGTATTTTAGGGACCTGAGTATATTTTTGTAAACACTATAGGGGGATAGGGGGTAGAATTGTTCCTTATAGTCTAGTTTCACGAATTTGGGGGCATTACTCCCCTTTTTTGTCCATTTGCCTCAAGATTTTATAAAATAGCTTTTTTGGAATTTTCCTTCGAAAATTGTTTTTACAGTATCTTTATTGAGAAAAATTACATAAGAACAGGACTACCCCCAAATACCAACCCTAGATTCCTTAAGATACATTTTGCCCCCTATCTCAATATTTTGTGAGTTGGTGTCCTTCTTCTAGACAAGTCGTTTATTTTACAAAAGAATAGTATAACAGTCTGAAAATTGTTCAAGTGAGTTGGATTGTTTTTTTTTTTTTTCTCTCTCTCTCTTAAAAAAATTTATCCAAATACTAACATCTACACACTCAAATGGTAAAAGGCCTAAAATGAGGGTTAAGCATTCCAGCCCTCCTAACATACATCCGGAAGATTGGGGAGACTATGGTTTAGTAAATAGACTTGGAGCTTATTTAATTTACTCATTAGCTTATGGTGAGGAATTTTGGCCACAATACCGGTCTCTAAAATCAAAAAAAAAGAAGAAAAGAAGTACTATACACTAAATTTACTAGTGTACCGACATACCTTGTATTGGGGAAATATGAGCCACCAGGATACTTTTAAAGCCCTGCCGTTGGCTAACCACGATGTCAAGTCGTTTGGAAAAGCCGATCCGGCGCGCTCCCCTGGTAGGCATCATTGATCCCGAAGATTCGGACGCCCCGATCCACCAGCGGGCTACCGGCTTCAGGCGTGAAATCCCCGGTTGCCGGCGCCACGAATTGGGGATCGCCACCGATCCCATTAACCTCTTGACCGGTTGCCTGCGCAAGGGCGGCAACCGTCCCATATTGCACTCCATCCCACCGAATAAACCGGCTGGGGTGCGTGCTAAAAAAATGATCAAAATCAAAATCCACCGGATTGTTCACCCCCAGACTATCCATCGCCAGATCGGTTCCAGCGTAACTATTGTTGCGCGACACGATGTCTTGCCACTTGATCGTGGAACGAAACAAGAAACCGTCTTGATCCGCCACATCGGTATAGCAAGTATTATGATACAAATAGACAAACCGAGTGGTTTCGTTGCTTCCAAAATTGAATTTGACCGGATAGCCCGTAAATCCCGAACGGGTTCGCCAACCTTGAAACTGGTTCCGAAACACGTAGGTCGGCCCCGGATAGGCCGGAGCCACGGAGACGCCGGTAAGAAACGCCCGAAAGGTATTGCCGTAAATGCGCACATTGGCCCCGGCGCCATCTGTTTCCACTGCGTCGTCCCCGCAGTCTGCAATCACATTGCGGTAAAAATCTAGATCCCGGGTAAGCCCCGCCGCGTCGGTCGAGTAGAGATGAGCGCCATCAAATACATCGGTCACCTGATTCCGTCGAAAAACATTGCCCTGGTTCGGTTGGTCGCTCGCGTAGATATAAAACGCGCCCCCTTCATACCCTACGCCGCCCGTTTTCACCGCAAACCAGTCCCAAGTCGAGAGTGGCGCATCCGAAAACACACAGTCCTGAATGGTGTTCCGATTCGCCGCCCGTTTGAGACCCACCCCGATCACGTTGTTTCGAAAGATGCAGGACTCGATCAAGATGTCGTCCGCACCGTCAAGGTAGATACCCCGATTGAAAGCACTCGCACCGTAGTATTGAATGGTCAGAACTTAAAAGTAAAATCACGAATATTTATTTATGACAAATATATAATTTAGATAATATGTTCAGGGTTATATTTTTCAATTTAAGAGGTAGCAACTTACATTGAGATTTTAAAAATCAAACAAGAAATCTACAATGTTAAAAAAAAACTATATAAATACTTATGGTTTGAGAATTCCCCCCCCCCCCCCCAAAAAAAAAAAAATCAACTAAATAATCAAATCAAAAATTATACCAAAAATAAAAAACAAAAATAATTGATTCAAAACAATAACGTGTAAAGTTCTTCCTGACCAAAAGCATACAAATATATTTAATCCCGCATTTACGTTTTCTATTCCCCAAGGATAAAGACTAGTTTTGGTATTCACATTGGTATTCACTGGCAACTCTAGACAAGGGAGAAAGTTCAGCCCCAGAGATCCGTTCGAAGGGCCACATGAAAAAAGAGAAAACTAACCGCCTAAAATTACCAAATTTGACTCCTTTCTGGGAAAAATTCTCTGATTGTCGCCTGAGGGTAGAACCCTCTGGCGTGTATCCATGTTCGATGTATTGATGTTACATACTAATATATTTAAATACGGAACAAAAAGCTCGACTGGGTATCAAACTTTTAGTCATGAACACTTTCAAAAAATAAGCTTTACAAATTTAAGATGATTAGTTTCAAAAAGTATACTAAAATAAAAAGCTTCACACGCTTAATATAATCAAGTTATGAATGAAGTTTTATCTTCTATTTTAAATACAAATTTTATTGCAAAGTTACCAACTGATCCTTGGAGGGGTCGGGGAGGATATTGGAGGATATTTCTCTGCTGATAAAGGGGTTCAAAACAAAAACAGTTTTTGGGCCATTATTTTTTAATTGTTTTTTAGGGAGAGGGGCCTTCGGACAAGACACAGCAAGATCGATTTTACATAAGTTTTGTAGTTACGATGTTTAGAAAATTGTCCATTTAAACAAATTAGAAAAATGTTAGAATGTCCGATCCTCGAAAACTAAAACTTTTGATATAGGAAAAGAGCCTTTAATCACATTCTTTACCATTTGCAATCATAAAATAGTAGCCCAAAATTCCCTGTGCGTTGTTTTCGATTTCAGCCGATACTTCCTCATCCGACCAGTTTGGGCGGTCCGCCAGCGGAATTGTAGGGATATCGTCAAGCGAGGCTCGTTCTCTGCCGCTCAATTCAGCTTGGCGCGCCTTGACATCGACTTGGTGATAATGGGTTGCGTGCAGTGTTGCCGCCGTCGGGGACGGTACCCATGCACAATTGGCGCCGGCCATCGGGTGACCGACTTTTTGTTCGAGCATGTCAGCCATGAGATCAGGCATGGCCCACATGCCCTTTCCGATTTGCGCTTTGCCGCGAAGTCCGCAAGCCAATCCGGTATCCACGTTCCAATCCTCGTAGGATTTGATCCACGGCTGGGTCTTCATGTCCGCCTTGCGGATCATTGGTCCGGCTTCCATCGAGGTGTGGATCTCATCACCGGTACGGTCTAGGAACCCGGTGTTGATGAAGGCTACCCGCGATTTCGCTGCGCGAATGCACTCCTTCAGATTGACGGTTGTCCGTCGTTCTTCGTCCATGATGCCAATCTTGACGGTGTTGGGCGCGAGACCAAGAACCTCTTCAACCCGACTAAAGATTGCATCTGCAAATGCAACTTCGTCCGGGCCATGCATTTTTGGCTTAACCACGTAGATGGATCCAGCTCGCGAATTGCCCTCGCCCACTCTTGCAAGGTCATGCATGGCAATCGCAGTGGTCACCATCGCGTCCATCAAACCCTCGGGTATTTCCCTCGATTCGCTGTGCAAGATCGCTGGGTTTGTCATCAGGTGGCCGACGTTAAGCCAATTACCAAATTTAGACATGACAGGAACTATCTGGGTATAGAGGTCCGGACAAGCGTATCTAACTAGACACACGTTTGAATTCTAGTTAAAGGACGTAATTGACACTTTACCAAGTTTTTGGGGTTGCCCCGAAGATGTCGGTGAGCAGAACGATACCCTGGCCCTGGTCCACCTCGTCCAAAAGGCGCCGCAAGTCTTCGGTAACAGCCTCCGGATCGGCATCGGGTTCGACTTCCAGTACGGCTACTGGGCACCGATATTGTTCAACCGTAGCTTTTGCCTGGCGCAGCAGAGAACTGCCGAGATCGCCGTGAGCGACCAGTACCAGCGCAACGCTCATATCATTTCCCGGTGATAGGTGAGCACGTGATCACGCCGGGCGTCAAAGTAAGCGGCGATCGCTTCGGCGACGTACACGGAGCGATGTTTGCCACCCGTGCAACCCACGCCGATGGTCAGATAGCTGCGCTGCTGCGATTCGAACTGAGGCAGCCACCGGTCCAGGCAGCCGCAGATATCGTCGATCATCTGCTGGACCTGGTCGTGGCTGGCGAGAAACTGACGTACGGGTTCTTCGCGACCGGTCAGGGGGCGCAACTCGGGCTCCCAGTGTGGGTTGGGCAGGCAGCGTACGTCAAAGGCAAAGTCAACGTCTGGGGGTACACCCCGCTTGAAGGCAAAGGACTCGACCAGCAGGATCGTGGGTTGCTCGCCAATACCGAGCTGATTACAGATTTCGCGCCGAAGCTGATGCACGCTGAGCGTACTGGTGTCGATACTCACGTCAGCCAGGCTTGCCACCGATTGCAACACTTCGCGCTCGGTCCGTATGTCGTCGGCGAGGGTGTTGCCTTCGTGATGTAATGGATGGCGCCGACGTGTTTCCGAGTAGCGTTTCAGGAGCGTGGCATCGTCGGCAGTAAGAAAAAACACGCGTGTGTCGGGAACACGCGTGCGCGCCTGCGTGAGCGTTTCCGGCAGCGTTTGCAAGCCTTGCAATTGACTGCGGGCGTCCAATCCCAGGGCCATCGGGCGCGAGCCGCTGGTCGCGCTCTCATCGTGGTCGAGGAGCGCGTGGATCAGACCTAAGGGCAGGTTATCGACGCAGTAATAGCCCAAGAAGAGCTTTTAAAATAACGCAGAAAATGTAACCTTGAAAAAAAAAAAAAAAAAAAAAAAACTGTTGAAAAGATGGACCAGTGATAAATCCTAATGTAAAGGGTTCATTTGGCATTGTAGTTTAATTAGCTTGGACAAAAATGATTTTTTCTTGTCACTTACGTAGGATAACTTAGAGAGGGTTGACATCATTCATAGAAAAGAAGTGATTGACTAAGAATATCAGCTTTTCTTTCAACCAGTCGCCGTTGTGAGGCAACGAAGATGGCGATACCTCGGATATATCCTCCGTATGCCTAATCCGACCTCCTAAAATGCTCCTCTACTGGCAATCAGAAGGCACCCATTCCCGAGGAAGATCAAAGAATACGCTTCATAGAACGTACGAACATGACAGAAGAGTCCTCCAGACGAGTCACATCCTAGAATGGGAGGACATGTACGCAGCAGGCCACTAGAGGAACGATTAGAGGTTACTCCCTAACATCAAGTAGGGCTGGAGGAACTAGGCTCTTCAACCAGGCCTGCCAAAAGTCTACTAATGGGTATATTTACACACTACATGGAAACCTGTAGTACAGTTTTTCTTTTCTTTTGAAATGACACTCCCCCGTGGGAATTCTTTTAATAATTAGAAAATAATGTCTTGTTTTTAATTCTGGGATAATGTCTGATGTTCCTGATTTTGAATAGTTGTCCCGTCATTAAAGGAAAATATTTTATCAAACCTCTTGGGGACTGAATATGATAAACAACAGCTACCAGTACTAAGTTAAACAGTAGAAGACAAAAAAAGGGTTGGCCACAAACTAATGAAGCATGTTGTAGTATTATATGGTTGCGCGCAAATACAAAGCATATATCTTGTAGTTTCAAAAGAAAGCAAAATCGTGATTTGGAATAATTACAAATGCAATTAGGTACAGGTGTGGAGAATTGTATTTAACTTTTTCTTGAATTTAGTTATGCAAATTTATTTTACGACAAAAATTGTAATTGCTGCATGTAAAAGATAACGTTAATTTAATTTCGCTCAAAGTATGAAACCTATTAGTAGTTTCATCTTTATTTGAAGGCGGAAACGATTTTAAGTGGTGCCTATCATCAACTGTTATAGAAACAACCATTATACGAATCAAGACTCCTAGCGTAATTCTGGTACAAAGAAAGTACGACATCTAAATCTTTCTACTAAGAGGTTTTAAGGGGGGATGCATTTCGGAGCTACCTAGGATCCGCTGTATGCCAAGAACAATAAATGAAGAAACCTTACATGATTCCGCTTCAATAAAGTTGTAGCATGACTGCGTTTCTGTAAAGACAAGAAAATGAATTGAGAGAGGGACGGTGAGTACTAGAGGAGCAATGTGCAATTTGAAAAAAAAATCAGGATCCTTCAAAGCAAGTGATGGCGTGCAGACACTTATGTGCTCCCTAAACATATTAACTAAAAATTCTTAAACGTATTGGCTGATGCCTATCTGTTGGCTAAAATTTTGGGGTTATGTGTGTTTTCCCTTTTTATGCTCCGTATAGATCTGAAATTCTTGTGTGATTCTAACTCGCAAACAAAATGCAAAATGCAAGTGTTTCTGCTAAAAAGTTAGCAATAGATTTGGCATGGGAGAAGATAAGCAGCATTTGACCATTTTGACTCATAAAAGTCGAAAATTTATGCGTAATTCTGGTTCAAAAAGTGTACCCATTTTGAAAAAATTTGGATTGGAGGGATAGGGATTGAGGGACGGAAAAGAAACGATTCTTTCACAACCCCAGCAAACCAAAGTTTTTGAGTTCAAAAACTCACTTTCAAGCAACTAATTCTTAACTAATTTTGAGGAGAGTTATTATGTTATGAACTTTAAGGAGAGTTAATATTAGGTATGAACGTTAACAAATAAGTGGTCCTCTCCTCAAAATTTTCAAAAAGGTGTATCTAACGAACAAATTTTTTACAAGCAAGCTGATGCGTCATAACTTTCTTCAGGTCCATTTTAAGTTGACATGATGCAAAAATATTTCTTTTTTATAGCTTAAAGACGCAACTAACTTTTTGCAAGTTATCCATGGATTTTTTTTTCTTTTTTCACCCGTCTTTGATTAAAAAGGAGATAAATCCTACACTTTGGATTTTGGACCCCCTTCTGTTTCACACAATGTCTAAAAAATAGTGCACTTTCAGCTGGAAAAATTCTCAAGGAATTTTTCCTCTTTCACCCGTGTTTTATATAAATGTAGATAAATCCCTAAAATATTTTTTTCTCTGATTTTCACTAGTCTTGAAGTCATAAACCTGAACCTTTCTATTCCAGCAAGATCTTTCCCACATCGGACATTTCACGGGGGTTTTGGGCAAGGTTTCTAAAATCCGAGACTGTGTTACAGTTGGAACCTCCAGCTCCCCCAAAGAGAACAGATACGTACCAATTGTGTCAATTTCGTATCTATAACTTGTGCTTATTCTCCCCATTAAGTTTCATCCTGAAATCTCCACTCTAAGCGTTCTTTAAGATTTCCGTTTCCCCCCTCCAACCCTCTATGTCCTCCAACCCTCTTTTGCAGATTCAACAAAACCAACTGCTGCAGATACAACTAAGCCAACATATGCAACCACAGTTAAGCCTACAGCTGCCCTTAGTGAGAGAATTTCCAGCTTCTTTATTTCAGATGATTTCCACATTCCCATTTCTTTAGTATCTCTCTTTCGGCCAATTTTGGCCGAAGTTCAGGCCGAATTTGGCCAGGAGTTCTCCAATTTTGATTATTTCTTTGAACACAACAGTTGTCAAGATTACTGTTTTTCTTGTGAGCTGTTTTTTTTAATTTGATATCTGCAATGCTCTTTGCTATATGCATTTCTACGATGCTGAGTGTTTGACTGCACGTAGGCCTGAGTCCTTCTTTGAGATTCTTTGGGAATTTCTCCAAACTTGGTTTCTAACAATATCCGCCTCACTGAGGCAACTTCTGTCCTTTTCATTTCCAAGTGGGAAAATTGCCCATTTCTAGTCAATAAATTTATGGAAAGTAGCTCATTTTAGGACAAACGATTTTTCAAAATTTCGAATCACCACAGTACCATTGGTTTAGTAAAGAGTTACGTGTCACCTAAATTTTATTTTTACACGGTCTTTCTGTCTAGGATGAATGACCGTAACTTGAGAAGAAAACTCATTCGATGGAAAATTGGAATTTTCAGTGCCTTTTTTCTTAGTCAAAATAATCGTACGACAACGAGCCTCTTCCGGTACCTTTTTACAATTGGGCATCTCTAATAGCACTCTTGGGCATCCTCGCCCTCTAATAGCATAGGATAAAAATTTGAGATGCCCATTTTACTCAAAACGGTCCTTAAAAACTGCCTTTTATTTTAATGAAAATAACCCACGCCTGGTGAACAATGACCCCAAATTTACAGATAAACTTTAGTAAAGAAAAAGTGAGTATGTGGTACCTTGTTAAATCCAAATCATGAAAAGTACTAAACCATGAGACGCATAAACTGGGCCTGTGAATCCACAACTCCCCCTTCCTCTCAGTCACTAAGTTTCTGGCAGAAAGACTGACATTTTTCACCTTGTTTGAATCGAAATCATGAAAAGATTTTAAATCTCAGCACAAAAACGAGATTAGCTTCGGGTTTAAGTTGTGTATTAAGCTAAAAAACTTAGGCTCGGGAATGACTCGGCCTCCTGTTTGTAGTAATTTTTATTTGTCTTAAGTTTGTCTTGCCTACTTATTTTTAATTTTGGTCATTCAAGGATTCAATTATATTTTTTACATTATTTCTGCTTGTCTTAGGCTTTAAAAAACCTCTTTGCTTGTCTTTTGAGATCTACTTTTTGCCTCCATCCTATAGCAAACCTTGAACTTGCTCGTTCAGTTTAATTTTTTTTCAATTCTTTTTCAAGTTCAATTTTTTTCGTTTTATTAAATAATCTTTTTGTGTTTTATTTTATTGTAACTTTTTTTTTACAATAATATAGAATGGCAGTGTGGTCTAAGAAAAGAATACCTAACTTAGTTGCTTTTGGTTGAATTGTACCGAATGACAATCAAGTTTCAGTTTTATTCAGCTAGGATTTTTGAAATGCTGTGCAATGTGATAATATTTAAGTCACTGACGGTATTCAACTGGTACAAAAATTTGTCAATCTTTAACAGTTACGAATCCCTATTATAAAAATGTACGGTTGGGAACGAAACTACGTTTCCATCAACCTCCCAAAAATAGCCAGTGCTACTAAGATTGAAAAAGTATCATTCGGGCAGGGACAATATACAGGAGACAATCCTGGATAAGTATAACCCCTCAACTGTGCCTTCTTCTAATTTACAAATGCTTCAGGTTTGTAATTCCATGGTTTATCTCTTTACTTTTCATTATTCCGGCGTGGTGTAACAATTTCAAGTTTTGCCAAATACCGAAACAGATGAGAGGTAAAGCAAACGAGGCGAGGCAAGGGATTCGTGAGAAGCTTATAATAATGAATTGTGAAGCTACTTAATTATGATTCGGAAATATCTTTTTTCCTCATTCCCATCTTTCATTATGTCATTTTAGACCAGGCACGTGCGCAAGAATTGATTCGAACAAAGGGATATGCTCTTGGAGAGAGGCAAGACCGCAAAAAAGAAGAAAATTGGACAAAAAGCACGATATAAAATCTTCCGAGAGTACAAAAAATCGTGACATTTTAGGTGAAGCTTCCAGCAGGTCTAAAAGCGTCCCTGTGTTTATCTGTCCCCAGGAGGGTCGTTCCAAATCAATGCACAACGTCAAGCAAAGCCGGCTCTTCTATAGTTTCGTTCGTGAAGATGAAGTTGGGATGTATGCGTGGCACTTTTGATTGAAAGATCTGCAGCTCCTTTGATTTTGATACATTGAATTGGACAGTCAATGCATCGCACTACTTCTAAATTTCCAAAATATGTGTCTGTAGGGGCAGGGAGGCTTGGGTCCTCGTGTTTTGGGATGGGGAGGGTCAACCAGAAATGGATGCGCTTCTCTAATAATGACAAAGAAACAATATGCAATCATTAGAATCTTGCTATATGCAGTAATTCCACACTTTAGAGAACTTGGAACCTAACAAAACATTTACCTGTGGAAGTATTTGTTGTCTATAGTCGGTTAAAAAAAGAAGAATCATCAGCAATCAAAACACGCCGATGGATCAAACGAGACTTGCCTCAGCTTTTTTGTTTAACAGCTCGGAAGAGTTTTTTTCCAACCAACCAAGCAGATTGCTGGAATTTCTTACTCTTCCCTTGTAATTGTCTTTGTAAAGACCATCTCCTAACATTTATGCTGACGTAAAAGTCCCTTCTAACCATCAGGAAAGACACACCAGAAAGAGATTTATTTTTTACTCATTTCTCATTAACCGCTATTTTTAATGCAGATTAAGGTTTAAAAAAACAGTAACTTAACGTTTAGTCTAGACTATATCCAGATGTTAGGATAGGGAGGGTTCTGGGATGAAATCAAACTGGGAGCACCTCTGAAAATCTAATAATTAAATTTTATAAATGCACAGTTTGTTATCCACCCAGAATTTATAGTTTTTAGCCGAGGACCAGATCCAGCCAAGGGGAAGATGAAGGGGCCAGAATAAAATTAAACTAAAATTGCCTCTTCTAAGATTGCCAATTTCTGTTTGTTATTTTAGTATAAAGTTCATATAGGGATAAAAATTACGCTGTCATCACCCTATTTTAATAAATTACAATTAAATTCAATTAAACTTCTATTATTCTTTTATCCTGATATGCACTGCTACAGTCCTAGTGGCACCAGCAGCTTCCTATTTCCTTTGGTCTCTGCTCTAAGGTACAGAAACCTTTCTTCTAACTCTCATGGGTTAAGTCTGTTCGTTCTTGTGGACAGAAATTCCCCAAGTAGACACGTGCTTCCAAACCATTTTTCTGGAGTTGTTTGACATACTGCTATCTTGTTTTGGTCAAAAAGGCCAGAATAGGTTTCATGATTACAATTTTTCTTCAGTTAAAGTCCCCATTGGTTAAAACTAAAAATTTAAATATGCAGAAAGGCAGGGATTAGTTTCCACACCTGTGTTTCAAAAGCGTGAAAACTAAGGTCCGAATATAAAACAAATTTATCACGCTTAATTTGTTGTTGTTGATTTATTATTTATTATTGTTTTATTATTTTTCTTGTTTAATTGTTAGACTTAAATTGTTGAATCTTAATTTCAAACCTGTGTTGCTGATGGCATCAATGCAACAACATATTCTCCAAGCACCTGTCCAGCCTCCTGAAAAAGGTATTTGCACATTTTATCATCTTGCTCTGCACCTTCAGATATTTTCAAACAAAGGCCGGCGTATTTAGTCTTCGAAAAAGAATTGTAACATGGATCCAGCAGTCCAAACCTATAAAAATTTGAATTTAATTTAAAAAAAGAATATTTGCATACTAAATTAGGTTTATATTAGACTGTAATTGTTAAAACATATTAAAAATTACGTAAAAAGTTTAACCAAAAGCTTCAAAAGAGTTAAACAAGTTTACTAACAGAGGAAGAATATAAAAAAGTAAGGACATTTTTTCTTATTAAAAACGTAATTGCTATAGCCTACACGATGTCCATAAAATACCTGAAGAGAGGTCAGGTCGTGATTGTATGCTGTTTTGTAGATTTGTAGTGGACCATATTTTGACCAAAGTAGAAGCAGTCATAAAACATTCATAAAACATATAAAACTTTTATAATAAAACATTCATTTGATAAAAATATCATTCAACTAATAAATGACTATTAAACACACAAAAAAATGACCACCGGGTATCGGTCATAGCTTATGAGAAGAATCTCATTAGCCTATGTGCTCGGATAAACCACTACCAGAACTCTTTCGTCCCTTTTTTTTACGTCAATATATAATAGTGCATAATAACATGTTTTGTTATTCAACAAAACATGTGTTTTGTTGTTTTGTTATTGGCAGAGATAAGTTGGATTTTTTCTGAATCCGCACAGAAAGGCAAATAGCTGCTCAGAAGCACAAGCAAAGTGTGCCCGCTCAGACAAACAGGTACAGAGAGAGAAGGAGAGACCAACAAAGAGCCACTAAGACACACAAGCATACCAACAGACGCAGAGACATGCAAACAGACGCTCAGACACACAGGTACAGAGAGAGAGAAAAACAAAAAAAAAACACAAAAACACAAAAGTCAGACATACATATTTGCATGCCTGTATCAGACACAAATTCCATAAAATCAATGGAAAAACGGCGTAGAAGCTAAAAAATGTGTACTTGGAAAATAGAACTGTCGTAATCTATAACTGTAGTTAACAATAACACCGTCAACTACTTTGGATAAATATTTGGCATTGAAATATACCCATTACAGGAGGACTTATGCAAGATACCGAATACTTGGTACTTGTATCCATAGATCCATTTCACCGAAAATTAATAGCTGACAAGCGTTTCCTGGAAATATTCTTATTTTCAGAAGCTGATATAACGCTATTTCTCTCGTAGGAATAGTGGGAGTACTTGGCTGTCACATTCGTTGATACCCCAGGGTTACTTGGTGGTACTGTTCCTTGATATCCGGGGATACTTGGCGGTAATATTCGTTGTCCCCATACTACTAGTGTCTACAAGGATTTTGTCACTAAATGGTCAGAAGACTTTAAGAAACGCCAGGAACTTTAGCTTCGCCAAAATTTTATCAGCATCTATTTCTTAGCTAAAATATTGTCAACATTGCTCTTCAATAAAAATATTACCCGTTATTTATTTATTTTGCATTTCATGTTTTGTAAATTATTTTTCAAAACGCTATACAGAATTTTAGAACGTATAATATTTTTCACAGTAAATAATCATCCTTTGGACATATACTTTGTCGTTCAGTTTGTATCAAAAATTCTCAACCCGGGAAACCCAAAGCCTTAAATTTCCTCAGAAAGTAATGTGAGCTAAATACTCATTGCTTGTTCAGTAGTAAAAGGTACACCTGCTACCCAGGTGGCCACTGGTCGGTTTCCGCTTATTTAATATTTCAGTATTGGATACTTGTATGATAAAGCCCCGACCTAATATTCTTCATCTAAGTGGAGCCTGTTTCTCTTTTTTTCCGATCAAATGGGCCTTTTTCGGAGTTTCTACGACAGCAAATGGCCTTCTCAAAGTTTTTATCAGATGTATTTCGGGAAAAGACGAGGTACTTGGGTGGGCTATCCACCCTCCCATCAGTCTGAATCTCAAAAAGGGCACTAAAACTTTTGATTAGCAATCCAATGATCCCCCTACGAAGTTTATACGATCACCCTTTCTATAAATAAACCTTATCTGCCCCCAGGGAAGGGGACAATTAAATCGTAAGAGCAGAAGTAGTAATAGTAGCATCCCCAAAAGTTTCAACTTAATACGCCAGTTGTTCTTGATATATGTCGAAGTGTCTTATTGGCAACCATAAACAAAATGCCCTTTGGTTTATTTTAAAACAACATTTAGTTTTAAAACATAGCTCCACAATTGCATAATTCTGGGGGGTTGACAAGTCTAATATCGCTAAAGACATAGCTGCTGGACAATTCTACTATGGTGAGCAAAATGCCTTTCTCAAAGTTTTGACTGGATGCGTTTGGAAAATGAACGGGCTTGAGAAAAGGGCTTTTTGCCCTCAAATCTCTTGTTACTCTTAAAAAGGGAACTAGAACTTTAAGTTTTGAATTCACTTAGCTCCTTTAAACGTTTCAATGATATTTCCAGCTATTATAGAGTGATGCTGCCTATGATATTGCTCATATGCCCTTTTGAAAACCTGCATGCATATAGTTTTTTCCTTTAATTAAAACTCCTGAACTCTCCCTAAGAATTTCTTCTTAATACTTTTAGCATCATTAGTTACAATAACTGGAGTTAAATTATGCATTTAGTGCCTTCTGGCTAGTTCAAAAATCCCCCACAACTTACCTATAACTTACAACCCTTGCCCTAAGGGCTGTGGGTGGGGGTTGTCATGTTTAAAGACATAATTTAAGGACCTTTCACCTACGTTGAACAAAATGGCTATTTAAAAATTTTGATTGGATGTATTTGGGGAAATGGTGGGCATGGGAGGGGGGTTAGTTGTCATTCAAATACTTTCTACTATTAAAAAGGCACTGACTCTTGCAATTTTCAATTAAATGAGGCCTTTTCGAAGTTTCTACGACAACTTTTTCGATACGAATTTCCCTGGCTTAAACAAAGAAACCAAAAAATAAATAATACATTGTGCCAACCTCACTGCCTATGATAATGAACATGTATTCCTCATTGAAGATAAGATTTATTTGTCATGCATCGGCTCTGTTTTGCTGAACCTCTTGTCAATGCAAAAATAGGCCCTGGTGGGACTATGGCAGTAAAATACGGGTGGGGGCTGGATGGCGACATCGGCTTGACCAACACGACTATACTTATATATGATTTTGACTGATTGGCTAGTCTTTAATCGGATAGTTTTGATTGGCTAGCATCATTGATATTACATAAAGTAAGATTAGAAAAACCGTGTCATTGGGTGGTTTCGTATTTTGAATTGACAGTAGCACCTCATTGCTAGATCACTCCTATTTTCTTAAGTTATTGATTCTTCCCTTGGATTCTTCCTATTGATATTGATTCTTCCCTAGGATTCCCTAGGATCTGGACCTATAAAGCTGAAGAAAGTTGCTTAAACTTCAACTCCTCAACTATCTTCACCAATATTCCGAAATCCGTTGGACACAGGACAGGAGAATAAGCTGCCCGCAGTTAATAAAACGGCTGGATTTCATTCAATACAAAGAATACTCATGGCAAAGGAAAAACGGAATGAAATAAATCATGAAGCCAACGCTGGGGATTCAACTGGAATCTACAACAACAGAGTAAGTTTGAATTTTTTTTTCTCTGACTGTCAACCTATTGATCTTGAAACTCTGATGCAAACGTTCAAACCTATAACCGCAACAAACACACGTAACCTGTGAAACGATGAATGCAACTCAAGGAGCAACAACCAAAATGAACTCCTAACTAGTGAAAAGCTGTTATACATTCTGCAAGAGAAAACGACTTACTCAACAACCCTGAAGAAAAACAAAATAATAACTATTTTTCACTTTTCTTAATTTCCTGCAGAGTTTACCGCCGTGGAAAACGCCATCTTTAGAAATACCACTACCAATGCCACTTCGAGTTTAATTGTTTTTTGTTTTTTTTTTAAACAAGGGCGTCTTTAATCCATTTATTCGCTATGTCAAGGGGTCCGAATAAAAGTAGACCAAGATTGGGAAAGTAAGACACAACTATTCAAGATGCACAATATTTAAAATTGCAACTGTAACTCATGGTGTCCACATTCTGCGGAAAAACGGAGTGATTTTGTAGATTCTAGGCGATTTCTTCAAATTTGGCGAAAAACATGAATCTGCACATGGTTAAATTCACGCGGTCTGCGACCCAGGAAGATGTTGCGATAACTAAGACTAGGGTAGTGGAAAATAAATGTGCTGAAAAAATAGCGCAAACCATTGGAACTGGGTCTTCTGGCGCTTTACAGATAAATAGCCAAATTATCAATGCTGAAATTTATGATTCTTAGTGCTAGACTTTAATCCGAGGTTTGAGCGCACTGAAAACTAACTTAAAGGACTAAAGACTCAAATCAAACACTAAAAGATCGTATTTTTACAATGGAGAAAAGGCTTGATGATTTTGGACAGGAAGCTAAGCAAGACTGTCTGATATTCTCAGGAATAAAACAGAGACCTGGCTTAAATCTTGATACGACTGTTCTAAACTTCATTAATTCAACTATGGGAGTTTCGACTATTGCTAGGGAGCATTTTGTGTCAATTCAGCGTTTGAAACTCAGCTCTACAAATGAATCTCGCCATTCAGCCCGCAAAAATCCAGATCCTGTGACTCCAGTTTCAGTTGTGAGCTGATTAAATCTATCATCACTCTCCATATGTAAATTATAATGCATTATAGCTTCTGGCCCTGGAATTAAAGTTTGCATCTCTTTTTCTTACTATTACCTTAAATTGCAACTTGGAGCAATCTAAGGAATTCTCTTTGTAGAGCTTCAGAGTTAATGATTTAAGTTGCATTCAAAATTACTTAAAGACAAGGTGGAATATGCTGATTGATGGCTTCCCAGTTAAGTCTACCTTCCCTGGAGGACCACTAAGTATCCAGCCATTCTTTGAAGATGTCCAAAGGTCCAGGAGTACCAGTTTCCCCAACTGTTGACTATTCTTGAGGGATGGAATTGACTGCAGACTCTGGATAGGTTAGTCTGCTGAACAAGTATCATGTGATGATCTCTTGCTCTTGAGATAGGACCAACAGTGGGAAATAATACTGGGAGCATATTAGCCCTCATTTGCTTATAGGCTATAACTGCATCAACTCTATTTCTCTTGTATAGAAGTGTTAGGAGTTTTACCTTTGCTAAGTTCCTGCATAGCAAATATCACTTTGGTGGTATGTCTCTGCATATCTTCCAACACTTTTTCTTTTTTTTTAAATAAGGTTAGGCAAGAGCCTTTCCAACTTCAAGTTTGGGATGCACAAGTCCCTCATGCAAAAGACTGATGGCTTTAGCAGAATAAGTGGAAAGAATATGCTTATTCAGTCCCATAGTTGAACTAGCACCAGCAGCAGACTTCTTAGTATGAATGTTGAATTTTAGTTCATAGTCAATAATGACTCCAAGATCTTGCTGAGTATTTATAGAGGAGAGCAGGTGGCCTGGTAAAAAGTAGTGGCAAGGGTTCATTTTGACAGAAGTTTGATTATCCTGTTTTTGTACCAATATGCAAGGGAAACTGTTTTATTCCTTTCAAAAACTTCATCTGCTGTGTTTTTCCTTCAACAACTTTCCTTCAAGGAATGGAGCTTTTGCAATACAGTTATTTTGTATGCTGCCATATTGCCAACAATGTACCCCATGAGTAATTTTGTGAGTTGAAAATGTTTAACTTTCAAGCATGAAATTTCTGATAGAATAACAACACCAAAGAATAAAGGCATAATTATTTAAAATTAGAAAATATGGAAGCTTGGAACATCAGTTTACCTATCACTATGACAAACTCAATTACAAATCTCTTTGTCTCTATCAACAACGTTACTGCATCAGTTTTAAGTAACTCATGTTTAATTTAGTTACGTTAATTATTAATTAATTCATATCAATTATCAACACAACAGCTTTTTTTCTTATTTTCCAACAAAATTGACAAAGAAATTTAGTGCTCAAATCTGATGTAGAGCTACCAATCGGTCTCACAGAAATAATTCAACTCAGCTCACTATCAGCACCTTAGTTCGCAGCAATTTCACTTGCACAAAGGAAGTGGGTAACAGGGATGAAGTTAAACAAAACAGAAAGAAAATAATTTCCTTCGTCATAAAAGACAATTTTTTTCAAATTTCTTTTCTTGGCTTACGAATCAATGATAATATTTATGTATCTAGTTTGGCATATTATAACGTGAAAATTTCATCGTTATAGTTTCTTTTAGTTTTGCATATATTAGCTTTGTACAATATTTTTTTTTCAACAATTCTATTAAATCCCTTTTCTTGTATTCTTGAACCGCGAAAAGTACTCAACATATGTCACTCCAATAGATTTCAGTGATAAATATGTTATTCTAGGGCAATAGCTCGGATCATCCTATGGGGGGGGGATCGTCACAAAATAAGAAACCTAGTGGTGCTAGTTTTATTTCATTAACCTATTTCCTACGATGGAGCTGCTAATAAACCCTGTTACCCAATGTTCAACTTTTAAGCATATAATTTGTAATTGCCTAATCAAGAGCAAAGACTTGGGTCTAATGCGCAGTTTGTTATATTAGAAGAGATGAAAACTTGGAACGGCAGTGTTTCCGAAATAGAACCTCGAAATTTGCCGCCTGTTGACAGTTCTGTGCATAGCCATCCTTAAAATAAACAAAATTACTACTCATCGAATAATAACAATGAATTTCAATCCTCTTTACAAGTACAAAATGCCCTTAGAGGAGTACCGGTTACGACCAGTTTCGAGACTAAATACTGTCATTTTTTTTTAGCGTTTGCTGTCAGCTATCATTTACGTTGAAATACTGTCAAAATATCAGGATTGTTCGTAAAATCTTCCACTGGATTGAAAGTTAATGACATGGACTTTAGTTCAGTTGACAATCTAGATCATGAAATGCTGTTTTTCTGGCACTCATAAAAATGAGTTCATGATCTAGATTATGAATTTGATAAAATTATGTTTTTCTCATTGACAAACCACATTCTTGAAATAAGATTTAAAATTATTTGTGGAACAAATATGCTTAGAAAACAGGTCTTCGAAACTAGATTACCAAAACAAACTACGGAGCAGTAAGCTTCACAAAGCTTAATATAGAAACAACAATACGCAGAAACTAGAAATCGTTTCCCAACTTGATTGTCAAATTCAAAATTTACATTTTGTTCTTATTGAACTAAAATTTGTAGTTTAGAAAAGTTACAGTTTTACCTTCTTGAATGCTATTCTGAAATAATTTACTGGCGCGTATTCACAAAACATCTATTACTAGAAATAAATCCTGTTACCTTTTACTAGAGAATGACACTTACCTGGACGTTTTGTGGAAAGAGGGTATTCTTAGGTCCATAGAAATATTGGCGGACTTTTGACTCCCTTGTGCTAATACGAAACTGTCTATTCCTCTCAACTGCCTGGAAAGCACATACAAGAGAGTGAGTTAATGAATAGGATTAAGCGAACAGTGAAAAGGAGCAAGGAGCTCCTTTAGGTTTCTCCTTTAGGATTTTTCTCCTTTAGGTTTCTCTCCTTTAGGTTTACCTCTCATTCCAGGCAATCTAACAGTTTTGCAATACTAGGTTTCACGGTTCGCCTGCGATTCCATAGAGCCTGTCCAGATGCTCCACCAGTTTCAATAAATTTGGACATCCCTTCTAAGGTACGTTCACCATTGTATTCCACAACCTTGTTGTCTCCTTTTTTATACAGTTTAATTGCAGGGAGTGATTGAATTTTGATGTCTTCCAATTCATTAACAGTGGCATCCATTTTGGCTATAACAATACTTTGGTTGTCCTTGTATTTCTCGGCAAGCTTTTCATAAATAGGTGTCAGTTGTTTGCAATGTCCGCACCAAGGAGCGTAGAATTCCACAAGGACATCTTTGGTGTCATCAAGGACAACTGCATGAAAATTCTTGGCCACTAGAACCTTCACAGGTTTGCTATCCCAATCTTCAGGAATCTCTTCAGACAAGAGATAAGGCACTAGCTTATTATCAAGGAAAGCTTGGACAAAAGACTTCATGTTTTCCGCGGTAAGCTCAGGGTTTTCAGGCTTATATTTGGTCATATCCTCTTCAAGTTTAATGAGTCTCATTGTAGGTAATTCAGTTTTCTTTATGCCACAAAATTCCATGATACCCTGATGATGTTCTTCCTCAGTATCAACGGTCACAAATAGTAGCTGTCCCCTGAAGTTCCTGGCAAGTTGCTTTGCGGCTTCATAGGTTTTCTGATATTGTTCGGATATCTTTGAGACAAAAATGAGAAGATGAGACTTAATTTCACCACCAACGATTTTTGATGCTGTTTCACGATTCAATTCGACTACAAGTGGCAGAGATTCGCCTTGAACAAAGGTTTTAACAGCATCTTCTGTCCACTCTCCATTAAAATTGACTCGTCCATCATCAAACTAAAAAAGGAAAAAAAATGTTTTCAGTGAAAAACAAAGACGTCAAGTTCAAATCCTAAAATAAAAAAATCTAAAAACAAAAAACTGGAATTATTTCATACATTTTCATTTGTGGAATTTTCTAAATTCTTTTTTACATCGACAGATTCGTATATATGCAAAAAAGTCATCCCTCCCTTTCAATTCCCTCTATCCTTTGAAACCACCTCTGGTTTTTGGAGCGGAACCCCGATTCGACCCTCAAATGGGCCGTAACCTTCAATTATTTTAGGTCTGCCGAATTACTTTGCCGCAAAAAAGTCTTTTCTCTCTAGGAAAAATTTGCCTTTCCGTAAGATCTCAGATATTCATTGAGAGAAAAAGAAAACATATTTTAATTCAGGTGTTTCCGCATTGAATGTCAATTTCACGATAGTTGAAATCTATCTCACATACTGACATCGTAATGTTTTACATATTTATATTTGTCAAAACAAGAGTGACATGTAATAATCACTGGAATGTATTAGATTGATATCAGACGATATAAAAGTGATCATATGGGAAACCAGTGTGGTCATACGACTTATTTACATAAGTTTTATCAGACAGTTGATGAAAAGGTTCAGCTTGTGGCATATGATCGACCAGACCCGGAGGGTAAATCTGACAGTGTAAGAGCTTTGATTAAGTAATTCCAATATCCTGATTAGCGAAGAACTGTGTCTAAAAACCCTGTTTTCAGGTATAGGCCATAGTCCGAATGTATGCGTATTTCAAAGCTGGTAAAGCAATATACAAAACTGATACAAATAAGTATAATAAATAAGTGGATGAAAATAAATAAAAACTTCCTATTTTAGAGCCTTAATAAAATTGCATTTTGCCACTGTATATCTAGTAGGCGTTGATTTTAAGGCTCCTCAGTAGCAGCTCATCATTTCTACCATTAAAAAAATCTCGCCCTAGCTCCAAAATACCACTAAAAGGACAAAATCGTTATCTATTTGGAAAATTAATATCCCTCCAATTTGTTGCAAGTGGTAGGCAACTAGCTAGCACCTGAATCCAAATTCTAATATATTTAATTGTTAAATTTAACTTGAAATATTATTCTTCTTCATCAAAACTCTCGCTAACACTTCTATAAAAAACTAAACTAGTTGATGCAATAGGGCCAGCTCTCCCATCTTGGACCTCTTTTTAAGTGAGGCATTTCAAATTGAAAGATACATAAATAGAGACCTTGCTTTAAATAGAGATACTGGATATGTTCCTATTAGCCCCATTTGCAATGACTTGATATCAAAAGATTGCAAATAATATCTTTTCTCCGTTTATATTAAGATCATCTGACAGCCTTTTTAATGATAATTGACTAATTAGGTAAACTAAGCAGATAATTCTAGTCCAATCCAATTGGTGAGAGGTCTTTCATTTATCCTTGCTTTGTTTTTTGGTTTGTTTGATCCAATTCATTGTTTATTTTGCTTTGTTCGAGTTTGCTTCAAATGGTTATTAGTTTTTCTTTTTCTAAGCACTGAGGACGGCTTGGCGGAGGTCTGACATTATTCTCGTTTTTCTCGGCTATTTAATTTTATTATTCATTTATTATTATTTTTTCTTGTTTGTTTTACATAATATCATAGGCTTACCCGCATCATGATAGAAGAAGGGGGGGATCTCCAGGAGCAGTGTTTTCCCAACGAATCCTCCCCTTAACGCATAAACATTACTTAATGGAAATTTGTTTTTTCCTTTCAGGCCTCTCTTAAAAAAATCTTCGGGGGTGATCTTTTTCCAAAGTAATTTTGATTTTCAAGCTATTGTCATGCTCAAACTAAACTTGACCCTAAAGACCAGGTCAATTGGGGTAAAAAATCTGCTTATGCTAATATACACCGAATATGACAGATAACACCGAATACGATATTAATAACGAACAAATATTTCGTGAATTGTTTTAAATGACAGTAAAAAGGGACGATGGAACTTCGAATGAACAGAAATTGGTCCGTGTTTGAGGAGGATACCACCCCTCAAGCCTTCCTGTTATTTTTAACTTGCAACAAGCTTTAACTAGCGCTCATCTGAATTTTTGCATGTATAGAATGGGGTATATCCCCTTCCCCAGTAAAGATCCTTGGAGCTTGTATCTTAAGTTGGAGTTTACCGTGAAAATTGGGGGTTGAAGGGTGGCAAATGGCTTAAATTTACCTCTAATAACAATCCTTCCTCCCTGGAACTAGTTTCTATTCCCCCTGCCTTTCTTTAATTCATGGTTCTTTGCTTATATTTTATCCTTTGTAAGATTTTTTCAAGTTCTGTTTTTCCTTTTGTTGATTTTTGAATTACTTCTTCTGTGTTTTAAGAATGCTTGTAAATTTGTTTCATTAATAAAATTTGTATGTAAAAAATCTTTAATTCTTTAGATTTTTTGTTCCAGGACGAATCTTCAAACCGTAATCATTTGCGCAATGAAATATCTAGAGCAAATGCTTTGTAACATCTCACAGATATAACATCTAACTTAACCTGTCTAGGTAGCCTTAGAAAATTAATAATGCTGTAATAGGCAGATACATGTAATAGAGCAAAAATCAATAGTATTGGGATGCTTGTGCTCTCATAACAGTAAGGGTTGGAAACATGCGAACAATTTAATCGTTCTTGTAAGTGGCACAAGGGGTTTCAGCTTGCGTCGAATAGGTTATCAACGCAGAAAGTATGCCTAAATAATGACGGTTTGATAGTCCACCTGTCCAGCGATCCATTCCCTTGAGGGAAATCACTTTTCAAATCCTAATGCAGACAAAAGTCTTTAGACTATAAAGGTTCCTTGAAAAAAAATCATGAAAGGAAAATGAAATCCTGAAAAAAAACGCCTTGAAAGAAAATGAAATCCCAAAAAAACAACTTGACAGAATTTAAAATCCCAAAGAAAAAAAACACGTTGAAAGAAAAAAGTAAATCCTTAAGAAAAACGAAATCTTGAAGAAAAATCTCTTAAAGCATTATGTAATACCCCGCTTGTTCATCGTCATTACGTAAAACCCTACCTGTGTACTGTCATTACGACATTCCCAGTGAATCTACCAAGTCATGCCAGATTAAGTGGCATCACATTCTTTAATCATATTCTTTACAATTTGCAATCATAAAATAGTCTAATATCTTCATTTTTTCAACATAAATGTCAGACCCAGCTCGAAGGATTCATAATAATGAATCCATACTTTATTTTTGTTAATATTTTACGTTTTATATTAGTATTATAATTTATTCTATTTTCCTATGTTTCTTGCCATGGAATCGCAAATCGTGTCTTATGAGCAAGCATATCATTGCTAATACCAATTTTTATGTACAAAAAAAGTATGTATAAATAACACTCGATTATTGAAGCTAAGCCATCCTTAGGCTTCAATAGTAACGTAGTAGCCTATCTTTTTTCCTTTTTCCTTAAAAGTGCTTTTATTATCTTTGTCAGTGTCTTTGTTCATATTAAGCTTTATTGTTTTGAGTTGTATATTTTTTTTTCCTTTACTCGTTTTATCCTTCTCCGTCTTTTTGTTTTATGTGACGGGTTTTCTGAAATTGAAAATTCAATTTCAAATTTACTGCCTCTCCGCAAATCGTTATTCACAGAGATTTGTTAGTTTAATTTTGTTTCCACACACTAGCAGAAAATTAGTGGCTTGTACTGGGACTGTGGAAAAATGTCTATGAGATTCGGTGCTAATCCCTTATCTACTTTATAGGTTCAGTCTTTGACTCTGGCCACTACAAAGCCCGTGCTGAAAATGAAGCTGGTATTTCAGTCAGTAGTGCTGATGTTCTTGTTCACCGCTCAGGACAAGAAATTATTACCACCGAAAATTTGGAAAGTAAATTTGAAACTAAAATGGAAAAAAGAGAACGAAGTGTTTCCGACTTCCTTCAGAGAGCTAGTTTTGACATCAATCAGCAATTTCTTGGGAAACTGACGACTCAAGATGCTAACAGTCGGATTTCAGTTACTAAAGAAGAAAAGAATACGACAATTAAAAATGATATTGAGAGTAATAATATAGAACTGGGAGCAAGAAATTCAATGAAGCGTAAAAGAATAAAGCACGAACCAGTTTCACTGAAAGCAAAAAAGCTTGATGAGTTTTCGAAAAGTCTTTCACCGACAACCGTCCCCGGGGGCTTTCCTCGTCATCTTCTGTAAAGATACTCACCAATTATCATTTAATAATCAATATTAACCCGTTACTAGTCAGTTTCAAGTCAGCTTTTCACCAGATTTCAGTTTTAGCTTGGATATAAGTTTTCTTCTAAACAGAGCTACAATATTTCAATACAAAAGTAAATTACTGACTCTATGCTTAATCTATAAAATCGTCGAACATCCTCGTTCGACATTACACTTCGATTTGGAATGATCTTCCGAGGGATATTTTTCCCTAAGAGTTTCTCTGTCGATTCCTAAAAAAAAATTCAACATTCATATACAGCCTCTGATTGGAGCGATATAAGAGACTTGCGGCATTTCATATACTTAAAAACATCCGGCGCCATGAACTTAAATAAAGAAAAAACTATTTCTAAGGACTTACTAATATAGTGAACTGTGCACTTCCCACCTATATGCACTAGCTTAGCAAGTTTCTGCACCCCTTCGCTGCGGTGGATATATCTACAAGTATCTCAGCCATCACAATTTGCCACAAGTGGCTTTGACTTTCCACACCAGCTTACCAACAAGCTTAAGTAATGGCAGCAAGTTTGAAATAATTTTCGTAAAATAACATCAAGTACAAAATTGATTATATTTATGTTTCGTTATACGAATTTGTAAAGCAAAAAAAAAAAAAAATAATAAAAATTAAAGCAGTCGTGAGACGAATCGAATTTTAATAAAACGCATATGTTAAGTATAATTTGTCAATAACCCGCAACCACATGGCAACTGGGTTTAGACAAGCTATTGTTGACTACAATCGGCAAAACCCAGCCAAAGGGCTTTCTTAGCGCTAGCTGCTCTTTCATCAGAAACTATAAATGGGTTCGTGATATTTGCAATGTTTCTGATTAAAGCATTTTGGTATTTCGGTTGAAATACGAACAATCTCTCTCTCTCTCTCTCTCTCTCTCTCTCTCTCTCTCTCTCTCTCTCTCTCTCTCTCTCTCTCTCTCTCTCTCCTAAAGAAAACATTTAGAAAAAATCTATGGATCGCATGTTTTCTATGCCCAGAATAATTGACATGCGGGGGAGAAGACTGATCAATGAAAACCGGATAGATTTGATGTGCAGCTGCTTGTTACAAAGTTATTAATTTTCTAACGTGATTAGACGGGTTAAATTAGGCATTGAATCATTGATAAGTTACATAACATTGGCCTTAGATATTTCAATGTGTAAAAGATTACGTATTGAAGATTAATTCTGGAACAAGAAATCTAAAAGACACAGATTTTTTGTTTTACATAAAAGTTTTGTTAACAAAAAAAATTATAAAATCATGTGATCACACAAAAAGCAGTTAAAGTTCAACAAATCGAAAAAAATGTGAAAAGACTGATATTGGATGAAACAAAAAAAAGCGTGAATTAAAGAAAGGCAGGGACGTGTTACGTAATGCTTTAAGATACATTTTTTCGTCAGGATTTCTTTTTTCTTTCAAGGCTTTTTTTCTTGTTTTCTTCAGACGTTTTCCAGGACGTCTAAAGACATTTCAAGACGTTTTTGAGACACTTATCTTAAAGATGTTTTTCAAGACGTTTCATAATTTCAAGACGTTTTTGAGACATTTTTGTTCAAAAAGTTTTTCGTCAAGATTTCTTTGGTTTTTACACAATGGAGAGCAAACACGTGAAGTGTTAAGCAAGGACAATGACCACTTGGGTGCTACGTAATACTTCAAGAGAATTTTTCTTCGGGATTTCACTTTTCTTTCAAGGCGTTTTTTTTTCAAGGTTTTTTTTTTCAGAAAATCCTTATATTCCAAAGATTTTTGTCTCCTTTAAAAATCGAAAGAGATTACCCCTCAATGGAACTATGCTGTAGACATCTGGACCAAGAAGCAATTGGTATTATTTTTATTTAGAGAATACTTTCTATTGGAAACATGTTAAAAAATCTATGGATAGCATGTCTCCTATGTCTGGAATAATTGACATATGGGGGAGAAGATTGCATCTGAGTCACGATGTCCTTCTAAATATCAAAATTCATTAAGATCCGATCACCCACTCGTAAGTTATAAATACCTAATATTTTCTAATTTTTCCTCTCCCTTTTTCCCCCCAGATGGTCGAATCTGGGAAAACGGCTTTATCAAGTCAAATTCCAAGCTGCTAACTCACAGTCTCTTTTTGGACATAAGCAGAGTTTAGAGCTCATTTAGGTAAATTAAAAAAAAAAAAATCCAATTTTATTTCTCCGTTACTGCTGTGGTCAGCTACGCAGGACACCTGAGAGATCTTAAGTCTGGCGTGTGGCAGTAAGCCACGAAACCAGGATTTGGGGTTGCTGATTATTATAATATCATGTCCTTTTTTACTAAGCGGATATTTAAAAGTTTAAGTAACAAGTGCACTCAAGGCAAGTGGGAAGCTTTCCCTTCCCTAAAAGCTTCACTGCATTAAGTAGCTCACATGCTCTTTTTGACATATGGAATTAAAAACTCAATGAGAACATACAAAAATAAATAAAGGAATAATAACAAAAGTAAAGCAAGGCAAAATACTAAAATCTACCTAAGGTTTTACATAGAAACGAAATCATTCCCAAAATAGATTTTAGATTTTTTTTTTCGATTCCGGACAGCTCCAGGGACCAACTGTAAGATTTTCAATGTAGCAGGTGCCGTAAGTCACGGACCTAAGATTTTGGGAAGGGCGGTAGTTGATTAGTTTTATCACTTTTTCGCTTAGCAGATTTTAAAAGTTCAACTAACAACTAGAGCAACAGTATGTGGGCAGCCCCGCTACCTCTTTTGTATCTGTCATTGCAACAAGTTGCTAACTAGAAGATTCTTTCAAGGATTACCACTATCTTTTCTAAGAATACAAGAATTTATATGCGTATAAATACGCTTATAAACATGCGTATTGTCAGCGGATAACCTAAATGAATCAATTTTTCAAAAAGGAATTAGAATATAAGATAGACACAAGCATCTGAGTGGTTTTGATGTTTTGTAATGATTTTGTTGTTGAAGTGTGATTAGCCATCTAACTAGCCTAGGCTATTTTACCCATTAAATCTTGAGTTTTATAAGGATTAGAGAAGAGAGTTGGTTACTGGAGCTTGTAAATAAATGCTTGGTCCTAACCTCAACTTTGAATCCTTTTCTGGAAGTTTGTTTTACCTAGCTCTATGACAGCAAATAGCCAAAGCTAATCTAACAGCATATCTAGGCTAGGACTGCATAGCACTTTTATTCCTGATTGATGATTCTAGGCCAACATTTTGAACAGCCTTAATGACACTCTATACTATTTAATTTTTCCGCTAAATCAGGAACTGCAAAGAAAGGAAATGAAATTATAGGCATAGCAGATTCATTCAAACAATCTACCTGGATGCCATACAAGGGCAAGTTTTCTGTAAGCTTTTTTTAATTCTTCTTCAGTGGCATTTTCAGACACACTTAAAACTTCGTAATGATCCCGTATCTGCGGCATTAGATATGAGACTAGTCTATCTTCTTTATACTCAGAATCATAAAATGAAAATTCAACTTTTCGCAATTTGGCATTGCCAACTGTCCACTTTTTACGCTATGATTACTGCTTTTCGCTCGTCGCTAGATGAGCCCCAGTTTTTCTTTTAAAATTATGTGTGCTTGTTGAGGCCCTTGTTCTTACTGAGACCATAGTGAGTGTACACAGTCACGTCAAAAATCATGTTTTCCAAACCAAAACTTTTCAGGGGCGTGTAATGGGGGATATTGAACTAAATCATGAGATGCTTGAGCCATCCACGTTTGCGGCCAAGCGCAGGATGTCGCGGAGAACTTCGCCCCGCCCCCGTGCATCGCTGCCGACAAACGCCGTCACGGCTGCAACGGGAATGGGATCGCCGCTGCGCGGGCTGATTTCGCGAACGAGGAAGGAAGGACTGGACTCGCGCGGCATGGTTCAGGACCGAGAAGATGACTCAGGTTTTGTGCATGCCCACCAGCTGTGGTGTTCAAATTAGGTATTTTCATCTTATTATTACGATGTAGGATGTCTGGAGCCTTCTAACATTTTATTTGCGTCCAAAAATCATTCCTGACTAAGAATCGTGTTCCATTTCGCCATCACACACATAAGAATGAAATGATCTTATCTGGCAACAGGGACTTGGTAAAGGCAAAATTAAAAAATTAAAAGCATTAGCTTTGGGCTAAGTTAAAGGGAGATGTACTGTGGTAATTACGCGAGATTAGTCATATAATCAGCTGTCCCATGGTCATAATTGAGAGTCAAGGACTTCAAAATTTGTTTTTTTCTTACCGAATTATTACCTGTAACACACTAGTCTATGTGCCTAGGATAACCTGAGTCTAATTACTTATCATACACTGCAATTTGATACTCTATTCAATGCCTGACAAACACAATCATAAACGATCGAAATTCAGACAGGGTTAAATTACTAGTTGATACCTTTTTATGCTCCTCTCAAATATAATAGCCTAGTTATTACACATGGAAATACACTCTCCCCCTCTTATTGATAGTCTTGTGTATAACCCTAGTATATAGTCTAGTTTTTTTTTACATAATAATAAAAGCAAGACTTAAACAGCAAACTTTTTAAGAAAAAAATTGTTACTTCCTAATAAGCAGAAAAATTAAAGTCAACACATTTTAAAGGTACTTCCACTATGCCTTTTCCCTCCCTATTCTTCCACTTAACATTCATATATAGATACACCTATATTTGACACCATAATTTAGCTAGGATGAAAGTGAATACATCACTTGATGCTTTTTTTATGCTATTTCATAAGTTAATTCAGTAGTCACTTCTAGGGAAATTAGCCTAAATTGTGAATCCTTAATGAGGCCCCAAAAGGTAAAACAGTCCATTGTACTCAACAGTTTAAAAACATGTTTTCAAAAAAAAACTGTCTCAGGAAAGAAAATTACCATTTGTAGCTGATTCAGGAATGGTAATTGTTATTTTCCTTAGTTGATTTTGCTAAATAGTCTTTATCTGTATAATCCTAAAATTTCCATAAGTCGGCACCAAAAACAGGTTATATCACCTCCTCAGGAATATTGCACCATACATCTCAACTTGCTTACCGTGATGTGTCTGCATTCTTGTCTACAACACTTGACATCAGAATCCGTTATCTAAAGGAACTAAAAAGTAAGCAAATTAACTACTGTTTTTGTTTTAACAAAAATAACACTGGTTACCAAGTTAGACATATTTAATTAAGAAGAAAAAAAAAAAAAATCACAGTATAATATCAGGTAACCAAACAACCTCATTTCAATTCTACAATTTAGCTTTTTGATTCTCAAATAAAAGGGTATACATGTCTCGCAAACTTCGTTCAAGTGATTCTCTGAATTGGCTTGAATGGGTTGTTGGACTACAATTAAAAGCAGACAAACCAAAATTGATTGTAGTCTTTCGTGGGTTATAACAGCAGCCATAACCATCAGGTACTAGTGGGCCAAAACACATGAATGAGTGACACTTCGCGTTAACCTGTAAGAAACTTCAGTTTACATTTATTGATGATACCGTGCCTCATGCCCAAAGCACTAATAGGAAATATTTCCTTATTTTTCTACTTGACAATCCTCCAAACTGGTTTACTTTCAGGATTCTAAAGATGACAGAACAAGGTTCCCTATAAATCCACACACACAAAACTCAACCCCAGCAAAATTTAATAAACATGACAGAATCCCACAAAAATAAAACCAAGCAAAAATCAACCTGGCAAACTTACTCAGCAAAATTCTACTGTTTCAGGACGTATTCCGTTACCAGTCAATTAGTCGTGATGAGAACACGAAAAAACTCCTTGCTCTGAGAATAAGACCGGTACCAAGGTCCAACAACCACCAAGGTTGTTGGTGGTTAACGTTTTGAAGATACATTTTTAAGGTCTTAAATATTGATGATGACAATAGCGATTCAACCACCAAAGTCTGTGATGCCCAATAGATGGTTTGGTTTTCATCAAGATCACTTGACTTTTTGAGTGTTTTCCCCCCTTTTTAAAAATTTGTCAAATTTTCTCAGGCTCTTAACTTGTGATTGGTACAGTAAAATTCGATGAATTTTAAAAAATTTGGATAAGCATCAAAATTTGATTCTATTTGAGTTTCGGTTACCATTGAGCAACATTGCTGCTTGCTCAAAGTTCGTTACCACGAACTGTTTGATTAATTACAAACGAACTGTTTCAAATTACAAATTAGTAACAATCAAATTACTTGTAAAATATGTAACTGCCGCACTTGTTTTAGATGAAACCATCTATTGTTACTATTATTCACCTGTTCGTTTTTATGTGATTCTCTCAAAATAGAAACTCCAAGTAAAGACAAGAAATGCTACCAAGTTTTTACATCGGATTTTTTTAATTTTCTGGGAATGAATTTACATAAAACTGGCCAAAATTTGGTTCATTTTTCATAGATCCTTTCAGCCAGGCCTCATTTGACTAAGATTATATATTGGGGAGCAGGATTTCCTTCGTCAGCATAAAAAAATAGACACTGCAGTAATATTGGGGACCATTGGAATATTAATAGATAGTGAAAGTTCTTTCGGGTTGTCTAATTGTATTGTTTCTTCAATAAGTTTACAATTAGTGAAACCCTTCAAAAATTGTTGAAAGACACAAATGCGGAATTGCTTTTTTCAAAAAAAGCAGGTGAACTTATGAATAAATAACCTTTTTTAAACTAAATAGAGAACTGTTTATTCTTTTGTTATATAGCATAAAAAAAATAGATATTCGCAAATCAAAATATTATTTATTGTCTATTTGTAGTAAATTGTTTATCATCAGAAAATTTTCTAAAAATATAAAAGAAAAAGACAGTACCAGACTTCCAACGAACTAATCGATAAATCAATGTGCTAAGCAAGGGATTAATTACTCTCAGTGGAAATTCGTAGGTTCTTGTGTTACCTTGTTTCTGAAAGTTGAACAGTAGGACCCAAGGCCGTTTTGCTACGGAATATTGCACAAATCACTACCTGCTTCCGGGTTAATATATGCGCCGACAAACCAAGCCCCAATTAGTGTGAAAAAGCAGGTTTCGATAAACATGAGGTCAGCATCTGTCGAGTAACCGGCCACGATAAGTCCGATCAATACGACAGTTGTGGCTGCTGTACTTAACGTATCGACAATTGGACTAAGTTTTCGCAGAGGCGGGCTCATCGGGATGATTGTATCGTGATAACGATTACATTTGGGTGTTCACTTAACTGACCCTGCTATTGGGCGGCTAGGCACGCCACACGGCTGAACACGCGAAGTTCTGAACATGCCACACACTTTCGGCGGCTCATAGCTCATTGGGCGGATTCTATACATTGCATTAACGAGGTACTGATACGGGAAAAGTACCACTCTACTCACCATTCATTTTCAGTTCCCGAAGAACGCAATCTGAGCTGATGTAAGCTGGCCGAACAGCACCTTGGCGTTCAAATAATACTAAACCAAGTACCGTAGAGTCATACTGAGTGATAACAGATTGGCGCTAGTTTGGGCACAATTCTGGCCTGCTTTCGCCGTGCGTGGCTTTGGTCACTCCTCCTGACACTCTGACGACGCAAACACGCCACACGATTCCTCCAAAATTAGGTGTCCAAATGCGCTTCCGTGTTCTTGCGATAACCAGATGAGCCCGTTTCGAGGGGAAAACAGGTATTGAAAGCGAGAGCCATCGGTTTCTTTAGAAATTCGAATAGTGTCGTCGTAGCATGTGCCCAGTATGCAAATAGGCTGACTACCATGTGATTCGTACAATTCTCCCTCGAATGACCATTCAGCCGAGCCAACCAGGGTAGTTCGCGGAATTACAAACGAAAGCCCTTCGGTCCGAAAGCATCGAAACTTGGTTGTACTGCACACATTGATTGCGAATTTTTTGTGTCCAGAAGCGGACACGGTTCCTGCTTGAAAATCAATTCTTAATCCAACGAGCAATTATTCCTCAAAAAAGTAAAAGCCTAGATTAAAAATGCATAATAAAATGTTCAACTTTTTTAAAATTTACCAGGATCAATAAATAAAATACAAAATCCTATAAACCAATAAAGAAATACTTCAAGATCAGATTCCTAAGAAAAACCTAAAAAACCAAACAAAAAACACATTTTAAGATTTTCAACCTCTTTAAAAATTATTTTCAATTCTACCAAGACCTGTTTCACGGGTGTTGTTGAGGTTTAAATAATTATCCTAAATTTTCCAGTTTTACATTGTTTAATTTTTACTAACCGAAACTAATCAAAAAATTTCCACAAAAAGTTAAAGATCCTTCTTGGCACTTTACTATCTTCGAGCAAGAATATTCGACTACGTATACTGATACGTGGCCGATGAAATATTTCAAGGACATTTTTGGGATATTTTGGAAGATGAGGATAATAAATTAATCAAGACAAAGGAGATAATAATGCAGAAATGGCAGGTAATTACATGCAGTCCACCTCAGCCTAATAAAAAAGAAGAAAAAAAGGTTTTTATTTTTCTAACCAAATAATTACCTTTAACACATTATAAATAGAATAAGTTCAAACTTTTTGTGTTTCATCTTTAGCCAATATTCATATTGTAAGCAAACTTGACCACTCTCCTCGTAACTAGTTAAATCCACAACTTAAAAATCTTGAATTCAGTTTTAACTTTCAGGAAACCTGCTTTTCGTGGACTTAGTTATCCTGTATAATTAGAAAACAAATATTTTGAATTTATTAATTAAATTTTCTAATTTACAATATCGGACAAGACAAGAATACAATAGACAATAGAGACACGACAGAATTACAATCAAACAGCTCGTGGTAACGAACTGTAGTAAGGAGCGACCCGGCTCAATAGACACCAAAACTGTAAAAAATGGAATTTTGATACGCATCAGAAGTTACGAGCCTGATAAAATTTGCGTTATTTTAGCAAATAGGGGATTTTATGGGAACGTTTTGAAGTTGTCTTGTCCCCTAATATTTTCCCTGTTTACTTGTCTCTAATTCACCTATAGAAATACTAACATTCTCAGAACCAAGACCATACCCAATGCATCTATTCCAATAATTAATTGGGAAAAAGCAGCAGCTTTTTGCCCATTACAGGAAGTTAGAAAATATAATTTCTTTTTTTTTCATTATATTACAGGAAAGGGAAAGTGATATAAACAAGGGGTTCACCTGTGCATACACAGACATTATCAGACACAAAACTGAAACCATTACCAAGAGGTTAACCAGAGGGCTTACCTGTGCAGACACTGACATTATCAGACACAAGACAGACACGTTTACCAAAAGGAAATTCGAAAAATCAGAAAGTTTTTTTTTCCTAACAAGACAAAGTTAATTATTTTTTTATTTATTAGATTGCCAATGTAAATAGGGCATAAACACAGAACTTACCCTTGTAGTGATGTGAATGCAGCGAATCCTGCCTTAGACGCAACTAGCCTTCTTAACGCTTGAAATTGTTCAGCCAGCTCTTCAATTGGAGTTTCTGAATCCACTTCTCTGGCAACAATGGCTGATAATGCTCCATTTATCAGCTTCTCCTTATTTTCAGCAAAAAAGCTCTAAAATAACAATTATTTGTGAGAAAAAAACGTCCAAAAAATTTTTAGGAAAAAACCGCCTTATCTAGACGATAAGCAAAAATAAACACGTAGCGCATCCAAGATATGTTACGTCATAAAGTCCATGTTATTATAACAACAGAAATTTACTTTTATCGGCTGTGGGATTGAAAGACCTTCTCAGATTACGATGGTATTGCTCCGGGAAATGACCTGTCCGCTACAATTGTCATGGGCGGCCGGCGAAAGTTCTCACTTATTTATTGAGAAATAAGAGATGGGACGTTATTGGTTTTGAAATTAAAGATATAAAAAAGTTAGGACAATGAAAGGTTGAAAATGTGTTTAAACTTCGATACAGAACTTTAAACTGATCATCCACAATACCATTAAGTAGCTCTGATGATGTTTCTTTTTCGCTTTCTAGTTCTTTCAAAAGCTTTTCAAGGTCTTCTTCAGTAACTGTTGGGTCAAAATCGCCAAACTTAACTTTGCTGCTCGTAATTGCATTTGAATCACATAAGGCAGGCTCCTCAGAAGTATATTCTCTTGGTTTGGAGGTATTGAGACCTTGTTTGCCACACTTATTTTCCTCCATTATTGCATTACTTAGATTTTCCATATTATGGTCCAACTTGTTATTTTTGTTACTGAAATCTCGACTAGAATCCAAGTTAAGTTCATTTAAGTTGGCCGCAGTATCATCAAAATCTGGCGGCAAATCCTGCAATATGTCTTGGTCATTTTCAATTTCATGTTTAGGTATTGTACTATTCGTTTCACAATGTATGTCACCTGGAACAGCAGAAGAGTCTGAATTCAAATAATTAGTTTCCGTACTTTGACCAGCAACAGCATTTTCAAAGTTTATGTCAGTTAAAAGATCTAAGTTACTAATTCGTTCAGTTAAAACTGGTAGAATAAAATCTTCGTCAAAGGACACAAGGTCATGCACAATATTGTTACGATCTAAATTTTGGAATGCTTCAGTCTCTAATTCTTGTGACCTATCTATACCTCCCTCT
>JAAAKM020073195.1:156185128-156244910 GCA_010016025.2 Alatinidae sp. Z8VKAUB7J3
CCGCTCCCGAAGCAGTCGACCTCTCTCAAGAATCCGCCGAAACACTTCAGATGTACGGCGTCGGCAAACAACCGACTGACGAATACGGCCGCAACTGCCTGATTGCACGCCGGCTGGTCGAACGCGGTGTGCGATTCATCCAACTTTATTCCGGCGGCGGCCACCTGGAAGAAACATGGGATGCCCACGAAAGCGTGGAAAAGAATCATGGCACTCACGGCGCAGAAGTCGACCAACCGATCGCGGCGCTGCTGACGGATTTGCAGCGCACCGGTCTGCTAGATGAAACATTGGTCGTTTGGGGCGGAGAGTTTGGACGCATGCCGTTTAGCGAAGGCAAAGACGCTCCCGGACGCAACCACAATCCGTACGGATTCAGCATGTGGTTGGCCGGCGGCAGTCGACTTTAGAGTAAGAATAAGAATGTTCAGGGGAATACAGTCCCCACCTTTTATATAAGATAATTATTTTTCGTTATAGGTTTTCATATTGCTCTTAATTTCCATTTGACAAAGTTATTTATAAATTTTATTCATGCATCGAAAAAGTTGATGCTTAAAACTCTGAAATAGCTATTTAGATTATAATTTATTTAACATTAATGTATAATAAACTATAATGTATAAGTAAAACCTTATTATTGCTGTTATTAATGTTCAAGGGTCCTATTTGAACATTTGGTAAATATCTAATGGGATAAATATCATTTGGGCCTATTGGTCAATATTTTCTCTTCTTAGGAGTGGATAATTAATAAAATAAAGCATACAACTTTCAGATTCTGTGCATACAGAAATTCTCAGTTTCCCCCTCTTGTTACAATAAATTATCGACTCTAGTAAACCTTCCAATAAAAGCTGATACTGCATCTCTGTTAAGATCCCTAGCTAAGATCACTTTCTGGGATATTCCAATACATCCTTTCAATAAACAGTTTCCGAAAGCAAAGTAAGGGTGTCATGCGCATGTTGCAGTAATATAAAACTTGGAAAAGGCTATTAGTAGAAAGCTAGCAAATGCAAAAATGGCTAGAACAGCCATCCTAGTTTTTGGAGTTTATTTTTCTTTGTGCTGTGGAATTAAAATGCCATCAAATACCGAGTGAGTCTATTACAAATCACCTTCAACGTGACGATTTTAATTGTATAATTCGATTTTATCTGAATAAAAAATACAGGATTTAAAATGGAAACGTCCCCATCAAGATAATTCTAAGTAGAATCCGAATGCCAAATGGACATTTTGTAGTAACGAGCTGTTAGTAAGGAATGCCTCGTGCTACTAGTAACCGAAACTCCTAAAAATTCAATAATAGTTCATGCATAAAAGAATTTCCTCTCTATCTGATCGTCTAATTGAAGCTTGAAACAGACTTTTCCACGACAACTTTAAACGATTTTTAGATTTTTTAGTTTTTTTATTAGTTTTTAGTTTTTTTGTAGTTTTTACCATTTTTTACTTTTTTATATTTGGATCCCGAAAACAACTTTGGTTTCTACATGTCGTTCAACGCTCCCGATGGTGCGACTGCGCGAGGCGCAATTATCGACGGCATCATCGACTACTTTTACGCAACCCATCCGGTCAGCTGGAACTACGAAGAGCGTGAAGGCAGCGCCGAGCGAATAGCAGAGGTTGTCGGCGCCTATCGGCTCAACCGTCGCTCCTACACCAAGTTGGAAGGCATTGTCGGTTTGGCCCAGGACATCACAGTGGCACCCAGCGGCGCAGGACAGATCCTGATCCCCGGCCCGTTAGGTGGCAAGTTTGCAGAGGTTGAAGACTACGTTTTCGAAAAAGTAGGAGATCACCAACGGCTGGTTTTCCAGAAAGATACCAGCGGCGCTATTGCACACTTGTATCTCGCATCGCTGCCGATCATCGTGGCCGACAGAGTAGGGACATTTGAGACGGCGGCGAATCACCAGTTGATCATCCTACTCGCCCTGCTCGCCGCGCTCTTTGTTTTGATCAACTACGTGAGGAATCGAAAAGACGGCCTCAGTGGTGGCGCGGCTCGCGGGCGCGCCTCCCTCGTCGCAGCTTCCGTGTGCCTGCTCGTCTTTGTCATCGGCATGGGGGTCGTGATCGGTGGTCTGGACATGAATCGTGTTGTTTTTGAATTCCCACCACCGGGTATGCCGGTGCTGCTTATTTTCCCCATACTGATCGCGCTCTTTACCCTGGTCGCCCTGGTCTACCTTGTGCCTGTCTGGCGGGCTGATGCATGTTCGTTCTGGGCCCGCATCCGGTATACTTACGTCTGCATTGTGTTCGTGCTTTTGTTAATGGTAATGCACTATTGGAACATGATCGGCTGGAACTACTACTAACCCCTACTGAAACGAAACTCGAGGTAAGTTGGCATGCGTGTTGCCACCTGGAACGTACCTGAGGCTTACTCACCGGGCTTTTGAACAGGATACTATACATCCGATTAATCCGGAGCAGGTTGAGCTTCCGCCCTACTACCCAAATCATGAAGTAGCCAGAAAAGACTGGGCCAGTTATCTGGAAACGGTTCAATTAATGGATCGACAGCTTGGGATGGTTTTGGAAGAAATAGAAAATCGCGGTTTGGCAGAAAATACGATCGTATTCTTTTTCTCCGATCACGGCCGGCCTATGAGCCGGGCAAAGAACTATCATTTTGATTCCGGCCTACAAATACCGCTGATCATCTACTGTCCGGAGGAGGTAGCGTGGAGAGAATACCTACCTGCCGGCACAATAAATAATCATCTGATTAGCGCTATTGATCTGAGCGCTACCACTTACGCTATTGCCGGAGGCGAGAAGCCTGACTGGATGCAGGGGAAAGTCTTCCTGGGAACTCAAAAAGAAGAAGAGCGTACTTTTGTTTTTGCCGCTTCTGACCGGATGGGAGAAATATTCTACAAATCCCGGTCTATACGTAGCAAACAGTATAAATACATACGAAACTTTCATCATGACTTTTCAATCAATTCTTCCACCACCGCTTATCGAAGAGCCATGCACCCTATTCATCATCTGCTGAATATCTACGATGAAAAGGGCATGCTCACGCCGATCCAGCAAGCTTTGGTAGACCCCATGCCGGAAGAACTCCTATTTGATTTGGAAGCAGATCCCTTAGAGGTCAATAATCTCTCCGCCGATCCGAAATATAAACAAGTGTTAGACGAAATGCGCGTCGAATTGACCAATTGGCAGGAAAGTACCAAAGACTACGGCATGCAGGAGGATTCCGAAGCCCTTAAAGCAGCATTTGCGGACTATGGCGAAAAATCCGGAGCTACCTATAAAGAAAGAATCGAAAAAATGGAAAAAGCGGTGCGGGATGAAGTTGAATAGCGTTATTGCTAAATCAATTCAACCTTCTATACTCATTCAGGCTTAAGCCAAAGACACTAGTTTGGACACAGGAGCTTAACCAATATCCATAATATTATTAATAGAAAGGATTAAACAATCAATAACAAACAAAAATTAATTAAAAAACTCCATGAAAGTAAGTTTTCAACGAAAAGTAAAGAGCCATGTTAAAACCTAAGGCGGTTGAAAATAAAGTCAGATAATGATTCAAATTAAAAACTGATATGAATTACTATTAATGAATAATCAAGCCAAACTTAAAACGAGCAAAAATTACCACAGACAGGGGTATGATTAGAAGTCTTTAAACCTCCTAAGGCCAGATCATCACTTGGTTTTTACTGAAAATGAAAAACATTTTATGCTTTTTTTTATAATTATAATATTGAAGGATCCAAAATTTCTGAAACTTCAAAAAATTAATATAATTATATTTTAAACACTGGGCCCGCTTTCTTTAGATCAATCTTGATTGTTATACTTACTTTCTTTTGTTTTTTAATGTCTATGTTTCGACCAATAAAAACCTTACGTTCCAAATACTTATTGTTTTCATTAAAACGCAAATTACCCCCAAACTATTTAGAAAGATTGAAAGGGAAGGAGGTAGTCTCCTTTTATTTTTAAACCCTGTGGCCTGCAAATTATTGGACAGACCCATGATGAGAAAATATGTTGAAAAAATTGGATTGCATCGATTTGTGACGACCCAAGATGGGCCATGCCTTGTTTTTCACCTATCAGCATGGGATTTTCAGTTGTAAGTAGATTTGAGCATGGAATTTTTATTTAAAAGTAGGTTGAACTAAGCACACCTTAATGAAAGCAATGAATCTCGGAAGAAAAACTTGGTTGTATCGATTCGTAGCGCAAATGATTTATTATTTTTTATTATATTGATCCACCTGATAATTTTGAGCATGCAAATTTCAAGGTCCAAGAAAAACTCCATTAAGACAAAACATTAATGGGACAAATTTCTGTGGCCATGATTTCTGTGGTCTGATTTTTTAAGACAACAAAACAGAAGAAATGATTGTATAATTTCGTCGGAGATCATTCTATTGGAAATGGAAAGTTCTAGTTCCCCTTTAAGAGTAAAAAGGGACCAGAAAGCGAGTAGCCCTACAGTCTTCTTTCCTGCAAATCCATCCAATCGGATTTTTAAGATAGAAGTTTTGTTAAAATAAGTCAAAAGATTGGATAAGAAAAACTCCTGGGACAACACAACCCACCAGAGCCCTGGGACAAGTTAAGTCCGTGGCACACATAAGGTTCCTATGCGAAAGTTTGGAAAATGATTCAAAGATTAGATAAACCAAACCTCCAAAATTTCTGGTCACAAGGAAAGTTTAGAAATGGAAAGTTCTAGTTCCCTTTTTTAAGAGTCAAAAGGGACCAGATGGCGAGTAGCCCTACAGTCTTCTTTGCTGCAAATCCATCCAATCGGATTTTTAAGATAGCAGTTTTGTTAAAATAAGTCAAAAGATTGGCTAAAAAAAAACTCCCGGGACAACACAACCCGCCAGAGCGCTGGGACAAGTTATGTCCGTGGCACACATAAGGTTCTTATACGAGGGTTTGGAAAATGATTCAAAGATTAGATAAACCAAACCTCCACCCCCACTCAACCAAAATTTTACCCCAAACCTAAGTGAGCTGACCCCTGGCCTTTTCTGCGGTGCTCGACACCCCCTTCCCCCAAAGTCACTTTTTAAAGATATTTTATTCCAAAAATTATGACAACTCTTCTTAGGCCCCTTATTTGTTATAATTGTTTACTTAATTTTTGTTTGTTTTGTGTTTCATTTATTCTTTAATAGTAATTTCTAGTCGTTTTGAGTTTGAGTTATTGTAGGTTTTTATTTCTTCTGATTTTAACATTAATATGGCATTTATTTTTCTTTAGAAAACTTCTTTTTCGGAAAGTTTTTTTAATTAGTTTCAGGAAATTCAAAGTGTTTTCCTGGTTTCCAGGAATTAAACAGTCCAACTTTCGAGATTCAGAAATCTGGTGACGGGCATCATGGCATCGCGTGCGGTGGATTCGGAACACATGTTGGTCGCCGTACCTGCCACGATCAGATTCTCGATCCCCATCCCCTGCAGAATGTCATGCAGATCCGATGCGCCGATGACAAATGGCGAAAAGCGCCGCTTGGTCACGATTCGATCTTCCTCGCGCACGTCCAGTTCCGGATAGAGCTCATAGCCGGGATTGCCCGGGCTGAGTTTGGTGAGGTGATTGTGGCCTTTGGCCTCGGTGAAGAAATATTGATGGTAGATCGGCCACTGGCTCGGCGCGCCTTCCTCTTCGGCACAGCGCATGATCACCCAGATCACCGGAACACCCTTCTCCCGGCAGGTCATGGCAATGCGATTGATGTTGGGCACGATTGAAATCGCCGTATCGACTTCAGCGACGTAGAAGTTCTGCATGTCGATCACGAGGAATGCAGTCTTTGCCGCCTCGAACTCCTCGTAGACGTTCAGCTTGCCGCGCTTGGCCATGATCCGCTCGATCACATAGTCCGGTATTTTCACGTCGTGCGGCATTGTTCCTCCCTTGGATCGAGCTTTTAGCCCACTATGATCCCACTAAAACAAGATCGCAATGATTTTTCTTATCGCGACCATCTCCAATCCTTCAAAATCTCGCGCGCTGCGTTGTGACCGGGCACCGCCGACACGGCGCCACCGGGGTGGGTCGACGCCCCGCACTGATACAGTCCCTTCACCGGCGAACGGTAATCGGCATAGCGAGGCACCGGACGCATGAAGAAAAGCTGATCCAGCGTCAGCTCACCGTGCTGGGAATTGCCACCCGGCAGGTTGATGTCGGCCTCGATATCCTTCGGCGTGTAGAGCTTGTAGTCGAGCACGCTGTCGGAAAAGCCGGGCGCGAAGCGATCCATGACGTTGAAGGCGTTTCGGACCAGTTGCGGACCCTCTCGATCCCAGTCCGAATTGCGCAGCTCATAGGGGCTGACACCGCCCTGGAAGACAACGACATGCTTTAAAATACTATCCTTTTGCTGTAACTATTGGTGTCAAAATTCCATTTCTTAGAATTTCGGTTACTATTGAGCCGGGTCGCTCCTATTTACAGTTCGTTACCACGAACTGTTTGTAACGACAAAAGAGAACGTTTAGAAATTCACCCTGGCATTTCCAGAGGTAAAGAAAAAAACGCGAAACAATTCAAAAATCTGAAGAAATTGTAGCTGCATTCAAAATGGAACATGACGACTACGAGCCAGATGAGTGAGAATTGATTGCTATTTAAGATTTCATTTCTCTTTGTTTTTCTTAATTTCAGTGTTGATTACCTTGAACCATAAAGCTGAAGTTAAAGTACCTTCCAAGTGTTTTCTTTCTCTAGGCCTAGGCATAAGTTTAATATGCCTATCAAAAGAACTAGATTTAGACCAATTCAAAGGATATCGACTAGTTAATGGTATAAATCTTCATTGAAATATTAGGATTTTCCACTCTTGGAAGTAGGCTTAGTCATGTTGAGTTAGGCAAATGAAACTTTTCTAGAATGAATGCAAAACTTTGATTCTACACCACAAAGACAAGTAACACCATGAGAAAAGGGCTCTCCTAAAGGTAACCTCTTGATAAACCATAAGTAGTACCCTTTGACTCCTTATTTATTTTTAGTTTCAATGTTAAACTGGTTGTTCTTGCAGTGTGAAATTTATCTTTGTTTATGATTAAGGAGGCCTAGTCCTAGGGAGTGGGGTAATTTTTCTCAAATCCAGGGAGGGGGACAAAGTTGACACTAATTTTCACATATCAAATGAAAATGACAGTAAAAACTTAAAATTAGCCATATAGTACCACAGAGATAAAGATATACTAAAGAAAACTGACCCATTTCTATACATGCTTGAATAATTCAGGCTTGTCTTAGTTTTTACAAGATTTTTGAAAATTCCAAGTTTCAGCTTTGGCAAACTGGGGTCTGGGAGGGGCAGTTGCCCCCCCCCTTTTCCATAGCAATTTATGGGAGGGGTAGATTAAGCGTGATTAAATACTAAAAATCAAACATTTAAGAAAATTTGAAATCAAGAAAAGATGTCATATTATCGCAGGGAAGAGTGCGAGAGAAAAATCCTTGACGCTTTAAAGGAATCAATATTGTAATGGAAATTTTCATCTTTTTTTTATGACAAAGGAACTTCAAAACCATGAAATTTTTAATGGTTCAGTTAAACGAATTCAGTGCTTGCCACCAAAACATAACAATAAATAAACGAACAAAAAGGGGCATGAAAATGCACGTTAGTCTTAAAAACTTTGCACGAATAAACAGCTTTTTGAGCACATTGTAATCACCATTTGCAAAAACATATAGAAAAAGAAGAGCTCAACACAAGATTTAAATTTGAGGTAACCAAGTTAACCGAATTTAGTAATTCTTCAGTTCTTCTTTCGCAAAAAACAAATTAATATTGAATGCATATTACTGAGGTGCCACTTATTTATTTTTTCCGCTATAAAACACGTGTAAAAGTTGATTTTCTGGTTTATCTAACCTTTCCAATTCAAAGCTTTGACGTAGGCATTTAATTGCTGTTTTGTTGAAGACACTTTTTTGGATCAGCTGTGGAACACAGGATGCCCGTTAAAAAGAACCCTGGATTTTTCCTAATAAAAGTATTTAAGTTCCCGCATTTTCATGGGATTTTAGGTTAATATTCGAAAGAATGCGCAGCAGCATAAATTTCTTATATGGTATTTAGTTGTCACAACTATAGGATTGTTTTAACCACTCAAACCACAATATACAATTGCTAAGAAATAAGCAAGTAATGAATCATTTTTAATACATCCATTTAATACAACTTGGGATATTTCCAGAAATATGGAAAGTTGCCCAATTCCTTCCAATTTAAAAAAAGGGATACGATAGACTCAAGTAATTTCCGAACAATAGCGATTCTTTTCCCTTTGTCTAAGTTATTACAAAAACTAATTAAAAAACGATATTTGATAAAATACGATCACCAGTTTAATGAAGCTAAATTCGAACACCACTGGGGAAATGCAGATGCTTTTGGGAAACGCATTGAGTGTTCAAATTGTCGCTTTTGGACATGGGAAACAGGTCTAAGTTCAAGTTGGAATTTTTCAAAGTGGTCAACGTCTGTAATTGAAAAATTTTCTCCAGAGCTTCCTCCCGAATGTGCCATTGAGTTGACGCGCTGCTTTCGGAGGAACCCAGAGTTTTTCCAAAAAATTAACCCAATTCGCTTTGAAAAGTTTGTAGCTGATTTGTTTAGGTTTAATTATCAAGACGCGAGAGTACTTCATGTTGGAAAATCAAAGGATTGGGGTACCGATGTTCTAATGATTGATTCAAATCAAAAAAAATGGGCAATTCAAGTTAAGCGTAAGGGAAAAGCGAACGCATCTGAACCTTTTGAAACAGTCCGGAATTTGGCAGGCACGATGTGGTTAGAAGGTATTATTTATGGAATCGTGGTTACAACAGCGGATCACTTTACATCACAGGCAATTGAAGCAAAAAACCGAGGCCCACAACGTGGTTTCGTAATTGACTTAATTGATAGGGGTAAACTTAATGAAATTCTCCACGATTCCTTACCATATTGTCCTTGGAAGTTCGCTGTACAAGAGAGTTGGATTGGGCCAGATGACCCAAAAAACATTTCTGATTTGCTTTTGAAACAACTCGGTCGATAGATACTACCTCTTATTTGATTCATTAACATAAAAAAATAAATGTGCTAAGTGAATAATTCTTTTTACTAAATTTTCTAGAAATATTGGGAATGAGACCTGTTCTTTGACGGAATTCAATGAAGATGGGAATCCTAGTTCACTTTTGCTTTATTGAATCAGCGCGATTTATCTTATCTCGAGCCTCTATTAGGCTTAAAAGTGCACTTGAAATAGTAATGTTGGCTTTTTCAGCGCCATCCTGGTTTATCCTTATTTTGACCTCTCCGCCATGACTTTGAACGGATAGGATAAATCGCGAAATGGACATCTGTGGGTGTTTATGCCGCCAGTAGAATCCGTTGAAGATTATCTTGATTTAGTGGCGGCCATCCAAGATACGGCCGCAGAATTGAACCAGCCAATCCACTTGGAAGGGTACACACCACCGTATGATCCACGCATCAATGTCTTGAAAGTGACTCCGGACCCTGGTGTGCTGGAAGTTAATATCCATCCCGCCGCCAATTGGACAGACATGGTAGCGATTACAACCGGTATCTATGAAGAAGCGCGACTCTGTCGGCTTGGAACGGAAAAATTTATGTTGGATGGACGGCACACCGGAACCGGAGGCGGAAACCATATGGTAGTTGGGGGGAAAACTCCGGCTGACAGTCCCTTCTTACGCCGACCTGATTTGTTGCGAAGCTTGATCGCCTATTGGCAACGGCACCCTTCTCTCTCCTATGTTTTTTCGGGACTCTTTATCGGCCCAACGAGTCAAGCTCCGCGGATCTATGAAGCTCGGCATGATTCACTCTATGAACTAGAATTGGGATTTTCCCAAGTTCCTGCTCCCGACACCGACCACCCACCACCTCCATGGCTGGTGGATCGGATCTTTCGGAATTTGCTCATCGATGTGAGCGGAAACACCCATCGTACCGAAATTTGCATCGACAAACTTTATTCACCCGATGGTCCTACCGGCCGGTTGGGCTTGGTAGAATTTCGAGCCTTTGAAATGCCTCCGCATGAACGGATGAGTTTGGCCCAGCAAGTGCTGCTCCTTGCATTCATTGCACGATTCTGGAACACCCCTGATTCCGGATCGCTGGTTCGATGGGGAACACAACTGCATGATCGATTTATGCTGCCGTATTTTTTGGAACAGGATCTTCATGACGTGATTCGGGATATGAATCAGGACGGGTATGCCATTCAAGAAGAATGGTTTACTCCCCATCTGGAGTTTCGTTTCCCACTCTACGGATCTATTACTCATCACAGTGTCATGATGGAGGTTCATGATGGGGGGGGAATTAATATTTTTCCCGGGCGCAAGAGACGCCTGAACCATCAATGAGCCTGAAACGTAGCCTGTCCAAGTCAGACTGGGCTGTACATACGAATCTAGTACCAGAGCTGATTTTTCCTTGACAAAAATCTGACTTCATAGATGGCTCATTCTTTAATTTAGACTTGAAGTAAAAGAAACAAATGTTTTTCAAGATGAATGTAAAATCAGCGTAAAAGCTTCAAACAAATCGGAATGATCCTGTATGTGAGACAGTATGCTACTCCCTTAATTGCCATCCCTTTGCGTTAAGGTTTAGTTTTAATCTTCATTCAGACCATGGTCATTTTCTATATTATGCTGAATCTTTAGTGTAAATACCTAGGCTCTTATGGGGACGAGAGCACCCTTCATACGAAAAATACTCCATTTCCGTTTTCAATTTTAAAGTTCGTACTTCCAGATGAAAGCCGATGTTTATATGTACTTAATTTTTCTCCGCCCCCACTGTCCCACATTTTTCTCCCACTGTCTAGACATTAATTTTACATGCTTAAATTATTTCTTCAGAAACTTTAATCACCATTTAAAAACAGCACCTCTAGGTTGGTGTATTGTTCCTGGGGGAGCCCCCCCCCGTTTTCCACCTCAGTGCAGGTTAGCATATGACTTTAATCTGTAGTTTCAAACTCAAACTAAGATGGGATTCCTGCAATAAGAAGAGAGCTTTCACCCCTTCACGGTCCATAATAAACATCAAGTTTAAAAACATTTAACGCACTTTTTGAAACTTCTGACGTAATTGTCAAAAACTGTCAAAAGGGATGTTCGATCACACTCTGATTCTGGTGATGTACATTACCGTGTCGGTCCCTTCTTTAGAAGAGTTTAGCAAATAGTTTTTAGTGATTAAGTCAGAAGTGTGAAAACATGAAATGCGATTTAAAGCGCTAGCGCGACCGCGTATTTGGGCGCATTTTCTGTTTTAAACTAGCCAATGGAGACTGCTGGGGGGCGCGGCCCCGAAGCCGGTGCGCGCGACCGCAGCGGAGATGCGCGCCGCCCTCGCCGAGACGACCGCCTATCCGATCCGCCACGCGATGGTGCGGACGCTAGGCGAGGAGGTCGCGGCCACCGGCACGACCCGGCGCGAGAAGGTCGCCAAGCTGCTGGCCTTCGTGAAGGAGTTCGTGATCGATACCCGCGACACCGCGACGCTCACCACGCTGGAGATCCTCGCGCGCCAGGAGGGTGACTGCAGCGAGCATGCGCTGCTGTTCACGAGCCTGGCCCGGGCGGCCGGCATCCCGACCCGCGAGGTCGTCGGCGTGGTCTACCGGGGTGACGACGACCGCCGGTTCGGGTGGCACCAGTGGGCGGAGGTCGTCATCGACGGGCACTGGGTGCCGGTGGACCCGATGCACGGCCAGCTCCCCGTGGACGCGACGCACATCCGCGAGGGTGTGATCGGCACCGCGTCGGCGGCCGGGTTCGCGCTCGAGGGCGCGACGCTGGAGGTCGTGTCGATCAAGGCGCGACCGAAGCCTCGCGAGGGCTACAGCATCCTCGACGAGGAATGAGCGTGCGCGGGCGCAGCGCCCGCTCCGTACACTGCGCCGATGGGTGCGATCCTCGAGTGGCTGAACGGCGTCCCCTTCGCGGGCTTGATGCTGGTGGTGGCGCTCGGCTTCTCCCTCGGGCGGCTCGAGTGGAAGGGGCTCGCGCTCGGACCGGCGGGCGGCACGATCCTCGTGGCGCTCGTGCTGGGCCGCATGGGCCTGTCGTTCGAGGGCTACTACGGCACCGACGAGCCGCTGGTGACGATCGGCGCGTTCGGCTTCTGCCTGTTCATCTACTCGGTGGGATTCGAGGCCGGGCCGCGCTTCATCGGCGCGCTCGTGGGCAACACCGGCTGGCGCTTCGTGCTCGTGGGCACGATCGTCAACGTCGTCGCGTTCACGCTCGCCATCGTGGCGGGACGCCTCCTGTCGTTCGACGCCGGGTTTCATATAAGTCCCAAGGCAATTAAACTTGGCGCTTTTTTGATGCCCCTTTATTAGAAGAGGGACCAGATTCAAACAAATTTTTGTACATTAATCCCCTTGACCAAAGGGCTTACGGCTGAAATTTTTTTAATTGACTAGGAAAAGGGTTTTTTTTTGCTCATTTCTTGGCTTCTAACACCTCTCCCTTCCCTTGGCAAAATTTCGATGTCGTTTTTGACCCAAAAAATAATCACTAAAACTTTTATGCCACTGGACTCCCAAGATCCCCCTTTTTTCCACTGTAAAATATACCCATTTAAGAATTGGCAGTTCGCATAATCTACAGCCCTTATCCCATAGGCTTGGGGCGTTCTTGCCATCCTTTGATGCAAATTTACTGATATCTTCCACTATTCGAAACAAAGTAGGAACTTCGAAGTGTTGCTAAGGGGTTACAAAAGGACCAGATATAAAAAAAGGGTTCTAGGACAGGGGTTTGTTGCTCTCCAAATACTTTTGACTTTTACAAATAGGTACTAGAACTTTCAATTTTTGATCGAATAGGCTTTCTCCAAGATTTCTACAACCTAGAGGGGAGATGGGGTTGAGAAGAGGTCAGATCCCCTCCCATACCTAATAAATTCTGCTCGTTTTAGCGTTTATGTTACTCTTTACTTTCATAATAAAGGCGCAGACCAGAAATATTTCAATAAATCAAGATGGATTAAATATCAATTTTTACCCCCCCCCCCCCCCCCCCGTCGCCTAGAACTAATTCTATATTTATCTGAAGGGTTAATAAGTTTTAGCACTAAAATGCACCCGTTGAGGCATCTACCCCCTCCCCTCCGCCTAAAAAATAAAATTAACCATCCCTCCTTTATAATAGCTGATACGCACTCGCACATCATTGAAATTTTTTTTATGAAATTTGAAGCAAATTAGTTTAGTTAAATGAAGCTTTAAAATAAATTTCAGAAACATTTGCTGCAATAAGAAAGGATGTATCATCCAATAGTGCTTGTTTAAAGTACGATGCCATATGATAGTAAAAAATAGCAAATTTCGGGGTCATTTCCGGAGTGGAGTTAGTCTGGATCATAGTCGAATTCTCAGTTTAATAGATTGAAGACCTTCAGATAATGTTTAGGGAAGTGTTGAACTAAATCAAAAGCGCGTTATGTATAAATGGGTTCTCAAAAGGGCGTAACTCAGCAATTACTAAGTATATTAATTGTGAACTTTTGGGAAATGATAAGGAGGATTATTAATTGACTAAAAACGTATTATTTGCACGCAGATCACCTCTAAACCTTCATTTATTCGTAATCTAAGTGATTTAGTCTAATTAGCATTAATTTTTAAACTTATTCTAGCACCCTGAAGTTTTAAAATTTTAAAAAAATTTTGGAGTCTAAAAAGTATCATTTTCAATTTATTCAAAGCATATTAGGCAAGTGTCTGTATCTTCAAAGGTATCTATTTTATGGGTTATTCCATAGTTGATTTAGAATTACCCCTCTGGTTGCGGTTGTAAGAGTCATTGCCTGGTTCAATTTAAATAAAACAACAATAAAACACTAAATAATAAAAATACAAAGATTTCAGCTCCACGGCTGGGAGCCTCCCTTAACGAAAAAAAGCAAATCTTGAAAAAAAACTACCGAAAAATAGAGTTTTTTCTGAAAGATTGAGGTGAGATCAAAAATATGCAACTGGAATCAATAAAAGGCGTGAACACACGGGAATTAGGAGGGTTGGAAGATAAGTAACTTAAAAAATCAGGAGATCATGAGTGTGTCATCGTGGCTCTTCATCTGACCAGTGCTACATACGAGTTGACACCCCTTGACAATCTTGGCAAGAGTGCCATGCACAACAAACAATACGAACACGAAGTTTCCAGTTGGCACAGAGACGTCAACCACACGGGTGAGAAGTGACAGCCCTCTGCTTCCAATCAGAACCAGAGGAGGTATACTATTGGAGCTAATAGTTCTTCTAGACGTCAAAACTTTTTATCCTTTTCGACTTTTTTAGACTTTTTGAATGATTTTATCCCCAATTTCAGATAGGAAAGAGCTGAAGCCTCTGTTATTGGATTCAACTTGATCATAGGATAAACAGCTTCTCTAGGTCTAGTAAACTTCCTTGAAATTATTGAAATCTCAAGAACTTAAGGCTAAAAATGTGCTGTTAACTTGCATTCCATATTTGTTTGGCCCCAGGTCCTAATTATCAGATGAATTTCTTTTTTATAACATATCGATTGCTCTCTTAGTCCATTGGATGACTCCAACCCATAATTATTTGCCAAATATCTTGTTTTACTCTTTTTTTCGGTTCCTTAAACCCATTTTTTCTTTCCTTAGCTTGGAATATCTTGTTGTCCCGAAGAATTGCTATTTAGCTAGTTTTGAAAACTCCACGCTTGGGGATGAGTCATCTTTCTGGCTAGGAAGGGAATCTTAAATCAATGTAGGCTCTAGGGTTATAAAAATGGACAGTCTTTGCTTGAATTGGCAAAGTGGCATAGCGTATGGCTACTAACATCCCCAATTGGTCATAACCCTGTTAGGTATTATGTTCATGTGAATAATCAAAGAAGATTTCTTTGCTTGATTTTAGTCCTGCTTTTTAACCAGAGAATAGCAATAGTAATTTTTTTTTTATTTAACTATAGCTATATTTACATCTTAACCAAAATTTCAGGTTTTTGGGAATTTTCGATATTGTCTTTTGCTTAGGAGGGTAGCTTTTCTCCCGTTATTGTTTGAATATCTCCTATGCGAGAAGATATCTTCAGCCGTGGCTCTAAAACTATGCCGGTTTTAAATATAGATGAGTGTAGATAAAATCACTTGCTTGGTTATATCCGAGGCCCCCCCCAACCTAGCATTGAGCATGGTGGTTAGAAGTAACATGTACGTAAAGCAGTCTAAAAAAGAGTTCTGAAGAGTGGTTGTATCCTATCTGGGGTAATTTAGTAGGTTATAAGGACATAGCATCCAATATTGTGAATTGAAAAAAATTCAACTTCCGGTTTTTAAAGGACTCGCCCTTCCCATGAAACTGATAAATGTGGGCAATTCTTCCCGTGGTGCTTTCAATTTGGATTAATGCTTTGTTGGTCATGACAAATAAATAGCCAAACTTGCGCTTAAAGTCGGTGAACAAAGGCAACGCATTTCTAATTTTTGAATCGGGTTGCCAATCCATCACCCGTTTAAGAAAAAGATCCTTGATGTAGGGTAGCGCCAAATCAAAAGTATCGATTTGTTGGAAATCGCGATTGAATTTCAGAATGAGTGGGTAATAACGAAACAGGCAATAATAGAATGCGCCATCAAAAACCCAATTTGTATCGTTCATGGAAGGAATTTTTCTGAGCAGTTCTGCATCTTGCCCATCAAACCTGATTTCACCAAGCCAAACCGTCTTGTTGTCGCTTAGGTAAGCTTTTGCGAGGTGACCCGTTCTTGGAGACACGGGAAATACGACAGCATCGGGAGTAGCAACAAAGGCATTAGAATTGAGCCCACCGATCATTGATGGATTATCAGTGTCAAGACCAAGCGTCTCTCGGTAGACTCCTTTTTCAAAATGAAGAAGATGATCGCGCTTATTCACTGGCTGTAGCCATAGGTGGTCTCTATAAAGACCAATCGCCAAAATGCCTCGGTCAATCTCACCTGGACCAAACCCTTGCTCACCAATTTTCGCCAAGATGTCTCCATTCTTGTTGATGACTGTGACAAAGGGATCGCGTTTGCTTCTTAAGTATATTTTCCCATCTGCACTTTCCATTTGTTCAACGTGTGCGGGGAAAGCGTCGATCATGCCTGAGTCGTTGAAATCAATTGGATGGATTTCAAGGGATTGAAATGAGAGCTCTTGGGCGTCAATAAAAGCGCCTGCTAGCATTAATCCTAATTTGAAAATAGATCGCATGTTACCCACCAACCAGGATCAAAAGGATCACGATCATTAGTTACAAGATACGCTAGGGCGAGAACTGTGCCCTCGACCATCGAGGATGATCTTCTGAACACGAGTACTCTCTATACGCTGAGTGTGTCATAGCCGTTTATGTTGACACAATTACATTCTCTTAAGGATGGTTTGACCTTGATACTTCATGAAAAGCCAAGAGTCCATTTACTTTAAACACATGAGCGAAAACCGTCTGTGAAATATTCGCCTTCTGATTTTGATTTAGAAATCTTGATTTGATTTAGAATAGACGGTTAGTTCTTATAGATTCTATAAGTGTCTCTGGCTTTGCTTAAAACTAGTTGTTTCAGGTTAAATCGTCATTGTAGGGATAGAAACATTCAAGAATATGAATATGAATTCTAGCGAATATAATAGATGATGGTATGAATAAGATAGATATGAAATCATAGTAGGCTGGCCTGCTAGTGAATGAATTCTAGGCAAAAATACATACACACGAAGTTAATATTATATTAATCTCCTAATTATATTATAGTACTGAATTACAATTATAATATCAAATAACGTTACGTATTATTATAATAAAAAAAAAGGAACAACATTTTGCTGAAATTTTCCATTTGTCCTTGCTGAACATTTTGTTTCTCTCAGCTCATTTTTGTTTTCTTTGATAATTATATTTCAGATATTATTCTCGGAAATTAATTCCAGAAATTTTCTCAGAAATTATGTTTCATAATTCTCATAAAACATTAAGGTCTCAGAAATGAGATACGCCAATGTGTGGGGGAAGATTCGTCTCTCTTAGGCTCATCTAAAAAGCTCCATCCTGGAAAAATAATATTGGGCAAAAATATACGTATTTACTTGATTAATACCCCCCTCCGCCTCTCTGAACCTGCATCTAAGATCAAATTGGTATCTTATCATGCATTAAAGTCTCCTATGTCAGTTATATATGTTTCTTTCCATTGTATTTTGTGGAGTTTTTTTTTTTTATCCCTTTTTCATATTTGTTGTTATGTTTCTGTGATTATGTTGGGGTGACTGAGCACAAGTGAAAGAGCCAAGTATCAATATTTATGAATGGGAGGGGAGGAGAATGGCAGATGATTAATACACAATGCTGTTTCTGAAATATGCATGTAATCCTAATTCCAACAAGGTACAACATGTCCAGCTTTCTATTGCAATGTATTAGTCTGCATGAGTCTTGTCATTTCTAAAACCATATTTTTTTTTCTCTTATGGTTGTAATTATTTGATGAATATCCTGGAACTTTCTGTCGATGGCATGTGAAGCACCTGAGCAATCTGGGGCATAGAAGGGGTTGAAAACACAATAGTCTTCTTCTGATCCATTTTGTTCTTAATAAAGGGCACATTAATATAAAATTCAAGATCGAAAGAGTCCCTACTAAACTTTGACGAACATTTAATTTGTATTGGCAGATAAAACAATAACAATTAGACATGGGAAACACATCACTATTTAATTTGCAGAGAGAGAAAATTAATGCAAGTTAGAATGAGTAACTGCCAAATGAGTAAAACACACTTCAGTGTGTTTTATTTCAGAGTAAAACACAGCTTAAACTCTCATTTGGAATTCTTTTCTCTTTCCATGATAAAATAATATTCTAACATCTAGTCCCTCATAAATTCCTAAAGTATTCATTTTATCTTGTGAGAATGCAACTTAGATTATACGCTTAACAAGTATAATTTTTTTAAGCAACTATTCTGTACATTTTATTTTAGTTCGTCCCATTGAAGTAAAAATTGATGATACTACTAAGCATCTTTCTGCCGGAGTTGAAGCAAATCTTGTATGCCGAGCCTATGGGGCAAGGCCTCCTCCCTTGTTTACCTGGTGGATGGATAATGTCCTTAAAGAAGAGCTGGGAGTGGTAATTGAATTATAGTATTTTGAGCTATTCACTGTTACTATCCTCTCTCTCTCTCGCTCTTTCTAGCTCTCTTCACTTTCTTTCGCTCTCTCTCTCTCTGGCTCTCTCTCTCCCCCCCCCTCTCCTTTGAACACCTCACCTTAATATTCTCAGCCTTTTTGAAGTCTAAGGGTTAGATGTGCCCCCCCCCCCTTTCGCCAATAACAATGGAGAATATTGAAGAACTTATAGACCTTGCTGCAAAGGTAGTGAGGGGGGTTAATTCATTCCCAGAGGCATATTTGTTAGGCCTTTCAACTATGTTGAGTAGAATAGCTACCTCAAAATTTTGATTGAATCAAAAAAAGGTATGGGAGAGGGGTTGTTTGCTCTCCAGCCATTTTTTACTCATAAAAAGGGCATTACAACTTTCAATTTTGCTTTGGTAAAAAATTTAAATATTGCTTCATAAAAAGAAAACAAAAAAACAGTACATTGAACCCACTTTGTTCTTTACTTAGGCAATGGAATAGAACTGCCTATAATTAGTATGTCTTAAAACTATTTCACCTCAAATATAGAAAAACTTTTTTTCTTTTTTAACTAAAACCTATTAACTACAACTATAAATATATCACTCTAAATGCTTGTATTACTTTTTTAACAGTGCATTCTACTTTTCAGTATGTATAATAGATAGTTTTTTAAACATGAAATTTTTATGGAAAGTGAAGATTCTTAGTAAAGATTGATTTTTATTTGTCTAATAAAGAATAATTAGATATCAAAGATCAAAATTTTATATTGAATTTTCAGTTCGCAAAACAAGCAGAAAAATGGTATGTAGAGAATTAAATTTAAAAAAAGACCAACATTGAAACCAAAAAGTAAATGAAACTTGAAACAAGTAGAAACTAAAATTAATGATTAAGTTAAACTTCAAACAAAGACAAACAGCTCAAAGAATAATTGTCCACTGCCCTGAATTCTAGATCAACACTCTGCTAAATATTTAATACCTTGCTTAAGAGCAGCACAATCCAAAAACTCAATTGCATCCATGTTATACCAATCAGGTCTAATATACAATTGGCTTGAGGTAACTGAACTACTTTCCTGAGGTACTTTAAAGTCTTCAAACTCTCGCTCCTTACTTTCAGTTAAATAAAACTTGTTTTTATTTATTTAATCAATATATAGGGTTTGGGGGAGTCTACAGGGCACATGTCCCTACCCCGCCTGCGCTAATTGTTCCCCTTTACCTGATAATAAAATAGAAGTAAACCCACTGAGCACTACCACAGCAGTTTTTATTCATAAACATTTAGTTCATGTTTTTTTTCATTTACTTTTGTTTTTTTGTTCATTTACTGGAGTAATTCCATGGAATTACTCCAGATTTAAACAAATTTGTCGATTTCGTCAATTGTTGGAACCCTTGTCACATTGGGCCTCCAAAGAATTTGCTTATTGGCGCCCTCGTCAGATTGTTCCCCCCCAAGATTCTGCTTTAGATCTGCTCGTGGGAAGTTGAAGGCACAAATTTAACGTAAAACTTTTTTGTCAGAGTTCAGATCGGTGCAGACCTGTCACTTATGCAAATGTCTAAGCCTTAGAAATAAGAAAAGGCACATTATTTTAGCAATACCTTCCCGGGGTAGATTTTTGGCGATAGATTCAATTCTTAAAATTTCATTCACTTAGCTCAACCACTTTCCAAGATAGTAAGAGTCCCCTAAACTAGAATTTTACCAATTAATCTATTGAATTATAAATTATGAATAAATTAACACTTTTTTTAGAAACTTTTAGTTATAACAGCACCAGTAAAATGTGGATGATTTTTTGCGTAAGATGGAGAGATGCACAACAAATTCTGTTTTTTAGCCAAACATATTTACAAGCGTACAATATAGCCTAAAATAACAGAAAAACACCTTGTTTCCATTTTTTATTATATTCTGTCAGTAAAGAACTGTGGAGTTTGCCGTATCGTTATTTCCTATCTGTGATTTGTTTATTTTGTTCGGAAGCCATCCTGAAAGAAAATTTGCAATAGAGTTTTACATAATTTTAAGTTGTAAATTAATCTATTGAATTATAAACAGATCACAATTACAAATAAGATAATTAACACGTTTTAACTAAATCGAAACATACTATGTACATAAAGATTGCTGATACCGGTGTATCAGCAATATTTTTGGAACGGCTTATCATACCAAGAGGAAACTTTAGGGGCGCCATGAATGGGATGTGCAGTTAACCAAAAGAAAAAAATAGTGGTGGGGGTTCAATCTATTTAAAGGGAGTGCTATCTCTGGATTCCAGGGAAGCCCTATATCTGCTTTTCAAGGGAGCCAGCACGTGCATTTTACGTCATAGGGAATTTTTTCTAAGAGATACAGGTTTTAATCATGTAATAGGAAATGTTTTTTCTTTGATTATTTAAAAAAACCTACGAGGGCCAGAGCTTCCTTAATTCAGGATTACAGGATTACTTAATTCAGGATTATGTAATGACGGGGAGGGAAACGTGAAATGTGATGCAATCTTACATTTGGCTGTTACGTAATGATTGTGTACACATGAGTGTTACGTAATGGTGGCGCAAACGTGGGGTGTCACTTAATGGAAGCGCACACTTGGGGTGTTACATTTTGTCAGAATTGTTTTTTTGTTTTTTTAAGAATTATTTTATATTTTGTAAGAAGAATTGTGATCTTTTAGGATGAACTTTTTTTGTAAGAATTATTGCTTTTTTTGTAGTAAGTATTTTGTAATAAGAATTTGTTATTTCTTGGGGTGTAGGCCGGAAGATGTCATAAGAGTGGTGCATTGTGTCACGCTGGCCTCAGTTGCTACGATTCATAAGAAAAAACACTAATGGGGATTTTTTTTATTAAGTTTGAACGATCCATTCTAGCGTAAATGAAAGTTTTTGCCAAAAAATACCCCAAAAATGCCATGTGTGCGATAGCGCTTGCTAGAAGGCGTCACATGCTAGCCATTTAGTGTTAGAGGCTGGGAATTACCATCAATACAATCTAGTATTGAAATGACAATTTTCCACTGTTCAAATAAAAAACAATGGTCATTTTAGTTTATAAAGTTATTTTTGTGAGAAATAGTTTATCAAGAAAAATGGCTCTGTATTTTATTTCTAAAAAATCTGCCGTGGTGTATATAACTTACCGTTAGTTTAAAAAGTAGCGTTAAAACGTAAAAATGCAAAAATGTAAACTGTGATTTCACCTGATACTATAATTAGGGTCGTCGCTTCAGGTTACTTAAAAAAATAACATGAGAGAAATAAGGTGAAATGTTGTCCAGAAACTGTTCAGTAAGAGAGGCTGCTACTGCTAAGTACCAGCGAAGGGTATTCAGGTAAGGCAGTACACTCTAAGGATATTAAGGGTGTGTTGCTGCCCAAATGATTTTATGCACGTCCTATTACAGACTGTGAATAGTTTCACGTCCGGATTGGACGTTAACCTGATGATTAATCAACACTCCATTTACCAAGGGTACACCAACATTGATTTTCTCTCTCCCTAAATATAAACTGAATTCGCATTAATAGAGGTATTTGGAATAAAAGAACTAAATAAGAAATACCTTGTTCAGTAGAAATATAGCTAATATTTGAATGAAAAGCAACAGTATCTTTTCTCGCCTGTAAGTCCAGCTGTCAGTACCAAAGAAGAGTACTAATGTACCAAGGATATCACAATGGAAACATTTCTTGTTCCCTTGGATCCGTCTTAGGTGACCGAAAATCGTGACTTTCTAAGATTGCTAATATGACTGTTTCAATATATGAAGTTTTTAGGGCAATACCGTCAATGTTGCCACATTGAACCGTGAAAATAAATAAGCCAAATGATTAGCATAATTTGTTAGCGCTTTTGGTCTGCAAAATTGAATATGAGAAGTCTGTAGATTCCCAAGGGCAGCTAAAGCTTCAAAAGGAAGTCATATCTTCCTAGGCTGTTTGGTCCCATGCGTTTTAGCTTAGTTTTCTTTTGTTGCTTTTTCACTCTTTTTTTTCTTTTTTTTAATTGTCACCCACTACAGCCAAAAACTGCATAAATGCAAATGAAGATCTTTTCCCCTAAAACTTAAAATCTTCTTTCGCTCTCTCTTTCTTTCGTAAGCGTTATTTTTACTAACAATTGTTGATAGTCACCAATATAATTTACTAGGAAAAGAAATGCAACTTGAAGAACTTTAATGTGAACTTGTAAGCTAAGCAAGAAAAAGAATTTTGTTCTATCCAGTGGAAACTATTTATTCAACTCGATCCAATTTTTTGCGTGTTTATTGCTTACTCATTATGCCATTTATTTTTCTTACTTAAAATGAAAAATATAATTAAAAGGAAAAATACTATAAAAAGGATCATCAGTAGGGGAGTCGAGCTTAGGAACATTACATCCAGTGGAACGTATTTTTTCTACTCGATCCCATTTTTTTTGTGTTTTGTTGCTTACTTCTTATGCGACTTATTTTTCTTTCTAGGGAAAAGTACTATAAAAATGGTCATCAGTAGGGGGTCGACCTTGGGAGCATTATATCCAGTGCAAACTATTTTTTCTTCTCGATCCCATTTTTTGTGTTTTTGTTGCTTACTTATTATCTCACTTATTGTTCTTACTTAAAAGTAAAAAAATAATTAAAAAGAAAAATAGTATAAAAGGGTCATCAGTAGGGGGTTGAGCTTAGGAGCATTATATCCAGTGGAAACTATTTTTTCTACTCGATCCCATTGTTTTGCATTTTTGTTGCTTATTTATTATGCCACTTATTTTTCTTACTTAAAATGAAAAATATAATTAAGAGGAAAAATAATATAAAAATGGCCATCTCTAGGGGGTCGAGCTTACGAGTTCTCGCTTTTGCTTCTCTCTTAACTGCAGATTTTGTTTACGACTCAATGTGATCCTAGCTATTGCTTGTCTCTAAACAATAGATTTTGCTGTATATCCTGTAACCACAGAAATCGTTGTTCATAATTTTCATTTGAAGTTTGTAGTGATGCTTGTTGTTGGATGTGTATTAACCATAGATACCTTCCTGCTTCATTTTGTACCTTAAACATTTTTTCGATGCAATTTGCGTTAGATGTTGTTTGTATTCCTTAATTTACGAATGCTTTTATTTTCATAACAGTAGATCTAATGAATATTATGTTTTTGTAATCAGCATAAATTGCAGATTCTTATAATGCAGATTGCGAGCTTTAGCAGCCCTCATCTTTTTGGGGTTATTGCCCTTACCATGTAAGGGCACGTAGCCCTTACCATGTGTGTTGCACGTAGTCCTTACCATGAAGTACGTGCAACGTTTATTTTTATGTTAGCGATCTGAGACTACCACAGCCGCTCACACTCCTCCTTCATCCCAATCTGTCTTAATTCTTAACCCCCATGAAGTAACAATTTCCTTTAATTCCTTTCCTGGGGCTTCTTTTCATACCATTTGAGGACAAACTGCTGGTTTTTTGGCCCCAGATGGCCATCCCGTTATTGTTTATCCATAAAAAATGGCCTACCCATTTTACCTTTCTTTCATTATGATAACCATAGAAAGGGAATTAAACATCTTTTTTCTTTTAACTAATTGGATCTGCCTCCGTCAAACAAACGCCTAAAATAATCCTTCGATAGTTGCTCCAGATAGCATTTAATAATTTTTTTTGGCACATATTTGTAACTGCAATAAAAATTCTAGCATAAAAGTATAATAAGATTTTTTTTTAACACAAATTTTGGGTTTTAGAATGTCGCTTTTTAGGGATGAGAACTGCTACACCGTTACTGAGGACGGTTTGATGTCTTTTAGGAAAGGTTCAAGTTCGAATTGAGCGACTCCTTATTTATTTGTGTTTGGATTTGGGTATGTGTTGACACGACCCCTTCAATTGCCATTTTATCTCTTTTTTTTGAGGCATCTGAAGCTCTTCTTGTTTTATTTCTGGAGAAATTTCTCAATTAATGTAATTAGTTAATTACAATGTAATTAATTACAATTACAATTATTTATTAAAAATAAATTAAAATAAATTATAATTAAAATAAATGTAACTAATTAATTATCCCGTTCTGTAAAGCACATTTTCAGTCACCTTTCTGTCTTTTCAACTTTTTATTGAAAAGAAATGCAATCAAAAAATTGGTTTTTGTGAAGCTTAATATATAGTAGGTTGAAAAATGAATAAATTGCCAGTTTAAAGCCACTTGTAAGGGATACCTGTTAGTAGAATACTTCTGTAATAGTCCAGACAGCATGCACATCTTCTGTGCAAGCCGTCTGGACTGCATTGGGTTACAGCTTCTTCTTCTGTGCATGCTGTCTGCACTGCAATGGGTTGCAGCTTCTTCTTCTGTACGTGCAGTCTATACTACTGTGGATGGGAGATTTTTGTCTTGATCAATGATTGCAAAAATTCACTTGTAGTTCTCCACATTTGGAGGAGACATAAAGCTATAGGTTGACTACACCATTTTTTTTTTTCAATAGGAATAAGATGTTTGAAATCCAATGGTTTGGGGGTTAACAGAAACTAAGCCACTTCGTGGAAGAAGTGTCTTTCTTTGCCTTAATTGTAGCTACTAACAGCCTAACCCCTAATGTGTTGTATTTCACTAGGCCTATTCAGTTCATGAATTGAGAATGGGTGGCTTATATACTCTAAGCTTGGGTAAGCCTTGTATATGGGATTTATCAAGATTGGAGTGGTGATACTGATATTATTTGATGTTAGCCTATTTGAGAAAAGAGTTGCAACTAAGTTTTCCAGTTCACTGTGATTATCCTAATGTATATTATTATGTAATAGCTCATACTGGAGTGGGTTGGGGGATTTTTTCCCCCACATATGTGGCTTATGAGTTTATATATAATCAGCATATCTCTGGAAAGACTATTTGCAAAATTATTCCAATAATTATATTTAGCATTTATTATAGTCCTCTTGAGATTAGCCTCTGTTAAAAATTTATTTAAATATTTAGCAGAGATGTTGTTTTTTAGATATATTCCTTGCAACAATTGTGATTAATGCATTTATTTAACCCAAGCTCCTATAAAGAAAAAGCAATATAAGCAAGCATAGCATGTAGAGTTTTATCTCTCTTGATTGTTTATTGTCATGTCTGGCCAGTTCGGCTTAAGAACTTTCATAACACTGATGCAACTACTACTACTATTGAACTGACTCAATGCAGTCTAAGTGCATTGAGGCTGTCAAAATGGCTTAAGAGGGATATCATTGGACCGGAATAGGATATAAAGTAGTAACTTTCATTGAAAGTTTACGCTATTTTAAAACCAAATTAAAAGGCAACATGAGCATGCTGGTTGTCAACAGGGTGTGTCAACAACATTCTACGAATGGCCTAAGGTATCAATAGTAAACCTGAGGTCACTTCCTGACAGATCAACCTATCTCGAAATCAAAATCTCTCTTTTTAGTTGTTTCTAAGGGGCTTACAGACAGATCGACTAGAGGAATTACTGATAGACTGGTATTTTACCTTGTATCTACGAGGAATACTGAAAGATTGGTATTTAACCTCGTGTCTATGGGGAATAATGACGGGATTGTATTTTACCTTGTTTCTAAGGGTCATATGGAAAGATCGGATTTCCCTGTCCACCGATCGTGTTGTCTTTTTTAGCTTTCTTTATTGGTCGTAGAAGCTTTTTTTACGTTGAGGGATAGCGGTGGCGTTAGAAACGCCACATATGGGGCATAATAGGCATTTTGCCATGTAGTATGGCGGGATAACACGTGATTCTTACTAGTTTTGCTATTGTATTGTGCTAGTGTAAGAGTGATGGCTCGGTCTTAGGGCCTTTATGGGGTTCGGAAGTACGCACCCTCTTTGGCTTTCTTTAATTTACTCCTTCTATTAAAATTTAGCTCAGCCTATCTTTATCATTTTTCCGGAGCAAACGGATGAGATTATTTGTTTCTGTCTTGGGGCCCTGGCCCTTCTAGGGTTTGAGAACGCTTGTCCCAATGGGCATTCTTTTTCATCCTTTCCGCCCAATGTTCTTAACGATTGCACCGTTTATCAGTTTTAACGTTTTGTTCTTCCATTTATTAAAGTTTGCTATAAGAGCAAAGAAATCTTGATTTACTTTCTGTTTTCTTTGGTTGAGTACTTCCTTATGGCAGTGATTCATGTTGAGGACAGACCTGTCTACAATGGATAGAGGAGTGCTTGAAGATCTGCTATCATCAGTTGCTTTGAAGCTTCCATTTGTAAGGAGCTTATAGGATGATGAGGTGTCTAACAGTTCTAGGTGGGGTTGGGGTAAATTGAACCTGGATGAATCAAGTTTTTTGGAACATTTTTTCTATGGTGGATAGCCGGGTTTGTCTCTCCTAGTTCAGTTCAGCAGATAAGATTTTTATTTTCTCCCAATCTTCCTGAGATGCATCTGCCTGAACTGAATTTCCTGACATAGATCATAGGTTTTTTTGCAGAATACACCTCTTTAAGTTTAGGTTTAGGACAGAGAAGATAATAGGAGGGGGTTGGCTGTGGGTTGATTCTCATCAGCTGGTTTCAGGTCTATCAACTGGCAGTGGTTGCACTACTAAACATCTAATGTTGCTTATGTTTGCACCCATAATGCTGTACAGCTCTACAAGCTGTCTTTTGATGGAAGTCTTGTTGTTTAATGCTCCTGGTTGCAGGGGTATACCATATGCAACCACATTAAGCTTTCTCCTCCCTCTATCTTTCTCCTATCTGAACAGTCTTTGGACCTTGTCTTCAAGGTGAGAATTAATGGCTTGTTTTAATTTATTTGTTTCCTTGTGCATTGCAACTCCAAAATGTTCTTCAACTTCTGAAATGGTGCATCTTTCAGCCACTTTGTTTTTTCAAGATTGTCAATAAATTCCTTGACTTCGTTTATCCTAGCAGTAATTTCTTACTTCAGCTCTTCTACCCCATTGATTGAATGCCTTAGTTTTAAACCTTTCAGATCTTAAAATGGTGTGTTGCAAGACAAATGAGAAGGAGAGGGAGAGGGAGAGGGAGAGGGAGAGGGAGAGAGAGAGAGAGAGAGAGAGAGAGAGAGAGAGAGAGAGAGCGTTTTGGCCGCGCCCTTTTCAACCCGTTTGGCCGCCCTGGCGGCTTCCTGTTCACGCCGTTTGGCATCGGCCCAAAGTTTGCGGGCATCGGCCTCGAGTTGATGGACAACCTTGGTGGCTGCTTTCAATACTTCGTCGGCAACTTCTTTGGCGTCTTGGATGATTGCTTTGCAGGCTTTCTGCGCGACATCTTTTATTTTTCCAACTAGCTGGGTGGTATTCGTTTCTATGGTGGTCAGAGTGTTCCCCAGTGTCTTTAAGGCCTTAGCAAGGTCATCGTCGACTTCCGTGATTGCTTTGGCCGCTGTGCCGATGACGGCGGCCTCAGTCTTTTGCAGGGCGACCACGGCGTCCACGCCGGCGTCGAAGATCTTTTTTTGGTCTGCCGGCATTTTGGCGGTGAGCGTATGGGCCCTTGTCTCAAACGTATCCGCTTGCTGGTTAATCTTGGCCGCTTGTGCATTCAGCGATTTGGCAGCGGCTTGGCCTGATTGCCGGAGCGTGGTCGCATCTGCTTTCAAGTCCTGGCCGACTTGCTCGATTGCCTTGCCCGTGGCTTGAAGCCCCTTTTCAATAGCTTGTCCGGCTTGATCGAAGAGTTTGCCCGCTTGGTTTATGACGTTTTCGAACACCGTGTGAACGTTCGCTTCTAGATGCTGAATCAGATGTTCCGGGAGACCGTGGAGCGAAGGCAGCGGGGTATCGATGGTGAGCTCTGGAAGCTTGAGCGGGTTGTTTTCGAACGTGAAGTCTCCATTGATCGTTAGCTGAAAAAGGTTTTGTTTCTTCTTACCATTCGGGGAATTCTTCGCTTGATCGGCTGAGAGTAAGGATAGGGACAGGGATAGGTCAAAGCCGGTGTCTAGGTGGATGCTTCCCATGTTCACGCCCGCGATGTAAATCGGCCCGATATCGGCTTCGAGATGAATCGTGACCTTACCGGTTGCCGTGCACCCATCGTTCCCTAGGCAAAAAGTCAATTCCACATAGGCGGCATCTCTCCCACAAATTGACAAATAACTTTTTTTTATTGCCCTCATCCCCTCAAAAAATTGGGTTATATAAATAAATGAAAAATAATAGCTTAAAATGGGCAAGGAGCGACTGTCTTATATTTCCTACACCCGTGATATAATCCATCCTTTACTCAACAGAATCGGTTCAGCTGCATTTTTCCTCGTGTTTCTGGAAGAATTATTTGTCCCTTTTAATGGTTAATGTTACCTCTAAAATCCTTTATGCCAGCTACTGGTCAAATAACTCTTGACTAACTTGAAAATCATTAAATAACCACTAAAACAGTCCCTTTATGAAAGCAACATCACCTAACTCACGAAAAATATCGTTAAAAGCGGAGCAAAATCCAATTCTTTTCCCCTCGGTGCATAACGAGGGAACTATACTCTAATAAACAATAGCCTGATAAAGCGAGCTAGATTGGATCACATCACGAAAATCTCAAAGGAACTACTTTCCTGCAAAAAGGCCTTCTCAAAGGGATATATTCGAGCGGGGAAAACGTTTCACGTTTCACCAATTGCTAAGCGATGACATTCCCGGTTCTTTTTTCTTCACGTAAATGACCATATTTCAAATTCTTTTCACTACATTCTTCTGGATTTTGAGTGATGGATTAATTCTTCCGGGTTTTGTTTGTTTCAGTGAGCTTTTGTTTTGGTAGGTGGACATAATAAAGCCCTCTGAGTCTTCAGCGGTGATACAGAAGTTTACCGTGTATGAAAAATACTCCGCACGCTTTGCCGGCCCTTAAAAAAATTTACAAACAGTGCCTTGCAGGCAGACTCCAGATAGGGAGCAATCCAAAGTCCATGTTAGGTGAGAGATGGCTTTTTAGATAATCGTAGTATTACCTAAGAGCGCGCTAGTTGGCGTCAAAACTTTCGTGTTACGACAAAATCAACTAGCTTACTTCACTTTTATCAGCGTCAAAATTCAATCTAATTCAAGCGCATTCACAACTGAAATATACTGGGCGCTCCAAAAAGCGGATGAAGATTTACTAAATATTTTCCAGGGAAATTGCCTACTCAGGGAGCCTTGCTTGTGTTATCAAACGGCTAGCTACACCTTTGTCACCTATAATATTTCTTTCCTCTGATAATATTATGACAATACGACTTGGTCACCTTGTATATATAAATGTATATCTTCCTTGAAGTTAAAATCCTCTAGCTTCACTCACTAAGTTCTTTAATGCCCGCTCATCCGTTAAAACTCTGTTCTGCAATATTGAAAAGCATAGGTATCGATGGCTATTGATAGGATACTTCAATTGTGATGGTAGCTCTTCTGCTCGTACCAACTTCACTGGTTTCGATCCTTGCCTCTTTAGATTCGTGGCCAGCTGGTTACCATATAGCACCTAAAGCCCTTAATTATGGTTATATTCATAATAATGGTGCTGTAACCAATATTGATCGTATTGTATGTTCCGCCGCTGTTTCCTTTGCTGTCTTTCATAACTGAATTCGCAAAATCTCTAAAAGTTTATTCATTTTGCTGACACTTCATCTAGGATGCTTAAAACATCTGTATGATCTGAGTCCAGGAAAGTTTTACCTCCTCGTCGAATTTTTGAGCCATTTCGAACCGTATATTTATGAAAAATAGGTCGAATTACTACCTTTCTGATTCTTACCGAGAAGTTTCCAAATGGCCACGCAATCAGCAAAACAAGCGCGATGACCTTATCTCTCTTCTTCCCTGCATCTCAAAGGATTTCCATTGATTCTACAGGAACCTTCTGTATGAATTGCTTCGTGGGTACATTCCAGAAAAAGCTGAGCTACCCAAATAATCCCGAAGAAGAATAATCATCTTTGATTTTTTTTTTTTCTGTTTCATTCATGATTTGTAAGTAAAAAAAAAACCTCAAAAGGGATTAAGCCTATTTTTCCAACCGGAAAAAGTTGAAATTATGAGACTGTCGGTTCAAAAAAAGGGCTAAATCCCTTATCTTCTAAGTACAGTTCCGGTTCCAGTTGTCCTACCCGCAGCTTCAGTTCCAGTAACTTCGGTTCCCTTCCCACCGGATCCTATTCCATCTGTTCCGGTTCCGGTCCCATCACTTCCGATTCCTCTATTTCCGATTCCGGTTCCACAGATGCTACTTCTGGTTCCCTCCCCAGTCCTAGTTCCGGCTCCAATTCGGCTTCTAGTTTCAGTTCCACCAGTCTTGGTTGCAGTTTCGGTTCTGCCGGTCCCAACTCGGATTCCGGTTCTGTCGCTTCTGGTCCCGGTTCCATTGCTTCTAATTCCGGTCCCAAAGCTCCTTTTTCGTTTCCAATTCCGATTCCGTCAGTCCCAGTTCCGATTGCAGTTCTGCCACTTCTGATTCCGGTTCTGCCAGTCCCTGTTCCCGTCCCATTTTGGCCAATTCCAGGACTTTCCTGACCCTAAGGAACTCTGACACATAGACACCTACGTAGAGAAACAAACACATAGACAGACAAAATGACACGCAGACACAGATACAGACAGACAAGAAGACACACGAACAGACCGACAAAAGGGCACATAGACAGACAGACAAAAGACACACAGACGCATACGTTCGACACAGAAACAGACAGACATAAACACAGACAGATAGACAGGCAAAAAGACACACAGACACACTTAAGATCCACAGACAGACAAAAGTAAAGACATACACACATATATACCTACAAACACACATACACACACATATACACAAACACACACACAAACGTACAGACAGACAGACGGAGAGTAAAAAGACACGAACAAACACAGACAGACAGGCAGGCAAAAAGACACACAGACAAACACAGAGACTCATAGACAAAAATAAACAGACACGGAGACAGACAGACAAAAAAACACAGAAACACAGACAAAAAGCTACACAGACACAGATACAGACAAACAAAAAGAAACACAGACACACAGACAAAAAAGACGCACAGAATAGACAGGCAAACAGAAATACATACACAGAGTGTATCAATTTTATTTGTCTTTCTCGTTAGAGCAAACAAAATATATGGTGAATTTCTATGATTTTCTGTACAGGACGCTCAGGACCAGAGTATGTCTGATTTTACTAATATCGTTCACTTTTCTTTCTTTTCAATACTTATTTCCCTGTTTAAGTGCACGCCTTTCGAAAGTAAAACAAAAACCTCAAAATAATAGGTGAATGAGAAAAATCTTTTAGACAGCGAACGACTTTCTACGCAAATACACCATCGCTATATTTCGTTTTGTTCATTCAGATATGACGTCATAATTTTGAATGAATTACTTCTATTCCTGTAAGGAAGCCAACTATTTCTTTCACCTCGAAAAATGTAATGGCATCATTGTGTTTTACAGCCAATCGAACTGGGTTAGGTTTATCAATTTGCTTGCAAGAAAACAAGTTCGCCTTTCCCGATAAGATGGAATGTCTTGAAGGAATAAATAAAAAAAAATGCTTCCTATTTCCTCTTAAAACCAAATTGGAAAGAAAGGCAATTTTGGACAGTCGTGAAATAGATACGAATCGGACTTTGGGGTAATCGAATAAAAGAGTGAGAAACAACAAGAAAATTTCCCTGCCTCTTCATCTCTTGTTAAAGAAGAAAAAGAAAACTGTTTGCATTGTTGAACCATCCTCTTTTCTGTATCATGCTGACTTATTCATTAGCCAAGTCAGTATGCAAAAGAGCAGAATAGGAATTTGAGGGTTGTTTATTGCATTACATAATTTTTTGCATGTTAAATCTTAAAAAGCTGCTCAGAAAAAAGCGTAAAGCTTGCAAGATGAGAATAAATCAAGATGGAATAAAACAGTCCCTTTTTAGAACCCAAAGATTAGTACTGTTTAGAATTTGCTCTTTTAGCCCCTACTTGTTGCCTCTTTTCAGATTCACAGAAGGGCCTGGGATGCTGCTATCAGAGTTTGAGTATGCGAAGTACTTTAAGGACCTAACCACAGACCTTTTTAAGAGTTAGGTTTCAAAATTCGTGGCGGTGAGATCATAGTGACACGGTTGCTTGAGAAGTTGAGTTTTGGCATTTTACACAGGCTCAAATGGTGTTGGGCAAACCCATTTCTGCTCCTGTTATATCATGCAATCATTCATCCTTATATTCATTTGTTTGTATTTTATGAACTATCAACTCTTACACGAATTTTAAACGCTTGCAAATTTTACAGACTAAAGATGTTTTGTTTATATTTTTCAGTGTCAAAGCGTTTGCTAGACTTCAGTTCAAAATTGTATTCTGATAGCCAGACTCTTTGTGAGAACAAAGCACTATTAAATTTTTATCAAGCTATAGTCTTCTGATGGTATTACATATTTAAGTCTAATGAAAAAAAAAATTATTGTGTATTTTATTTGGTTTGTTTTTCTGGTTCGTACATTTTGTTAGCACTCCAGTGGCTAGTGCTCCAGACATGGAAACCTGAGTTCAGGGAGCTTTAGTCATGGTGTCGCCGGTTATTTCGTTTGGGAAATTCGCCCCCAACCACGGATTGAACTCCTGGCCAAAGGTATCGAGGAGATCGATATCAGCGTAACGCAGACCATTGGTCGTCATTTGAATTTTTTTTTTAAAGTACGTTTCTGGTTGTATGATTGGTCGGTCTGTCTCGTTCTACGGTTTCATCACCCAGTAGTTTTTTTCATTTGCCGGTTGCAAAAAAGCCTAAAATATCAAATTATATCTCTTAAGAAATTTGCAGAACAAACTATTTTAACTTATTAAAAATTCCATTGTGAGAACAATGCATTATTAAAGTTATTTATCAAAGAATATTGAATTATTAAATTTATTTATCAAGGAAGGCTGTCAAGGGTTTGACAGCCTTCTGAGGCTGTCAAACGTTGAAGAATGGTGGTAAGAATTACAAATTTTTATTTGATATTTTATTTGGTCTTTTTTTTTTCTGGCTGTACGAATAGCAAGAATGTGTATATGTATGTACATATACACATATGTATGTATGAAAGGCATTAATTTGTGGCAAAACTAAAGAAAACAGTAGATGTGGTCCGAAAATGATAACACTAGTTTGAACTAAACTAAAAAAAAAATAAGACGAAGTATTCAAATCAGAGCAGCCAAGATTAAATCACAACAGTAAAAACTTAATATGCGTAGGGTTGCTGCATCTATGTACGAGATTATAATCGAGCTCTCTACTCAGTCCCGTTTTCAACTTCAACTCTGCGCGAGACAACCGACACAGGGTGGCACAGCAGAACCTGCACGCCGGTTTAACACAAATGGCACCAGTAAACCGAGTAATGTGATATAAACGACCCAGAGCCAGATTCTTCTTGCTTTATCTGTTGTCTAGTGAGCAATATGAATTGTCCCAGAAATCATATTTTGATCAAACTCCTTGTTTCTCTGATTAGAGGGCAAGGGAGTTTCATGATAGCCAAAAATACATCATAACCAGACAGTTCTCTGGCGAGCTTAAACCCGCCCCCCTTTTATTTATAGAAAAGTAAGAAGTACAGCAATTTGATAAGCAACAAGATTCCCACACAGGACTTCAAATACCCCGATTTTGAGACAATTAAAATTTATTTATTTGAAAATGCTTGCATTTATTTTTTTATATTTTCCAGAAAGATTTCAAGAATATTTTACAGCTTTTGAAATTTGAAAGGAAGTAGTAGAGCCAGTCGAGTGAGTCTTTGAGAAATTAGCTCAAATATACAGCTCTAGAAGTCTCCGAAGCGTCATTGATCTAGCTCAATAACTTATCTCTGTAATATCAAAGAAATTTGACCGGAAAAGGATTTTTAACCGTACTCTAAAATCAAAAACATTAAACAGCACTGCCGTTGCATTTCGAATAATGCTAACATCTAGAAAAAAAACTTCTCAAAGTTTGCATTTGGTATCAAATAGATTTGAAACTTTTTCGCATCGTCAGGTAAATACTTCCGTAAATTCGTGACAAAAAAAAAAGAAAGCAATACAATGCCGTGAATGGATCAGTCCCAGGCCCTCCATTGATTGTTTACCAAGACCAACAAGTAAATGTGTCTTAATGGAATCCCACGTTTCTTTAGCCCCAGACTATGCATATTCACGCCACTACAACAATATGTGGCTAGCTCATACTAGGAATCACTTCCAGGGGGAGGGTTGTTATTAAAGGTAAAGTTTTATTTACGCTTTTCGGCCTTCTTTTGGCTAGAAATATTGTCTTGCACCACAAATCGGCTGAAAACGCCGCTTTGCTGTGGGAGAGTCTTTTTGGCTAAAATAAATGTTTATGTTAACCCTTGTTTTGTAGGACTACCTGCACGATTGGAATAGAATGCGCCACCGTACATCATTAGTGACGCTCTGGCACTTCATCATCATTCCTAAGACATTTTTTCAAATATATATTTGGTTTAACAAAGAGATATCCAATTCCATTTCCCCCCCTTCTGACCCACGGTTACAACGGTTGCACCTCCGATTAAACCGGTTTCCACCCCGATTCAACCGATTCCAAATCTGGCTCCACTTGCGTCAGTTCGGGCTCCCCGACTTCCGTCCGCAGTACCGCAATTCCGATTCCACCAATTCCGCTCCAAGTTCCGTCAATTTCAAGATTTTTAACGAAGCTGTACCCGCGGCAATTTACGACTGTTCATTTGAAATAGCTAGTTTATTATTCGTTTTCGATCACTATCATTTTACATTGGAAGGATAAACACTCACATGAGACTAGTTGCAATCTGATTTTTTTTTTCGTGAAACCTGTTGCATGCTGATTTTTCTCTTCGTGAAACTTGTATACTGATTTTTCTGTTCGTGAAACTTGTAAATTGATTTTTCTCATCTTGAAACTTATTTTGTTTAAAGAACTTGTTGTATGCTGATTTTTGTTCGTGAAACCTGTTGCAGGTTGATTTTTCTCTTCGTGAAACTTTTAAATTGATTTTTCTGATCTTAAAACTCGTTTTATTCATGGAACTTGTTGTAGAGGAGGGATATATCGAGGAACAAAAATGAAAGAAAAAATTTTGGCTTCCTTATTGTTTGTATTTTGAGCAAGGTTCTAGGGATCATTAGCTAGGAGATGATTTTTAAAGTTTCCAAAGAGCATTATGTAGGTAACAAAACGTGTATCTAAGTAAATCAAAAGAGGCTTTGCGCACTTATTTTTTCAGATTAGTATCTTAAATAAAGTTAAGAGATGTGAAAATTGTATTGGAGGGAGAGAAGGTCACAATGATTTTAAACTTTGACTTGGGAGGGGGACAGAGGTAAATCGAAAACACTAATTGTATCCATTTCTTAGAAATACTAAGCCTTATATATCTTAGGAAAAGATTTTAGGAGGGAGTTAAAACTTTCAGGTTCGTTTAGGCAAGGGAAGGTAGGGGTGCGGGGCTTGGGAAGTTTAAATTTAGCGTTAGGGAGGGATTGAAGGGGCAATTATTTTTATTTCCAAGCCAGACAAAAATATCGGTTCGTTCTACAAGGACCTATGAAACTTGTAATTTCTGCGTGATTTAGTAGTAAGATAAATTAAAAGACATTATTTGCTATCAGGTTGTCAAAATGGTATATCTACAATGTCTCAGGGTATTAAGTATGGAACTTTCAAGGAATGTTAAGGGAGAAAAAGTTGACGTTGAATTGTGGGGAAGTGTAAAGCTATCAAAATACCATGCTGCAATAACCTGGGAATAGAAATCGGACCGTTGAAATTCGAGTTCTAGTGCCCTTTTCAAGAGTATAAAAGGATTGGGTAGCCATCCATGCCTTTTTTTGCTATAAAAAATGCTTTGTACTATAAGGTCCTAGGTAACTTATAATTTACGTATGGTTAACAATTAACATGAGTCAGAAAACACTACTTGCTACCAGGTCATCAAAGATTGGGGGGGGGAGGGCATTCATGCCTTCTTTTTGCTGAAAAGAATGTTTTTGTGCTATAAGGTCCTAGGTAACTTGTAATTTATGAATGGTTATGTGGATCAATCTTTGGTTACACTTCGTGACAATCCTTGACAAACCCAAGCAATTTTAAGAGGGTGACAACCATTTTACTAGACATTTGATTAAAGTATTAATTTTTTTTTAAGAATGGAAAAACAAATCAATCGAGGTTTTTAAAAAACTTGCTCAGAAAGGATACTTATAAATATTTTTTTGTATATTACTTGAAGACAAATTGCGTACAGACAGACCATGTTGTTTAAAAGCAAATAGTTTGTCACCTCTTTATGATTTTCAAAATGAGAGTATAAAGCAGAAATGGTAGCAATATTTAGTCAGCTCTAGAAAATGTTGTGTCCCTGATCTGTATTCAGAATGATAAATGCAAAGGCATAGAATTAGATATTTGAAAAGGAGGATAGCATTCTGAAAGATGATCCTTTTGCCATTCTAAGTATCACATAATGTACTCCGAGGTTTGGGTTTTGAGAGTTTGTTCGACAGGGCTCTATTGAATAGAGAATAATGTTCACTATATCAAGTTTCTATCTTAGAGAGAAAGAGACTAGAGAGAATCTTTTTGGACAAGCAGGTTTTCATGTCAGCCAAATTTCTCACGACTCACCGTTTAGTCGAAATTATAATTTCCGCTATTTAGTCAGGAGTTTAGCGAGCGCTTGTTTCCTCTTTGTGGGTTGGTTGATTGAAGTTTTTGGTTTGTGATATGATTTTCTTTAGTGTTATGGTGTCCCATGTCGCTGACTAAATGTGAAAAAACGGATAATATTGCTTCTTTGTCGGATTTTAAGCAAAACCACGTACATAGTTGGCACAAGTATGAGGTCAGATTTATTTATTCTTTTTTTTTTGTAGCAGCAAGGAAACATTTTTAAAAACTGTAGCCTACTGAAATCCTATTGGTGCTACACCGTCTGGTGCTAGATGCAAAAATGTTTTTTCTTTTGGTTACGATGTCGAAAAGCTTTGGGAGTGCACTTTAGCGTTAAGTGTTACGTATACATTTCGCACCCTATTCTTTTTTAACTCTACAACACGTTTCATATCAATTGATTATATGAGGGGACGGGGTAGCTGTCAAAAGCCCACCACAACCCCGTTTTTATTCGAATTGGTACGATGACTTGGCATGAATGATATCCAACCGGTCACTTTTTGAAGTTTTTTTTTTGTTTTGCCTTGTTTTGACACTGACCTGTATTTACATTAATACAAATGTTTGAAAAAAAGAAAAAGTTATCTGTCGACTGATCTGTCAAAATGTGACTGAAATTATGAACTTAAAGGATAAAAATTTGCTTAAGATTTACCTTGAGTAATATAGAAAAAGTAAAAAATATAACAATACTATAGACATTGTTCGCATTCGTGTAGTAAGGCGCAATGATGGGTATAGGATGTAGTAAGACAAAGAAGAGAAATGCAATTTAGTTTTGTTTTCTGCAACACGTGACCAATCAGAGTGCTTAATTGGTTGTGTCAGCAAGTCAATAAATATTTTAAGTTATAAGGCCACACTGCTTATCACACCAACGTGAACAATCCAATAGTTGCCTTTGAATCTGGTGACATTGATAAAAAAATATTTTTAGTCAGAATCAGATTCAATACTTTTATCCTTTTTCGAGGGTAGGTCTTTTCATGTGCAGCAGTAGCTTCTTGTTTCCACAAGCACATGTGGCACTTTCTTGGGTTCAGAACCACTTTCTTGTGGCAGAATTCCATGTAACTTTTCCGTTTGAAGCTTGTTCCGTCTGTCCATCAAGAGAGCCAGGCTGTAGTACCTGAGCCGATAGAGTGTCAACTATTTCTGTATACTTGTTAATGTTATCATCTAAATGAAATCGAGCTTGGATCCGCTGCACAGTTTCTATGTAAAAAGATTACGAAACTCCGAGGATCTTTTCAACCGCATCATGGGGCATACCAAAATCTGGATTTAGTGTCAAGAGAGAGTACTGCCCATTTGAACCCAAATAAACAATTTCGAGAGGAAGGCGAACACTTGCCGACCAGGTATACACCGGGCTGGGTCAGCTCATAGCGCGTGTTGGCCAGTTGCACTACCAGCGGGTCCTGGGCCGTTGAAGTTGCATCGCAGCCATCAACCATAGAGCGGCTGTTCACGGCCAGAATCGCTTCACCCAAGGTGCAGTTACCGTTGGCGACGCCATTGGCGTTGGCTACGGTCACCTCTTGGGCCGTGGAATCCACCGTCACCGTAATGTCGCCAGCGTTTGAAAGCGGCGCCACCAGGGTCAGTAAGGTCGCGAAAGCGCGCAGGAATGGGTTCATGGCAATCTAAACTCCCAGGGGATCCAAGGCTAAGACTAGCGCCCCTACGTGCACCAATCTTGACGAAACCCTAAGGGAATTGTGACGGCGGTCGAGTATTACTTCGCAGGCTTCAACGCCTGGGGCACGGACGCCAGTGGAAGCATCCGTCGCGGCGGGAGCGACAGGAGCAATGGAGGCAACCCGTGGCGACAAGGCAATTCCGCTACAATAAAGGTACCAACACAAACGGTACTGCGGCGATGCGCGCTTTCGGGGTCAAAGCGTGGTTCATGGCTGGCCTCTTATTCGGGGCCGGTGATGCTTGTGCCCAGCCCGAGCAGCTTTTCCTGGAGCTGCGTGGCCTCGACGATAACGAACTGAGTGAGCAGTTCGATCCCACGATCACCCCCAGCAACCAACTACGCACCCTGGCTCGCCTGACGATGGCGGATCGATCCATCAATCGATCGGTCGATGAGGTACAAGTCCATTTACAGGCGGCGGAAGCCGGCCTGGAGGCAGGCACGGCGGCGGCTGACTGGGCACGGGCCATTCGCTGCCAGGTCGAGCACCGCCTGGGTGCCGAGGACGCATTGCAAACCTGTGCGCCCCTGCTGGACGGTTTTGAGTCCGACAATCGTTTCGTGCAGGGGTACGTGCATGCCACCCTTTCCTATGTTTATTACCGGGAAGGGAACCACGCCCAGTCTCTCGACGAGGCGTACGGCCCGGTCGAGACCGCCCGCGACATGTACATCGTGCCGGTCACGGTGACGCAGGTCACCCGCGACGATCTGATCGCCAACGCGAACGCCAAGGAGTCCGCGTACATCCGCGTGATCAAGTGGGACGCCGAGCAGGAGAAGGCCGTCGCCAAGGCCTTCAACGTGAAGGCGAACAAGAAGATCGGCAAGAAGGTCAAGAGCCGCGGGAAGACCATCGACTACACGACCGGCGCCACGCTGATCGACGTGGAGATCAAGAAGCGGAAGCACCGCCTCGGCCACATGGAGTCCGTGCAGTGGATCAAGATCCGCTACGAGGACGGCACCGAGGAGGAGTGCACCGACAAGGACGAGCTCCCCGACGAGTTCAAGAAGACGCGCTAGCGTCCACTGTTCTTCTTCCTACTCCCCTGAACTCGTTGGTTCGAACGAGGAAAGCAGGAAAGCAGGAAAGCAGGAAAAGAGCTGTCGCTGGACGCTGGGCGCCAAGCCAGCGCTTCGATCTCCCGACCCAAGAGAAGTGTCAGGTATGTCCCCGGTCTAAAACGTCAGCCATGTCCCCGGTTGCACAGGCCCGAGAAGAGGAAGAACACCGCAGAGTCGCAGAGGACGCAGAGGAAGACGCGGAGATAAGACGCGGAGAGAAGACGTCATCGCCACGTCACCCCCACGTCACCCCGCGATCACCGTAAAGCCTTTGCGGGCAATGGGTTGCGCTGCTAGGATAGAGGCGTGCTCGCGGGAGCGCGCGCCCTACGAGCACGAGAGCGCAGTCTTCCCATGCGGACCACCAACCCCCTCCTCATGCTCATCCTCCACCACGGCGAGAAGGTCGTCGCCGGCGCAGCCCTCGCGTGGCTGGCCGTCGTCGGCGTGTCCTTCGCCCAGCCGCCGTAGGGCCTCGACCAAACGGTCGAGCGGGACTGGAAGCAGGTCCAACACTACTTCGACCACCACGAGCCCGAGCCCATCGAGGTCGCCGTGGACGCCGAGCCGTGCCCCCCCCCCCAAATTTAGGCACTTATCACATTGATGAATGAGTTCGGCAATTCATTCCTCTTAAAATCCTGCCCCATGATTTTTGTGGGTTTCTGTCAATGTTTTTGTACCCATCTTGAACAAAAATTATGACAATTGAGCTTATCAGTGATGATTTCGTGGTGCAAACTTAGCGAAATTTGTGGAAAACTAAGCAACAGTTACGTTACCGTGGATTGTCGGCTTTCTCGGAATTTTTTAGCAAATTCTACAGTCACTATGCTGGCTCTTTCACTTCGCTCTTCATCATGAACGTTTGATCGGTCATTTTCAGATCGAATGCCCCGTTCATGCGCTCCACCTTCAGTGATAATGTTGTCCCCATATCCCTCGCAAAGTTGCCGATAGGTTTCTATCGGTTTGTAGTTTTTTATAGATAAAAACCTTATTACTGCACCTACGACACAGCCCGCGGCATTTTGAGCTAATGGAGATACTTTAAACTGCCACTGTAACCCTACAAGATTCAATACAAACTCTTCACTAGCACGGCTAGATACCTACTGAGCGGCGTAACGAACAGGCACCAATGTGGTCGCGTAAGATCCATTCCTCGTGGGTACAGACGGAAATGTAATCTACTTTCGGGATAGGCCTTGTACATTTAAAGGCAATGTGGTGTAAGATATTACTTAACAAATCATAATTTTACTTTTTTGTTGCTTGGTATTATTAAAACTTTCTTATATTTATTCTTCATGGAAAAGAGACAGCACTAAACAGAGAGTTTGGTCAGACGTGATTGAGCAATCCGTAGTTTTGCTTTACGTTGTTTGTATGAATTAATCAAATTCGGCAATTGTTATTATCTGTTTTCCTTTTAGTAAACGAAAGAATAGTCAAGTCACTAGCGGCTCGTCTCAAGCTCGAACGAAATTGACTTTCCACAAGCGACAGGCAAATCAATCTCAAATTTCGCCTACTGTTGGACCTTCTGGGGGAGTAGAACCTACGAAAATAAACAGTAAAACCACTAAACATGATAACGAATAGATGAAAGACAGAGTATCAAGGGACTTGAGAAAAAAAAATAAAGAAAAACAAAAAAAAAAGCAAAAAAACAAAAGAAAAGCAAAAAACAAAAAAAAAATAAAGAATACATTGCGACCACATCGCTCTCTACTTCAGCAGTGCTGTTTTACTGCCTATGATTTCTGATCATTTTGAGTTTTTAGTTATCGTAAAAATTTAAATCTGCTGAATTTATTTCTGGGTTGTTATATATTCTTTGGACTATTTTGAACAAATGGCTGTCTCACAATTTCAATCAGGTACGTTTGGTGAAAAGACGGGTAGTTGGGGGGGGGGGCTAGTTGACCTCCATCACTTTTGACTCTTAAAACGGATTTAGAACTTCCAATTTTCAAACAAATGAGCCACCTCTAAAGCTGTTACAACCATTCCTTTCATAAAATCCTTAAATCCCCCTGGGCCGTAACTTACAGTTATATGATCCTTGGACTATTTTCAATAAAATGACCATGTCAAAAATTCTATTGTATGCATATCGAGAAAACATGATGTGTATGGCGGGGGGTATTTACCCTCTGATCTCTTTGAATCTTAAAAAAAGCACTTGAAGTTCTGATAACTAATCGAACGATCCCTCTCCGAAAATAAATACGATCACTTTCTATAACAACCTTTTTTGCCCCCAGGACATAACTTTGAAACTTGCTCTGAGGGCTGTAGGATGAGGGGGGGGGTGTGATCCTCAAAGACACGATTTCCGGACCCTTCAAACTACTCTAAACAAAATTACTATTTCAAAATTTTGATTGGATGTTTTTGGGGAAATGATGGGCGTGAGGGGGGGGGAGGCTGGTTGCTCTCAAATCACTTTTGACTCTTAAAAACGGCACCGTTACTTTTAATTTCAAATCAAATGAGCCCCATCTGAAGTTTATATGACCATCCATTCTACAAAACCCTTATATGACCCCTGGGTATGATGAGTCTTTAAAATGAGTTTCTATAAGGAATGTGAGAGTGCCCTAACGATTAAGGCACGTCAACAGAAAGACTAGAATATCGCGAGAAGGTTCAACTTGATAATGAAAAAAGAAACATACAGTGGATAGAAAAAAATTCCATGATAGCGGAAAAAATAATTAACAAAAAAAAAAAAAAATATTAGCAGTAAGTCACTGATAATAGCAGCTCAGTCTGGAAAACAAAACAATAAATTTGGAGCAGTGATTCGGTAATATTAATTACAAAAACTGTATTTAATATCGGCTAAACGTCGTTAGCAAAAGCATCTTTTGATTCTAAAAGAAATTATTCACCAAAGTTTTATTCCGAACAAATAACAGAAATAATAAACATAATGCCATTACAAAATACACTTCGGATATTGTTATTTAACGTTACAGCTTCTAAATAGCTAAATTAGTTAGATTATTCTATACACAAGAGAGCATGGTCAATTAAAGAGAGCAAAACTGCAAATGATATTGTTTTTATAAGAAGAGGCGTGAAATTAATTCCTTTTAGCGTTAATTCTAATAAAACTCGTTTTATAACATCTAGTTTCGTTATTGCTATTTGAGGGGTACAACATTATGTAATAAGGTAAGGAGAAACTCGACCAAGTGATTTTCTCCACTTACCTAAGCAACGTTATTAACAAAAAAGGTGGATAGAATGAAGTTATAAGAAGTGAATAGTCAAGCCATATCTGACTAAAAAATGTCTGGAATTCTCTGGCGCTTGCCTATGTGCCTGAGCAAGGAGAATGTGCCTTGACAGATTTTAGTGATTACAAGGATATATTAACTTGCAAGTAGCAAATGTCAATTTTACCGAAAAAAATTATTTTTTATAGATAGTTCTAAACTTTAGTTATTATTAATTAGTTTTTTTTCGTGTGACTGTGCAAACTTAAAATCCAAAGAAGTACCTTGGAGCTTTGATCTAAAAAAAACCAATCAACTGACTTTATCAACTTTAAATTTGCAATTGACTGAACCCTTTATACTTTCTTACGATCATCCGTTCTGCATAATGAAGCTGAAAACAAAAAAATAGGAGACACGTCACTTTTTACCATGTCGACTATTTCGTCGATAAAAATAATTGAAAAAAAAAAGATATAGTCAATGTCCTGCAGCATAGAGGTAGCCCAAGACGCTAAGGGCTTAAATACATTCTGGACAAAAAAAAAAAAAAAACAAACAGAAAGAAGGAGAACAAAAGCTGCCATAAAAAGGAAAGCGAAAATACGAATATAGTTTAGCTCGGGTACATGAAGAAGTTTTAACCTCAATCTGAAACAACGCAACGGTATCAATTCTAGGAAAAACGAAGTATATATTTCCATGAACAGAGTATGGCTACCTACTATCTTTGAATGTATGTTTTTGTCACCCAACGCTTCTTTAAAGAGGAACGACTTTTTATTGGCTAAAGGGCTATCCTTTTTAGATTGCAGTGATTGGTCGTTTATTCTTGATAGTGAAGCAACCTGTTATTACCCTTCTTTTTTAGGTTTCACAATCCTGATGTTATGTATAGTTTTGATTGAAGATGCTTCTGTTTCACAATGTCATCTGACAGTGGAATTGGATTTAGAAGGTGGAGCAGGTCTCTCATCCGAAGATCAACCTCGGCTCCAACAGCTCCTTCACCATTGGCTCTCTCGTTGTGGGATATTTTTAAAGTCCAAGGATTCCAGGATCTTTGTCAGGTATGCTTTAACTGCCATTATATGTGAGCTGATAGAGACTTAGCATCTTTATTTCGTGGAAATGAGTTAAATATGTAGCTTGTTTTTCTTTCTCAGCTATAAAATGATATACGAAAAAATTTAAAACACCATCCGTTCTCGCAAAGGCGTATTTAGCCAAAGTTTTTTTTTGGAGGAAGGGGGGATTTATTTTGCAAACGTTATTTTTATACCAGTGATGAACCGAATCCCTTTCTGTTTCATACATGAACAAATTATGCCTTCACGTGTAGCTAAATCTATGGTTTTCATGTGTGGCTCATTAATTGTAAAACGCAATATGATTACAGTCAAATTACGATAAAGAAAATCCCCAAGCCAAATTTCACGCTATGACGCAAAATGTACGGCGAACTTCCAGCAAAGTTGGGACGCAAGCTTTCGTGTCTAGAATAATCTTACGATTACGTTGTCGCCCTACAAAAACTGTTTACATGAAACAAAAAAAAAAACAAAAAAAAACAGATCTTATGCGCAACTCCGCCCTCGAGTATAATGCTTGGGGCTTGTTATTGCTTTTTGTTTTAACCAAGGTTTTTGTTTCTCTTTAGACACAAAACCTGAAATTAGCCAAAATATCAATAGGAAATTATTTGTTTCTTTCAACTATTTTATTTCACTTATGTCTAGACGAAAACCAGCAAAAACTACTACATTACCAATTCTTTTTACAAATATATTTTATAGTAGAAAACAAAGCTCATTGGCTACCTAAACGAAAACCTGTACCTGAAATTGGAGGACAACTTTTAAAAACTTTCCACATTCATTTGATTTAATATTGGCTATAGACCTACGTATAATAATTAATGTATAAGGCCCCCCTTACACAAAAGCCTTAAGTGGGCTGGGCAAAGACGTAAGCTTCAGATTAACATTGTATAACTAGTCTCCCCCCCCACCGCGAAAGTTATGAAAAAATACTAGTTTACACCATTGTCCACATTTCCTGATCTTGTGGCTTGTGTGCTGAAAACTGCAATAAGAGCGTAAAAAAAAAAACAACAAACAAACTACAATCTAAATGATGCACAAAATGCATCTTTTCACCAAAGCTGGTTTTAAGGGGGTTTCGATGACAGAAACTATAAATATCAGTCACCTAAAACAAAACACAAGATGCAGACTTAGTTTTACGACCAAAGTCCAGCTCCCAAATAGTTCCAAACTGGGGTGAAAAATTATGTAGCTACCCATGTTAAACCAACTCCGCTTTTCAAGCCAATCTTAAAGTTCACTGGTCTTCTCCTTTGTAGTGCCAGCATCCCCCTTGGAGACTCAGTGCAACACCAATTTTTTACTATACAAAATAGTCCATTCTTGTGCTAAAGGTTGTCAGTCAAGTTTTTTTGCTAAAGATTATTAAATTCATCATCACAATGACTCATACTGTGCCACCTGGGTTGACAAGACTCCTCGCATTGGCTGCCCGCCAAGTATTCAAATGACCAAGCGCAATTCTTCACCGACAGTGCAAGAAAAGGTGATTGTTCTCTCTCTTTCTCTCTCTCTGCTTAGAAACAACAATCGCCAGGGACAACCGCCAAAAAGGGAATCAGTCACCATCGCCTACTGGGGTGGGAAGCAAAAGGGTGACCCATAAAGAGTATAGCCATTAGTGCCATATACTTGAGACAGCCAGAGAACCAAAATGAGACCAATACCTCTCGCCAAATCATCTCAACTTCAGTGGATTGGCAAATCATCTTTTTTCTTCTTTTTTTTCATTGTCTAAGTTTAGTTTGGTTTTTTAATTGAAAAACTACAACACTGAAAGGAGTTGAGTCTCAAGAATACTTCCAAGACCTTTGTAGTGTGTAGAGCTTACTAAATTTTGATTCTTTTAAACATTTAAGTATTTATATAAATTTTCTTAATGAATAATGTTTTTTCTGTTTAAGATGATAAAATAGTTTTTAAAAAGCCAGTTGCATAGGAAAAAAATATACATAAAATGTTCTGTTGACGCAATTTTTAAAAAGCGAAAACCACTCTCTTGACATAATGGATCAATCTTAATCAATTCTTGCTTCTGAGCCAAATTGTTATTTTTAAATGAGTTTTTTTTTACTTATCTAATATAAACCTCCTTGACTCTAATTTATTTTAATTTGTTCTAGGCCCTTTTTGTTAGAATGTCCTATCAAGGAAATCAGACAAACTTTTGCTGACTTGGTTGGTCACGCTTTGGCCAATTATCATCGACTCCTGCTATTTAGGTCATTTTTTTTACATTCACAATTAAAAAATTATAGGTAACAAAGTTTTATCGTAGTATCGTAGACAATAAACATTACGCTATATATACTAAGAAAAGCTAACAGAACCTTTTTTAATAGTCAGAAAATAAAGCCGACAATTCTCATTCATTTTCATTGTTTTGGCACAACAAATACAACCTCACATACAAGGTCAACGAGCGAAGACTTTCTGATGAAAGAGGAATTTTCACATTGTGTGTAAATACGAACTTCAATAAACGGAAAAGTTAGTACGTATCAGTAGTATTTTTATAATTGTTACTTCAAAAGCTTCGTGAATTTGCATCAATTACTTTCCGTCTTTATGTATTCCTTAAACTGACATCTTATGTATTTCATTAACTTTTACGATATAGTCTAATGGTATTATGTCATTGTAAAGTTCTTATATTGGTTTGTTTGTGTTATCTAGTTATCCTATACAGGATGTAAAGTAGTCCTTTCAGCTAACCAGGCACTTTGGGCTTTATTCCCTCTGATTTTTTTTTACGAAAAAATTGTAACGGATTTCCCAAAAATTTCCCGATACTTTAAATAAAATTTGCTTATGTGTTCACCTTTTTATCCCCCCACCCGACATAACCTAGCTAAAGGCATTAAAATTCTATTAAATAGTAACAACAATAAGCATTATGAGTAAATCATATTAAATAACGTATCGAATTAAATTGATTCATACTAAGAATCTCTGGTCATTAACAAATTTGCACGCGATTTAGCTTCTTAGAAAGACTGTATCACATAACTTTTAGGGGAGAGGGTCATAAACACACAAGACGAATTTTAAAGCAATAATTGGTACTTGTGTATTATTCAGAACACACTCAATAAGTGAAGTTTGGTTCTTTCGTTAAAAATTACGATGCAGGTATATTTTAATTAAATATTTTATATATAGAGGTGGTTAGGTTAGGTTAAGTCAGGTATTTGATATAATGCACCTATCCCAATACCCGTATCAGAAACCGCAAAACTAAGATCATGGGTTTCTGTTTTTGTGACGTTGACAGTTATGCCGCCATCTTTTGTGAATTTGGCCGCGTTACTAACCAAGTTGTTTAGCACCTGTGCCAATCGTGTGGGGTCGCCTAAGATTTTTACCGGCACCTTTGCATCGACATGGTAACTAAATTGATTGCCATGCTCCGCACAGCGGTCTTTGACACTCAACGCCAGATCATCCAACAATTGAGATACGGATATAGACTTCGATTCAAGTTGCAGGTTGCCATTCTCAAATTTTGAATAGTCTAAAATATCGTCGAGTATCTGCATCAAAGACCGGCCACTGCGATCTATGGCATCAACATAGTCCTGTTGCTCTGTGTTAAGGCCCGTGTCTTTGAGCAGATTACTCATACCCAAAACGCCATTCATAGGCGTACGAATTTCATGGCTCATGGTGGCGAGGAAGGCGCTTTTTGCATCAGCCTCAGCACGTGCAGCAATCGCTCGCTCATTTGCAAGCAACTCCTGCCGCAGTGATGCTGCATGTTCTTTATGCAGCTCGCCTATTTGAGCCGCCATCATGGCAATGTGAACAAACGCCGTAGCATCGATGCCATATAACATGGCAGCGTAAGACAGGTCGTTGGCACCCGCGCCAAACATGGAGGACCAGAGAATCATGACACCGCCTAAAAAAGCGAAGATACCGGCACCAACAAATTGCCAAGCATATTTGTTACCGCGAAAACCGCAGTAAATGGCAAAACAATAGGCAGCAACCGCACCAATACCGCCGATAATGGTTCCGACAACGTAGATCGGGAATATGCGCTGCCAAAGAAACAAAGCACCACACAAGAACATCAATGTTAGGTAGCATCGAAACACCAAACTACTGCCCACTCTCAGTAAGTGTCTAAGGAGCGCGGCATAGGTGCCACAAACAAAAAACGGACTTGAAGCCAAACTTGTTTGATTGATCGTCACATATAATGCCCCTGGAATTTATCAAACTCTTTCTAAGACTTTTTTAGTCCTGAAAGTAAGTAATAAATTAGTGTTAACTTGATTTTTTTGAAGTATCGCCTCGATTTACGAGGCATAAGTTGCAACTGAAGCCCAGCTAGAGAAGACATAAAGTTATCTAATTGAAGATATAACAAAGAAAGTGACTGAAAAGTTCAATGGCCCAAGGTCACTGAAAGAGGCCCCTGAACTGATAGTCAGCTAGGTTTGTGATTCAGTCACGCTCGAGTTTAATCCAAAGTTTGCAAAAATTGGGCAGTCCTTGTTTGATAGTCTTGTATTTTAATTGGGTAAAGCAGTTACCTGGTGTAGACACTCGCACGACAATATCTCGCATTATAGGGAGTAAAACGACTGAGACTGACCTCGCGTCTTCTGATTTGCTTAATGCTTACGGTCTCCACTTGAATAATCCAACCGCACAGCATGAAGAAAGTTGCTCCGATCTTCGTTCAATTTTCTAGCAAAAATGTAGCACGAAAAGTGTTTAAAGCAAAATCTAAACTTACTTCAGCTGGTGTTTTTGCATCGGAGTCTCTAGGAACACTTCGCCGGGACATTTTGAACGCAGCGAAAGACAAGTATGGTAAGCGGAATGCGTGGGTAGATCATGTTCAGATTTTGACAAAGCCTATCCGCTCTATTTCCGACTGTATTTTAATCTCAGATGTTATGATTAGTGTTTTTTGTATTTGTTGTTGTTGGTTTTTGCTTTTATTTTATTTTTTTGTCGCTTTTCCTTTTTTCTTTTATGCGTGTTTTTTCTTTTTTACTGGTAAGAGATGGCCGGGTCTGAAGTAAAAAATTTGCCTGGAAGATCGTTTGTCTAGAGAAATCGCCTCTGATGATGAATCCCCTATAACCCAGTTAAATAGAGAAAAAAAGTATTTATCTGCGTACGCCATATGAAGTAGTAGTAGTAGTATTAGACAGGTTTAATAGTAAAAACTTGACAGCTATTTTCCGGAGGGATCGCTTGCCGTTACGACGACCGTTTGTTCGCCTACGGCCTCGCTACCGGAAAATTCCGCGGGACTGACGCTCGCGTTGAAGGAGCAATTATCATAAGCTTCGTCCAAAGCGTCCGAGACCTGGATCGTTGCGAGGGCGTTCTCGTCAAGATTGACGCTAAAATCTGAACAGTTTAAAGTCGGAGGGCTTTCATCCCTAACGCTTATCGCGACCGTGCAAGGAATTGAGTTTCGCTCTCTGCCGTCGTAATCAAGATAAGACAGGTAAAGAGCAACGGTATGATCGCCGATATCCGCGCAGCTAAAAGTCGTTTGCCAGCCGTCGATAATAGAAATCGCGTCGTATATTTCCGTGTCCGACATACAGTTGTCCGAGACCGATACGATAATATCTTCTTTAAAAACTTCCGCCCGGCCTTCGTCGTTTAGAGAAACTTCGACGTCCTGACATTCTACCTGAGGCCTCGAAGGATCTCGAATAGTAAGCTGGGTTTGACAGAGGCGCTGATTTTTTGCCTCGTCTTTTACAGAAATCCAAAATTCGGAATGCGTACCAAGGTCGGCGCAAGATAAGGTTTGGTTCATGTATTTCCAGAAAACCTCCATTTCCTCGAAGGGCGTGCAATTATCCGTTGCATTCAGAAGAAGATGATCCCGCGAGACCCTGAGTTCGCCATTTTCATCTAATTCGGCTGTGATAGGCGCGCATACAACAATATCTGGGGTAATATTTTCAGTAACCGTAACGACCGACGTACAAGTAGCCGTATTGCCGGCTTCGTCGGTTACGGTGAGTTGCACTTCGTTTTCTCCTAGATCGCTACAAGAAAAAGAATTCTGGGAGGCTGCTAAGGTAACACCGCCGCTATCGTCGTTAGAGCCATTGTCAATCCAATTAGCAAATTCATTGGTTATAAAAAGGTCATACGCCAATTCAATTTCAACGTCTTGACATCTGGCTTCCGGGGCTACTTCGTCTATTGCTGCTTGTTACGTAACTGCTCTATTTGACTTGCAGTAACGGCCCGCCAAAGCCAGTGGCTCCGGCCCTTGATCCGGATCACGACTTCATCGAGATGCCATTTATCCGCCGGCGCTGAACGGTCCCGGCGGTTCTTTGCGGCAAACTGATGCCCGAACTGCTTCACCCAGTCACGGATCGTCTCGCACTAAACTGCGGCACCGCGTTCCGCCAATAGATCCTCGACGTCGCGCAGGCTCTGAGCGAGCCCATGGCAGGTCCAAACTGCGTAACCAATCACGTTCCGTGGGAGCCGGAAGTCTTTGATCCGGGACAAATCGACCCGGCACAAATGCTTGATGTTCCGCGCGGCAATGAAAACCACCCGGCTGCTGTTGCGTCAGCAAGCTGGCAAAGCCCTCCAGCGGATTGATTGCAGAAAGAGCGCCCGCGACAGGTCGTGCGGGCGCTCCGGGAGTATTGAGCGCCGTTACTCGGCCGGAAACCGGTCCTCATCGTCCACTGTCGATGCGATTCCGGCCATGGTCCGGCGGCTGTCGTTGACAATCGCCTTGATCAGAGCAAAGCCCATCAGCACCATCGCAAAGCTGAATGGCAATGCGGCGATGACCATCGCGGTTTGGATGGCTTTCAGGCCGCCGACCACGAGCAAGGCGCCAACGACCAGTGCCAGCGCGATACCCCAGAAGATGATATGGGGACGCGCTTTGGGGCCGTCGTCACCGGCTGCGTTGATGGTGTTGATGATCAGCACGGCCGAGTCCGCTGATGTCACCAGATAGGTCAGCAGCAAAACGACGACGATGACCGAGAACACCCAAGTCAACCCATCGCTGAGCAGGACCGAGAGCGTGGCATAGAGCTGATCCGAAATACCTGCGCCCAGGATCGCATTTCCGGCGGCGCCGCTCAGTTCAAGGTCAATGGCTGTTCCGCCGATGAAAGCAAACCAGATGAAGCACATGATCGACGGGATGATCATTGCGCCCAGGATGAATTGGGGACGTGAATTTTGATGGTCGGGCCAACACGATTTTGGACGCGGAATTGGCCGCGTTCACCAGCTTGCACCGCAATCTGATGCGCTTCGGTCTGGCGGACGACGCGCGGGTTGCGGTCGTGGGTTTCTCGGATGGTGCTCGTGCCTTCGGTCTGAACGGGTTGGTTGGGGCCAGTCAGGCGATGATGGCGGGAACCGAGGACACGGACGGTAATCTAGTTCCGGATGTATTGCAGGCGCTCACCCGTGTTCGGGTATCGGCCGGCGGCATCGGAAGGGGAACGGACTTTCTCACCGGGCTTTCGCTGGCACGGAATATATTCGAAGCGGCTGGAACGGCTCCCCAGCAGGCCAACATCGTTTTCTTGTCCGATGGCGAAGCGAGTAACAACTTTCAGGAGCTGGCCGATGAACTCCGAGGTCTGGGAGTTAACATTCGTGCGATTGGTGTGGGGCGAGATTCGAGCCTCAATGCGCTTCGGCGAATGGACTCGGGTGCCATTCAGGTTGCCTCTTCTGACGAGTTGATAGCGGCTTTGGAACCGGAGGAAGAGTTACTAGAAGGCGTTCCAGTCTTTGCCGATCTGGACTCCAGCGGGAGTCGCGGGGAGAACGAACCGGCCACGACGACTTTGACCGACAACGCATTTAGTTCGCTGATCGAAAGTGGTGCCTACGGTTTACGGCCACTGCCTTCAGGAACGTATCCAGTGGGCGTCGATTTCCCGGGCTTTGAATACACTTCCGATCCCGTGGTCCAGGTCAATCCCGTGGTGCCTGTCATTCACCTGATCGGTCTTCGCTCAATCCATCAGGTCGATCCACCGAGCATCGCCATTCAACCCCTGGGAGGGGAATGGGAGCTGGGTCAGACGGTTCGGCTTTCGGTTTTCGTGGTGGGGACGGGTTTGCGTTTTCAATGGCTTAAGAATGGTTCGGCCATTGTGGGAGAGACGGACAGTGCGCTTATTTTGGAAAACGTGCAGCTGGAGGATCCAATAAGGAATAGAATTACCATTCCTAAATATTTGTAATTAAATTATTTGAGGACAAGGACGACCAGAAAAGATGAAACCACTCAAGAAAAATTGCAAATAATCAGCAGGGATTACTGAAGATGAAAGGTGTGGCCACAAATTTTACCCTATCGAAAGAGGCTGGCAACCAGATCAAGGCCTGGGAAATCCAATGCAGGAAAAACCTCTAGGGGCAGAAGAATGGAGATGTGTGAATAAACCTATAGGAAGGGCTTCTGCTGAAATGTCGGGAACTAGACGCGGGGCTGTCAAGGATAAGTTAAGGCATTTCAACTGAACAAGATACAACAGATATCTCAATAAAATGTCCAGATTTAACTGAGATAGACGCACAGGATGCGTCGGAAAAACGTCCAGGGTTGAATTTAAAGCCATGGCTACTCTTTAGCGATGCAAATTGAAAGCAAAGGCAGTGTGTGAAAACTGTAGTGTTTATCTACCTAGAGTAGAATCCCTAAGACCATTCTCCTTGTATTGAGACAAACGGATAAGCCATGTATCCATTTGGACAGTTAATATTGATAATGCTGGCCCACTCTTACCGTTACCCAGTGACGTTTGTGCTTCAGTACGTCATATAGTGATAGTTAATTGGCCTCAAAACCCCCTCAGATCTAAGCGTAGATAAATCAATAGTTGTACAACAGAAATTAAAGGCCTACTACCAACACCTCAAAATATATAATGTAATAAAAAAAAGGTTAAGCAAGTAAACTTACCAGGAAAGAAAGAGCAAGCATAAGTAGTTCATATCCCTTAAGAATTAAAAACGTCTGCAGGCAACTACGTCTAAAATCCATGATAGCAGCGTATTGTTGTCGTATATAGCACTAACCACTTTAATATATTTTTCTGGCATATCATATGTGGATAAGACCTTTGCTAAAGCTTTACTATCAAAAAAGTCGAACGCTTGCTTATAATTTATAAAACTGAGGACCAAAGTTGTTTGACCGTAATACTCATTATACATGGAAATAGTACATGGAAAATAACTACAATAAGCAAAGACAGGTAAATTGTGTTTTAGTAAATTACAAAAAAATTATACTACAAATTTTAACAACCTAACTATTTTCTTTGTAATTAAAGAATTACTAATGTTTTCTTTTCTGTAACAAGACTTGCAAATAAGCTGCTAACCTCGCCCAATTATCGCACTAAATTCCAGCTACCGTACTCTACAAAACGGTTGAAATCTCTGCCAAAGGGGTTTGAAGATGACTTTCTAGGGATTAATTCTGGAGAAAGCTTGTTTAATATGGCAATTGATCGACAGATGCAGCTTTCTTAGAGGTTTTTCTGCCTAAGTTTCTTCGTGAAGGTGATCAGTTTTAGTAAGGCTATAAGTTACTCTTGCCATCCCACCTCTGGCAGGTATCATTTTAGAAGTTCCTTCAGAAGGAGGGTAAACCATTTGCCTATAGAATCTCGGCCTAGATGCAGCACTAAGTGGTTCTTAAGGTCATGGAAGAGGTTTCGCAGGACTGGACAGATGTAGTAATTTACTGTAAACTATAAAAAGCATGGGTTTTAGTATGCTCCTTACATTTTATTCTTATTTGCCACCAAAAAATATTTCTTAACATGTTTGAAGCAGACAAAACTGCTTATTTAAACCCCTATTTAACTTTATAACCTGGTTGATCACTACCGTTCTTTTTAAATATCAGTAGCCATTTACCTGCTCATGTGTTGGAATCTTGTGGCAGCTACCTCACTTAATATCTCAGACAGACTGCTTTGTAGTGGAATGGGACCAATCAAAGTCATTTTGATCACACATTTTCGTGTTTATGAATACATCCTCTCTCTATTGGAAAACAACTTTGGGATCGTGCCTTAATTTTCGACTGCTTATCCCTATGGCTTATTGTTAACTAATGATGTTGTTGTACGACTATTTGTTATTGGTAATAATCTTTGATTGGATCATTGCAGAGAAACGTTATGACCCTTACTCTATGCTTATATACCTTAGTCCCGCCCTAGAATGGATGATAGACCCTCTATTAACAAGTGAAATGGACTCTTTTTTTTATACAATTCTGAAAAAGGATTAGATCAGCTTTGCCTTTCACTGAGATGATCTTTCTGGGCTTTACTCTAAGTAGCCATTGCCCTGAAGTTTTTTGTCAGGTCAACCAAGTGGATTTTTAATTCAAAATTCTGAAAAAGTGTTATGTCAGCTTTGCCTCTCAGTGAGACAATCTGTCTTGGCTTTATTCTAATTAGCCAGGGCTTTCGAGTTTTTCATCACTTCCACCAGGTTGATTTTAATTCAAAAATCAACGGAACTCTTTGCGAAACAAGTGACTTGCTATATCTTGAAGAGCACCTTCATACTAGGGATAGCTTTAACCTACTAAACATTAATATTTCTGTTGCTACTTACCGCCTCATTGCCAAACACTCGCGTGTGGGTCGACCTAGTAATGACTTTGTCGTTTTTTTGCGAAACAAGATATTGCCAGAGCCTTTATGAGACTTCTGTGAGTATTTTACGATAGTCAAAATATAGAACTGTGTCGTTGTCTTAGTGTATATTCGCGTGAGCGTTGCAATTCTAGCTCCAAAGTGTCCTATGGTGAATCATGTCCGACTTTCAGCATTTTCGCCACAGACTAATTCGTATGGTTTGTCAATCAAGGAACAATCCTTGGCAATCATCGGGGTAAGCAGCAATGACAGAGTTCAAAAATGGTAACGCACTAATTAAAGAAAAAATTTGAGCAAATGATTAGAAAAAGCAACGCTAGTGACATAAATATTAGCTTCGAATGAGAAAATTCATGACATTTTATTGAATCAGTTAAGTAAAACGCCTTGCTAATTCTAATCATTTCTTTATTCCGGATATAAGCACAGATAAAACGCTAAGCAACGCAGCATTGGGTGTACGAAGTATATTTTTTCTTAGGAATTGAGTGTATGGATTTAAAGAAAGGAAATTCTTCGTATCTGGCTTACTCTTTGAAAAATCGTAAAAATCACGAAGCTTTACTAATTCAAAGGCTTTGTGTGAACCAGGTTTTCTACTGGAAATACAACCTGTGGAAAGTGGAACTTTCAAGTCAAATGTCTTATGTATTGTTTGTCTTTGTACCATTGAGTGCATACAATCATTAGCAAGGCGATAGCGCTGCCTAATTAAAGACCACAGGCAACGCAATAGCGCTGCGTAATTAAACAGGGATATGGCTTCAGTGTATAATCTGCTTGTTTTCATTCGATGAGGAGTCCCAGTTTTTAAGTGGTATAAAAAGTTTGTCACAGAAATAAGTGTTAATTTGCCATTTTGCGAAACAAAACCCCCATTTTGAACTAAATAGATAAAAATTCAATGAAGAGAAAATTTTGAGAAACTGATCAGTTTAGAAGTGCCTGTATACTATCTCTTTGGCTTCCCTGTTTCCGAACCATTGTGATGCGCATCGGCACATTCGTTTTTAAGCGTATATGCAGTTCATGCACAATAACGGTTAACATGATCATATTTTAAAGTAGCAAGGATATCAAAATAAAGTTATTTTTGCCCCCCTGGATCTATATTAGGTCTAATTATTTCTAAAATTCGTGGTTTTCTAACAGAGTTGCTAATTAACAAGAATATTGGGGAAGAGGGTGAGAGCAAAATGCATTTTTAAAATTTACGGGAGGGGATTTTTTTTCGTTTTTCCCAATGAAAATACCAAAAAAGTATTTTTTTGTGAAAATACCAAAAACTGTTACTTTTTGAAATCTGAGGGGCTAGTGCCCTCTTCAATTTGCCTCAACTATTTACTGAGACTACCCCTTTAGCTGTTCAAAATAACAAAGTTCCTAGCGCGTGTTTATCACACGAAAATAAATTAGTAAAACTAATCCATGAAATTCGAGAACACTTTTTGTTTATAAAAATTCAAAAACTAACTATCTATTAACCAGTTAATGGTAACGAACTATTACAATGGCAGGTTTTCACTGTCAAAAAAAATCTATTGGGATATTCAAACATCAATAACGCTCAAGCGGTGAAGGCGGGTACCAGAGGGTACCATCGGGTAGCCACGCTGTGCCACGCTGGCGTCAATTACCCGGATACTTGCTTGCCTTCGAGGGGAAAGGATTGGAAACAGGAGATCCATTGCTTAATCGGTCGAGAAACTGTGCAGACAATTTTTCGATCGGGCAAACAGCCTGTCACGTAGAATCTATTTCTCGGGACATAATAACATCAATTGCTTCTTGGTCTAGTTGTCCAGGTTACAGTTCCATTAAAGGAAATCTCGATTATTACATTTGACTCTTAAAGCCGACAAAAACCTATGGGTTATAATCCACAGGTCTATGCCTGAAGTTTCTAGATCCATGTAGAAACTGTACAGAGAATACTTCGAGTGGGGAACAGCTTGTCACGTAAAATCTATTTCTCGGTATATAGTAACATTAACTGCTTGTTGGTCCATATATCCAAGGCACTGTTCCATTGGGGTAAATCTCTGGTCTTAAATTTAGTTCCTAAAGTGGACAAAAATCTTTAGATCTTGGTTCCCTGAGGGACAATCTTGAAGAAAATTTCCCGAAAAAACACATTGAAAGAGAAAAGGAATCTTGAAGTAAAAACGTCTTAAAGAAAGTTAATTCTTGAAGGAAAAAAACATCTCTTAAAGTATTACTTATAATTCCACGTGTGCACCGTCATCATGCAACGGTCATGTGTGCGCTGATATTACGTAACTCCCATTTATATGCCGTCCTCATTTACAAACGGGTGTTCCCCATGAATCCCTGAGCTCTAACAACTCTCGTGAAATTACTTCATTCGAAAAAAATCTAAGTAGTCACGCAAGATTAAGTCATTCACGACATAGGCAAACATTCCCTATTACGTAAAAAAACAGGTATACTATTGTATTACGTGACATACAAGTGTACTATACAATAATAATCCTGTGTTAGGGGAGGGGTTTATCCCCTCCCTCCTCACGCGTTCTTCTTCAACCACCGCATGCTCTGCTTGAAGTGCGCGGAGACGTCCGTGCACAGGTCGCGCGCCCACTTCGGCTTCGTCTCGCCGCGGGCGCGGGCGAAGAGCGCGAGCGCGTAGCCGAACTCCTCCTGGGACAGGTAGCCGAGGCGGCCGACGCTCCAGCCGTACCAGCCGCCGTCCTGCCAGTTGGTGTCGCGGATCACCGAGTTCGCGGTCATCACGCCCAGGCCGAGGTAGACGGTCAGCAGGTCGGTCAGCGGCTCGTGGTCGGGCTCGTCGCCCGCGATGCGCTCCCCCCAGATCAGGTGCACGTGGCCGAGCTCGTGGGCGATGGTCGCGGCGAGGGCGGTCGGGTCTTTCAGCTGGCCGAGGGCGATCTGCACGGTGGGCTCCTCGCCGCCGTACATGCTGAACAGACCGGCGGCGCCGCTCTTCTCGCGCATGCCCGCCATGTGCGGGTTGAAGTCGCCCGCGTCCTGGTCGTCGTAGAACCCGAGGCGGACGGGGCAGTCGCTGAGGCCCATGTAGCTCTGGATGCGCGCGAACATGACGCAGGCGGCGTCGGGGGACTGGTCGTAGGGGTCCGGGAAGGACGCGCGGTCCGGCAGGATCACCCGGGCGTCCTGCACCGGGAACTCGGGGAAGGCGCGGGTCAGCCAGGCCCAGCGCTCGTCGATCCAGGCCAGCGGCTCTGGTTCCAGGGGGCATTCGTCGCTGCCGAACAGCCAGTCGAACACTGCGCGCCTCTACCACCTTCCGCAATAGCCGACAGGAAAGGGCCTTAATTCTCCCTTCACTCGCCATTCATAGAACGCCGGCAGGTCCTTCACGGGACCCCTACACGTCCTTTTTCGGATCCACACCCCCTTGGGGAGCACGAATGACCCGCACGCCGCTGGCGTTTCTCCTTTTCCTGACCCTGTCGCTGCCTGCCGTGGCCGTCGCCCAGGACGACACCACGGGTCCTAATGGGTGTGTAATAAGCTTCATAACGCCCGTTACACGGCTTATGCGTCGGATCGTGGCGATTTCCGCGCCTGTCCAAATACAAAGAAACATATTTTAGATTTGACTTTCGTCGTTCCACAAAGGAGCAGCCAGAACTCCATTACGTCATTGACTGCTTGACTCGTGGAACAAACTGAAAAGCGACTAAAAAGTATACATGAGCTGCTTCAAAGAGATGATGAGCAAAAACATAAATGACAACAATCCCACATTGTTTACTGCTAATCAAGCAAATATTCATTTTCAGTATATTCAAAATTGCCATATTACATCACCGATTACATGACAAAGACGGCAAGTGCCGAAGTTGATGATATGTGGGAGGAAGTGAACAGTGTGCGCAAGAGTCTTGGTCAAAGAAATAGGTCCTAGTGGTTGAATTTTGTCAAAGCTTGTCGATTTGGAGCTTCAAACGAGCTTCTAGTCACAAAGCTGTACAATGTTTCAGGCATTCTAGACATGTTGACCTTGAAAAATTAGTGAAGGTAAGAGGACATTAACGAAAAATAAAGAGTTCGAAGAGCTGAGAAAAGAGGATACGGAAAGCTGTGACCTGTAAGTTGCCCACCCGCTTTCTTGGTATGAGCGAGAACGTAAGGATGCTGACAAGAACAAGCTCTTGAATAACGGCTGTTTTTATCTATGAAAAAGAACTGTTAAACCATACATCATTCGACATAAGAAAATAAAGCCACTCGAGTCGGACGAGAAAAAAAGATTTATTATGGAATGCTTTTGAAGATGTTGAAACCATGGCGAAATGAAAAAGATATACTGAACAGTTGGATGAGGTAATACGAGACGTACTGTGTTGAGAGTGCAAGCAATCCAGATACGGTTACTTACCATGAGAAATTTGTTGCTAAAGCAAACAGTGAAGAAGAGTGTGTAATAAAAGAATTCGAGGACGGGTGAAAGAAATTCACAACACTGAAAACATGGAAGAGGACGCATGAGGGGAATTGCCCAGTTTGCGGTGGGTGAAGCCCCAGTAGGTCAGCACCAGCGAATCCTCCAGGTCTGCCATCGCCGAGAGCACCGCCTGGGCGTCCTCCTGACGGCCCGCGTAGGCCAGCTCGCGCGCGGCACCAAGGAGCTCCTGCTGGTTCAGCGAGGACTGCCGCGGCCGGACACAGCGCTTCTTCCGTTCGTCCCAGACCTTCTTGCCCCGGCAGACCCGGGTGGTTTCCGTGGGCTTCGGCGGGTTCCAGTCATTGCCGCCGGCAGCAAAGGCGGCCGGGGAGGTGAGCGACAGCGACAGGGCGAGAGGCAGGGCGAGGGCAGGGAGGATGCGCATGGAAATCTCCGCAAGTGGAACAGGGCGGGCGTCCGGCGCAGGGTAGCGCGGTCCCGCCGGAAAGGCGCGGTGAAATTGCATCACGATTGCGGGAAGTGCCCGCCGGGGCGGCCGGGGGGCTTGGGCGCTCGGCATCACCGCCGGCATGCCGAAGTGTGGCTCCCGGCCAGACGCGGGCTCCTGCCGCAAAGAAAACGCCCCGCCAAACTGGCAGGGCGTTCAATACCTTGGGTCAGGCCTGGCTTATTCGCCGAAGACCCGCTTGAAGATCGT
>JAAAKM020073195.1:156252812-156463898 GCA_010016025.2 Alatinidae sp. Z8VKAUB7J3
GGCGGGAATGCTCAACCCCTCCTGAAAAATCTCCGTCACATCAACGGCCATCGAACCGGGGGTCTTGCCGCCAATATCATTCCAGTGAGCAATGGAAGCAGTCCAGGCGACAAGTCGATCATCGGCGAAAACCGGCAGCGCAATGACCACGTCGTTGAGGTGGGTTACACCGCCATAATAGGGATCATTGGTGACAAACATGTCACCGGGCCTGATATTATCGAGCCCGTTCAGTTCGACAATTCTCTTTACGGCCTTGTCCAGCACACCGACAAAGGTGGGAATACCTGCACCCGAACTGACAAGCCATCCTTCCGCATCCGTGACCCCTGATCCCACATCAAGCACCTCATAAACCATCTGGCTCATTGCAGTTTTTTTCAGCACTGCAAACATTTCATCCGCCGATGCAACGAGAGCGGATTGGATGACAGAGATGGTAGTGTTGGTTCTAACAGCAATATAGAAACAATATGAAACTTTAAGACTTATATTTAGAGCATATACAATGTGATATCTTATAGCGTACGTGAAATTGAGTTCTCCCTTCCTCCCATTGTGTCTCCACTAACAGTTGCCAATACACGTTCAAGAACTGCTTCAGACTCGTCTACATCAACTGGAAGTGACGATGAATCCATAACTAGGTTTAGACCACAAAGAAGTTTTAAAGTTCCTTCCTACACTAAAAATTTGCCCAAGTCATGTCCTCCGGCAGATCGTGTCAAAAACAAGGGCCCTCATAGATGCAACAGCGTAACACGATCCCAGTCACCAACACAAATTTCTACCCCAACTCTACCAAGTCCTAGTAAGTATATTACGGACCCTTTAACCTAATTTCCAATTTGTAACCCTAGGCTAGGCTGTGGTATTTTAAATAAAGACATGTTACACGAAATAAAATTAAAGGAAAAGCAGAAACAGTGAAAAATGAAATCTAGATGTTTTGTTTTGTTATAACCAGTTTAATTTGCGATTAATGTTTTTTCTTTTGCATTCAAGAGGCAACAAATGTAAATTCAATATAATATGTTTTAATTTTAAATATTGTAAATAATCATTATTATAGAACCCGCTCATTTCTATCATTGAATGTATTTTGTTATCCTGAGTATTAAATGCACGGCCCTATATTTTTTGCAATGTCAGTTACAAGTCTCGACGCTTATGCAGGACCGTAGAACCGGAGTCAGTCTTCATTTACTGTAAATGCACCCACAGAAACATTTCCACTGGGAGAGGGAGGGGTGAGCAATCAAAAAAATCTCCCAGAGATCTAAATTAGGAAAATAAACCTTTTCTTTTTTCAGTTTCCAAATATTACACTATCCTGTAAACGTTTAAATATTGAAAAAACAAACAAGAAATATAAAATTGTTTAACAAGTTTCACAGCGTTTTACAAACAACAACAAATAGTTATGATTAGTAGAAATCACCTCGCCGGCAACGTGTGGGAGTGGACCTCCACGCCGTTCACCGCGTACCCGAAGTTCAAGCCGCTGAAGATCACGGTGGGCAAGGGAAGCCAGAAGCGCACGCTCGACGGGATCGAGAGCTGGAACGCGAACCAGCGCATCGCGGTCGGTGGCAGCTTCCAGAACGGTGCGCTCGCCTGCCGTGCGACGACGCGCCGCGCCACCGAGCGCATCCAGGCGACCGACTCGCTGGGGTTCCGCATCGCGGCCAGCACCACGCCCGGGGTCGACATCGCATCGGTCGTCCTGAAGGACGACGTGCCGATGGCGGGCCGACCCGACGACGTCGAGTACGACACCACCAAGGCCCAGGCCATGGACCTGTGGCAGTCCGAGCCCGGCACCGCGTCGACCGAGGAAGCGCCGATCGAGAACTACGGCGTCATCACCGGCTACGACTACGTGCTCTTCGTCCCGACCTCCGGCGTGCCGGCCGTCTCGGTCAAGGGCCTGCGCGAACTCTCCGAGGAGAACGGCGCCGTGCAGTTGGGGGTCCTGACCACCACCAAGCCGATGATCGAGCCCGAGTTGGGGCCGGGAACCTACCTGGTCACCTTCCGCGCCAAGGGCGAGGCGCCGGAGGTCCCGGCCTCGAACGGTCCGGGCGTGGTCCAGGACGAGGACGACGAGGACCTGACCCCGGTCGAGCGCCTGCCCGACGGCTGCGCGGTCGGCTACACGGTCATCACGCTCGGCGTCATCGCCTTCGCGCTCGGCCTGATCAAGATGGTCTGGCTCTTCATCGTGTCGCGGAAGGTCAACGCCCAGAAGAAGAACAGCCGACCCGACAAGGGCAATCCGCTCGGTCGCGTGCTCGCCGTCGCGGCGGACAACCCCGAGGCCGATCGCGAGCAGCTCGAGCTCATGCTCGACGAGGTCGTGCTCCGCGAGTCCGGCAAGCTCGAGAGCCTGGTCTGGCTCGTCCGCATCGTCTCGGTCGTCGCCCCGCTGATGTCTTAAATAGTAAATAGCCCTAAATAGGGCGCATGCAAGAGGGACCTTTTAAAGAATTAACTTTGATATTTTACTGACCATCAACATTCTGGGAAAAATCTCCTACAGACTCCTGAGGGTAATTACCAGCTGTAACCATCTTCATACGTGGCTCAGGTGACACACTAGTCACTTGAAATCTGGCAACTGAAACCATCTCTGCCTCTGGTATTGTACATTCAAACAGCCGCATGTAAAATATATCTGTGCCATCTTGATATACATACATATTCTTTCGATTTAAGACATTAAACGGGGCAAGAGCCATCATCAGTGCCTGAAGTCCTCTACTTGTTTGACCTCGTCCTGACTTTAGTTTTTTGTGTAGACTGAAGTGGGTCTCCCAGACAACTGGACAAGAGAAACAACCTGGATTGAACTTCATTTCAGCTGCCAAAATTGTTTTATGATTTTCATCAGCTAGGTCAAGATCCATACTTACGGATCGAGTAGTACCCTCAGAAAGTGTGACCTCACCATCTGTTTCTAAAAGGTTATTACATTTTCTTGTGTCATGCAAGTTTTTCAGGAGCATGTGTCTATTGACAAATTCACACGCGTATTCGACTTTTTTAAGTATTGCTTTTCTAGTTTGTTCGAAGGAGCGGAATTCGATGGGTGTACTTTGAGGGGCTCGGCAATGAAAGAATGAAACAACTGATTTCCCTCGAATCTGCAATAAATCAAGAAGATGTAAATATAACTTAGAAACTTTAAAATAAAAGTATAAAAAGGAATACAAAATTCACATGTTAAACCATGAAAACATTCAGTAAATTGAAAAAGAGAGTCTGAACTAAAAATACGCGTTTTTCTCAAAGTCGAATGATTTTGTGATTTGAAGTACATTCTTTGTGATCTAAAATCCAGACAAACAAGAAAAGCAAATAGTAAAAAATAGTTGGGATAAATATAGCCCTTTATACAATTTATTATGAACTCCCCCACTACTAGCCCGATGGTTTTTCCTTTTTTGAGAATCCATGTTATGTAGTCCGTAATATTTTCCATTTATCATTCAAAAATAGACGTTTCTTTAGCAGCTTGGTCGAGTTAGTTCATTTTATCACATGTTTTCTTCTTGACTGTCTTTATTTCCTTCTTGACTTATAGAATCCGTGTTATGTAGTCCGTAACATCATTCATTTATAGTTCAAAATATACACTTACTTAACTGCTAGATAGAGTTTAATTAATTTTACCACATGTTTTCTTCTTGTTCGTCTTTATTTCCTTATTTTTTTACAGAGTCCGAGGCATATCCATAGCCATTTTCATTTATAAGTTCAAAAATCGATGTTTATCTAACAGCTTGGTCGAGTTTAATTCATTTTATCACATGTTTTCTAAAATTAATTGTCTTTATTTCCTTCTTAACTTAGGGAGTCCGTGTTATGTAGCCCGCAAAATTTTTCCCTTTATAATTCAAAAATACAGATTTATCTGTCGAGTTTAACTCAATTTACCATACGTTTTCTTCTTGATTGTTTTATTTCCTTCTCCTTCTTTACTTAATGAGTCAGTGTTACGCATTCCATAACATTTTTCATTTATCGCAAATAATCAAAACTTACACTTCGTAATTAGAGCTTTAATTTTTGAATTCATTGTAGTTTGTTCAACTTCGAAAACTTTTAATTTTTCCATCAGAAATTCTTCAAATTTTCTTTCCGGGAAACCACGTGTAAATTTCTCTATTAGAAATACCATTCCCGTATTCCAATCTCTCTGCAAAATGAGATGGCCCGATTTAGAAACCCCATGTTAGGAGAGTTGGTTCTCTTCTCTATTTTCTTAGGGCTTAATTTAGACGATACAGACGCGACCGAGGAACTAGCATCCATTCCCTAATGGGACTAACTTTAGAACTGGATTTAGTAGAAGAGTGGTTCGGATAAATATTGTATTTAATATTCAAGGGACAACCGCTTTAATTTATAAGGAAGAAAAGGTCCGATCGCGGATTGGTTCGGGCCGATTGAGTCCCGCTTGGGACCGCATCGGGTTGAGGAACTGGTCGAGTATCCGGAGGGGCGAACCGAGTATGAGATTCGGGCCAATTGGAAGATCGTGGTCGAGAACTACATCGATGTGTATCACCTCTCTCACCTCCATTCCGGGACTTTAAACATGTACGCCCACGCCCGAGCGGAGCATGGATTCGTCGGGCCTCCTTTTGCCTTTCGGGAACCCTTGGCGAGCAGTTACCAGGAGGATTTGGAGGCGAAGGCGCCAACCCCGTTGATTGTCCCGGTAGACGAAGCGGCGGCCTATGTCCCGATGCTGTTTCCCGGCATTGGTTTGGCGGAGAACGAATGCAATTGGGCTACCTTCATCGTGACCCCGTTGGCGCCGGATCGAACGCGCGTCGAGAATCGTGTCCGAGTGAAGAATGCCTCGGCTTGGGAGTTTCAGAAACAGGAGTGGCGCTCGGCGGGGTTTTGGAGCCAGCGGATTCGTCCCAAGTATGAGGGAGGCGAGGGCGAGGACCCGATGGCTTCAGGCGACTTTACCGCTGAGGACATCTTCGCGTGTGAACAGCAACAGAAGGCGCTGGCTAGCCCGTATTTTTCCGTGGGACCGGCTGCGCGCGGGGAATCTCCCGTCTTGGAGCACCAGCAGGTCGTCCTGGACTATCTTGAGTCCGATGCTTAGGCCGCTCGGCCCGTTAGTCGCGGGTAATCTCTCCGACCTTCCGGAATGGTGCTTTGAACGGTTAGCGGTCCGTTGGTAAGAGAATCCGGTAGAATTGGGCGCGTTCGCTGGGCAGGAAGGGAATGCGAACCTGTTGGTTTCCATTGTCGGTCGGGGTGATTTCGGCGTTTGACGCTCCGGGCCAGGGTGTCCATTGGATCAGATCGGAAGACGATTCCGTGGTCCATTGGTCGGCTGTCGCGCCAGTCTGGGTTTCGAATTTGAGAAACCATTGCTGGTTGATTCGCACGATGGATGCACTGTAGCCGTGGGCGGCGACACGCGCTGCAAGCTTCCTGGTCTGGCGCGGGTTCAGCAGGCCGACATCGTCAAAAAACATCACTGCATATTTTTCGCGCCCCAGCGCGCGATGCGCTGCCGCCATGGTGGCGAGATCGGCATCGATCATCTCCGGCGGGAAAAACCGGGTACGTTCCCCACCGGCCTCGCAAAAATTGCAGGTGAAGGGGCAGCCCCGGCTCGATTGCACCACGCCCGTGACCAGCCGGTCCGCCGGATAGAGATCCCAGCGCGGCTGCGGGGAGGCGGCCATATCCGCCTTGCCGCCCCGGTATTCGGGTTTGAGCGCCCCGGCACGCAGATCCGCCGCGAATTCGTCGGCGACGGTCTCGAATTCGCCGATGACAAGGCAATCCGCATGGCCCTCGAACGCCTCGGGCGCGAGCGAGGGATGCGGCCCGCCGATGGCGACCCGCCGGCCCATATCGCGAAACCGCCGGGCGATGCGCAGCGCCCGCGCGGCCTGGGAGACATTCGCGCTGATGGCGATCAGGTCGGCGGGGTCGTCGTAATCGATCTCCTCCACGATTTCATCGCAGAGCCGGATCTCGAAATCGTCGGGCAGCAGCGCGGCCACGGTGGCGATTCCGGCGGCGGCCATCATCGCGACCCGCTCTCCGACGCCGATATCGCAATCCTCGTTCAACCCCTCGCCGCCGAAATCCGGGGCCGGCGCGATCAGGTAAATGCGCATGGGGGCCTGTTCTCCTTATGGGGTTTCGCGGGCGCATGGCGTTCAGGCCGCGCGCGCCTCCTGTGCGATGCGCCGGGTGCGGTCGTCCGCATACCCCTCGTTGAAGGGCGGCGCGGCCATATCCGCCCAGCCCCGGTCGAACATTCCCGTCTTCGACAGGTTGGATATGGTCGCCAGATAGCGGATGAGGATCTCGCTCACGACCCAGCCGATCTCGGGCCGGCTGCGCGACAGGTCGAGCGCCCGGTCGATCGCCGCGGCGGATGCCCTTCTTGTCCCCCAGCGCCTGCACCAGCGCCTGACCCAGCGCGATGCCGGTGTCCTCCACCGTGTGGTGATCGTCGATGTGGTAATCGCCCTTGGCCCGGATGGTCATGTCGATCAGCGAATGGCGCGCCAGCTGGTCCAGCATGTGGTCGAAAAAGCCGACGCCGGTCTGGTTGTCGTAAACCCCGGTGCCGTCGAGGTTGATTTCGACCGAGATATCGGTTTCCGCGGTCTTGCGGGTCACTTTGGCGGTACGCATCAGCGGCTTTTCCTTCGTCATGCTGCAAGAACTTTGGTTCTGCCCCGGCGCTTATAGGGAGGGCAGGGGGGCTGGCTCAAGTGCGGCAATGTGCAAGCAGGGCAATCTGTTGCAGCAATCCCGGTCCCATCCCTGTCTCTTGCGCCCGGATGCGGCGCGTGCGAGCATGGGCGCAAATTCCTGATCAGCCATGAGGGTCTCCCATGTCCACCTGCGTCTTTGTCCAGATCCGCTGCAAGCCCGGCACCACCTACAAGGTGGCCGAAGAGATTGCGCTGCGGGAAATCCACTCCGAACTCTACTCCACCAGCGGCAACTTCGACCTGCTGATGAAGCTCTATATCCCCAGCGGCGAGGATGTGGGCAAGTACATCAACGACCAGCTGCTGCAGATCGAAGGGATTGAGCGGTCGCTGACCACGATGACCTACAAGGTGTTCTGAGGCCACTGGCAGCCAAGAGGCAGACAGCAAAACGCCCCGCAGTGCGGGGCGCTTCTTCTACTACGAACTCACTCGTTCGCTAACTTCGACTCATTAATTCAATATTACGGAGTCGGGTTAGGTACAGAGTTCGGTCCATTGCCATCGTGACCGTAGATCTTCATGTTGGTCTGGGTGATAGCCAGGTTATCCATGGAGATGGTACCGATGTTCTCGCCGCCGATGTTGGTTTCAGCGATGTTAACGTCAGCGATGAACTCAGGAATACCAATTTCCAGGGCTTCAATTCTAAAACCTACTGCGTCATTGGCGCTTTACTGAAAACTGTATGTTTTCAGAAAGCTAACGAAAGCTTATAAGCCGCAGCGGCATAATTTACAACCTTTTTCATGGCTCTGGGGGGGAGAGGATATGCTGACATGGAGTTTTTGTTGTCTTGTCGTTGGACTATTTTAAACAAACTGACTATAAGTTTTCGTTTGGTGCAGTTGGGGAAAAGAGGTTGTTTATGTCAGGGGGAAGGGATAGATGCCATTCGTTAACTTTAGACTCATCAAAAGGTAACTACAACTTTCAATTTTCAATCAAATGAGCCACCTTCGAAGTTTATATGACCACCCCTTACATAAAAACCTTATACGCTTCCGGGGTACAACTTAAAACACTTGCCCCCGGGCTCTGGCAGGTTGTTTTGACTCCAAAGTTTTGGTTATCTGATATTTGAACTACTTCAAAAAATGGCTGCCTCAAAATTCGTATCGGCTCGGTTTAAAGAACCCAGGGCTAGAAGGGGGAGGGGGCTAGTCGCCATCAGATCTCATCTGACTCTTAAAAAGTGAACTAGAAATTTCATTTTCCAATGGAATGAGCTCTCTGAAGTTAATACCAGCATCCCTCCCATAAGAACCATATATTGCCCCAGGGTATAACTTACAATGCCTGCCCTCGGGCCCTGGGGGGTTGTGTCGACCCGGAGTTTTCGTTACTTGATATTCGAGCAATTTCTAAAGAATGGCTCTCTCAAAGTTCTTATCGGATGGGTTTGAAAAAAAGGGTGTAGAGGGGGGCATAGTTGCCCTCCGATCTCTTTTGACTCTTAAAAAGTGAACTAGAACTTTCGATTTCCAATCAAATGAGACCTCTCTGAAGTCTATTCGAGCATTCCTTCCATAAGAACCATATATGCCTCCAGGGCCTAACTTACAAGGCATGCCCCGGGGCCCTGTGTGGTTATGTCGACAATGGAGTTTTTGCAGATCTTTCAACTATTTTTAGCAAAACAGGATGTCGCCGCCACCCTCGAACACCTGGCACTTGCACATCGCGCAGGTGCCGCCGCCGCCACACGCTGAAGGCAGAAAGACCTTCTGCGCCGACAGCACGGACAGCAAGGTGCCGCCAGCTCCGACCTCCGGAGACTGGTCCGGGTCGTCGTTGATGGTGATCTTGACCTTGCCCTTCTGCACCAACATGCCCTCGGCGAACATCAGTACGCCGATGAGCAGAAGGGTGATGACGGTGAGGGCTACGACGCCGATGACGATGTCCATGGGTCGCTCGTCCGCTTACAGCTGAATGCCCGCGAAGGTCATGAAGGCCATCGCGATCAAACCGGTGACGATGAAAGTGATGCCGAGACCGCGCAGTGGCGCCGGCACGTGCGCGGTGCGCAGCTTCTGCCGAATCGCGGCCATCGAAATGATGGCCAGCGCCCAGCCGATGCCCGAGCCGAACCCGAACACAGCGGCCTGCGGCAGCGTGTACTCGCGCTCCTGCATGAACAGCGAGGCACCGAGGATGGCGCAGTTCACGGTGATCAGCGGCAGGAACACCCCCAGGGCGTTGTAGAGCGACGGCACGTACTTATCCAGGGTCATTTCCAGGATCTGCACGATCGCCGCGATCACGCCGATGAAGGTCAGCAGGCCAAGGAAGGACAGGTCGACGTCAGGCAGACCGGCCCAGGCCAGCGCACCGTCCTTGAGGATGTTGGAGTAGATCAGGTTGTTCACCGGCATGGTGATACCCAGCACCACGACCACGGCGATGCCGAGGCCGATGGCGGTTTCCACCTTCTTGGAGATGGCGATGAAGGTACACATGCCGAGGAAGAACGCCAGCGCCATGTTCTCGACGAACACCGCACGGACGAACAGGCTGATGTAATGTTCCATTAATAGGCCTCCTTGCTGGATACCTGAGGCGCCATCTTGTAGGCATTGGACTCGACCTGGTCCTTCTTCCAGCTACGAATGGCCCAGATGAACAGGCCGATCCTAGCAGTCTTTCAGTTAGCTTATTAGAGTTTCAGTTTTTTACAGTTGAGTTAGCAGTTTTAGGAGTTAAAGCGCCAGAGTGTCCTCTCTTTGTCGTGCCTTATATTACGCTGCATCATATTCATCAATTACACCAATGTGAAATATAATCAATTCAGCAATATAGTTAACAAAGATTTAACTGTCATAATAAAAAGGTAATTATACAATTAATTGACTAACATTAATTATTATTAGTTTAGCTTAATTAATAAAATAGCATTCTTAAAATTCGTGACCTGAGGGCAAAATTATCCTATTCCGTAAATAGTCAAAATTTGAATAATTTTCTGCCATTTAGTTTTTTTTTGTTTTTTTTTTCCTTGTCGTTCAAAGTACCCATGTGGTATCTTTGTAGAATCCTAAACAACAGTCCTGTTGTTGTAAATAAGTCCTGGTTGAACTTCCCTGAAGTAATGATGCTAGGACTGTCTTTAAAAGGTTTTAGTTTTAAAGATCGTATTTTAATGTGAGCTTATTTTATATATTTTTTTTTTCTTGTCGCAGAGGACGGCCCTTGGATATAGGGTAAAAATATTTATTTGAAGTTCGCATTGCATTGTCTTTTAAAAAAAAATCCCAATCGTTCTACTTGTTATTTATCATGGAAAAGCAGTGCGGTCTTCGTCACTATTCTGTAGGATCCTCTGTTGCTTAGCGACAAAAAATTCAGTTTTGTTCTAATCAACAGGTCAGCACTTTTCCTCCGATTGAAATTATTCTACCTATCTTATTTGTTTTCACTATTACTAGAGACTAAAGAAAAAGAATGAAACTGAATCAAGCAGTAAAAAAAATATGGGGCGTTAAGAAAAAGGCTCGAAATATTTAATTACGTTTTTCCAGCACTGAGTTTTCGAGCAGTGGGACTATTTAACACTTTGGTCACGAATTAATTGATATTGATATACTTCTGCAACAATAAAGACAAGGTCCTTACCTTTACTCGACCTAGGTGGAGGCGTTGGGGAGGGGACAACCTCTTTCATATACGGAGTAATTTCTGTTCATTTTAAGTTTTAATGTCGCTCCTTACTTGCAGTTAAAAAATCTTGTTATTGTTATTTTATTTAATAAGAAACACGTTGAATTTAAACACATACAAAGCGCATGCACAAAAAAAATAATGTTTCATAGAGTTTGTTTTGGTAATTTTCGGTTTTTCTGTTCTTGTATTGTTTTTTCACTTCCTGTAGTTATAATTTTTATTTTGATGTGCTTTCATGCTTAAAATGCTAATGTTTGGATTTAAAATAACTTTGAAAATTAGTATAGTTTTGCACGAGACTAACTTAGATTTTTGTGATAAATACTACTTTGTTTGCGCTGACAGTATCTCAAATTTGCCTCTGACTCTTAACTACCTAATTTTGAAAATTTTTTTCAAACAGAAAAGGCCTAATACATGTGACGTCTTTGCGTGAACATAAAGGAAAAAATACTTTTCTAAAACGAAAAAGCATTCTAAAATTCCGTTCGTAGTAATTCTTCGTAGTTCTGTTGGGCCTGAATATTATAGCTGCATAGTTCTCTTTGACCTGGAAATGGTATAACCAAAAAACACAGCGTTCAAAATAACTTTTTTTAAACTTAGTTTGTTATTCACGTTAAAGATTATTATACATATATAACATACAATGTGGCAGCAATAGCTGGGACTTCTGTAATGAGTCTAGGTCTATCAAAACCGTTTTGTGAATTTATTTGAATCAAAGAACTGTCAATTCCGATATTATAGAATACGCTTGTGATAAGGTTCATTTGAAAGGAGTTGCTGACGTATCAAATAGTGCCATTCAGTGATACAGAATTGTTGACTGCACTGTGGTGGCTTTAGTTTTGCATGTCTGAAAATATTGGGATTTTGTTTGATGAGTACATCTACTTACTATTATCAGTGGACATGATAGAAATATGCAGTTCATCATCAGAATCATCTGTAAGGTCTGGAAATATAGACGATCGCCTTCTCTGGAATCTTTCAGTCGAAATTGAAAAGATAGGAGAAAATAAGGCTGCGGAAAGCGTTTCAGCCCCCAACAATATTACGTATCTCTTGGTTACTGGATTAAATAGAAATCAATGGCATTCAGAAGCAGAGCAAATCCTCCACTGATACACAATACCAGAGCAGTAAAGGGCAAGAGTGAAACAAGTAATGTATTGATAAACAAAGAACATAGACGAGGATTCTTTGCGTAGTAAATGTAATGTACACAGATACTCGTGACTATCTTGGTAGGAAATCACACAAACACACACACACACACACACACACACACACACTGTGGCGACTTTCACAAAGATTTCACTACTGAAGAAAGCTCTGTAGCAAAAACAAAGTAACTGCTAACAGACGTATCTGAGCAACTACAAAATTTTCTGGATAGGGTTAGGATATTTCTGAGCTTCTTTTCCTCCGGCGAAATGCAGACTGCTATTATTGGTGTGTTGGTTGACATTCAGCTCCGTATAACCCTCGCGAGAATAAGCTCTAACCCAGCGCTGACATTTCTGTCGATTTCTGCCTGGCTTGGGAAAAGCGATAAAAAGCCCACTTCTTTCATTTCATCCCGATCAAAGTGTCTTCAGTAACTGACACACTTACCGTAGCAGTAGTGCTTGTTGACCATGGCTATGAAACTTGGAATCTTAAAGAATATTCAACACACAAGAAGATAACACGACTGACGCTGCGCACGATTGCTTTGTTTTGAAGTCAATTCTTGCCCGGTGTTTCAGATCTCGAGTGATGTAAAATCTATTTTTAGAAACAACGGCTTAAATGGGTTTGTGCTATTGAGGGCATCTACCAGTATTTTAGGTGGCATTTTTATCCACTGGTGAAATGTAAAGGAATTGGAGACTCCATTTGTCCAAGTTTCCACTCCTTGTGGCGTCTTAAAAGTGCGAGCCCTGGGCCAAAAAAGTTTGCGGGGGCGCTTTGACCCTACTTTTCATACCGAGCCAAAAGTTACTTTTACGCTGGTGCAGCCTATGAAGATAAAGAGCACACCCGCCCGAGCTTTGTAAAAATTTAATGATGACCAACGTTTTAGAAATAATGCATTAGTCCGGGCTTTTCCTTTTCAATACTTTGGCAAGAAAGCTAGTGAGCCTACTCTTAGCACAAGCTGTCGTGTACGTGAGTGACAATGGCCATCTAGCACAGAGAAAAGTGTCGAAAGAAGAGTGTGGGCGGCTAAGCAGGACGAAGACAAGCCATGTCCTGGGGGCTGCACTATCTCCTAGTCAACTTGACACAGTTCAAATTATAAACACGAATTTGAAGTGCACAACCAGTTGACAATTTCGTTAGCAGAGTACTGCTTGTCAAGCGTAATTAATGTATCAACGCCTTGTAGTTATCAGAAATGAGCAAGCTCAACATAATGCTAGGCCAAATTTGCGTCCATTTATGCAGGGATGGCATCGACAGGGTCTGTACATTTTCTAGACCTTGCAAACAAAATACGGGCAAGTTTTCACCGTTTCTAATCATCTAGCTGTATTCTACAATTCCATGAGGGCTGTTCATCAACATTCCATCAAGCAGAATTTGGCGACCGTTGACAATATGAGCTTACGTACATCATGATGGAATGTGCCATGATAATGATGGCAAGCCAGCACGAGCCTCAAAGCCTGCCCGGTGCTATTAAAGCTTTTAGACAAAGGCAGCATCATGTACTTTACAACTAATCAAAATTTCAGCTATTTCAACAAAGCAGACAGCCAGACCTTGCAAAAAGCTGCTCACTGCAGGCTCTTTCTTGCTTGCGTATTGCTACATTGTCCCTTCCTGCTCTTGGCAGATTGCTTCAATCACGGTGCACGTAAACAGGCCGAGTAGAGATTGACTGCTGCTTTTCCAAGATTTGGGGGCCTGCATGATGGGATGCACATGAACTAGAAACTATCTCACTTCATAATTGCCAGAACAATCTACCACAGTAAGAACAAGACAGTGCAAAACTAATCCCCAAGGGAAGCTGTAACACAATCAAGAGTGACATCTATCCATCTATCTATCTATCTATCTATCTATCTTTAGATTGTTCAACGCTCCCTAGTCTTGATTTTTGCCACTCTTCGAAATTCAGAAAAATGACATTGTTTACGCCGTTAATATACTACCAAATCAGGTTATGAGCAAGGAGGAGCTTTATATTTGTATCTAGAGCTCTTTATTTTGTTATAATACATGGAATTTACGTTGTAATTTTGATCTTTAGAATGTGAGTCAAGACAAAGGAGCACATCGAAGAAATCCCACTTCTTCTGATGCGTTTTAAAAAAGGTTTTATTTCCGAAAACTAGAGTTTTCGAAGACCTGAACCATGGCAATTCCAACAAAATTCCACTAAGATTCATTATCCATATCCAGGGAAAAGTGAAAATAGCAGGCCTGAACATTCGCGAGTAATCAATAATGTCAAGTAGGGTTAGCGAATCTTTCAAGTTCTTATAAAATTTGAGGTAAAAACAGATTTTCTATTTGATATGTTATATACCAGTCAAATGTATATCAGATTGTTAGCCTTATTGAAGTGAAGTCGAAACAAACAAAAAACTCGAGTTTGGAAATCATGGGGCGACTTTAGGGGCATTTTAGTAAATTTTGCTGGAGTAGAGATAAAGGAGCATGACTGATCTAACACAACATACCCCTCTGCCAAGTACACTTTAAGCAGTAAACTAGACTTTCTGGTGTTAAATGAGTGTACTTAATGGCCAAATGGAAACAACGTGTATTTTATGTTCAAAAATGTGGTATAGGGCACAGCAGGGGGTGCTTTTGTATTGCTGGATCCACAAATTACCTATCTAAAATATTTAAGTGTACTGCCCCTGTAAATCGGTCAGTTGTCAATAATCCTAATCTATACCATTAGCAAGTACGATTCCACTGACTAGAGGGTGAAATAATGGAGAATATAGTCCACCGGCTACTCGCCCGAGCCTTCCCGGGGACCCGGACCAACTCCGAGGCTGCTGCGAAGCTGAATCTCGTCATGAGCGTCCTTGGCCGTGGGCCGCGCACTGTGCGCTTCGTGCCGGAAACGAAGGCCGAGGCACGGCTGCTGCGACTCGGTCGCTGGGTCGGTGGCAAGCTGCTGCTGTTCGACATGGGATACTTCAGCTACCAGGCCTTCGACTGTATCGAGCGAGAGGGCGGTTACTTCATCACTCGGCTGAAGAACAACGCCGATCCGCTTCTGGTCCGCCCGCTCCGTCTCTGGCGTGGAGTGAGCATCCCTATCGATGGATGCCGGCTTCGGGAGGTCATCGGTCGACTTCAGAGGCAGGCTCTCGATGCCGAAGCGGAAGTCCGTTTCTCGCGTCGACGCTACCGTGGACGGCGCTCCGGTGCACTGCGGACTTTCCGTCTCGTCGCGGTCCGTAACGTCGACAGCGGACGCTACCACATCTACATCACCAACATCCCCCACGAATGGCTTGACGCCGACCAGATCGCCGAGACCTACCGGGCTCGTTGGGAAATCGAACTGGTGTTCAAGGAGCTCAAGTCTCACTTCCGGCTGGACCAACTCCCAAGCAGCAAGCGCTCCGTCGTCACAGCGCTCGTCTACGCCTCGTTGTTGTCTCTCGTACTCAGCCGGGTATTCCTCAACGAACTCGTCCGTTCTTCCCCCGAGCTCGCACATCGATTCCGGAGGCGACGATGGACCGCCGCCTTCGAGGCCTTCGCCCCGGTTCTCCTGCAAGAGCTCGTCGCACCCGGGCGTGGCCACCTGAGGCGTGCCCGTGACCTTCGTGCAGTCCTGCTTTGCCAGGCCCTCGACCCCAACGCCTCCCGCATCGACTTGCTCCAGGCCTTGGCCCTCGCCCCGTGAGTTACCTAGACCACCGGAAACCCTACAAATACGGACCTTCTGCGCCCTTTTCGTCTTCTTAACCGATCACGAGTGCTTTCAATCACCCTCCAGATTTTGCTACCATAAATGAATTTTAGCATAGGACGCCCTAGTTAAGCCACTGCTGTCAAACTTGAAGTGGTAAGGCTATGTGATGGAATATCAGATTTATGAGAATTAAGTACTAACTTGAAACCTAACATTTCGACTTATTTCACAGAGATTCTCACTTTCTTGTTCAGCATAGAACATTGGATTTACGATGTTAACCTAGTGTTTTTCACTTGATTCAACGCCATCATCAGAAGTTCAAAGTGATTTGAACGCAGTGATTAACGCAGAATTTATAATTTTTTTTAGTTTTGGCCAATCTTCTGACATTTATAGTTCATGACAACCAGGCTCTGTTTTTCAAGAGAGAACATCAGATTTATGAGTTTAAAGTAATATATCGACCAGATCTAGGCCTATCATCACTCTGTTTTTTTTAATAAAATATCAAGGAACAACTTTTGTTTAGTATATACATAAAACTAGTATATAGCCTTTAACCACAGACATATCATTTCATTGTTTTGTCATGGGACACAGAAGGTAAGATTTAGTAGACTTGACAAGTTTCAACATAATCCATGTCCATTTTCAGAATCCAATTTTTTCATTACACATGGAATATCAGATTTAGTAGACTTATCCAAAATACAGAGCATTTAATGTATATAATATTTAAATTATATATTAGAAATCACTAGAGTCTCAGTGCTATCTATCATAAAATACTTATTTCCTTGGTAAAACAGGTTTTCAATCAAATTTGCAGACCAGATTTTGAGTATTGGCTGATAGTTTAGCTGAATTTAAGGAAGAAAAGCCATCTACAGAATATGTAGGTCAATTATGTATAAAAAGAATTACCATTAAATAAAGGCTATTTAAGTTGACAATTCACTGTAAAATGTATTTTTTTGTAAAACAAGAGCCATCAACAGCATGGGCACGCCCCAGGAAACTCTTGCAACCTAGCTTGTGTTATTCCACAACACTGTTACTTGCATACACTAGATGCGTACATTCCATGGTGCACAAAGCATTCATAATAGGCTAATGAGGCATATTTGACATAGTTTTCATACACTAGATGCGTACATTCCATGGCGAAAAAAACGTTCATGATAGGCCAATAAGGCATATTTGACATATTTTGCATACATCAGATGCGTACATTCTATGGCGCACAAAGCGTTCAAAATAGGCTAATAAGGCATATTTGACATAGTTTCCATACACTAGATGCGTCTATTCCATGGTGCACAAAGCGTTCATAATAGGCTAATGAGGCATATTTGACATAGTTTGCATACATTAGATGCGTACATTCCAAGGCACACGAAACGTTCATAATATGCTAATGAGGCATATCTGACATAGTTTGCACACACTAGATGTGTTCATTCCATGGTGCACAAAGCGTTCAAAATAGGCTAATCAGGCATATTTGACATAGTTTGCATACACTGGATCCGTACATTCCATGGTGCACAAAGCGTTCAAAATAGGCTAATAAGGTAATTTGACATAGTTTGCATACACTAGATACGTACATTCCATGGTGCACAAAGCATTCATAATAGGCTTATGAGGCATATTTGACATAGTTTGCATACTCTGGATTCGTACATTCCATGGCGCATAAAGCGCTTATAATAGGCTAATGAGGCATATTTGACATGGTTTCCATATACCGGATGCGTACATTCCATGGCGCACAAAGCGTTCATAATAGGCTAATAAGGCATATTTAACATAGTTTGCATATATTACATGCGTACATTCCATGGTGCACAAAGCGTTCAAAATAGGCTAATAAAGCATATTTGACATAGTTTGCATACACTAGATGTGTACATTCCATGGTGTACAAAACGTTCAAAATAGGCTAATAAAGCATATTTGACATAGTTTGCATACACTAAATGCGTACATTCCATGGTGCACAAAGTGTTCATAATTGGCTAATGGGGAATATATGACATAGTTTGCATACAGGGCCGAGGCGCGGGCGCTGCTGGCGGGGTTCCACGCGCGCGAGCCGCTGCGCGTCGGCATGAGCCGGGAGGAGGTGCGCAGCCGCATCTTCGCCTCGACCGGCGTCGAGATGTCGCGCTTCCTGCTGGAGTCGATGGAGCGCGATGGCGAGCTGCGCTTCGAGCGCGACGAGGTGGCGCTGGCAGAGCACGAGGTCCGGCTCGACGAGCGCGACGCCTCCGACCGGGATCGGCTGTGCTCCGCGTTCGAGTCCCAGGGCCTCAATCCCGACTCGGTCGAGCAGGTGCTACAGTCAACGGGAATGGAGCCGGATCGAGCCGAGAGGCTGCTCCATCTACTGGTGCGCGAGGGGCGCCTCGTCCGCATCCCCAACGGCCGCATCGTGCCTGCGCAGGCGGTCGACCAGCTCGTCGAGCGCCTCCGGCGCCACGGCGCCGAGCACGACTGGATCGACGTCGCGGTGTTCAAGGAGCTGTCGGGGACGACCCGCAGGAACGCCATCCCGCTGCTGGAGCACCTCGACGCGATCCGGGTCACCAGCCGACAGGGCGACCGCCGGCGGATCCTGCCGGCGGACTGACCGTCCGTCGTCGGACATCGAAACTGGGAGACGTTCCATGCTGGGCGGTCTGAGCTTCTGGGAGCTGTCGATCATCCTCCTCATCGGCGTCGTGCTGTTCGGAGCCCGCCGGCTGCCCCAGATCGGAAAGGGACTGGGCGAGGGGATCCTCAACTTCCGCCAGGCCTTGCGCGGAGACCCCTCGGACAAACCGGTCAAGACGGAATCCGAGCCGAGCGATAAGTCCACCTAGGAGCCGGTTCCGGGGGCGCGGGGTGCGTCTCCGCCGTCCGCCGGCTCCCCCGGGTGGACTGTGCAGCGGAGCTCGGCAGCCTGGCGCGCTCTGGTCGACATGCCGTCTCCGGCACCGGCCGCTCCCTCGCCCCGGCACTGGATCGCGCGGACCGCCCTGGCGCCGGCCGGCGCGATCCTGCTCGACTTACCTGCTTAGACCACTATGGCTTAGATCCTGCACACAGTTACACAAGTCCTGGGCTCGCATGGCAGGCTGCCTTACTCAAAACAGATATAGAGTTAGATCTATTCACCGACCCAGACATGTACCTGTTTATAGAGCGTCGAATCCGAGGTGGTGTGTCCATGATCTCTCACCGCTATGCATCAGCAAACAATCCTTACATACCCCAGTACAATCCCAACCTTCCTCGCTACTACCTAATCTACCTTGGTGCTAACAATCTCTATGGATGGGCAATGTCTCAATCACTTACAACTGGTGACTGCACTTGGCTGTCAGAAGAAGAAGTAGCCGATTTTAAGATCGATGATGTGGATGATGAAGATGACACAGGCGACATCTTAGAAGTCGACCTGGATTACCCTGCTTCACTACATGACCTCCACAGGGACTATCCATTAGCACCTGATCCACTGAACATCACCTCGGATCTCCTTTCCCCATATCAAAAGAGCTTAGAAGAACATCTTCAGCTGAAAAGTTCCACAACCAACACAAAACTCACTCCTAATCTTCTCAACAAGCGTAACTATATAATCCACTACCGCACACTCAAGTGTTATCTTCGTCATGGACTTCACTTAAAAAGAGATCCACAAGATCCTTGCATTTCCCCAAGAACCTTGGCTACGTCCCTACATCGATTTCAACACTGCCATGCGAGCTCAAGCTCGAAATCCCTTTGAAAAAGACTTCTTTAAGTTAATGAACAATGCGGCATTTGGAAAAACAATGGAAAACCTAAGAAACCATAAAAATATCGAACTTGTTAAAAACAGCACGCGATTAAAGAAACTAACTGTCAAACCTACCTTCAAGTTCTTAAAAATATTCACCCCATCTCTAGTTGCAGTCAACCTTCGCAAGACCTCACTACTACTCAATCGACCTATCTACCTTGGATTCACCATCTTAGATCTTTCGAAAGTACTGATGTACGACTTTCACTATGTCCAATGATCTTTCGAATGTTCTTATAAATGTTCCTTCACATCCTCCCCTGACTCTTGTCCTGTATCCTCAAATGTTTCTCTCGGGGATGGAGCTGGATCTTCCTCTGGGTTTTTCTCTGGATTTCCCTCTGAATGTTCATCTTTAGGTTCCTCCAGATGTTCCTTTGGATGTTCCTCTGAATGTTCCTCTAGATGTTTTTCGGATGTTCCATTCGATGTTCCTCTTAATACCCACCTTGTCCATAAGCAGCTTCTACCGGTGTCACTCGTTTGTATCCCCATCTGGCCGATCGCCAGCATATTGTTCTGGGCCATCCTCGACTGGCTCTGCAACTGGATGTTGACTTTCCCCTCGCAAGTTCTTCACGGAACTTTGCGTCTGGTCATGCCGATGGGTACTCTTCGTCTAGCCGCGCATCTAGTGGTTCATTTAGAAGCTCCTCTCGATACTCGTCTGGACGCCTGTAACTGAATGATGGTCCCGATTAATCACCGAATGTTTGGCAGATCATGCACAGGAACTTGGGTGACCTCTTTGGTAAACCACTATTTCTAACTTCCGCTTGTAACTATTGTTGTCACCGAGTAGTCCTCTTCCGCATTATCTTTGATAGTCTTCCTTGTGATTTGCTAGATTTTCTAAGGAAAAAGACTTCACACAATGCTTACCACATAGTCAGCATCTTCAATATTACTCTTGCACATACGCAACTCACAATTATTCACAAGTAAGAGGAAGTAGCACATATATAACAAACATACAGCCATGGTGCCAGAAAGTCACACTAAAAGCGTAATTCCTTACAGTCACCTCACTGTGAAGTACAACAGGTTCTTACAGACAATGACATCAAATAGTAAGACAGGACAAGCAAAGAGTAAAGCAGGACAAACAAACAATTAAGGACAGAGACAAGAAGAAGACTTGCTACTTCTTGGACAAACGTTGTGCTATAGCTAGCTACATAGGGCAAGAGAAACACTTGTTGATGAGCTTTAAAGGCTGGTTCTTTCATTTTTCTTAGATGGTTCAAGCACTTGATACAGAATGGCTTAAAGTCTGTGCAGCAAGATTAACCTTCATTTTGTGGTTCTGGAAGAATACATGCCTTAATGCCAATTTAACACCCAGATGTAAAATGTCCTTCCTCTGCAAGTTGTAGGACCACTTTATTTTGGATCCACCTGCAGTTTGAAAGATCCTCATGTCACCCAGAGTATTTTTTGTCATTTTAAGATGTGTCGTACATCGAGGATGATATAAAGCTTTTTATTTGGATTCATTGGGTGTTTAAAAGACCTGTCAAGATTTGTAATATTACAGCCCAACTTTTTAGCAGCAGAAAGATTGGAAGCTGCACCATAAAAAATGATTGCATGAGTTTGCATTGTGGACTCTTCTAGCACAATGCTGGCCTCTTTGATCAGCTGTGTCAAGACGTCAGAATTAACAGTGTTGGTGAAGAAGTAACCAATTGGGTGATGCCATGGTTTCATGAGTCCTCCAGCCATAAGAACCAGGGCATTTGGAGCCATTGTATCACTAGCTTCAGCAATTATGTGACCAGAGAAACATTTATTTTTTTGATCCCATACAGTTTCTTTTCTTATTGACATCTCATCAATAATCACTACACAATCTCTTCCGGTAGTTTCTCCTCTCTCTTCTTAATATTTAAATATCTCAGATAAAAATCCAGGCTCACACTTAATATTTGAGGCCCATGACCTGATTGTTGATGGCCCTGGGAGCTTAAGCGCTTTGTGTACGAACTGATAGGCACTTGGGTTGTACAGTAGAAGTGCAAAGAGATTGGTAGATTTCAGATGGTAGTTTTAATGGTTAAGTTATTTGCTGCATTTGCAATGTGTTATTATGAGCTATTAATCTAATCATAGACTGTGTCATTTGGCAAATAGTTTGTGTCACTTATTGTGCTTTTATTTTGATAAGTGGAAAGACCCAAGAGAACATAATAACCTTGCTTGAGAAGAGGGGTGAGAGAGTTGTTTGCAAGAGCCGTGGTACCCGCCGGGCTTGCCTCTTAAATTGCGGGGACAAGGTAGGCAGCCTCCAACGCTTCCCTTACTTCTCTCGCAAGTGAACCTTCAATATGTTTTCAGACTTTACATCTATATGTTTTGAAGGAGTGACCTTTGGGAGAATATAAGCAATTACGCTACGATAAAGTTGGGAGAAGAAAAATAAGCAGAAGAGGGGTGAGAGAGTTGTTTGCAAGAGCCGTGGTACCCGCCGGGCTTGCCTCTTAAATTGCGGGGACAAGGTACAGCCTCCAACGTTTCCTTTACTTCTCTTGCAAGTGAAGTTTTTTTCTTCACTTCATACTTTTTGCGGTTTATTTTTTGCCACCTTAAAATGCCAAAGTTTAGGCAGTTCGACTTGGTTTTAGTCCACTTTGCAGGATATCCTCTCTGGCCATCAAGAATAATGAAAGTTACAACTGAGGGTGACGGAGATTCCAAATACCTTGTTTTCTGCTACGGTCAGCATAGTGAATATATAGTCGCTGAGTCAAATATCACGTCCGAAAAGGCTAAATTTCAACAGGCCTCAAAAAACAAATCAAAAGGAGTAGATAAAGCTTTCGCTGAGCTAGAGTCGATGCCCGATATATATCGTAGAAGTAAGACTTTTGCCGCTATGAATCTTACTCTGGCTGACCCTGAACCTGCGACTTCAGGTCTACTTGGCCAAGTGGCTACGGTGCAGGCTGAGTTGGAAAAAACGAAGTTGAGTCTAAAAAATGATATAGCCCGTAAAGTAGCAGAAATGGCTACTGGTGGTGGCTCTGTGGATACAATTGTCAGCGAAGTGTACGACTCTATTGCGGTTGAATATAATCCTAAATTTGAAAAGCTTGAAAAATCACTCAAAACCCTAAAAACACTTATTGAAAATCTTGAGGAGCGCGTTAATCGCATAGAGATGAGGCTTGATGATTATGACCAAGAAGTTCTGCTTAAAAACAAATATTCGTGTTTAGAATAATATAGAGAGTCTATCATGATATTTTTGCGAAGTGTATTGTATGTGAAAGAGTTTTTCTTAAAAATACTCTAAAGGATCCGATTCAGTCTTGTCTGCAAGAACATCTGAAACTTCAAGTTTTGCACCATAGCAAGGAAGATGTTCCCACACACGAATATGAATAAATTTTCCCCCGCCAACATCTACCTACAAAAAAATTAAGAAATATCATCAAATATCTGCCTATTACTCGACTACCAATTTGTAGAAAACAACTGTTTAGCAAACCAATTAGTTACAGTAATATACTAGTGCTTGCTTAAAGGCTTTTCCAATAATTAAATGGTAAATTCGTATCTCCACTTTAATAGAATCAATTACGTTATTAATCTATTAAGTTAGGAAGAGGAGTGAGAACTACGTAGGCCCCGGATAACACATAACACAATAATGCTGGGAAGTAGCGAAGCCTGGATCTAAGCCAGAGCGTGATATCAGGTACGTACACACCAACATTGGTGTGCTAATACGAATCTGCTGTAAACTACATGAACCATTTATTCTTTCCTCGATATTTAATAGCCTTGGTTTATTTATGTCCATGTTTATTTATAACTATTGGTATAGTTTGTTTGAATTTGTATCTTTGTTGGTGCCTTTAAACTCCCGTTACTTGGCTCCAAATCTATGAAAATACGAATCCTTAATAAATAGAATTGGAATCAGAAAGTGTATATGATTTAGTTTCACGACAAACTCTGTATTTTGACATGGCATTTAACAGAATAACCTTGAAGCGACGGGGTCGTTATGAAAGGAAACTTTAAAAAGTTCGTAAAAGTTGGCTTTACCCAAAATAGAATACCGTTAGCACGATGAGGATTTCAGGAAACAGCACACTCAGCAAGGGTTACTGAACCGATACCTTTCTGACAGTCACGGGCCTTGGCTTGGGGTTTTCCTGTTTGCTTGTTGCTTTTCAATTTCAAGATCAAAATGGTAGGTTGAACAAGTATTCATAATAAACGTGAGCTCTGAAGCATAGGTTCGTTTTGCTCAAGAACGACTGGATTTATAGAGATTGTTTAGAATGTTAGGTGGAACCACGTTGCCTGGTCAAAAGGGTAATTTGATATTCTCTCTAGTTCTGCTGTTTTCGACCATTTTCCAGCGTCGTCTGTCCGCTGGGGAGAAGAGCTTTTAAAGGTTAAGACTACTTATCTGTCTGTCCTAATACAAAGTTCAACTCTAATCCACGTGATTATGAGGTGATGCATGTTGGCTTAAGCCAGTTTTGCTAGCAGGAGATGGCTTAGGATTAGCCAATGAGGTCTTAACGAGGATGTATGCTGCTGTTCTTTATAAATGGTATTACCTTTTACACACAAGGAAGTTAGATGATGTGATAGAAGCTACGTTCATCGCAACATCTCCGGCAGGAAGAGCGTCTGACAATGGCATTCAATTAAAGATACCGCTTGTTGTTTATTGTGCCTGTCAATGGTACCTAGTAATTTAAAACCCAGTTAGATGTTGCAAATGATCATGTTTGTCATTACAAGGCTTCCTCGGTCATGAGGTGTTGATGACAAGAGGGTTTGCCGCTTTGACAATTAGGTCTCATTAGTAGACCTACTTTGCATAATTGTCTTCTTAAGGCCACCTTCTCTTACGCCGATCAGCACGGTTCTCACAAAATTACATGCAATGTCAATTTATAACTTCAGCTAGCTCTTTCCTTTGAAGCCCAAAAAGTCATACCGACCCTATTTAAAATAGAGCAGAAATGTCTCTAATAAGTTAAAAAACCAAAGCTAGTAACTGGCTCAAAGACACATATTAACAGAGCTATGGGAATTCCACTTCTGGTAAGTATCTGCTAAGCTTCTAGGGAATTGCAAAAGGCACTATCTTCTTTCCAGCAGACATTGTTAGTTTATAATTTTAAATAAATGAGTTTATGAAATACACCATAGCAGTTTATGGGGTCATGTTTTTGAATGCCTTGAACCCGATCTTCCTTAGTCCTTCTGTACTTCTCTGAGTTGCTGTGATAATGTTACTAGTCTCTAGCATGCATCAACAGCTCTCCATTTTTTCATCCAGTTTTTATTTCTGGGAGATATGAACATATGATGTAATCATTTGAGTATCTCAACATGAGAGTAGTTCTTACTTTCCCACTTCCGTACCCCCCTACAATAAATGGAATTGGCAACTCAAGTGCTCCACCATTTTTGTACAATGAAGAGGAGTCATTCCACGAAAATGTCAACCAGGTAGCCAATTTCAGAATTTCATTTTTTCATTCATAAACCTATTATGGTAAAGTGATCCACAAGATCTTGAAATTTTATAATATTATAAAACAAAACTTCTAACCTTTTAGGATTTCTGGAAAACCATTTGACAGTTATGGTAAAATATGATGAATTTTAAAGCTCATACAGTACATTGAATACCACATCATTTATTTCAGCCTTTTAGATGAATGACATCTCACTGTCTGCATCATACATATGCATTGATGTGTAATGCTTAACAAAACGCTGAAAACTTAAGAAGTTTTGCAGTGGGTACCCAAGAATAAGGATAATAATCTTACACTAAAAACAATGTCACACGTAATGTTTGAGAGACAAAAGTTTACATACAAGTTACACCCCAGCAGATTATAGGGAGAGGCTTTGTAATCTCTGTATGCTACTTAATATTAAAGAAATTATGCACATTTTTCCTAACTTGTATAATCTATTTGGTAAATATAGTCTCTGAAGTTCAGTCACACACGTAATGCTACTTGGCTGAGTGGATTACACTGAAGAGGAGAAAGTGTCTCAGATGCAAATATGTTTGTGAATAGGCAAATTTAAGTATATTTTTTGTTGTTGTTTATTATTTTGTATTATTGATCATGCAATGAATTACAGTTGTGAGTACCAAAATAGAGTGCCCTCTGGTTCAGGGAGAGTGTTACTTTAACGATTGAATCGTAATTTACTCGTAGTAATAATACTTTTAAACTCTACGCGTATTTCAAAAGAACCCTGTGAAAAAGATGGACAGCAAATGGAACAGTCAATTCGCAGACAACCATCATGTCTGCAACTAAGGTTAAAGTACTACTAGATTCTACGGGATTTAGAAGCGCTTTTAACTTGTGCTTTGTAAGGTCAAAGGTCGATCGCAGTCGGAGGCAATAAGAATGCTCCTCTTTCGTTATTTCTACCACTAAAAATGATAGAGATGGGTGCCACCTTTCGATCTCAGGTTAATTTTTCTGATCACTTCTCCCAGCATTGCTTGTACCAATTTGATCGACCACACTGTGTGAGGTCTTTCAATCAAAGACCCCTGATCTGCAGTGGGCCCGACATTGAAATTACCCTAAATAAACAGAAAACCACCAAACAGGCTGCCTAATAAATAAAGGGCAACTGGGGTGTCCAAGGGCGACACCCCTCAATTTGTGCTAACGGGCAGAGAAGCAAGCCATGAGGCAGACTCAAACGCCCAGTAGGACCCCCTCTCACGGACCATGGACAGCACCTGCCATCAATGTGTCATCAATGAGAACAGATACAACACATGATCCTAGCCAGATGAACGAGAAGCATCCAATCTCGGCACCACTATATCAAATCGAACCCCAGCCGCTCAAAATCTGTAACGTAAGTCCAATATCACTTGCCAACCGTGCCATCATTTATGATTGCCAATTTTAACGCAGGCGCAGTACGGAGGAGGAATATGAACAAAGAAAACTAGATTGCTAGTCGATGAAGGTACCTTCTCGACATTTCAGCATAACAATACATTTGATTAGGGTGATCACAAACAAACGGTTGCTTTTACAGGACTATCTATCATGCTTCCCCAAATTGTGACTGAACCACCACCAATACAAACAAAAAGAGTGGTTGCGAATAATTGTAAATGTCAGGGTTTTCAAAACATGCGCATCCTTCTACAGGGACACAATATTTGAAATATAGAATTGCCCCAGCAATTATTGTAATTGTTTGTTATTCCCCTTTTAGTCGAGATAATCAACCTGCCGTAGGAAGGATATGTTAATCATTGTGCAGGATAAACGTGGCCTTTTAACTAGATTCCTTAAGCCCTCCTCAATACTTTCCCATTTCCATTTGCATGTAGCATACAATCCCTTTTCGGACATTAAGGTATACCGAAACGCTGTAAAGAAATTTGGAAACCCATTCCACATACTGCAAACGTAAAGAGGGCAAGTAAACGAGACTGCCAATTCAGAGTAGAATTGGTCAATTAAGACACAATTTACGGGATAGCATTTGCCACAATCGTCACAGTACACCCAATAAATCTCTTTCTCCAGATCATCCAACTGATACAAACCATACGCGTGACAGTTGTTCGAAAATCCAGTTAATTCGGATTTGGAAAAAAGTAAACTCACTAACAATTTTTGGCGTAATCGTTTTTTTCTTTGGGAGTCAACTCTTGCCAAGATAGGCAGAATTTCTTTCCTAGTTCTGACATGTTGTTGCAACTTGGGAGCACTTTGGAATAAAATTGTCTTTTGGAGACAGAATATCCCATTGAGGATGGTTTTCACCGCGTGGCAATTTCCTTCTGAGATGTCATATTAAAATGAATAACCAGGCACTGGTACAAATGGGTGTGCTTTGGGGTTGTATTTTGATTCTTACTCCATTTTTTTCGACTTTCAAAACATTACCACTGTCCTTTACAAGTTCAGTGTCACTGTTCAGCTGTTTTTCAATTTCTGTAAGTACCTTGCTCTTTGTTTCTCAAACTTGGTACAGGACTCATTATCTGCAACAGCCTTTTTAAGTCCTAAAATGAAATGTCGGTGACGATTTCCTTATGAATGCTGCTATTGGCTGTTTCATGTTCGTTATGTCACTCTCTTTAGACGAGAAAAATTTCTCTGCAATAGCGTTACATGTTTGTCAGTCGTAAACACTAAAAGTTACAAACAATTTAAATTTGTATTACTATTGGCAGTTTTACTAACTGGGGAACCAACGATAATGCTAGATTCTTGCCCAAGCTGTTGCTAAAACTCAATCCAAAGGTGCCTTGAATTGCCAATCTGTCCCATAAAAGCCTTGCAAAATAACATGCAATTTGACATGTGACACTGGACCTTTAAAGGGACTTGTGACAATTAGCAAACCACAAAGTGAAACTAATTAATGTTGTACGAGTCATCGTGTACTAAAGAGGAATTCAAACGTATATTCCGTTGTTTCATGTCTAGCAGGCACCGTAAACAAGAAGTGAAATATAAGTCATGACGATATGCCATAAATATGTACATTTGTTATAACACAGATACAATTATGCAATGGGTTAAAGGGCAAAAGGGTTCTAATGACGATGAATATACCATCAGCAAGGGCCAGGTTACACGTCACTTCAACGTATTGACAAGACGTTGAAGCAAAGTAGATCTGTCAGTGGTGTAAACCACGTTTACGATTGAGCGATCACATAATAGGATATTGAAAAAAACACCATTTTTAAATAAATCCTCGTCTTGGAAGTCTCACAAACATGATTACCATAACGTGGACATAAAACGTACCCTTGCTTGTATCACATCGCAATTCAATGTCATATATTCAAATAATTATTAAATACGTAGAAATGACCAGGGGATACATACAGTTAATCCCCCTCTAAGAAACCCCAGTTCTACATTAATAATCGACTTTTAATGAATGCAGTGGTAAAAATACTTCGAGCACGTCATCTGTGCTAAACATTGTGTGCCCTTTTCTTGAGGGAGGATCAGTAGAAAGCGTTGGTGTCCAAACGGCGGCTAGAAGACATCAGGCAGTGGGTAGGATATCGGGGCGAGGTTTGGGGGCTGTCACATTCTTTTAATTTTGTCATTAAACTAAGCATTACTCTTGAAATAGAAAGTAAAATATCACTATTCCTTGCTTATGCAAACCAACTTCAGTGTGTGGTGGTCTGGACATCATCAATCGTCGGGATTTACGTCTAAAACTCAGGCAGCTGACTACCAATATTCAGGCTCTCGCCCAGAAGCATCAGGGCAAACGGTCCCATTGACTTTGGCAGCTATAGGTACCTGTTGTCCGTTTGTGAAAATCCATTATCCTTTTAAAAATACTAGTTGCCTTAATAAGTATCGTCTTAAATGTCTTTGATAAAAGTTCTGGAAGTTTCTCAAAAACAAAAGAACTCTTTGGTACCTAATTGAAGAATTGAATACAAATAAGAAAAAACTTTTGCTCTTCGAAATGAAAAAAATCTGGCAAGTAATTCTTCTGGTTTGACAAAATCGACTACCCAGAAAGCTACTTACGGCAATGAATACAAGCTTATTACACGAGGCCTTCGCCCATGGTTTCATAACTCATTTTTGTCCCTATCTTTGAACGTCTGCGCTATAACTCTTGACAAACTTCCTCCAAGAGTTTTCTCGCTGATCCCAAAGAAAAATGCAATTCCCTCTGTTTGAAAATGTAACGGGGTCCAAATTCACTGTATCTATCGCCAGGGCATGTAAAGTAGGCCTGAAAATGAGCTAAGTACGCCAATTACATACCTTTTGGGTGTTCAATATAGTAAGAGTTTCTTAGACGTGAGTTAAAGCAAAAATAAGCTGACGATGCAATTACCTCATTTGTTACATTTTTCGTAACCTTCAAAACTGGCATACATTACTATATGCAATGTTTTATCAACATTTGTGAAGACGTCGTAGAAAGTCTCCTTGATACTGTTTTCTCCCTAAGAGGATTTCTTATCAACATCTGTTGATAAGTTATAAGTTAGAGTGTTTCTCAGAATGCCTGACAGCAACAACTGAATCCAAACCGAGTGGATCAAAACGGGGGAAAGACAAACTTGCAACAACCGACAGAGGCATCGTAAGAAAGAATGATTCAAGAAGACCAGCTGTTCTCTACCTTCGGAAGTATGAAGTACAGTCCCATCCATAACTACTCGGTCACGACACTTTAATGTTCTTTTTCAACACAACCGTTTTAGCAAACCTTTGAAAATTTAACAGATTCTTTGAGAAAGATAACAAACATTTCCTGCCGTTAATATGTTTAAATTTATTTTTTGAGCAAAATCAAGGATTTCTACGTTCATAACATTGGTCTTGGTTACACACTTTTAATGATTAAGACATACTGACATTATGTTAGATCGTCTTCCTTGACACGAAGAGAAAATACAATATGACGTACAATCCCATCCATAACTACTCGGTCACAACACTTTAATGTTACTAATTAAGACTCTTTGGAATTTTCAACATATGCTTTAAGAATGATTACAAACATTTCCTTTCATTAATGTGTATAAACCTATCCTTTGAGCACAAGCAAGAATTTTTGCGTCCATGAAATTTTTGTTAGCTACACACTTTTAATAACAAGGATATACTGACATTATGTTAGATCGTCCTCCTTGACACGAAGGGAATATACAATATGAAAATACACGAGCTAAGAAAATTACAACTCGTATGGACTACTTACAATGTATAAGGAACGTATCTACAAGCTATATGTACAAGATTCAGACTCCATTATCTGCTTTTTATAAATGTAAGGTAAAAAAGTGTCAGATGTTAGACCCGATGTAATTCAAACCGCCTTGACCGTATGAATTAAGGTAAGGATTGCTGGTCTGAAAGTCAACAAAATGTGGTTTGGTATATGAATAGTTCCTACTTAATCCTGGATGAGTAAGTCCTGAGTTTCCATCAAAAGCAGTGGAGTATTCCTTCGCGTAGTAACGGTAGCCATCATGGTGATTATGTTCTAAAGCCATTGGAAATGGTGGCTTCAAAATTTGTGGTGTGGTGTTGTAGGAAATTCTCGTTGCAGGCTGGTAACCACCGTTCGAGGGCCAGAAATCTTGCGCATGCTGAGATCCTTGCATGTATCCTGAATGAAAAGCCATCTTGTCATTCTTGCAATCAAGAAAGATCTCTACATCGAAAGAACCTTGTGGATTCTGTGGATGTGGAAAACTAGTAACCTTCATTTTGCAAGGTACTTTATTCAATGGTTCATCAACCTTTGGCTTTGCGCTACGAATGACAGCAGTGTCACCCGTCGATACAAACATAGCGAGACAAATGCACACCAATAACATATCACTGGAGAACTCCATATCGCTAACTCACAATATGGCAGTCGTAAAGACAAAGAAATAAGCGATCGATTTCCTCTTATAGCCAACTATTCCTTTGTGACGTCAAATTGGTTTGAAATCAATAACATCATTTGACGTCATTGTTGCTAAGTGGTACTATAATATAATGAGGATGCCGTAGTCACATTGTCGCAGGTTTCCTTGGTTACATTATCCAGAGTAACAAGGCACTAGCCTCGTAGTAGAATACAGAGGTTTTCTTTATAGCTAAAGCAGAAAGCTCACAGGTTGGCAAAATCAACTCCAGTAATTTTAAATGATGTAGTTCTTGTCTTATACTAAGTCAAGCTTTACAATGACTGATAGGAAGTTATTGGTAGCTAAAATATTTATAGTCGTAATGCGTCTAAATCCAATTTTTAATTTTTCCCACAAAAGTCTCTACTTGGGAGAACAATTTTCTGTCTCCCAACAAGAAGGAAACCCCTGCCCCCTTCTCAGAGTTTAATAACTTTACTCTCAATAAATTTAATTTAATTTAAAATGAGAAACGGGCAGGAGGATGTTAACTCACTGTCATTTATTACAGCTAGGGTTACGTTGTCGTTGTTGCTTCTCGGCCTTTTGGCAAGGAATGGATGAAGTATTTGTTCTTATTGATGACAGATGCTCTTCATAATCCGCAAGATGCAGTCCTACAGGGTGGTTGAGTCTGCCTTATGGCTTTCTTCTCAGCCCGGTAGCCAAACTTGAGGGGCGTTGCCCTTGGACGCCCCAGCTGCTCTTTATTTACTAGTCTTGTAAAAAGCAAAGTCAGATTTAAGAGCTCTATAAGAAATTGATAAGTGTCTATGAGTGGAAAGGGATAACAAACACTGCCTCCTTGATAGCATCTAGAGTAGCAGTTTGCTGACTATTGAGATCTACTTTTAGCCAATAAGAATCAAAGGTATCTTCAGACTTTTACCAGGAAACCGATGTGAATGACTCCATCATAGAAGAATTCAAACTTTCAAAGACGACCTATAACATTTCCACGAGGATAGAATTTGGACACGCAACTCCTAAATATTTTGAAAACTCGCTATAAAGCCAGTTAACACGCCAGATCTATAGAGCGGTTTGAATATTGCGTTGAGTAACGGATTCATTTTGCTAAACGTTTTCAATGTATTGTGAAACGTGTCGTTCCTAGCTTTATCAAAAGTCGCATAGAAAAATGTCGTGCCAGGCCCAGTATATTTACGACTACCGTGGATTGAGACTGTTTCCTTGAGGTTTGACAAAAGAGTAAAAACGGCCGTGACCAACAGTTTCCCCACGTTACAACCCCGTGTTGTTTATTCCACCCAAAAACTGCTACCTGTTGCCCAAAAAGACGTACTACCTGTCACACATAAGAGTTTATTAGTTTATAAATTCACGTGTCGCTGTGAGAGCAAATATATAGGTCTTGCATAGCAGAGGTTACATGACAGAATCGCGCAACATGTGCCAGTCTTCATTAGTAGACGCAGTAAGGTTTCCAAAATTTTGCCAAATCGCGTACACAAATCCAAGTCAACAGATCCCAAAACAAACTCGGCAATAGGACAGAATTTGATTGAACACACATCATGTGCTGACGACTATCGAGATGATTCGTTTAGGGTAGTAGCCAAAGCCAGATCTTCTTTTCATCTTGTCGCTTTACAGGCCGCATTTACCAAAGCAAAGAAGCCGGCACTCTGTCGACAAAAAGAATTTGTTTACAATTTACGCCTTTTTCAATAACACGAGTGGCAGAAAACGGTGGTTATATGATGAAAAGTGAAAAAGGCATCTATACTTCCTGTGTGTGTTTTTTCGTTGCTATTTTTTGGAAAAAAATTTATGGAAACAATGGCGGTTATAACTTGCGAGGGGGCCGTTTCGAATCTCGTAATAGAACAGTCTAAAACCTCTACACAACATAACAATGTAAAGTTAAATTACATATGATTAAAGTTAAACTAATTATCTTATTTAAATTAAATATTATATTTATAATTAAACAAGCCTTCGCTTGATAATGGAGTATTACTAGAAAAATTTTTTTTACTAAAAAATTGTATTTTTTTTTGTTCGAAGTGGACTAGTTTACGGGATTCAACGTTGCCGTCGGTGCTAAGAAGGAAAAGACGGGATCTGCTAAAAGTTATCAATATAAGCTCTTAAATATATCAATATATCAAATTATACTAAATATATCATGTTAAATATATCAATATATTCATATATATTAAATATATCAATATATTATTAAATATATCAATATTAAATATATCAATATATATTTATATCTATATATATAAAAATAAGTTGTTTGTCTGTCTGTCGCCTGACGTCATTATAAGGATTGAGCTGTATGTCGTCATGAAATTAGTTGTCGTCATGTTTGTTATGACGATGCTTAGTATATGACGTCATTATAAGTATTTAAGAAAAAATAAGTTGTTTCTTTGTGTGTTTGTCTGTCTGTCCGCATATGACGTCTGAATTATTTCATCATATACAAATTCAAAAACGAATGTATTCAAGCCGAAGAAGCTGAGTTGGTAAAGCGTTATTTTATCTATCTATATTCACAGGTGGGACTCAGGGACACAACTACAAAGGCGCGTAGCTAATATGGCGCGTAACGACTTACGCGTGCGGAGGGGGGGGGGCTTGGGGACACAAGAAATGTTTGATTAGCAATCACCATCAACAAAGCTCAAGGGCAATCATTAGAATAATGAGGTATAGATCTGAATACGGATTGTTTTTTATCTCAAAGTTGCCCGTGCACGACTGAGTGTGCTGCTACTATGGTCGCCAGGCGAAATACTTCTCAAAGTTCTCAGTGCTGCTTTGAGCAAAGTTGTAACTAAACTCTGATGTTGTGGGAGCAATACCAGTTTTCCTCTGACTTAAATGGCTCACAGCTCAAATGTGAAAGATGCATCTTCTCTTTATTCAAAGGAATTAATAGTAGCAAATATATAGTCTAGAAATTCTACAGCAATTTTATCACAATTCCAAGCAGTTCAATTATCATATTTTTTACTCATATATCCTTTTGTTTACATTTTCTACTTGTTTCATTTTTGCCTATTTAGGACACGGTAAATCACTGTTGCTAAGAGTTTTATCACATTAACTTTTCTACTTTTGAACTCTGCTATATATTTACTTTCAGGATATATATGGTCTGCTATACTTTTGAGGAAGATGGATATTTTGATATGAAAATTCTGAAGTACTGAAAGATTGTTGACTTGAATCCATTTTCAACGCCCCCTTAATCTTTTAAAACATTTCATATTACCTCGATGATAGATATACATGATAGTGCTCTACATGTACTTAAACGTAAAAGATTGTTGGAATGCTGATTGTGGTGATTTTGATACTCAGAAGCTTACACTTTTAGTGGCTTTTTTTAAATAAATGCCCAAAATTGAAATTTTTCAGTTGGTGTAATTCTGTAGCAACCTAACATGTGCAACTTGTTTTTAATACAAATCATGGAGTACTTTCATACTATCCAGAAGAAAGGAGTTGTGCTAAATAAAAAGGTTTTACGCTCTAAAATCCTAAGTTTACCAAAAGTTTAAAGTTTGTCGCTAATGGCAAACCTTTGAAGAAAACATCTTAGGACCGTCAGGATAACCTTGTGGAAAAATTTGTTGTGGCCAACTGCTCAAAAAAGATTGGCCACCCCTTCGCTATACAGTTGTCACAATTGAACGATTAGACATTGAGACTTCTCACGAAACTCGCAAGGTATCATAAAATATATTACCTTTCGGCCAATTCGCCGAGTTTTTGATCTTGTTATAATCTCATGTAGGTTAACTAAAACGGTAAACTCATTCCTTGAGAAAGAAAAGCCTTGATTGTGATACGCTGATGTATTTTTGTCTCGAGGTGTTTACTTGCTTTCAAATTGCTTGTATCATTTTCGGCGTTATGCGGCAAGGCGACTCTGCTTCAAATTCAACTTTAAATTGAGTAACATGATTGTTTCTTGATTTCTTCTTTAGCTGCAATTGCAAAATGTGAAAGAAATGTGCAATAACATTGAACTGTTGCAAGAAATGACACTCTTCATATACCTTATGTATTTTGATGTTACTGTCTCTCTTTCTTTGGAAACTTTACCAGCAAAAGATTTCTATAATACCACGGCTTCTTATTTAGGTTAAAATCTTTCTCCAGTGTGACTTTTATTAGAACATGGCGCAAGGAATTGATGTAGTTCGTGTTTTCATTGATTACAGATTCTTTCCATAATCCGTGAGAGGCAGTCCTACTGGGCGGTTGAGCCGGCTTCGTGGCTAGCTTTTCTGCCCGGTAACCTAAATTAAGGGTCATTGCCCGTGAACGCCCCATTTGCTCTTTATTTATTAGTTAGCCTGTTTGGTGGTTTTTCTGTTTATTTAGGGTAGTTTCAAAGCCCGCGCCCACCGCTCATCAGGAGCCAATGATTGAGAGACTGCAAGGAATGTTTAAGCTGTACTATATTCTAGAAAAGATCCTATTTCCAAGTTTATACAATGTAGTATATTTTACATATCAGTCACCAATTTTAAAACCTGACATGTGTCGACAATCATGGTTTTCAACGTGATGTTTCAATCCTCTCTTTTAACAAAAATGAATCCCCGTTATCGTCAAAGTTGTCCAAAAAAGGTGATCGTGAGTGTCTAACGTAAGACTTGAGGAGCCGAAAGGCATCTCTGGTGATGTAAGCGCACTTTTTAGTTAGCCACTCAAGAAGTTAACAGCACACATAGATGGAAAATGGAACAAAGAAGACAACAGAACTCAAACTAAGAATGGCATCTTGTTGAAAGAACAATCGTACTAGAAACTGCACCATGGTTTATATGGTAAATCAGATCGCCAACTTTGCCTTCATGCACACACACTTACCTTTCACATATGACCTCGTCTGTTAAAATCCTCAAGTATGCTAGGTTGTGAAACTTACAAGTACAAGCCGGGCGTCCTCACAGCCTTTTTAAAATAAGGACGTTTAGAGGAGAGGAGGACCATGTGTAAGAGGAAACGGAATTAAGAACATAACTATCTTATTAACATAACATAACTGAGCAATAATTGTCTTTTTGATAATGAAGGGTCTTTTGCATTGAGTAGTTCCAAGGGATAGGCAAACCGAGTAGCTGTAGCACTGGGCATCGTAGCAGGAAAGAACTAAAACGCGTTTTAGATGTTTCCACCTCAAAACTACTACTTCTTGCAATTAACAAAGTAGACTATGACATAAAGGTAGCAGTATAAGTTTTTTATTATGTTCTGTTACACGAGGTTTAACTATGTTAACTTTATTTTTTAATATATATAGTTAAAGATAAATAATATTGAGGAGAAAGGATAAAAAGTTGGAAGAGAAAACAAATAGTAGATTAACCAGAGCAAAAACCACCGACCAAATTTGGAGAAAATGGGTAATAATTAATTGGGTGGTAATTTTTTGTCAACTATAATTTAATGTGGAAAGGACTTAGGTGTTAGGCTTAACCTTTAATGGCACTGTGAGCCTTGTACATTCCTAGAATCAATTACCCGATGCCTCTTCCTTTCATACCGGCATAATGATTTGAATGATGGTTCCATTTATTCAATTCTTAAACCATTACTCGCACATTTCGATATGCCTTTCTATTATATTTGTCCAGTTTACATGTCAATAGCAATTTCATAAATCATAACTAAAATTTACATGTCATATCGGCCAGCCATTGAAGTAGATGCTTGTCTAATTACAAGTTCCTTTTCCAACAACTGATATATTTTTTGATATGTGATTCTGTCAAGTTCTAAACTTCCAAAGGCAGTTGTAGTTTAAAAAGACTATCGTTCGCTAATTACAGTAAAAAGCTACATGAAATTACACTCAATCACAAATGCCAAGGTATGTGCAGTTAAATAGATTTAACTTTTTTGGAAGTTATTATATTTCCTCCTTAAAGTAAGGCTAGCATATATGTAATTAATACTAATCCAAAAAGACGATGATTTAATTAGTGAGGTTGATCAAAGTTATTAAAGAATTAAACAGACCTAAAGAAAGTCATTGTTTTAAATCTTCTAAAATCAAAGAAGAGTTTGATTTTCTTCAGCCACAACACTTGGTAGATGTTCACCCCTATGCAGACTGCCAATTAATGATAAAACTGCTTTGGACAAAATCGCTGGACCTACGTGAATAGTTTGTATACAAGTGTGGGATAGGACGTTGGATGTGGCAATACTTCTGGAGAAGCATTATTTAAGTTACGGATTTGAAACATACGTTAGTACCTACAATATCCGATGTATTTCCCTCTTTAAAATATCCAATAGCTTTTTGTATATATTTATATTTTCTAGGAAACGTCAAAATAGGCTGGCTTTACAAGTAATATTTAGGATCGGTTTACTTATTGAGTTATTGTAGGATCACATGATGCCCAAAGTGGGCCTACAGTATGGGGGCTTAAGGACTCGGTCTTTCTAGTCATGTATGTCACAACAGTGCGTTCACACAGACATGGGTGTTCACTTAGCACACAGATGTTATAAGTTATTTGTGCTTGTGTTTCTTAACTTTGAAGAGATCCTATGGTAGCTGCATCTGCACAGCTGACTTTGAATAAAAGCTGTCACAACTTTCAACTGTCTTTGGATAACCTCCCATCTACACTAAGATTTTTAAACAGTTGCACTGTGCAAAAGGAAAGAAATCAACCTTTCACTTAAGCCACCTTTTCTCGGCGGTAACTTTCTGATTGTATGCTCTAATTTTATGAGCGGCTGTGAAGTTTCTTCTAAAAAGGCTTTCTATTTAATGGCTCATGGACATATACTGATATACGGAGGCATTTTCTTTTAAAACGTATTGTGAATACAACAGCGACAAGTTGTAGTAAAAACTCCAACGAGGAAGTTACAATTAAAATAAGGTTGTATCTTCTTTCAAGACTAGCCCCGGTCTCTTGTCATGTCACAATGGTAAATCAATTCGGGCAAAAACGTACACGATGATATCCGTCACTAAACGCGAGAAGCATTGTGGGAAATAACAACGATGGTATGCTACGTCAAGGACATTGAAGCAAGGCCAGTACCATGAGGATGCGGTTACCGAAGGCATAAAAATTAAACTGAGTGGGGTTTTAGGTCACCAAAGCTAAAAACAGCACTGTAAAACGGAACATCTCATATGTATTAGATAGATTTTGCGTTTTCTTTGTTTATCACCCTCGTTGATTTTCTATAAGTTCGTTATCTGGGCCCAACCTACATCACAATGTTTGACTTATAATGACGAGCAAGACGAAACTAACTTTAACCAGTGAAAAAATATTTTGTGTATGTGAAAATTGTATCTATAGTATCATCACATTACACATGTCTGTGCAGTGACGTATTAAAGTAATTGTTTTGTTGTTGTTCATTTTTTTTGGAGGGGGGAGGAAATGAGGGGCCTAAAGGGACCGTATTTAACGCTTGACAAATTGAATTGCATTGATTTTTCTATACCGTAATCTCTCAGTTGCCCACATTCATATTGCTATTATGATTAGTAAATTTCCTAAAACCAATCGAACTAAACAGTCCACCTATTTCTAGTCAGAATAAGATGGGCTAAATTTATAGAGGATCCTTGTATGATTCGAGTGTATTGTAACAAGAAATTTCTTACCAAAAAACAATCCTGGTTTGAAATATTTAGGTTAGCCTACAAGTAGGGGCCGGCGGCGGCGCCGACCACCTCGACCGCTCCCTGGAGCCGCTCGCCGAGGGCGGCGACCAGCGCCTCCCGCAGCCGTCCGTAGCGCGCCCGACAGCGGCGGACGTGGCGATCGAGATGGCCGTCGCGAATGAGGTCGGCCAGCGCCAGCTGCTCCAGCGTCGGGCAGCTCCAGTCCATCCGCCACTTGACCGCCCGGAAGGTCTCCACCCAGCCGTCCGGCACCACCAGGTAGCCGATCCGGAGCGCCGGAAAGGCGCTCTTGGAGAACGTCCCGGCGTAGATCACCAGACCCCTTCGGTCGAGCGCCTGGAGCGATTCGATCGGGCGACCGCCGTAGCGGAACTCGCCGTCGTAGTCGTCCTCGAACACCGCCGCCCCCGAGCGGGCGGCCCAGTCGAGCAGCTCCAGCCGACGCGTCAACGACATCACCGAGCCGAGCGGGAACTGGTGCGAAGGCGTGACGTAGGCGAGCTTGAAGGCCGGGTCGGGCGCGACCGGGGTGACGTCGACCCCCTCCTCGTCGACCGGCGCCGGGACGAGCTCCGCCCCCTCGCCCGCCAGCACGGCGCGCGCCGCCAGGTAGTGGGGCTCCTCGAGCAGCACCCGGTCTCCCGGATCGAGCAGCACGCGCGCCGTCAGGGCCAGCCCCTGCTGGATGCCGGCGACGATCAGCACCTGCCCGGGCGAGCAGCGGACGCCGCGAGAGCGCCGGACGTGCTCGCTGACCGCCGCCCGGAGCTCGTCGCTGCCCTCCGGCGGCGCGTAGGCGACCGACCGGAGTGTCGCACTGCCGGCCCGTCGGGCCAGCAGCCGCCGCCACACCCCGGACGGGAACAGTGCCGGGTCGGGCAGGCCGTAGATGAAGTCGTACCGGGCCCGGGTGCGCTCGCCGAGCCTCCGGTACGGGTAGTCGGCCTCCGAGGCGAGGCGGCGGGCGCGGCGGGAGGCCGGCAGCGGCAGGGCCGTCGTCGCCAACCACCCCATGTGGAGTCTTAACTGCTCAGTAGGATCGCCTCCCACGGATCATGGAAAGACCCTGCCATCAATGCATTAATGAGAACAGATATTACATTCATTCCTCGCCATATGGCCAATACCATAGATTTCTACGGTCACAGTTACCCTACGTTAAGACTTTCAAGGGTGGTATATGACCCATTGTGCAACACATATCCTAGAGCACGAAATAGTAGGCTTAGTTGTAAGAAACGGGTAGCTTCGAGGCTTTAATGCTATTGTAGTACGGGTGTTTTCACAGATAGTTCTACTAGGAGGTTGGGGGGTTTTTCCCTTCCCTTGTACCTTCGCAACAATGAGACCATCGTCTTTGACGTTTGGCACACCTGTAGTGTTTCTCTTTAGTACTACGGTACAAGAAGTTCACTGTCAAAAACTATAGTCTTGCAGATAAGGGGCTTTCCACATACGAAGGTCACCAATAGACATGGCAGTCTCTCAATCAAAAACCCCTGATGAGAGGTGGGCCCGCCAATGAAACTACCTAAATAAAACAGAAAAACCACCAAACTGGCTAACTAATAAATGAAGGGCAGCTGGGGCGTCCAAGGGCAACGTCCTTTAATTTAGGCAGAGAAGCAAGCCATGAAGCAGATTCAAACGCCCAGTACGACCACCTCTCACGAACCATGGAAAGAACCTACCATCAATGTGTCATCAATGAGAACAGATACAACACATAATCTTAGCCAAATGACCGAGGTCACCAATACACTAATTAAAGCAATCAGAAAAATGCGGATGCAATTCGTTGGTCACATTGTGAGACACCATCCGATGGAAAGGTTGTCTTTGTTAGGAAAAATTGAAGGTAAAAGAGCACTGGGAAAACAAAGAATAACACATCTGCAGTCCCTTGACGTGTGGGCAATCAATAGCAACTTAAGCTGCTGTGAACTCCTTCATACCTGCTATGATAGACTAGTGTGGAGGCGTATGATCGCCAATGCCTGTATCAGGTCCAGCACTTTTTCTATGCTAGAGATACACACTCAACAACCTGGTGGAATAAGAAGACTAGAGATCCAATCGATTTAAGAAATGAATAGGTGACAAAACTTGACAGCGTCGAGCTCACTAACCCCATTTTGATCCGAGTAGGACTGGGCACGCAGCATGCTGAGTAGTAATTTTTCCTGTTCCGTTTTTGTACAAATTGTACCAAAATGCGACTGATCCCTATAAAAGACAAAAATTATCTGTTCTAAAATAACAATTAAGATGCAACATATTAAATTTTGATTCAATGCACAAAGTAACATTTTTTGGTTAGTATTTGGAGAACTAGAACAAACAGTCTCTTATCTGACTCCTCTAAATGTAATTCAAAATCCTGAACTCGAAGAAAGTCTACTGTAAAGGTATACAGTGCCTCTACGATTCGTCACACAGCTGATTCCTAGCTTATTAAAAGTAATGAAGTCTTTTTACCGAACTCGTTTTCAGTGTATTTGTGTCATTGAATACGGAAATGAAGGCCTTATTATTTCGTCCCTTGATATTATATCAGCTCTCATCATTGCTTTCAAATCCGCAAGTAATATTTGTAGGAAGCAAGAGAGTCCCATATTTCTGATTGAGCTTACTAAATGACAACAAAATGTTACCACGTGCCTGAGTGCGCTTTCTCTCATATCCAACAAATGTTTGAAAACGATTTCCCTTGTTATTGCTACAAGCAGCTTGACTTGTTTTAAAATTACGTCCAAGGCGCTCAAAAGACTTCCACTCTCCTATACTTCTGTTTGAAAGCACAATATCCCCGACTATTTGGGAGACTTTCTATAAAACCTCTCTATCATTAACTTTCCCGAGTCCCGACTACTTCCTACTGGACAGTAATGATTAGAAATTTACAGCTGAATCTTTACTTGGTTAACTATGTAGAAAGCCACGCCTACCTTTTTAGGCCATACTGTAACTCTGGGACTCAGAAAAGCTGTTCCTCCTCCTGCCTCCACATCAAAATGTATTTCACACGAATCCATTAGACCCATGTAAGAACCAGAATTGATACTAGACCACGACCCAAGCAGAAGCTCGTTGTAAATTGAAAGCCAGCTACGTCATACATATAGTGGATGTTTTGCTAAAAAACCCAAAAAGAATTGCGCACCTTCGTCTTGTTTCACATATTTCCTTGTCTTCACCTAGCTAACGTATGACTAAGAATGACCCATGCTGTTTGTTAGTGATTAAGTTCAAAGCCATGTTTCTGTAGGGTTTCTTCAAAAGCTGTGATGTAGTGATCGAATGGTCGAAACCAACCAATTATTAATCTCATATTTACTCTTGTATACTTTAGTAGATCTCTTTTGGTGAAAGGTGTGTTTGTACGTAGTATAATGATATGAGCACTAATGCACAACCGTATACGCAGCCTTCACCTACGTTTTCCTATACTGCGTAGTACGGAATTTATGTCAAGTTGAAAAATATTACAATGTTTATCACGGGTTCGAGATCCGTTGGTGTCATATCTTAATAGTTTCTAGTGTCCTTTCAAATTCAATATTATTGTTTTTGCTTTATTATGCATTTCGAGGGGTTAAGGAGACTCATTTGAGACATACAAGGTATAAAAACAATATAACAAAGAAGGTCATCCCGCCAATAACAATTATCCTCTTAATACCTTGTATCAAGACCTTTTTGAGATCCTTTCGAGATGCGATTTATTCTATATACTACTTACCTAACTCAACTCTGCTGTTGAGGATGAAATATAGCTACGTCCATTGTATATTTTGTACAGTGGTTCCTCCCCTTTGCAAAATTCCCATCACTCGGTAGAGGCTGGCACTATTCTCGGTTGCCGCTTCCTGCTATTGTTTGTTTATGTCCTTGTTCAGCTTTTATTAAGGTCTTCTATAATCATTTTGTACTCCAAAATGTTATTTGTCGTCTTTCCAGCTTCACCAAAGCAACTTAACCGCCTTTTTCTTTATGAGACCGACAGTGGATGGATGGATGGATGGATGGATGGATGGATGGATGGATGGATGGATGGATGGATGGATGGATGGACGGACGGACAAACGAATGGACGGACGGATGGATGGACGGAAGGCTTTACGGATGAGCTGATCCATGGATACATGTTTGAGCCAAAGTTTTGACCTAAATACTAAGGTGTTCATCATACCTTGATAAGTTTCCGAGAGATCCCCAAATCCTGAGAAATATTCTAGCAAATCATTCAGCACATCCCACTCGGCTTTCTTGATCTCCTCTGTAAATGCGTCCACGTGCTTGGCAGTATACGATAACGTTGATACCAGAATAGCGACAAAATCTTCCAACTCACTCAATTGTTCTTTAGCAGATTTAATAGGATGATAATGCCACTTCGCAGCAGGAATGTGCCTCAATGTCTTCAATAGATAGGGGAGAATTTCCTCTTTATGGTTAAAGTCAGACAAAACTAGGAATCCACAGATGGCAACAATACTGTCTCTTTGACGGTAATTCAAGACGAACACATCCTTGGCGTGTTGAGGAAGAGTTGGGCATATTTTGAGAAGCCACTGTACCTACGAAGGAATCAAAAGAAAGCAGTTAATATTATGAACGTAAAACGAAGAAAAATTTCAAATATGACCCCGTTATTAATTAGTTGTCTCCCTGGCATTAACAAATCAGTCAACTGGCTACTAGGCATTAAGGCCTCTCCAGCAAATAGTCATCAGATATCTATATGGCTATCTGGAAAACGACACTTTTATCACAGAAAATTCGCTAATGAGCATATAAACCTACTTTGTGCTTTAAGATGGGGTACTTTATCCAGTTTAGCACTAGAAACCTTGTTTGAAAGCCAAGCACTGTAAAAGCAACTTTTCTTGGTACTGTCGCTACTACTACGAATACTCCTACTTCTGCTGCTGCTGCTGCTACTACTACTACTACTACTACTACTACTACTACTACTACTACTACTACTACTACTACTACACGCTAGAACGGTCTTGGTTACGCTGGGGGAACCAGATTCCCGGCACAGTATTTCTACGATATGCTGAAAATATTTCCACCGATTTAGAGTTATCGTCTTAAAAGGATCCCCTTGACCAAAGAATTTTGCAAGTTAATTTTTATCAAAGATCTTTAACACATTTTGCATGATACTTTTTATACTAGAGACATTTTTCAGCGGCATTTGGAAAACACTGTATTAAGCATGTAGTTGCCATCACGTAACCAGGGTCGTTAGTGCCTACAGAGCGTTTCTGGTCTTTTCGCGTATTTTAACGCAAGTCTTACCAACAGTGGATAGTTGACAATAGAACGTCGCTTCTTCATTCGACATACGACATCGCTTTAACATCTGAAATACAGCATTACTTCAAAGTCAGGAATACTGCATTGCTTCAACATTCGAAATACTGCATTGCTTCATCATTCGAAATACAACATTTCTTCAAAATCCGAAATATAGCATTGCTTCAAAATTCGAAATACTGCACTGCTTCAGCATTCGAAATTCTAAATCTTTGGAAATGGAAGAAAAAGCTGCACTCTACTTTTGAAAAGACGTTAGGAATCAGGTCTGGCGCTTAAAAAGTGTAAACTGGAAAATCTTATAAATGATATCGCGTTGAGGGCACAGGACACACGCTGGACCTGTAGTGCCCATGAATTGAGGTTAGAATTTCAAACGAGGTTAGGGTAAAAAGGAAAATGCTGCACACCACTTCAACATAACAGACGCTTTCACTGCTGATATTACTCGGGACTCGTCTGTTTCTCTGAGGTTTATGAGCCTCTTGTATGTAGCTATCCTAAATGGCTGTTTTGCAAATGATAAGAGAATACCTGATAGATTGACCTTGAGTTCTTAACAAGTTTGGAAAAAATTGAAGTCTCAGACTGCCTTATGTGCCTTGCATTGCATAGCCAAACCAAGTTGTGGATGGCAACCATTTTGAAGAACATGTCTCCTCCCCTGCGTAGGTTTGCGGTTACACGTCGCCAGTGTCTTCTATTAAATCAACCATAAGAAGACTGAAATAACGCTGATCTGAGCTGGAGTGATTTTAGAGTTGACAGTGACGCCATAAACAGCATTCCTATCTTCACCTACCTTTCGCCGACATAACTAACTAACTCTAGCAACAACAATGCCAAATCTGATCTTTTCTGAGAATCTTAATATTTTTTATGGGTATTTAGAATGGAGCAGAATTGCAGAAGGATATGTAAGCATGTTTGCATGGTTGTAGTCTTTGATAACACATATCCCTGGAAGCAACTGTATACCGGCCAATCAGGGTATCCAATGAAGACCTTTACAAAATAAGGACAGTGTACGGATGTTACTGATATTACTAATAATAATTGAAAGAAGGTTGAGATTGCTCGCATACACTCTCAAAATGCCAGATTTAAAACATCCCGAAAGTTCCACTTAACTTGACATCGAATGGTAAAAGGGATAGAGGTGCACCCAAAACAGTGTGAAAAGGAGAACTCAAAAGCCCCAGAAGGATGGAGCTAAGACTCGGGATAAAACAGAAAGGCGTAACCTTTTTAGCCATTTCCCCCTAAGGGTAAAGTAGGTGACAGAATACAGAATTTATTTGATTTTGTTTTTTTGTTATATAAATGAGAAATTTCACAACAAGGCTTAAATGCTACTGAAGAGTTAAAAGGTATTGGAAAGGAGCGCATAGACAGGGGAGGAAATTTAAGTAGAAGACCCTAGCGCTGCTAGAGGCCTTGAGAAATTTTGAGTAAAATTGGAGTGAAATTGTAGTGAGAGAATAAAAGTGCACAACAGCAGTTGCTCCGTTGGAAATACTTTTGCTGCTGTAATCTCTTTGCGCCTGCCCCTTTCCATGAAGTAATTTGTGGTTCTGGAATGTAGCTCCCCGAAACAACTGATTTGAAAATGATTAAAGGAGTATTGCTGGAGAGGCCCTAAATTCTTCACCTTGATTAAACTATGATATCATCAGGATATCAAAACGATGAAAGAGCTACCAGGGCCGGTGGGGAAAACGAATGACGGCTGATTACTTTCGATTATGAAAACGAAACGAAATAACATTGACCATAAAAGGCAATCAAAAAAGGTTTTTACCGTAGTTCTTATGTTCACGAACGATTTATTTTTGCTGATAATATATTTAACAATTTGATAAAAATACTAGTTGGTCTTGGTATATTCAACCGAGTTATTTAAAGATTTAGGGCCCGATTATTATCGCAAAAGTGCTATTTCTGGATAACCATACCAATATTTGTTGATTTAAATACAAATTAAGAGGTCTTTACTGTTCTATTTTAAGAAATATCGCCATCGGTTAATACTATATGTAAAGAAAATATATGAAAAATATGCTTTTTGCCCTACAACGAGTTATTCCTGTACCGCATAATCGGTAGGTAACCAAGAGAAACTAAGTTCATTTTCAGATTCAATGCCCCTAAATTAGCCAAAACAGATGTTTATAGTCTCGACACCATTTCAAAAATTTATTTTGTTGACAAGTGTAATCAATTAGCGATTTATTGTGGAACATACCGTTGCAGTTAGTGCATTCTTTTTGCTGCTGCAAGTTTCCCAACACCTTAGGTAGCTTACACACCGAAGTGGCACGTCGCAAATGACACGAGGAACTGTGATTTCGGACTGAAGTGGCAAATGCCACGTCGCATGTTCGAAAAATAACTGCTACGCAGAAAGATGTACTCGTTTGACAAAGACAATTTTATTGCTCTTATGAGTCTCATAGTTGGTAGCAGATGACGTAAAAGGAGATGGTCGGTACTTCTCATCTAAGGCAGGGAATGTCAACTTGCACAGCTCTTTTACTCTGAAAGGGCCTTAAACTACACCAAAAAGGTGCCCCTCGCGATTTAGCGGCCATTGTAAAGCCTTACTTACAGAGGTAGGATACTAATACCGCGGATGCATGAGGGCTAAAGAACGACCAGAATCACACTATTTAATCTAAATTTCTACCCTTTTCAAGCCACTTTTCTATCAAATAATTATTGTTTACTGTGCTATGATGTATTAGATACCAAGTAAGTTCACCCCTACCATTATACTGGACCCTAAAATACTCCACAGTAACAGCTGTGGATCTAAAATAGTCTGTGGGATATCAGAACTACTTAAAAAACAAATCAAGCCCGACGCGACTCCCGTCTAACTTGGTATACTATCTACGGAATAACATTACTACCTCATTAAATACTTATGTGTTGCGTTGGACGGGGATCGCATCCAGAGGTGCCTGTCCTAAAACGGTAAGAGCGGGTGAGGGTGGGGGTGGCTGTATGATGAGCAGCAAACGTCACGCCCACTATTATTCTCCTCTAAGCTGCTACTCAAGATATAATTTTGAATTACGTGCAACTACTCACACTGCTGACAATGTCCAACCAAATATTATAATAACCTTTATTGAACAATTAACAAAACGAATAAAATTTCTAGTAACATTATGTCAACAACTAAATGTTGAAAGGGGGGGTTCTGCCCCCAACATCTTTCAAATTTTAAGAGGGGGGACTCGGATCCCCTGATCTTCGGTGTCCTCTGTCCTTTTAAGATCAGCCGAAACAGGAAAACCTGACGTACTTATAGACTAAAGAGTATAGGCCAAATACGTAATGGTGTTTATAAAACAACATTGATTTGCGTTATTAAAATATCAAAGTAGTAGCGTAGATGTTTAATTAACTTAACTAATATTTAATCAAAGGTAAACATAGTTTCATCAGTGCCGAGGAAAGTAATCAACCTTCGAGCTTTTGAGATTGTAACGATGAAAATGTGTATGCATATATATGGTTATAGTAAAAGGTTAAGGTTTACCTCATAGGCTGATTCTACCCATTTCTCCTCCTTTGCATCTGCAAATGCCATCAAAACATTCTCCTCCGAAAGTCTTTGGTGAGTCCTAAAATGACAAAGAGAACACGGTATCACATAAATGATTACAACAAATGGAGGAAAGTAACCTTGCTGAAACGGCTTGAGAATAACGTAAAAAACATAACAGACACTACAACCCAAGTCTCCAGTTACGTTATCAAATTAATAAGAATTGAAAATCTGATCTCTTAGACAAGTTAAGGCAACTAGGACCCCCAAGTGTTCCTCCGCAGCACTGATATTACTTTCGCTGCATTATTACTCAAATAGTCATGTTGACCAATTGAAACTTTGAGTCTTATCCAAGTGCCCCAAATGAAGACTGTTTAGATTTTCAAAACGTGAAAGAGTGTATTCGTCATGATGCAATCACATGAAAGCTCAGAGTACTAACAAAAAATCATTGCATCACAAAGGTTAGGTAAACATCTTGAACTTCATGTGCATACGTACTCAATCTCATACGTACCTTTATGGGTATAGGCTGTCGAATTAATTTTGTCAAAAGGCAAAAGCTGTATAAGCCAAATATTCCATCGTTAATATAGTAATCAATCACCTAGAATGGAAAACATCGCACAGTGAGTTAGATTTTGATTATGAATTTATCACTTCAAAGTAAAATTATGAGACATCTTTTCATTTGTTAACATCGAATGTTCACAAGAAAGCAAAAAAGTACTGCGTATTCACCTAATAGATAAATTATCAGACATCAAGGAATCTTGAGAGTAAATGCATTTGGTCAATATTGAAACACGATTAATGTACTATGATAATATTTGGTACATGGTTTAAATATTGCTTACCTCGTCTGTCTCGTTTGCCTGTTTTGCATGGATAGTCCCATTTGGTATGGTTGACACCTGATGTTTACTTTCTCTGACAGTACATACTTTGAAGAAAGTGTCAACAGCTGAATTCACGAAATATCTACCAGGTTCTGCAATTATTTTGACATTACTTGAAGGTGGGAAATACTTGTCCAAAGCCTCGTTTACAACGCCAGCCAGCTAGAACAAAAGGTATCGAGAGTATAAATCATGAACGTTTAAAAGCACGTAATGTAATGCTGACATACTGGATTCATCTTATCGACATCATGGTGGTAGACTATCTGTAGGGCAAGCTGTACACGAACAGGCACGAGCAGCCAACTATCTTGTACACCTTTCAACAAGACAAAAACAAACAGGGGCTATCTAACAAAAGCTCTCAATTCTCTTGGTGTAATTACTTCTCCATTTAAATCTAAAAATGAAATTGATTGTTTTATTTCCACGATGTAGATGCTAGAGATACAAGCTTGATTTATTTCTCCACTGATAAGAATCCACGATAAAAGAACTCTTGGGCGTCCACGACTCATTATGATGATCAGCCTACGTTGCTAAATCTACCCCAGCACTTTGTATGACATGATCACGTTAAAATATTCATTATTGTGCTATCAGCTTTGATGATATCAAACACTGGTTGGACAACTACTTTAATGTCGTGTTTGATAAACCTCACGAGCTTTCATATGTTAGCAGATATTAATTGCGATCTCGATTCAAGATATCATTGGGGATGTGGATTCCTGTGACAAAATGAACAGTTTTATCAGCCTTTCCGACTCTCCGGCAAGCTAACCAGTAAGAGTGTGTATACAACGAGTGAACCTGAAACTAGCGCTGTCTTATGTACGTGTCGAAATGGCACGTTTATCAAAGAACTTTCTTACAGACACTGAAAATATTTCTACAGCTTTGCAGTTATTATTTAGAAAATGATTCGCTCCATTAAATATACTTGTAAAATTGACTTAAACTATAAAAATGTTTGCCTCATCTTGCTTTTCAACTCCAATAATGTAGAAATTCTTGTATTTGGCTTTTAAAATTTTAGATAGCACATGTCGTTTCCACCACGTAACCAAGGCTGTTATAGTCCAGGTCCCTGTTTAGTTTAGACACGTAGTGCAGCAGGCTACAGACTTTCAGTCACATTAAAGAGAGCAATGTTATCTACAGAGGACACTAAAGAGAGCAAGTATTTACAAAAGAGACTGGTACGAGTTACAACTTGATTACAATGAACACTAAATCACATGACCTTAAGATGTATGACACTAGGTATATTAAATTACCAATGATGAATTCAAACTTGGATACCAAGTGTAAGCAGAAAAGCGAAGAATTGTTGTTTTATCCTTTTCTAATGCCGATATTGTGACTCGTGCAATTTCAATGGAACTTGTTATTGACTTCGTAAATCGAAGAGGTTGTCAGAAAATTTACCAATAAAAACCATTTTACTAGAAATCTTATTTCCCCTTCTGGTGTATCTTATACCCCCCTAGTACCACTTGTCTTAATTTTACCCTCTTTAAATTCTCAAATAACCCTTAAGGAGTTCTGTGGAACCCCTTTGAGAAACACTTTGTTCGTTAACATTGTTGGTTTTCTTGTGAATGACTTGATCTCTCTCTTAATGTCACTAGTGCAAGGAGTTCTGAGGTCAATTAAATAATCTTAAAAGCGGGTTTTTAAATAAATAGTGGGGTTATGAAAAACAATTTTTGTTTACTTTAAGTGAAGATTGGGCAGCTTCAAGACAAACATACTTCGGTAAATATTAGTATAGAGAATCCTGAATGGCCCTGCCTTTGTAAAGTAGAGGAAATCAGGATCTGATACGGCAACCAACAAAGATTTTGTCAGCACATAAACCAGTTTACCAGGGTTTGTCAGCACCCTAATTAACGTGTCCAAACGGACTCCTTTACAAGTTCCTCCTAACTCTCTTTAGTGAAAACTGCTACCTCCGCTCGTTCTAAACGTCTTCAGATTACGTATCATATTAGACAAAATCAATGTCTGTTTCTAATTGGGATTACAAGTTTTAAAGGCAAAGATGAAACAAATTTATGTAGAACTGCAACGGAAACAAGACTGTTGGAATAGGGGCAAGCTCCCATTTCACGAATAACATACACATGTTATTATCTTTATCAAGGTTTGATAAAGAATTACTTCGAACGTCATCAATTTCATATTTTGTAAAAGAAATTGTAATTGGTCAAATCCAGAGCTTCTAGCTTGGTGAAAACGTATATCATACCATATAAATTCATTATGCCTGTAATGAGATTAATGAATTGTATTGCATGAAAGAAATAGATATTTGAAGTTTAAAAAAATTATTAACAATCTTTAAACAGAGTGCCCACATCACTCTGGTGGTTTTCAGTGAGGCCCTGTCATATTTAACCAAAATATAGTTTAAGGTCAATTTATTTCCATAGCGAAGTGTAAGATAATATTGTATATGTAAGTGAAACATTAACGTAAACGTAACTGTTTTTGATAAGATTGGTAACAGCTGTACTGGAATTCGATGGCAGACGTGATTCTGAACATGACATGAACATGCAGAACATGCAGAACTTGAAAACACAATTCAGCAGGCTTTTTATTTTGTTCAAAAAAGCTTTTTGTTGGTTCTTATCAATCAGTCCACTATTCCTTGAAATTGAGATTGCCTGCTGAATTACGTCTGCAAGACGTGGTTTGGGCAGAAATAACTACCCAGAAACGCAGCGATCTTTACAAATCATCTTCTCTCAATGGAACCATGCCGTCTCCCTCGTGGCACGTTGACCTACGAAGAACTTTGATGTTGGTCAAATTGTAATAATTCTGATGTGAGAAGCCTCTTTCCGTTTCACCACACCTCGAAAACAGGAGTATAGAATATTTACTTTCTAACTCTGATACGTAAATACAAGGCTGAAACTATATTTAATGACCAGTACCCTTCTCTGACGTCAAGGATGGTCGACAATGGTTACTGCGAATGTATTTTCGTAAATGTAATTAAATTTGAAATAAATGATAGTATAGGCTAAAGTGATCGCTCGTTCTCCAAAATATGTTGTAAAGCAATCTGATGAGATGCCTCGAATTTTGAGTAAGCAGAACATCCACAAGTCAAAGTGATCAACTTATCGCTATCCCTGTACAAATCAGCTGGTCGAACGATGAAAATTTAATTAAGTATTTAACACGTAACTCAAATTTGCATTGCAAGGGAAAAGTAAACTTTCCTATGGACATATGCCGCTTTATGAAATGCTTTGCAAACACAAGCTCTAGTAGAGATCGCCAGGATACCTTGTTTGATTTGCTTATACTCAAATCAAACAAGGTAACCTGGCAATCTCTCCCCAGAGTCTGAAAACCACATCAACCGCCTTCTTGCCAAAGAACGAGTATTCGCGTCCTCCCTCATAAATTGGCTGACAAAAAATTTTGTAATACATAAAATAGACTCTAAGGAAGAGTAGCCTACTTAAATGTATGAATAGATGTGACTTTTTGTTTGTTAAAAAATGTAAATGTTTCTCTAATGTTTGGTAAACATGATTTAAGTCTGCCAGATTTCTTTTTGCCATTTGATAATCATCAGATTCAGCATTTGTTCTCATTGATTACAGACAACACTATGTACATCTGAGCAAAGCTGTTCTGCTAGGCAGTTTAGCTTACCTCATGGCTTGCTTTTCCACCTGATATCCTAAATAACTGGTTTATTACCCTTGGATGCACCCTTACTTCATTGGTCAGTGTGTAAGGTGGTTTTACCATTTATTTAGGGTTAATTTTTAACCAAACCCTCTACTCGCCATGTGACATTGATTAAGACTTCAATATCCGCTAATAATAGCACATAAATACAAGATAGAGCTCTGCTGTTATGTTGCCCGCCCTTAGTACATTGACGAAACAACTGCTTAGACGATTTTATAGCATGATTTGAGATTTCGCTGTATCTGATTTTAATAGCCTCAGATTTATCACTAATTAATGATGTTGCTGATCAGTTTTAATTATGTTATTTAAACGCATAGTTTTCCTACTGACAACCACTATGTAACCATCATGTTTTCATGTTTCCAACCATGCCGTTCTTTTCTGATATGATTGGATATGGTTGCTAACCGCCTCACCGCGTACTCAGCAGCCAAACGCTTTTCCCAATGTTATAGCTATCCTTGACTACCAAGCCTGCGAGAAACCTTTTGCTTAAGTGCTATACTTTTTAAGGTAAGGAGATTTTCGTGTACCAAGGTCGACCGTCAACATGGTGTTTCAGTGAAATGTTTATGTTAACATATATTTTGCCCTGCAATCAAGCAATTTTCTCATTGCAAATAGTTAATGCTTGTTTACTTGTGGAACGAACTTTATGAACAATATAACTGCAGTATTATGCGTATGTGACTTGATATAAACTGGTAAATTGAAACGGAAAACAGCCGTAGCGGTTTCGCTTCATTTTCGGCCAGAGCAAAATCTTTTTATTTAAGGCAATACAAAACAAAAATACAACTAAATAATACATGAAAGGTACACATACGGACAAAATATACTAAAAATAAAAGAATAGTACCATACTACACTAAACATAAACAAGAGACCACTAAAAATAACTGAAAGTTCGGGTCAAACTTACAGGGTTCGTACAAAACTAGCACTAAGCCGGAGCCCCTGCTTCCGGTGCCGGTGTACCAAATACTACATTATACTACAGCAGTGCGCTCTGTCCGCACGGTGGAACAGAGAGAACGTAAAGACTTCTTTATCACTGTCCTTTATAAACTTAGAAATGGCTTTATGAGTATTACACAACTCAAAATATAAAAGTTTTTGGCGGATACAAATTTACACCCGTTTGCTCAAGGTGGGCTACAATTACCGTAAATTACCGATTAAGCGCCCAGGTCCAAATAAGCGCCCAGGCGTGAACAAGGAAGACGCAGATGCAGCAGCTCCAGAGTTTACGCTTTTAGATGATGATACGGAGGACGATGAAGGTGTACTGATTGATTGATTGATTGATTGATTGAACGTTATATTTCAATCTATTCTATAGAAAGATCATGTATGTTAAGTTATCTGTTTTTCCTTTCCTTAATAAGCGCCCAGGTCCGAAAAAGCGCCCACCCAAAAACTTTTGTTTTTAAATAAGCGAATACGTAAACAATCGTTCGAGGGTGTGAGGCATAAAAAAACACTTAAGTAATTCAATATGTTATTCATTGTTTGATGTGACACACGGTATTTTTTCTTTAATTTCCCACGATTACCTGCAACGTTTGGAAGAGAAAAGTTATTCCAGCGAAGTATCCATTATATAAGGCCTTTGAAAATATCACTATATTCTTAATGCAATGGATTTTAAATCATTTTGCTTATCACCTCTTTCAATCTTCCTTTACATTATGCAAGAAATATCTCACTAGACTGATCTTCCTGTTTTGAAAGATAGAATGGGAGAAGTAGTAGAAAAGAAAATAACTTCGACATAGCGGCACCATCTTGATAATCTCAATTTACCCAGTGTTTTTCATCTCTCATAATTTCCCACGATCGATTAAAGCCTCTGGAGATAACGTTATCTTATATAAAACTCCAATTACACAAGAATGTCACTTACACCTGTTTTTAAATCTTCCATATGTGTAATTCGTTACAAACATACCACTTTCTTCTCTTTACGAGAGATCTCCTCCCAACTGCATGTTTTTATGTTATGTATTAACTACGATATGTCATATATTCTGTATAGTATATTACATGTCTTAAAACAGCGAAAACATAAAAAAATTGTACTCTAAAAGATGCAAGCGCTATGTGATAAAAGATTGTAAGATAATATAACATTAGAAATCAAAAATAATATAACATTAGAAATCGAAATTAAAATATATAAAATGAAAACTTACGGTTCCTGCCGTTATATGCAGGGTTATATTGGATACACGACAAATAAATTGGTGAAAAGAGCTAAACAACACAAAACAAATGGAGCAATAAAATTGCATCTTCAAGAACATGATACAAATACGGACATTGCTCCTCACATGAAAATCTGCTTTCCATCATCTGATAGGACCAGCCTACAAATAGCAGAAGCATTATTAATTAAACGGAACAATCCCTCGATTAATAGAAAAGATGAAGGACTGTTTCATTAATCCCAATTTGAAATGCGTGGGAAGCAATATGATTTTTTCTTTTTTAAGAAGTAGCACTGCACTAATAACGTTCTTTGACGGACCTTTAGATCTTAGGGGAAGCCATTCTGTCCTTTCCCAGAGCTCCTTTTCATGTTTACTGTCACACCGAAGAAAACGATTTCGTCTAATCGCTTTCTTGACCAAGCAGGAAATTTGCCATTTTCAAATCTACACATTCATCCCATTTACGCTTGTTACAGTTAATTTTTTCCATAATCTCTTTAATGGCATCATATCCTGTTTCCGTGTTGTTGAATGACGTGTAGGTATTAGCGCTTATAGTTGTTATTATGGAGCGAAACAAACATTAAACGACGTTTTTTAACTATCACTAAACAATCTCCTTGCACCAGGATCGTGTTTGTGGACGCCTGGTCGGAGAAAAATCGATTAATACCGAACTAAAGATTTTAGGGTTTCCTTCTTACAATTTGACCTTAACTGTCAGGTTTCTTGAAGTGTAGTAAAATAACTGATACATTTCATTAGTTAAATTAAATTTGAGCAAAAATTGGAATAATTTGGTACGTCTGTTTTCATTTTTTAAACTCAAACAACAATTTTTTCTGTATTTTTTTATGCAAATTGTATATTTTAGGTGGCTGGCAAAAAGTGGTGGGCCTACCTCAAAACTAATGGGTTTTTATGACCCTTATTGATTAAAATTTGCAATAAGCCAATACCATAAACGGATTTTTTTACCAAATATGAGCACTTACGGTACAGAAGAAATGGTAGCTAAAATTAAAAACTAAGGTCATTTTCGGAATCAGCACCGTCAAATTAGCAAAAAAACTTTTATTTTCTTGACACCAAAAATCGTATAGACCAGCGTAATAGTTAACTACTTTGCATTTGTAGTACTTTATAGAAAGCTTTTCGCAGAATTGTTCTCTTAACAATTCTGTCCCGTTTTTATTTGCTTTGGTTGCCTGCTTTTAATTCCTTCTATCTTTGTGTAAGACGGCCCCTCGTTTATTCCCCTCCTCGGCCACATTTGCACGAGGCTCGTTGCACAAATACCGTCACCTTTATGATTAGAAGTGCTCCCTGTTGTCCGCTGTCACTCTTCATGAACTAAGGAAACCAAAAGCATTGCTAAAACAAATATTTAATGTTTTTTTGTTATTGCTTGTTTAAAAGCTTAAATGCATCCGAACAATAACTGTGTGCAAGCCTGCTAATGGCACATACTGGACAGTCGTGCATTTCAAGAAACAATCCGCAGGCAGTCAACCAAGAAGGCAAGTCACATGGTATTACTCCATTGGCTGAAAGTCAAACATTTAGTGTAACAGTCACATTTTACACACCTCTATTGCATTATTGTCTTCTGCACTGTCAGCTCATTGTACAGCTTATCGAAGTGATTAGGAACCAAGAGTCTCAACATTGAAGATTTAACCTCACACGTTTCAGGAGAATACCAGGAATTTGAGCTATCAATTTTTTTCATTAAAGGCAGACGTGTGACAAATTGGCCATTACATTTTCGTTATCACACGTAAATTCGTATGTTCTGTCTTTGTTTCTGAAACTAAGCTGGGGCGAATGAGGAAAAAAACTAAATATAGGAACATTTTTTCATAGACAGAAGTTAGGGGTGTGCTCCACAATGACGATAGTCATTTCTTGATCTTGATATGTGTAACTGTCCATTTGTAGAAATATTAAGATTGATATCACTAGCATGATTCACACTTAACAGATTCCAACTTAGCTTTAGTTCACGTGTGAGAAGCATTTCGTATATCAGTATATCACTGAACGTCTTGAGTTTTGATATTAGGTTCCTCTTTGCGTATGTTCCGGGCGTCCCAGTGTATAGAGAGTCCGAGTCAATAACGGAACATTTTATTATGGTTAAAACTGAAATATGTATTAGTAACAATAAGTAAAATAAGTTTAACAATCCTTTCTTGATAACATGATTTACCGAAAATGGAGTTGCTTATAAAAAAACTTGTATGGCTTTAGAGTTTCATGCATCTAGCCTAGGATTTGCGAATGTGTGTGGGGCAAATATATTTGATATTCTTTGATAGACACAACTACTCGTATTTCTTAGTTTATTTATTTCATAGCCTGCACGTTTTACACAGAACTTGATAACATTAGTTTATTTGAAGCACATGGCTAATTTACTTCTAATTAGAAAATTATGCTTATTCATGGTAACTAGTATCGTGCATTGGTGAACCCGTCTTTGTTTCAAGACATTATTGCTGCCACGTAATTTTGAGGTCAACGTTAATCAACAGAGTTCCTTGTAGCATCTGGGATATGCATAAAGTCTTCTAAAAGTGCACGCTACACGCAGACGTCGACTTAAAGGTTTAAAAAGTAGGCTACCTCCCCATCAGGAAATAGCTTTCTCCGACGATCTAAATTGTGTTTACTTAAGATGTTCCCCCATATCTCCAAGGGACGTTGCACTTGAAAATCTTCACTGTCTTATGCTTAGCCGTGCTGGACTGCATTCATGGTTAATCATATACGTTTACCTATACTTTTACAGCTCCTATTATTTGGGGATGCAACACTTATTCGTCATTCGTCATTTTCAAATCCACATGGATGTTTTCTTAAACAATTTTAGATATAGTTTTATTCTGGATTTAGTCAGTGCTCAACTAATTTCAGCCTTGAAATTTGCTTACACTTTCGTGACTTCAAGGTTGCTGCATAATTTCTCCCAGATTCCATTCTCAAAGTTAAGCAGCAGCAAACTTTTTGTGTTTTGTAACAAAATTGCTCAAAACGAGGTTCAAATGCCAATGAAAAATTCAAAGCGGAAACGAGGGAATAAAAATGGCAGGTCGATTAAATGGAAGAAATAGCCTACTACCCATATCATTTCATGGCTTGAAACGTTTTGAAAAGACTCTTCGCAAGGACGTGCCGACATGTAGAGTATTATCGCTACATAATTTTTGAAACATGAAAGACCTTGATTCTGTTACGTTCACTGATTCTGTTCATATTTTTTTTGAGCTTCAAAGAAAATTTATTTTTAATCATTTTAAATTTTTCATATGCGGCACCCTCTTATTAGCGCCGCCCTCTAATTAGCGCCGCACATTTAGGTGGATTTTTAAATAAGCGCCCGTGGCGCTAATAAGAGGAAATACGGTATGTGTCGTCACGACGTCATAAAGTTGTTAAATACTATGGTGACAAGTACACCGACAAACTATATAGAACACGAAGAAGGAAACTACAATTTGTGACAACGTTTCGTCTTTTCTTAAAGACTTCGTCAGGTCTTTGTGCATTGGAGGTATTAACGTGAATAACAAAGCTATTTGCAGAACTCAATTTACGTTATTAGAAAAATTGGTAAGTGCTGCAAAATTTAAATATTGCTGTGAGTACTGGACTCGTTTTGCTAAACATTTTCGCCGTACACTGATCACGGCAATCGCGTGGAGTGAAGTGAGAAAGCTTTTATAATGAATTTATAGGAAACGAGAAGACCAAAACACGTCGTAGAAAATAACAGTCACGAGAGCAACACCATTTCTGCCACTCATGGTATTGAAAAAGGAATACATTTTAAACAAATTTTTTACGTTTTTACAATCTTAAAGGATATTTTAACCCAAGATAATTTCGAGCACCATATATCTCAAGTACTAAAACAGATGTAAGGATCAAAATTTTGCTGTTCGGCGACAAGATTTTAAAAATCAGGGTTAATGTGAATAATAAATTACGATGACGCAGAATTAAGAGTTAAGGAGTCGAATACACCCCTCACCCCCCACCCCCCTTCCGCTCCTTGTGAGATAGGGTTTACCCTGCTTGTGGTGTCAATATCAACAGCATGGGCATTTCTATAGCTATATCTTTATATTAATTCAATTTGCAAATGTTGTTACATTAGCCTGTCACTGCAAGTAACATGTGCATCAGCCAGATCAAAGTGCTAGCTGATAATGTTAAGGGCATTTTTGTAGAACTTCCTGACTAAGTTCAGGCCATGTGCTTGGAGAAGGGCACTGATTACATGAATCGGTTCGGCAAAGGTAAGAGGCAATTTCCTCTTCTGTATTTCGTCGTGTAGGTTGTGAATAATAAACCGTAACTCAGATAAGTTATGATATGTTACAGCTGCATCATATTAGTGAGATCTATGACCTTTAACATACCCTTAATAACTGACATTATATACATATTACCTATGTCTCATTGATTATTTTACTTAATTCACTGATGCACTGTTCATACTTAAGACTTGTTAGAGAGTTTGCTATGCGCTACACTCTTTTCTTTGCCGCAGGCATCTGTACATTTCATAACAGTCGTTTAAACGTGACAGTGTGACAGGGACCACTAAAATAGATACCATTTGGGATTCCTACGCAAGTATTTGCAGAGTTCTCATTGATATTCCACACTCACGTAGGTACTTTAACAAATATCTGTTTTAAACACTGTCTTATAGCCAAGGGCGTTTGCAGAAATACTTGGCCATTTACGAGAGTGCATCCCTTACAGTAAAGGAGGTGTCATTTGTTTGCTACCATTATGCACGTATTATGTTGAAGTAAGAAAAACTGTTGGTCAAGACCACAACAAAATCTGTCAGGTGTGTCTAAGTTGAATAACTAGTGAACAAGGAAGCGGATGAAGAATGGCACTCTATTATCTTGATCTGTAACCAGCGAGCGTCAAGGTACTGTCATGCAAAACTTGAAGAAACGAGCCACTCCCCCAAGCTTCCTTGTTCATTAAGAAGTTTGATATCAGACCAGACATCACTCCCCCTAAACGTGTCTCTCGTTCTGTTTTCAAGTTACATCCGAAGCCTCACAAGCCGGAACGACCGCAACGATTTCATGAGCGTCGCACTTAGGCAAGAGAAGTAAACAAAACCAGTACTTGTGCTCGCTTGTAACGTTCTTTTGATTCGACTCTTTGTCATCAACCTTTGGCAATACAAACTGCATTAACATATTTGGTAGGTAAAGATGGGAACTCTCGCGCTCGTATTTTGTACTCTCACACTGTGTGAACAGGCAAACAATCACATTCTCGCCAGACTAGACGTGTCATCAACATGACGCAACGACCGATGGTCCCGTGTATCGCACCTTTGTTAGAGGGACAGCAATGAGTTGGTTAAAGCCTATTCATTCTGTGTAATTTTTCAAAGAGAATCAACAACTTGTCTTCAAGTAGCAAAGGTCACAGTAGCCACGACAGAGGATGACCAGTCTACCGATCCTTCAGCTCCCAAGTGTGGAATAACAGATCTAAAAACTGCTATGCATTACATTAGCCAGCTTAAGTTATTTGCTTTACAAAAGAATAGTGGACAATTATAAACCTCAACCATCGAAGCAGCCAGTTTGTTGACACTCAGATGCACGCACGGCAGACAAACATCAACAATTTTTTTCTGTTAAAAAGTTAGTAAGTCTTTGTTAACCAGCATGTTTACATCATTTTGTTATGTTTTAATATTTTGTTACCTAAAGTTCCTAGTTAATTATGATATATTTTATGTTAATTTTCAGGCATTTTTTTATTTAAGATCTAATCACAACGATTCGTTACTAACTTTAGAACACCATGAACATAATTACATATAATACTCAAACGCGTTTAGTAAAAAGAGTTGAGATGAGAAATTCAAACTCTTCATAAAAAGGCCAGCTTGTTAATAAGGGCATTACAATCCAGTCCGACGGCTGGACGCAATTCACAGAGTTGCCTGTATTCAATTGAGTTCGATAGATTGAATTTAGTGAAGTGAATGTAGTTCGAAGATAGTTGCCTTATAGTTACGACTGATATATTCATTGCGTTCTGAGTATTCAATCCATGATACAACAAAATTGGCGACGAGTGTATTAACCGACCATTGAATCCCCGTAAAGTATGGCTGACAGTACTAGTTCAACTTCGATTTTCCTTCTACTTGTGTCTCCTATATCCTTTCATTACTTTTTGCTATGACGTCTTTCCATTGTATATTTACAATACCACTTTAATTTCTTTGTTATACTTGTTTCTACTTACATTTTTACTAGTTCATTCTACTACATCCTTTTACTTCGTATTTCAATTACTCTTTTATCACTGCTTCTTTCGACTACATCATTCTACTATTTCTCTTCACAACTACTATCTTATAACTTCTTTCAATTTTTTTTTTCATTACATATATTTACTGCTATTTTCTACTATTAATTTTAATGCCTTCTTCTTATTACTTCTTCTCATTTCATAAATTTACAATATTTTCCTTCTACTTGTGTCTGCCACATCCTTTCACTACTTCTTGCTGAGAGGTCTTTCCATTGTATATTTAAACTACCTCTTTAATTTCTTTGTTTTACTTGTTTCTACTTACTCTTTTACTACTTCAATCTACCATAATCTTTTACTACATACTTCAATAACTTTCTCTACTACTTTTTTCTGCTACATCATTCTACTACTTCTCTTTACAACTACCATCTTATAACTTCTTTCCATTACTTTATTTTCATTACATATATCTACTACTTCTTTCTACTATTACATTTTATACCTTCTTTTTATTACTTCTTCCCATTTAATAAATTTACAATATTTTCCTTCTACTTGTGTCTGCCACATCCTGACACTTCTTCTTGCTATGACGTCTTTCCATTGTATTTTTACACTACCTCTTTAATTTCTTTGTTTTACTTGTTTCTACTTACTCTTTTACTACTTCATTCTACTATAGCCTTTAACTACATATTTCAATTACTCTTTTATTACTACTTTCTTCTGCTACATCATTCTACTACTTCTCTTTACAACTACTATTTATAACTACTTTCCATTACTTTATTTTTATTACATATATTTACTGCTATTTTCTACTATTAATTTTAATGCCTTCTTCTTATTACTTCTTCTCATTTCATAAATTAACTTATCTCAATCAATTAAAACCATTCACCAGGGGCATATTATGCAAGCACGTCAAGAACAGAGCATATAGATAGTGGTAGCAGGAGGCTGATGCAGATTTGCGTATGAATTCCCCTTTTACTGAGATGAGGATGGTGCCCAGATACATGAGGTTTCTATTGCTGGGCAATTAAAAAACTGGGTGCTCTTACTGCAGTAAAGAAATGCCCCTCGTAGAATCAATCGCTAACATTTTGAAAGAGAGGAGAAGTAAACGATCCGCTGGACTACTTTTACTAGATAACACATGCTTAAGGCAATAAACGTACACTGTGAAAGCAAATCACCGTCCTTTCATAATTCACTTCATGAAGAGAAATTTAAGGAAGTAATCGACCAAGCACTTACAAAAACATTACAAGATTGGAGTGTAACTTTCTTGTCCAATTTTACATTTTATCAAACCTCCTCTCACAAACAAAGCACGAACAAGATATTTATGTGTTTTGGTAGGAATGCAGTTCATCAATGGTGAAGTATCTCAACATTCTAGTTATACGAAAGGCACATTACTTGTAATCCTGGAATGTAGTCACCACGAGTATAGAAGTCGAATGCAGCCGACGCTCTTTCCGCCGATGTACCCATGCCGTATCCGTTGTTTTCGCAGACAAAGATACAGGGAAGCTTCCATAGTGCTGCCATATTATAAGCTTCAAACACCTATACCAAAACAGACATAAAATCGATACTTGAAAACATTAAGTCTCTTGTAATAACAGTGAGTCTTCATCTCTGAAGACGATACGATCTGCATGCAGAAAGGGCAAGCATACACACGACCGAGATAAGCATGCACAACAGCAAAGCATGCACAACAGCAAAGCATGCACAACAGCAAAGCATGCACAACAGCAAAGCATGCACAACAGCAAAGCATGAACACAAGCTTTCTGTTCCATACTCAAATTACGAGATGAGGAACCTGGTTATAAAAACGGTTAAAGGAACCTGCACAGCTGCTTATGACCTCGCAACGGCTTCAGCACTGGAGACCTTCCAGCAGAGAAATAACCTCACGGTAAGGATACGTTCGGTATTTTTTGTGTTGTATCACACGATTTATTAAATAACGTTGATCTATGACTTGATTAGTCTCTGTCGGTTTTCTCGTGGTTGTGTTTTATTGTTGCCAAATATCGCAGGACTGTAACACCATAGGGGCAATTGGGGTATCGCCTCTACGTTTTACAAAGGCAAGCCCAAAAAGTCAAAAATTATAGGCATTTGTATCTTTAAGCATTGTAGTCACATCTCCCAAGCTCCGCAATCTTGTAACTTGATGTTTCCTGTCAAATGTTTGTTGGGGCAGGGCCAGTAACGGCACATAAACGAAATTACCTTGTTTTATACCACCCACCCCCTCCCCCCGTTTTGTAGCATTTTCCGCTGTACTCCACGGGGCCAATCTTGAGACCTAGAAACCGGAAAGGGGTGCAGGAACGTTTACCTCCCGTAGGAATTGGCAAATAAATAAAGAACCTTTTGCACCACTCGGTACCAACTGTTTACTAACCAAAATCGAGGGGCGTTCCCCTTGGACGCCCCAGCTGCCTTTTATTAGTTGGCCCGTTTGGTGGTTTTTCTATTTATGTAGGGTCGTTTTAGTGTCGGGCCCACTTCTCACGAGGGGTCTTTGATTGAGAGACTGCCAACTTTTACTAACACACGGAAGCTAGGCAAGCAAGTAAAGTCCGAAGATAACTAGCTTTCATTTTTCAATTTGTGAAAATCGAAGCGTCCGCTCAAGCTTTTCTGATCATATAAACTTAACATACTGAAGTGCAAAAATTTCAGGTCTGCTTTTTTGAGTCCATCTAAATTCCTTCAAATGTCACTTGAAAACCAGTAGTAAATATTAATGTGGCCAGGGGGGGGGGTACTTTTGGTCAATACCTGGGCAAAAAAAGTGGGTACTTTTGGTCTTGAGGAAAAATTTGACCAGAAGGTAGCTATCCGAGGGCAATCCACATAGCAAAGGAATGGGAAAGACATTATAAGAGGAAGGTAAAGTAGCTTAAAAGTGCTTACGATCACAATTTTCTATTATTCTTTGATATCAGGTGAAGGAGGCCATAGTGTATTGGGATGTTTTGTAACTTCCGGTCATTTCTTCTTATCCCACTTGTGCTTGTCCAGGAAGATCATCTGCAAATGCGGCTCGCTAATCCTGCATGCGTGAGTAATTTGAGGAAAAACGATCTACTCAAGGTGACGTCGAAGTCCCGAACACTGTGATTGAACTTACAATTTTCTGGTTCTAGAACAATTCTTTATCCATTTGTTCATCTCCCGAATATTTAAGTTGTATACTGTGGAAAGCCCTTCCTCTCTAGGCTTTCTCAATTCAACAATAACCTTCAACAAAAATTTCTAATATTTCCTGTAGATATGTTTCTAAACTTGAGGTCTCTTATTCAAAATATTTTAAATCCAAGTCCCTGAGAAGTGTATTAAACTTTGAAGTTGCAATTATTGAAGGAGGTAGAGAATCTTTAGAGTAACAGATTCATAAGATTCAAATCCCCAATAATCAACTTATATGGAATTTTGTCTAATAATATGTTTTGGAATTCCCGCATCGCTGCCATTCTGATGCTGAGGAACATAGATGAAGTCTATTTCAGTTTGGGAAGCTATTTAGTGTACGGAATTCAAACAACCTTTGCGATCAGAGTGTTATGTGCCATGTGATTTCCCGTTTCAAACGCAAGCTATGGGATATTTCCTTACGAATTGTTTTTCGAGAATCATAGTATAAGAAACTTTGTGCTTAAGTTTGTTTTCTGTTTGTTGTTCTCACCCCCATACTGACAAATGTTTTAAATCCAATTCTGTATTAACTTTAGGGCGATAATCGTGACAATGCTGATGGCAGGAAGCGTAGGGATGACAGGCGGCAAAAGAGGGGCATTGATTTTTACTTCAAATCATCCCACCCATCTCAATTCTGGATGTCATGTGTTCTGCAGTTTTGGTTGTTCTTTCAGCGCTCTGAAATCAACTTTTGGTGTGGGACTTTATAAATTGTCTGCTAAGTTTGACTCAAAACTGTATTTTGATCGCAGGAAACTTGAATCCATTACCAGCAGTCTCTGATGAGTGTCATATAAAGCAGATGCTTTTGCATACACTCGGCAGGACACCCATTCAGTGGTGCATATATAATCAATACACTTCCACATTCCAGTTGCTGCACGACACCATGTTTCATAGTGCATTCCTTTTGTTCGGAATATGGAATTCAATATTTTCAGTTTATGCTTCAGACACCCTTGGAAAAAATCTCTTTACCATTTCCATCGGTATCAATTGTGTCCGAGTTGTTTCCGCCGAACGTTACATTTCATGCTCCTGAACCTCTGCTTTTGGATGGTCGCTGAATGAAATTAATATATATTTTGGCATTTTCCCAGGTGAACAACTGCCTTGTTTAATGAATTATAAAATGTTGCTTTGCCGACTCTGGGTGCATATGAACTTAATAATGCCAGTCACATACCTTTTACAGAAATTGTTACAGAAATAATGCGAGCAGAGTCGTGTTCATAGCATTCTTCCAATTTCACATGAGAGGCCATTAGTATAGCAACACCGTGTTCACGTTTGTATCCACTATATACCACTTTCCATCCTTTCAGTGAAACATCAAATTCAATTAACCCTCTTGAAATTCGCCTCACTTCTTGAAACGCCATCACATCCATGTTTCATATTTCATATTAACTTGGAGAGTTCTCAGACTTATTGTTTCAATGCGACGATTGGTGAATGTAATGCTATTATATGTCAAAGAATTTGGTCTTGCACCATTTGAATTGCTGGACAAGTTGTCACAGGCAGTAGCATATTTTTCGGTAACCCCAGCCTGACTGGTCACTGAGGAACGCGCCCCTTTTCGACCCCCGCGACGGGCGATGCAGTATGAATTTTAATTTTAAGAACACTAGAGAAATAGAAAAGCATGTCACCACCGGGGATCGAACCCGTGACCCACGCTTTCGCGGCGTGCACTCAACCAACTGAGCTTCTCGATGATACTTTCTAACTTTAATGGGTATTGGATTGATGACGGGCCGGATGGCGGCTCTTCCTTGGTCAAGTCACATGGCACAGAGAGGCTGGTCTCCAATTGCGTTGAGCTGGATGTTATTGTCCACCGGTGGATGATTGGGAGCTAATGTGGCGACTAGAGAAATAGAGTTTAGAATTTAGTGTTCTTTTCAAAACTAACAAACAGCATTGTTTGTAAGTTCTTCCAGTTTTGTTAACATCTTGCCGAAATTGTGCCAGCGATTGTCTTGTCATAGAGAAATCGTGTTTAATATGTACGACTTCGGATTCAGAAAGCGTGTTTTGGGAGAGAAAACATTTGGAAAGAAGCAACGAGTTCGGTAGCTTTGGGTACATATAACAAAAAGACAGGAATTCAAGTTGGGTAGAGTACAACTTGCCAAACAGAAATAGGGTAGGGTCTGTATTGGAGCGTAGGCCTTCTTCGTCTCCTGGTGCAAACCCCGCAGCTAGTTTCTTGTCTGTTATTTATAGTTGTTACCAACAAATATACAAATTTGAGCTACACTGAAATGTTCCGTAACATAGAGTGGGTTTTGCCTGAGCAGTTCACAACTGAGTTGGTTATATGACGTGGGAGGTACGATACCATGGGAAAATAACCATTGGCTTTAGCAGGTCCATATTCTTTACAAATACTTACATTGCGTCTTGCTCGATCTATCAGCCTGTCCAATTTTTCCCTGGTGTCGAGAAGCTCTTTCTTTACCTAGAAATTAAGTAAATTCCGAAACGAGCTACGATAAACTGCAATGATTACCCAGTAAACTTTAATTAGCCGGCATTTAGTTTCCATGCATGCAGAGACCACTCATTACATAAGCCAACTTAAAAGTCTTTCAAAGGCCTCAGGTATTAGAGCCAAATCGTTTCCATCCTGATAGTATTCTTTGGCCAATCTCCTTACTAATTTCATTTCCTGGCGTAAGCAGTCTACCTAAGTATTTGTACCGGTCCAGCTCTTCCAGATCTTCTCGATCAATAGAGATGCCTTCCTTCGGTATCCTCCTTGCCACTTTATTTCGCATGATTTTGGTTTTCTTTCTATTTATCTTCATGCCATCTTTCTTGCCTTCTCTGTTCAATTTGTTCAGCGGAGTATCCCGCTCTTTCTCTGTCTGCTCAAACCTGGAACAGAGGGTACCCTCAATCAAGTGTGAATTTACTAACAACAGTGTAACTAATTGGCACCCTTTTGTTTGAAATATTTGGCCTTGTCTGTGCACATGCACACTTACCAGATAATAAGAAACTGTTAACGCTATCTTACATGGGGGGAGGGGGGCTAGTAGGCCGGCTGATACACATTTCAGCTCATAACTTTTTAAAGCCTGGCCATGAAATTTGGTGACTTTCCTAAAATTTACCGGGGAGTGTTATGATTAATAAATTTTTTTGAATTTTTTTTGGAAATTTTGCGATATTGGCGTTTTGTTGACCTATAGTGGAGTTTTTGCCTTTCTGTTTTGTTACTTTTCTCTAAAAAACATGATTATTATATCTTTAAACTTAGGTTTTCTTTTCTGAATTTGTACTGACAATTTCATAGTATCAAAATCTGAAGTGAAAAATGCAAATTTTTTTGAAATTCCGCAAAAAATGAAAAAATATGTTGTGCAATAAGGTGAAGTTCGCTAGAGAACCTTATGTAACAATATATGCAAAACGATTATAAGAAAATCACATCTTTAGATAAATTTTGTACCAGCAGTGAATTAAGGGTTATATTTTTGATGTTTTTAGGATATTTTTTAGTCATAATGCTGAAAATAATTACTGGTTGATTATAAGTGAGCAACCATTTCGGTCGTTTCAAATCTCATACATTTTGGAAAATAATTTACTCAAAATCTAAAAACAGACTACAGGACCTTCTGCATCACTTCACGTCATCAAGTGCAATTTTGGCATACGTTGTACTCTGTGTCTCGTTCCAAAGAGATCCTACAGTGTATAACCTCTTGACTAGCACAAGTAGAAGGTAATAAAACAGTCGCAATAATAGCAACGTATCCGCACCAAAATTGGTAACACACTGTATTTATAGTGCAATAAATGTTATAAATTTATCTAGGTGCTGAATGATTTTTAGAGGTAAAATTTCTAATGTCAAAAGCGAATACAGAGTTACAACTTTTGTGCCTGTAGACCAAATGTTATACGGACGTTAAAAATGTAGGGGGATAAAATGTATCATATCTCCCTCTTCAAAATCTGGACGCACATTGTACTAGAAGTTGAAGAAGGACTGCCTTGTTGACTTCAGTAGCACAGAAAGAAACGTGCGCTATTCATGTCATAGACCAGTGCTTTGGCAGGACCTCCCACGCAGCGTAGAGAAACATGAAAGTAATTAGGAAGCGGTTTGAGGAAAATAAGTCATTATGCGAAACGTTGTTTTCGGATTTGGCCAAATTTGACGGAGGTGAGGCTTCATCTTGGCCGTTATCACAGATACGCACCCGGCAGCCCTGTCAAAAATGAAAATGAGAAATATTCACACCAATCAAACTAGTGACACGTTCTGCAATGTTGGCCTTTAACATTTTAAGATATGGCAAGTAATTTGTATGCTTTTCCTCGATTACATGGTTCTCTGATAAATTTAGGAACTTGCTCAGCTCTTCTCACTCAATATTATTTTAGGAATTGCCATTTTGTGGTAATTTTAAGGTTAGGGTATTCACATTTCATCAGGGTTTCCTTGTTGCTATTTACTTTTTCAGAATTCGCAATACACCCTGAAGACTGATGGTGTCATTTTTCAGTAATTTAAAAATGTGGAATAACTAACGTCGATTTTCATCAATCCTTCTTTGCACGTTATAGTTACTAAAGGGTACTATGATTGAAACAATTTTTTCAGAACAAAAATCTATTAGGAAGCCTGCTTAATTAAGTGTTTAAAACCGTGAACATATTGTTGGAACTGTCCGATTTTTAAGTTTGTGCCAAAATGGGTTGAATTTTAGAATTTTTAGTGGGCTAATAAAATGACATTGCGGGCCGCGGGTTGGGCACCACCGTTCTATCTTGTAGGACGTTCTATCTTTCGCGGTTTCGCCTTTCTAAAATTCGCTTTCGCAGTTCGTTTCGCTTTTACCGTTCTATCTTTCGCGGAGCAAGGAAAACGCTAATGACGAGACAAGCTATCAGGTTTCTATTTCTTCGCTATTTCCTCAATACAGGGAATCCGTTTAAGCGGTATGATATAAAAAATAGGAGACTATTCGTCCAACTCTCTCCAACTGCAATGTGTCGATTCTCGCTTTACATATATAAGGGTATAAAGCTTATGTCTCATAAAATGGCAAACGCAACATGTCCCATTTACTATGATTTGGGTAACATTAGGAGCGCTTCCTGCAAGATTGACTGGTAACCTCTGTCATGCTTTGATAGAAAAATTGCGAACAGGATGTAATATTTTGATTTCTCATATGGTTTCACATCCTGAAAACGTAATCAATCGAGCTAGTTTCGTTTCAAGTTTTCTTGTATCAATTACCAACACCTGATATCAGAGATTATTGACTCAGATTGAATTTCTCTGGTGAAACTAACAGATTTTCACGGGTTTGATTTAAATGCTTTGGCCAATTCAAACATTAACCATTCTATTGTATCCGAAATCGGTGTCCCTAGTTTCCAGTTTACGGGAAAGTCCCCGATGTAGTGACGGAGAAATACTTAACCAAAGTAACTCTGAATGATAATGATGATCAGGGACAGTTAGAAAGGAAATTAATTTCACATTATATCCGTATACTAGCAAGGCTGTTTACAAGCCATCTTTAACGATGTGGCCTTTATACCCGTAATACTATCAACGTAAACAAAGGAAATCGTATCATTTAAGAAGGAATGACGCATTATGTTGTGTGTTGCTTTCCACTAACTGTAGCACACCACCTCTGGTCATATGACACCTGCTCCGTGAAAATGTGTCAGTGAGAGTTATTACCTTATCTTTGAAACACGTACACCAGCGCAGGTCGAAATAAGACATACAGGGAGGGGGTCGATGTGACGGGAGATTAGACGACTACTTGCAACACAAGTAGTGGAATTGTAGTGGACGTCAGTCGAAACATGTGCCATCCCAAATTTCTTTGTTTCGATGTTTTGGAACCATGCTGTAATGGGTAGCACATCTAAGTTGCAACGTTGAAGTACGGGGTTCGATTCTTTCTGGGTCCAAGTTTTGAATATTGAGCTTTCCACCCTATATCATTAGTCACTCCCGTTTAATGAGGACCCGAACAAGAACACGCTCCTCAGCGCCCAGCTTCGGCAGAGCATTACATTCTTTCCAACTCATGAGAGCACCAACTCAACTGACACTTTACGTAGGGTCGGGTTAGTTAACGGAAACAACAAGGCAATCGAGCCTTTTGTCTTCACCTCCAGTCGGGTTGGGAGAGGAGGTGTCGTGACATCAACTAATACAAATGTCCTCCCAAATTTCTCTGCCTCAATGTTTTGCGCCCATGGTGTAATGGCTAGCACGTCAGCGTTGCAACAACGAAGGACAGGATTCGATTCTTGAGCAATTTAAATCGCAAAACCACGCTACTTTTCTTAGCTTATCTCTATTAGGCTTTAGTGTTCCTAAAATACCACACATAGGAAACAAGTAAATAAATACAGGGCGAGGTACATTTTTCTCGTTGGACCCAGAATGGGAAGAAATCTCGGGAAGCCCTCCCGAATCTGGTATAGAATGAAAATGGTTTGATCATACAACGTTCATCGTTGGGGCCGTCTGAGAGGGTCATGACATCCACGACTATTTGGCAGATAACTGATGGTACAAAATTAACAAAATGGAAGTTAACAAATCATAATTACAAACAGAAAGAGAGGGGAAATCCCTCTTGCACAGTGGTTACATCATTTTGCATTTGATGATGCAAGGTTCACGACAAACCTTTCGCGAGACTGTCCCAGGAAGACCAAATCCATATCTGCCGTTTTCATATAGATATAGAAGGGGTCTTTAGTTAATTGAAGGCACCAAATAAGGAGGTCTTTAATTAGAGGAGGTCTTTAATAAGAGGGGGTCTATAATTAGAAGGGTCTATAATTACTCGACATGACGCGAAAAAGGGGTCTATAAATAGAGGGGGTCTATAATTAGAGGGGGTCTATAATTAGAGGGGATCTATAATTAGAGGAAATACGGTATAAGCCAAGATGAAACATTGTATAACAAAAGAAGCATGGGTAATTTACATAAGTGTAACTTCCGTTGTATTTGAAATCTTTTTCGTATTCAGATTCAATATGTTTGTATATGCTCGACGTGTTTTATTATTGTAATGTTCCTTAGCTTGTCTTTCATATCAATCATTTTTATTTCTGTTACAAAAGTTTTTTAAACTATATATCGCACTTAATTTTGATAAGATAAATTGCAACTTTCTCTAGCTTTCTGAATGTTGCCTTTTCCTTCACCATCTACGTAACACAACAAAGGAAAACCACTGCTTTGTAAAGTACCACAATCTTTCATTATTTACCTATGACGTTTCGCTACTCACAGATGCCGGTACTCAAGTACTGCTTAATATTTTTTTACAGCTGAAATTGTATGCTTCCCAATTACATGACATTTCAATTTTGTTTGTTTCTGTGAGTCATTTTACTCAGAGGGTACGAGGAAATTTATGGTAGCTTAAGGGGTTACGTAACAGTGATATTGTAGGCACCTGTTTGTGCCCATGGTACACAATCATAAGTGAAAATTATACTGTATATTGGTACAGTTATTTTGGCTAGGCATCTCATACCTCAAACAGAGTAACAGGTATACAATCTACACAATGTTTAGGCTGTAGACCTGTGAAAAAATCAAACTTAGGCAGAAGCTATGGTGATGAATTTTTCCATGTAAATTTGATACACCATAAAAAGTAAATTCTGAGAGATTTATAAATTTTGATCCATTTTATACATGCTTAGTATAATATGGGTTAAGTTAATAATCTGTAGATCAAAGCATATATTCAACTTCTAATGATTTCCTTTATATCTATTCAATTAAAAGTAGAGACTCGATTGCTGTCGTATTTGTCCAAATTCCTTTTCTTGCTAGACTCGTACTTTAATCTATGGACATTCCATTTTATGATCTTCTCTAAACTATTATCACATATCGCGAAATTTTCTCTCTGGTTAATTTGTGAATTTTCTTGCAAAATATAAGCCTACTGCTGCATTATCGGCCATTGGGACTGTAAATCATCATGTTTGAACCAATATTGCAGACAATACGATGAGCAGCTTTTTGATCAAACATCAAGTCTTTTGCTTAGAGTCAAAACTAGTGCTTATTATACCCTAAGTCTTTTTAACTCTTTTGTCGTTTTGTAATTTGTTAAGGTCTATAGCCTCTTCCAATAGTCTTCAATAGTCAGAATTACGGGTGTTTTTCCATTACCATATGTCTTCATATTCTGATTCTCCAAAATGTTCATAATAATATATCATCACTAGGATCCGTACTCGTGATTGACGCTTTCGCAGCTTGTGTTCAACGCCTTTAAATCTCAGCCTTTCTGCGCCATCTGACTCATCCGCAGAAGGACTACTATCCAGTAGATATTTGTGACCTTTCCTATTCACTTTCGACTGCACGTTTTAGCTACCACATGCAGTGGTCATTTGGAAGGGCTCCAAGATTCTACCAGTAGTTTTGTTTGCTAATGTTACTCGCAGGACAGTTCTTGTTCTTTATATTATACAGTTTAATGTTGGTTTCTGCTGCTAGAACAGTTTTGCGTAAAGTGGATGATGTGAAGAATGGGAGGAAACACAACAGGCTCAAGCATCATGTCGTGGTTTTCGCAGGCAGAAAAGGATCCAATTCTGCCCAGTTTGGTAAGTACTAGGTCTATATTTACGCTACAGTAAGTCCACAGCGACCCTAGTAGGATCCCACGAATAACATGCAGGAAAAACTCAGCCGTTACATCACCCGTTCAGAATGATTTGGAAGATGTAGTAATAAATTGTGTATTGGTCTAGCTAATTTTATCATTACGTGCAATTACGTTATGGTCATCTTAACGCCACTAGCGGTATAGAATGGTAGTAATTAATTAGCATTTGGTTGATAGATGATAGAGAAGTTCAGTGACAGATCTGTACTTGTTTAGTTTTGCAGTATGTGGCAGTTGAAACTAGGACACTGCTGTGGAATGATGCCCTTATTGTGTATATCAACATTGGGTCTTCTCCCGAGTTTTATAAATCAAAATAGAATTTCTCCCTAGATCTTCATAGTTTGTTGATAATCTTCAACAAGTTGATCTTACCTTAGGATGCGTGCATGCTATGTCAGCTATGCCAGGTCTTCTCTTATTTCATCTGGAATAACCCCCCAGTAAACTGGGAAATTAATTTTGCCCTCATTGTGACTCTTCTTTTCTGATTTATTGTGCTTTGCTTTCCTTTATTTTAGTCCAAAAGACAGCGAATTATTGGCTTCTTTATGTTGCTGAGCCTTGGTGCATTCTGTTTTGCCATGGTAAGTTCAGCAATCACGATTTCAAATACGATTTCTATTTATGTTGCCTTACCTTGTACATGACCTGTATTTGAAATCAAGGTAAGGCAAGATAAATAGAAGGATAAATCTGTCGACATATATCAGTAGGTATATAGATAGATATATAGATTAATACATAGATTGATAATTACCTAGATAAATAGATACATACATACCTACATACTTGCATACATATATACATAAATAAATACATACATACATACATACATACATACATACATACATACATACATACATACATACATACATACAGCTTCTTTGCATGGATACGACATTGAAACAAGGTAAAAACGCATCGGACTTGTATCAAGAGCTGTCACTATCTTCATGACTTTAGCGAGGGGACTGTGGGTGCGCTGTTTGTTGTTGTATTTTGCTACGCAGCGCTTTTATCACAAAATAGTCTGACGTCGCTTGTTTTCTGGCAGTTTGATATTTATATGTTATGTGATGATAGTGTTTTATAGCATTGCAACTTGATAGTGTAAGAAAGTTGTGTTGTTTTCATACGCTATTAAACCGGAAACGCTCAATAGACCACAACGACCTTGGTTACGTGGTGGCAACGACATTCTTGATATAGTATTTTCTCAAAGCCGCTGCAATAGTTTCTACACTTAAGGAAAAGAGGGCTTGACATTGGTTGCGAATGAAAAGTGTCTTAAGGTTAAAAGGTCAAAGGTCATAAGGTCAAAATATGAACAAGAGCCATGACGTGGGGTCGGATTTGGATAACAAGAGTACTGGAGATAGGTATAATACGCTATTAAACCGGAAACGCTCGTTAGGCCATAACGACCTTGGTTACGTGGTGGCAACGACATTCTTAATACAGTGTTTTTTTAATGCTGCTGCGAAAATGTCGTTACTATAGGAAGTATTAGGCAATATGTGTTAAAGATTTATTATTAATTAAGTTAACTCTTAGGTATAATTCGTAGAAAGAATTCTTTTATAGGTGAGAACTCTAAATCTGTAAGGATATTATAAACGCCTCGCTGGAAATTTCTGTGCTGAGCATGTCGTTGCCACCACGTAACCAAGGCCGTTCTACCTTGTGGTTTAGTAGCGTATTGTGTTGCTAATCTGTATTGTTTCATAGCACTACAAATCTACGTTGTTTGATGGCGTTATGGACCTGAGTTAACTTGATAGCGTTGTACATATGCCCTGTTTGTACGATTACAAGTTTGCGGTCGTTGGAATAAATGCGTATTTATGTTGCCTAAAAGCGCCTTGCGGCAGTGACTGCATGTAAGTATAACTTCAGTGCAGAGACATTGGTACATTTTCACTCCAAAACGTTGACGTTTCAGCAAAATCTGAAGTTGCTTAGTGGCTTACATTCTGCTTGTTTATGGCTCTGTGACTTGCAAATAAGATTTCTAGAAAGATGGTACGTGTTTATATAGTTGTTTTTTGTAGTAAATGGTCGTAAGATTACGTTAAAGTATATGACCTTTAAAAGTACAATTATACAATTTATTATGATATTGGCCTGTGCATCTTTTTATGCGCCTTTGGATGCACCTCCTGACGCATATTTTAATGCACATCCTTATAAAGCTGTTGATCTATCTTCCAAAGCATCTTTCCATGCATCACCCGATGAACCTCCTGATGAACCTCCTGATGCACCTCCTAATGCATCTTCTGATGAACCCCCTGATGCACCTCCTAATGCATCTCTTAAAACACCACCTGATGCCCCTTTTAATGCATCTTCTGCTATATCTTCTGATATATTTTCCATGCATCTCCTGATGCACCTGCTGATGTGTCTTCTGGTGCAACATCTGATGCACCTACTGGTGCATCTTCTGAAATATCTTTCGTGCGTCTCCTGATGTACTTCCTGATGCATCATCTGGTGCATATTCTGATGCATATTCTGATGCACCTTCTGGTGCATCTTCTGAAATATCTTTCGTGCGTCTCCTGATGTACTTCCTGATGCATCATCTGGTGCATATTCTGGTGCATATTCTGGTGCATATTCTGGTGCATCTTTTGGTGCATCTTTTGGTGCATCCTCTGATATATCTTCCATTTATCTCCTGATACACCTTGAAATTAAATTTCTGAAGTATCTTTAAATGCATCATCTGACGCATCCCCTAATGCGCCATCTAGTGTATCTCCTTATCCATCTATTAATGCGTCTCCTAATACATCTTTGAACCTATTGCATGCCTTGATGCACCTTATACTCGGTGGATGTCGTATAGCATCACCGAGTGCATGAAAAGGTATTTTTAGTTGAGCAGCTTCATTCATCAGTATTTCACGAAAGGTACTGTTTGATCTGTTTCATAAACGCAACTAAGGCTTTCGGCTCAGTTCATAGGTATGATACTAACAATATTTTTTATTCTCGTTTAGAAAGGAGAACTAAGTCGTTGCTTAAAATTACGAGATATTTATATTACGAGATATTTATATCTGGTATTCTAAAGTCATATCTATAGCATAAGAGATATAATTTTATACATTAAGTAGAACGGTGATGTCCTTCTAAAAAGAGAGGCCTTAGTATATATTTCCTAAAATTGATAAGCAATGCACCGAACACAACTGATTTGGTGCTCAAGATCACAAGATATTTGCGTTTGATAACGTTCATAGGTCTAAGACAAAGGATGCCTTTTATCTGTTGTAGAGAGGCAACTGCGCCTTTGCTTAAAATGACACAATTTTTGTTTATGATCAGCCAAAATCATAAATGCTGCTTTAAAAAAGTCTTTTTAAGGCGTTGCAAAAACAAAACTGGAGTGTTGCTCGAAGTGGGGATATCTTCATTCAAAATTGGTCAAATTGCCATTGCTTAAAAGATACTTAAAATGTTCTACAGGATTGTGTTACAAAAACACCCCGCTACTTTCTTAGAAGAATACAACAGATGCGATGAAATACCTTTCTGATTTAAGTTCATATTTAGATTACTTATTTCAAAGCCTACAATTGACTTATTTACATGTACTGCTTTCACCGAAATGTCAGATAAATTCCTTTTGACTGTACATGAGTTGGTAATGCCAGATAGAGCCTTTGCGACGTTCAGGTAAATCCTAGACTTGCCATGTCTGAAAAGGTGCTAGGCTTTGCAAAGGTCAGGTAAATCCTAGACTTGCCATGTCTGAAAAGGTACTAGGCTTTGCATAGGTCAGGTAAATCCTAGACTTGCCATGTCTGAAAAGGTACTAGGCTTTGCAAGGGTCAGGTAAATCCTAGACTTGCCTATCATTATAAACTTCTAAATCTTTGTATTTATTCCCTACGTTTTCTCTCTATCATTTTATAGTTTCTATATCTTGGTATTTCTTTGTCTTTCTCTCCCGCCTGTCATTATAAACTTCTAAATCTTTGTATTTATTCTCTACGTTTTCTATCTATCATTTTCTAGTTTCTATATCTTGGTATTTGTTTGTCTTTCTTTTCTGCCTATCATTTTGAAATATCTAAATCTTTGTAATTATTCCCTACGTTTTCAATCTATCATTTTATAGTTTCTATATCTTCGTATTTGTTGTTCTTTCTCTTCTGCCTATCGTTATAAACTTCTAAATCTTTGTATTTATTCCCTACGATTTCTATCTATCATATATAGTTTTTATGTCTTGGTATTTGTTTGTCTTTCTCTCCTGCCTATCGTTATAAACTTCTAAATCTTTGTATTTATTCCCTACGTTTTCAATCTATCATTTTATAGTTTCTATATCTTCGTAATTGTTTGTCTTTCTCTTCTTCCTATCATTATAAACTTCTAAATCTTTGTATCTATTCCCTACGTTTTCTATCTCTCATTTTCTAGTTTCTATATCTTGGTATTTGTTTGTCTTTCTTTTCTGCCTATCATTTTGAAATATCTAAATCTTTGTAATTATTCCCTACGTTTTCAATCTATCCTTTTATAGTTTCTATATCTTCGTATTTGTTGTTCTTTCTCTTCTGCCTATCATTATAAACTTCTAAATCTTTGTAGTTATTCCCTACCTTTTCTATCTATCATTTTATGTTTTGTATGTCTTCGTATTTGTTGTCTACCTTTTCTGTCTATCATCTTTTAGTTTCTATATCTTGGTATTTGTTTCTCTTTCTTTTCTGCCTATCATTTTAAAATATCTAAATCTTTGTAAATATTCCCTACGTTTTCAGTCTATCATTTTATAGTTTCTATATCTTTCTTTTTGTTGTTATTTCTCTTCTGGCTATCATTATAAACTTCTAAATCTTTCTTCATGAATGATGATCGACAGCGTCTGATTGCAACTTTCTCCGATACGAACTTCTCATCAGTTGCCCTTCGTAGACTTTCTATTCGCAAATAATCTCAAAATGATATTTGAGGAACTATCAAATATTTAACAACCACTGCTCTTAAATACCAATTAAACGCCCAGGGCTCAATTCAATGCCCATTGAAAGGGAATGTCTCATATGCGCTTATATACGGCATGACTTGGCAACCCCGTCTCATATTATATTAATACGATTTTATATTCAGGATTGTGTCTTGCTTTGCCAATTCGTGGCTCATGAGACAATAGAATTTCCAACAATAGAATTTCCAACAATAGAGTTTCCAACAATAGAATTTAGGTTGCAAACTGTCAATATTACAAAGGCAAATTTAATTCGAACACTTTGAAAACCTTTCTCAAGAAACAGTAACGAGTGATGCCACCGATGCTTCACGTGGGTCAATGCTCTTGACGCTGACTGGAAAAACATATTTAGATTTATATGTGGAATATTTTACATGCTGTATTAGCCCACATTCTACGGTAGTAAAATGTACCTTTCTTGTTATTTTCAGTATTTTGATTTTTTTCACCCAAAAGCTTTAGTTTTAAGAAAGCGTTAAGGGAGCCAAATCGGGCATTTACAGCAATCACCTACAATTTAGTCCGTCAAACAGGGTTTGACATTGCCAGGGCTAAGATGGGCAGTTATTAGGCAATATCACTTCTGAAATCCATTTTTAAAAATCAAAAACTATGTTTAGACACAAGGTTAAGAGTTATGAAGACATACATCTGGTTAGTTCTACTATATGGGTGTGAGACATGGACAGTAAGCAAACAAATGCAAGATAGGTTGAAGACTGTGGAGGTGTGGTTTTTACGTAGGATTTTAAGAATTTCTTGGAGGGACAGAGTAAGAAATGAGGAAGTTTTTAGAAGAGCAGGTACAACACCACAGTTGATGAGAACCATTCTGAGTAGGCTTAGAAATTATGCATGAATTCGACTTCCTCAGTCTTTCTTACCATAATGCACTTACAGTGTTACAGAATATCAAATGGTAGAAGAAACTTGTCTTAGACGAGTTTCCAGACAGGACAGAAGATCTACTGCAGTATATAAGGAAATTAAGAGATAACTGTAAGGTTTCTTTTCTGATTTCAGGGAGTGTTACGATTTCTTCAAGAACTCGTCGTGGTTGGAACACACTATATATATTAACTTTTCGTCTAGGTCCGTACGTCTTTGTGGTTTGTGCGGCCAAAAACATGTTGCTATTTGAATATGGGGGCGCTACAAGACTCCCTTTGGAACCTAGGGTCTAAGAGTTCCTATACATAGCAATAGCAAGTGTTAAGTTTCCTTAGAGTAGCCAGGATTAAGGCTCCGGTGTTTCTTGTAATTACACTTGCACATAATGGGTAAAAGAGGCAAATCGTTGCGTGTAGATAAAAAGATGTTATGCCAGACTCTACTTTGGTCGTTCTAATAATGTCACATAAATCATAGCGCATACTGATGGCAAATGGTAAGTTTACGTGTGTTCTAAGTGCTTCTACTATGCTCTTTCATTCCCTTGCAATTGTGGGTAAAAGGATACGGGAGCAAGATGTTACCTGCAAGGCAAGATAAGATCAACGAATTAGATCATGTTATTGTTTTCAACTACATTAAGTAAGCATAGCACAGCTGAAAAAATACTTCCTTCCTGTCAGAGGACAATATTATTACGCCAAAAGGCCATTGGAATGGGGTACCTTATTTCAGGATCATGATCACGATATTGCGTAAATTCTTTTGAGATTTATCCAAATTCCAAGATTTTTTCAAAAGCTTCTTGAGGAGTCGAACATTAAACACAGGAAACAATTTATCAATTTAGAAAAGACAGTAGAGAAATGGAAAACATGTCACCGCCGGGAATCAAACCAGTGACCAGCGCTTTCATGGCGTGTGCTCTACCAACTGAGCTGGGTGATAAATCAAAGTTTCTCAAAATCAAATAATTTGGTTTATTTCATTGGAACCATAGTCTTGTTGCAGTGTTAACACAAATTGTGGTCTTCACTCAACAAAGGGAAAGTAATGATATTGCAATTTCTTAAAATGAAATCACTAAATCAAAAGGGGCTGCACATTCCCACCAAAGTTGGCCGTGGAAGTCGTTTTCCAGACTTTGTATTGTGAATGACAGTTTTAAATAATAAACTTACCAAGGAAAGATAAGCAAGCATTTCAGACGTTTCTCCAACTTCCCCTTTCAAAAGGTTTGCTCTATGGGAGACAAATGAAAATACAATGATATGATTAACAATTCAGTGGCATTTATAGCAATGGGCTTTCTCTCGATATAATTATCATACGGGTACAATTGGCAAAATGGCAAAATTCAATAGGATAAAGGAGGGTTAAGTCCTATAATAAACTGCAGAGTGATTCACAGACTTTGCCTCCCCTGATATGTAAAGGGATTAAAGAGATCTATTTTCAGTTGCCATAGAGCTATGTAGGCCTAATCATTACATCACCAAAAAGAAAAATTCATATTAAAGGGCCTACTACTGAATAGAATTGAATTTACTTGCTCTTCCATTGAATTAAATCATGGCTTCAGTATCATTTGGGGTCTCAATTGCTTGTTTGGGTGTGATGTCACAACTGCATATTTTTATCTCAGCCAGTTTAATGTTGAACAACTGATTCAATGTTTACAGTGCTTTGACAAGAGTTTTTCATGGACTGTTGGGCATGGTGTCCACTTTTAGGCAAAGAAATTTGCTTACATTTGGGCAATTAATTGATCTTTGGCATTACAAGTGTAAGAGTAGCAGCGGTCGGGTGCAACAAGAAGCAACAATGATACAAACTCTACACTAAATTAAAGTAACTGTGACGTATGAAGTATCTGGATTACAAAGTTGTAACACAAAGTTTATGCCAGTACATCATAAGCTATTGTTTGCCTCACAGTTGCTTGAATGTTTGAACAACTCGTTCTTTGCACGAGCAATTATGATGAGGGTGCAACGAAACCGGTCGATGGCATTTCACTAATGATTCCGTTATTAAATATTATCTACAAATAATAACATTCTGCTCGCACAATTCTATCATTGGTATAGTTTTTCAGTGTTTCTGATACTAAATGTATGTCAAAGTTTTGAGCTTTGCTAGTATCTGGGGTTTAATTTATCACTAATACTGACGTATACATTGACGTTTTCCATCATGATGTTGTAACGAACGTTTCTGCTACCAACGGTGTTGTTCAGATATATAGCGCTAAAGACTTAGATGTCTCATTAAGATCCAATGTACTAGCTTCCTTTCATCTAACAAAACACGAAAAAAATTTATCTGGTTTTTCTTAGGAAAACTAATAATCGCTCTATCATATTGAGATGGGCCACAGTTAATATAGTGAGAATAGGGTATGGCTTATGATCCAACTTTACAATACCCTTAAAATTCTGCTAATGGCTCTATTTACAATGACTGAATCTTAAATTGGGTGCAGCTCGAATACTAAATTGAATGCTGCTGGATCTTAAATTGGGTGCTGCTAGAATCCTAAATTGGATCCTGCTGGATCTTAAATTGGATGCAGCTCGAATCCTAAATTGAATGCTGTTGGATCCTAAATTGGATGCTGCTAGAAAAATAAGTTTAGTGGAGCACGTTATTTATATTTTTACCTTTGAAGCTTGGACGCAAAGATGATAGCGCTGCAGCATGTTTGAAGGCAAGATTAAATATTTTACCTGTAGTAGCATTGAGTCTGATGCCGGTCAAATAATTTTCTGACTACTTCTTTTGCTTAACATTTTGAAAGACAATATAACATAATGAAGATAGAGAATGTGAAGACAGATAATGTCAGCATTACAAGCCAATTGAAAAATTATACTGCTCGGTACAATCTTTTTACTTGATGTTGAAAGCACGTGCTTAATAGCTCATACATACATCATTTCTAATTGTGAGCTCGGTAACCTGCTCGTTAACCGTTTTGAACTTCACCTTAACTCCTGTAAACGTATTCACCTCACTCGACTGATATGAGGTAGTGTCCATCTTAAATATCGGGAATCGATAAGTTTAATTTAACTCCCACTGTCTACAAGAAATGTGGCATTTCCAACACTTTCAACAACAGTCACGTCCTCCTGATTCATGTTTCCTTCGTCGTGCCTATTCTTTTTAAAACATTGATTCTGCATGTGCCCGACCCTTCCACAATAGTGACATTTCCCTTGGAACCGCTTCTTAGTAGAAACAGCAGCAAACATTCCATGGGTAGAAGGTGAGGATGCAAGTAAAAACCGCTTAGCTTTATGAACGCAATCGTTAAAATCAGTAAACTCCCCCTTGAGTAACCAGCTCCTTCGTCAGCGAACCGCTCGACAAACCGGATAAAAACTTAGCGATCAGATTACTGTCTCTGTCCAACTTTGAGAAACCCTTTTCATAAATGCGCTGAAGCTTCAGTGCGAATTCATCGACTGATTCGGCCTGTTGACTCAACGAAAAAACTTCCAGTCGATGCTGGAGTGCATCGTCTACAAGAAGTCTTGTTCTTAAACATTCCAATGTGGTATGAAAATCGGCGTCGTCTGGCAGCTCGTTAACTACCATCGACATAACGTCTCCATTGAGGCAAGAAAACATCAAATCTATCTTGTCCTCTTCCTTAGACTTCTTAAATCGAAAATAAATCTGAAGCTGCCGCTCCCAAACACGGAAATCTGATGTCAATGCCAAACGATTTGGGAAACGAGATGCTTTAACCACCTCGATTGTTTTAAAATGTAATAGTAGTAAAACATTTAATGATTCAATAAAAGGGGAAGAGATTCTTTGCATTATTATGTTACTGCTTGAGGTTTTGATGGATGAAGTCTTTTACGCAAAAATGAACAATAATTTTAAAACCATTTAAATAAATCCAGGGATACCGATAAATTAGAGCCTAGAGCATTATGAGACTGGATGCTCTTAGCAATGCCCCATGACCCTTTTGACCCAGTTTCCATGATTTGAAAATCAAATATACAATCTTTCAATGCTAAAGCTATATAATCATAAAGTTAGTACACTCCTCCGTATAATATTGTGATGCTAGAATTTTCTTGGCAGTGCTTTTATATTGTTTCTATGTATTTTTTTCTTGCCGACTTTAAATACAATGTAAAGGAGCAGATTTTAATTTCCCCCTTTTCTTTGCCTTTAGTTGATAAAAAAGAATTACAAAAATGGTGAGTACTACTACATCCATTTCTTATGACTTAATGGCTTCAGTTTTGTTGATAATGATTTTATTCACCAATGTGCTTTTTTTGATAGGACAGTATTTGTAAATATGTGCAGTTTTTTATTTTGTGTGACATTCATTTCAACACTTCATGTAATTAAAAATTATTCCTTGACTGCCATTTATATCTATTTTGCCTATCTACTGCTGTCATAACAACTTTTTAAGGTCAAATTTTGCAGACTGTGGAAACTGTTCCAGGCTTTGATTTTACAGTAAACAGTGTGGTTCTGAAGGAAACTATTGGTTATAAAGTTCCTGGTTGCACCAAAGCACTCATACTGTGTTGACATCATGTAATAGAAAACTGCAAGACTGATACCCAGAGAATTATAACTATATGATAGAAGAAATTTCTGCAAATCAATGCTGAATATGCTTTTGATATTACACATGATGTAAAAATTATAAATTTCCATTAAATTAAATGGCACATGGCACTTGTAGATTGGGGCTAGTTCCTGGTGAAGTTTTGTTACTTTTGGTGGTATTGTAGATTAGAGAGCACTCTTGTGCAATAACATTTGCTAAACTGCACTTACAAGTATTGCAGTTAACTCAAAAGCTGCTTTTTATCATATTTTATATCTTTGCAAACGTATGTGCTTTCCTATAAGGGCGATCATTGCTCTCTGAAAGTGGTTGTCGAAAGGTTAGAGATCGACAGGTTAGAGATCGACAGGTTAGAGATCGAGAGGTTAGTGATCGACAGGTTAGAGATCGACAGGTTAGAGATCGACAGGTTAGAGATCGAAAGGTTAGAGATCGAAAGATTAGAGATCGAGCGGTTTGAGATCGAGAGGTTTGAGATTGACAGATTATAGATCGAGAGGTTTGACGTATAGTTGTTTGAGATCTAGAGGATAGAGATATATTAGATATATATATTAGATATATTATAGATATATTAGCTTTAGCTAACATATTCAGAGCGGATATTTTAGGCCGAAGCACTTCGTTGAAAGTAACAGTCACGAGAGTGACACTTCTCTGTCACTCGTACTATTAAAAACCGCGTAAGTATTTAGATTTCTCTCGAAAGAGCACCGGCTTCTTTATTTTGATAAACGCGGCTTCTAAACCGCAAAGATAACACGGAGATCATGCTTTCATGAGATCATGTTGGGTTTTCAAGCAAACGCTGCTCTTTGGCAAAGTCTGTTTTAGGATCTGTTCACTTGGCTTTGTTTGTTAAACGATTAGGTCAAATTTTCGAGACTTCACTGCACCTACTAATTAAAGCCTGCATATGTTGCGCTATTCTGTCCTGTAACCTCTGCGACATACGACCTATATATTCACCCCCACAGTGGCATATGGATTTATAAACTAATAAATTTTATGTGACAGATAGTACGTATTTTTGTGCAACAGGGAACAACTTAAGAAAACATTCCCAATCCACGGTAGTCACAGATATTCTGGCGCCCATTGGGCCATATTTTGGGACAGATGAAACCTTGGTAATATGATTAGAAATGGCAATGTTGATGACATTTCCTGGGTTGCTATTTTCCAGAAAAATGGTTTTAATGATGGCTTATTCCTCGCCGAGTTTACTTTTGGAGCAAATGATAAGAGCAAAGTGAACTAAGGTAACGATGAGATTTGTTTCGCGAGTTTTACGGAAAACGAGCTCCAGAGTGAAATCAGAAAGCTGTTACGATGAATTTATAGGAAACAAGAAGACCCTAGAAAACAACGGTCACGAGACCCACTTGACAGAAAACGTGTCGCTCTCGTGACCGTTTTTTTCTAGGGTCTTCTTGTTTCCTATAATTCATCGTAACAGCTCTCTAATTTCACTCCATACGATTGCTGTGATCAGTGTATGGCGAAAACGTCTAGCAAAATCAATCCGTTCCTCAACGCAATATTCAAGTTTCTTTTGTACTTTGGTGGTGTATACGTGAGCATTAACCAAGACTTTCTACGATTAAATGAATAGCTATGACTGAAGACGGTTTCTACAGAGAGGATCCAAGATGTGGAATCATCTAAAGATTTTATTGAATACTCCGTCATTTTATATTAAATGTGGCCTCGAACATTGAGGGCGGTAATTGTCCACGTTTAAAGCCGAAGTCATCACTTGCAGAACGATCGTGTGTTATACTATCTGCATGCCAGCTGTTCCGAAGGCACTGGTCACGTTCTTGAGTATCTAGGTTGTAAGCTTGCAAGTGGTCAGTGTTCGGTAGACAGGGGTAGAAATATTTTGGCTCGGTAGCTACATTGATTCTTAAAATTTGACAGACGGGCCGGTTCACCATCAGACACGATACATATAAAAGCTGCATTTGATAACAGTACATATCATACATAAAGAGAAAGAAGATGTAAATTATTTAAATACTTTTAATGAGAACAGTGTTGTTGATCACCCATTTTAGCCAGTGCATCGAAGTCTGATCTTATGAATGCAATCATTCACATCAGACTTTAATTCTGTACCAATTATCGGGGGGAGGGGGGGCTGTAGTTTGCCTACCTCTGGTCTAAGATTATGAACGTTGTGGGCGTCTTAGCCCTGCTGATACGTGCCCGTTAAATACTGTAAATCGTGCCCATTCCAGTGCCTTAGACCCGACATTATACAGGCAAATACCTCGATTGGCACTGACATGACTTCTTAACTTATTGAATTTGAGAAGATTGCTCATGGTGCAGAATCCAAATGAACCTTGAATTGTTGATGTTTTGTATAAAATGTTCGATCTAAATATCGAGAAAGGCAATAAAGCAATGATGTCTTCCACTTACTTGCTTTAGATGACGATGCTGGTTCATCACCTGAAGGCAGAAGGATTATACACAACTGATATCAAGTCAAAGTAACCCAAGATAAAATGAATTCATCAAACACAAGGAAGGAAACAAGTATACATTCAGCTTTATGGTAGGACTATTGACATTTAATCATTTATCAAAATATTTCTTAATCCTAGGACATGAAAGTGGTATAGATTAATCCTTTTCTATTTAGCTTACAGAAACTAAAAAAAAATCTATCACAGATTTAAACCTGTCCTCATCCCCTCAATATTTAGATAATGACGAAATGAAGAAATAATATATAAAAAGAAAGGAAGGAATAAAGAGGGAACCGATGAAAAACGAGAGAAGGCAAAGAAAAGGAAGAAATGTAGAAAGAAGGAAAGGAGAGGGGAGGGAGGAAAAACGGTAGGCGGAAAGGGAGCATGTGGGGAAATATGGAAGGACGGGTGGAAAAAAGGAAGGGCAGAAAGGAGAACAGAAGAACGGAAGGAAGGAAGGGTGAAAGACAGAAGGAATATATCAATAGCCTCCCCATCCCAAACTAACAAGGCCTATCAAGGAATGCTTATCTCAATAAAGGGTACAGTATCATTTCACAATCAGTATGATAAATTGTCATTATTTAATGACAAAGTTTTCTACACAGGCTGATAACACTGGCAGTAGGTGATTGAAGAGCATTCGTATAGCATTGTAGAGGTCAAGGCCATGCGAGGGAACATGTACTTGACAAAGGCAGAGAGCACTCCGTCCTCTCTTTGTTTCATGCTTAGACTATATTGCCTAACCAAATAATGTACATATTCTTTGAAAACAGAATGCAATGATGTTAAGACGTAACCATAAACTTCTTTTCTACATTTATGCCTTTTCGTTAAATTTATCAGAAAACTATAAGTTCCCCCTTGGGTACTTTCTAGAACAAGTTTGGTTAAGAAACCAGGGGTGTTTGTTCAAGGAAATTTGACGATTGATAAATATTTCATATTTATGATCATAAGGGAGAGACACAAACGGTAGACTCCGTACAAATCAAAGTTGCACAAGACAAAATATCGCAGAATTCAAGAAAATTCTTTGGACGAAACATATTTCTTATTTTTAAGGGTCGTCCAATTCAAACTCTATTCCAGTTGATATTTCGAATCTGCTTTCGTAGTCTAAATTTGTCGATCCTCATCGACGCATTTTTTGATACCTTTAAGAAATATCGCCTTAAAAATATTGGATTAGATACGCATAGGGTATTACGTGCTTGTATTTATCGGTAGATTATTCGAAAGGAAGTCGTTGGCGATTTCCATCTTTGACATGGTACCCAATTATTATTGTAACATCATAACTAATTTTAAAGCGTAGATATCCGACTCACGTGAGTTTTTATCATTACACGGAGAAAACTGTTATGTGAACCCAAACATCCGTATTTGATCTGACTGCTTATTTTCAAGTAGCCATGATCGTATTGTGGGCACTTCGGTTCGTAGGCTAGCATTAGTAATTTGTTTCAGGAAGTAAACTATTTTGCCAGAGACTGTATTTTCACGCTTTGGTGCTCGATCAGTGTAAATTACCACCTTTATTTATTTATTAGTTTCAAAACTAATACAAAGCTTTCTTGTGGAATGGAATTTGCGTATTTTTGATATTAAGTTTTCGTACCAGGAGTGTGAATCCAGTGCTGTATTTGAAGTCGTTTGTTGTCTACGAAAGATGTTGCATTTTTTGCAGTTAATCCAGTCTGAGAAATTTCTTTTCTCGTACGAACACTACCCCCCCTCCCCCCATTTTTGACTCTGTTGCCTGCATCGTTCCTCCGCTTCTTTGTCTCCCTTAACTCGTACTCTTCAGAATAATTCAATAGGCCTAGTGAGAAAACGAATTCTTTCTGCCTACATAGCAAAGGGTTCTTGCTTTTATGTGAACAGACTCCAGAACGACCAAATGAAATGCAGGCCTGGCCTTTCCCATAATACCTATGGAGTCGTCCGTGTACATTTTGGGTTCTTAAGCAAGAGCTACCCTATGGCAAAGTCACATTGCTTAATGGTGTTTCTGTTTTATGATACCCTAGGTAGTTGTTTCCTTTTAGGAGTTGATGATTGGTCAATAAACCGTGGAAGATCCTGCTTAATTCTGTCAACCAATCTCAAAGTTATGCGGCCAAGATAGCCAGCCTCGCTCTGGCGTGAAAATTCAGTAACTTCAGAGTTAGATTTTGTGGGAGGCACTAGATATTAGTGGTTCAAAGCACTTCTCATGGCCTATTTGACCTGGTTTTCAGAATCGAAGTGAAACGTTCCTATGCCACGGTAATTTTAAGTATACAGGACGTTTTTAAGGTCCGAAGCGGTTTTTTTTAGAGAATTGTGAAAGTTTTGATTTGACAGTGCTATCAAAGACGACTTAGGGAAAGCCGAAAGTTTACCCTAGAAAATTGATTTCCGATTCTAATTTACCATCGATGCAAATCATGAGCGTGCGGTGGACTAAGGTTTTGATTAGGTCGACTTTACGTGTTTTGGGGCAGAATGAATCCCAGATGTATTGGCCGGAAAATGTAGGCTTTCTTTGCGCACTGGTACAGAATTTAGTACTCTCTTTCTCAACTGCAACATCAAGGAATGGTAGAGAGTTATTTTGTTCCTTCTAAAAAGAAAATTTTAAGCTTTGCCTAAGCTGCTTAGGTTTCTGAGTAATTCGTCACTCTCGGATATATCGCATATGTGTCATCAATATGACGAAAATATAAAATTGACGTTTGGGTGGATTCAAAAAGTTTTAGTTGAGAAAGAGTGCACCTCTACCGCCCGGAGTTTGTGTCACTTTTGCTGTGGTGAAAGCATGATTCTGTTATTAAGTGCCGTTGTTGATGCTCCTTTGGTCTATGATTTGCTCACTCAAAAGAAAATGGGAAGAATCTTTTGTTGAGCTGGCTCTACTTTTGGCAGGTCTCAGCTCACTTTTACTGTTTCTGTCATAGCTCTCTCTCAATTTTACGTTCAACATTCTAATACTATTCCACGCTTCCTATGATCCTTTGTGCTCAAAGTTTAAAACAATAGCTTGGTTTGAGCTTATGTCTTAATGACGATTACGGAATCCAAAATTGCTTCATGATCTTTCTTCCTCATTGAGTGCCATTCAAATCGTGCTATGAAATTCTTGTTTACAATACCCTTTGGTATTTCCTTGTATAAGTGTGACTATGAACTTCTTTTATGCTTTAATGATACCATTATCTATACCTCTTTAGCAGTACAGTTTACTAATTACTACATTCCTATCGCAATATCATAAAGAACTTTCATACAGTATTGGCCGTGCTTCAAAATACTTGTCATCCGAGCATCACTTTTTTATTGGGAAAAATAAAGACACGACACTCTCAAATAACTTTTGTTGTTTAAGGACTGCTTTCAGCACGTTTTTCCACTTGATTAAGTGCAAATACCTTTTTTGCATGCAGCTCCGTTGCGTGAACACGTTCCTGTTTTTGATACTTGATATCAGCAAACTACGTTGGCTTTTATGAAGAGGTACACAAATGGATCATTTACTTTTAAAACTTTGATTTTGCTGAGTCTGCTGTTTTATAGGAATGACATCTATAAACCTTAAAATTCTCGTCTCCCTGTGTCTATCCATATAAGTGATCGGCCTCCATGAGATTCAGAGCATAAAACAAAGCCTCTTGCCGTATAGAGTGATACCTACAGAGCCTTTGTTCCTAACATAAAGATTGTAAAGGGACTAAGTAACTTTCAGGGTATTACAATTACTATGTTTTCAAAGATGCTGACACATTGACTCCAGAATGTTAAGTCACTACCTAAAATGGGAGTACATGACAAAAATGCTTGGGTCATGTGTTCGAGTCCCTATTTTTCTTTTCTTTAGTTCCTTTTCAAATGACACATTGCTCTCCAAATTTGTAGATGTAAATATGCACATTTTAAACATATGCAAAGCGTTTTTACCTTTATTTTTTTAACAAGAGACATGCTTATGTTTTTAAGCTTGATTTTTGAATTAAGACGAAGTAACAGTCGCCCACAGTAACTTGTATAACATGTCCGAGCGAGCGTTTTGCAATTGCAAATTATCAGTGTGACACACTAGGTAACTTATCTCTTCCTTATAAGTATAGTTCCTGCATTTTCTCATAAAATTCGATTTTTAACCGAAGTATCGGTTTCAATAAAGATAATACATCAACAGACTGGATTCAAAATCTTACCTCTTAGAATTCCAAGAAAGCAGTACACCCACTATACCACGATGACTTGGTGCTGCACTCAGTCATCTTTCTTAAATTGTTTCGTTTCCATAGACGGATTAAGCTGGTTTTAGGGGGGTTTCTTGCTATTGACAAAAGTAATAATAGCTTTTGTAGAATCTCCATAACAATGAGCAAAATCTTGCAGAGCACTTTTTTACGTGAAAGAGGTGTCCACTTCATATTACGTACTCTTTACTCTGCTTCCTTCTGAGAACAGAGAGGAATAGGATTCAGATGTCGGAAATCATTATTTTAATGATGGCAATGCTTACAATTGGGGCAAAGCCAAATTGCATTAATCATATAATCAAATTGTAGATCTTACAACTTTTTTTGCACGTGAAATCTAAATTTCATTCTTGCGGAGCTTCTTCCTTAGCTTTCTATCTCTAGCAACTATAATTACTTCATGTAGGGAATCAACGAGTTCCGTAGTACTATATTTTCTAAAGATTGATCTATGGCCATGGGCCTTTTCTATTGTAAAAATTAACATTGATCTCTTTAGCCTCTAAATCCTTCGGAGAGTCTTCCTGGTCAGAAGTGATTTATGTAATTGGTCAAATCCAGAGCTTCTAGCTTGGTGAAAACGTATATCATACCATATAAATTCATTATGCCTGTAATGACATTAATGAATTGTATTGCATGAATGAAATAGATATTTGAAGTTTAAAAATTATTGATTCTTTTGTTGATTTTTTAGTAATCAAGTGTAGCAAAGTGCCCTTTAATAACCCAATTTCAAACAAAGTAAGAGCTTCTGATTCCAAACTGGATTGTTTCAATCGTGATTTTGGAGTTGGTGAAATATGTATAATTGTACCCTCTGGTTACACATATTTGGGTAAACGTTCTCTAATATTCAGAATAGCTGGTGCAGATAAACCGAAGGGAGTATGAGATATTAACTTTAGCAAAAGTCCACCAACTTTTAAAAGTAAGAGACAGAACACTTCTTAGGTTTCGCACTAAACGGTCAGCAGGAACATCGGATGGTATCATGGATTCAGTCAATCAATCAATAACAGTTGTTATAGCTTGGTTGGTCAATCAATTAATCGATTATTGTCATCATTGTCATCATCATTATCATCATCATCATTATCATCATCACCATCATCATTTTTAAACTTCATTGCCAATTATTTATTCTTTCTGTAAATTTACAGTTAATAATAATAAGAATTATTTATTTTTTTAAATCATCTTTGCCATAAATTTTCATATATATATTTACATACACACCATCTTACAACGTATTCTTATTGTTTTCACCCGGCAAAGCCTGAAATGGGGACAGTAAGATTTTTTTGGAAGTACGAACCTAATTACAGAACTCTGATAATGATATTTAAATACATAACCAAGTACAAGCGCATAGTAACGGTGAAAGTAAATATAAAACAACAACAACAACAATAAGTCTATTTCCATTAACATTAAATAGGTTTCCATTAACGCCTTGAAGCCTTTCTTTGCATCTCCATATATGGCGGTTGACAACAAGAAAATCTTTTCTACAGAAATCGCAAACAGTGCCACACACTAGCCATCATGGTGGGCATTTGCCTGACATGAAATAAGCTTACGAGATAAAGCAATGTAGCGGTACGGAAACAATTTATAGACGTAATAAGTGCTCTTAACATAACTACAAGGAATAATACAAATACAGCTCACCGAACAGTGTATGCTTCGATAGCCGTATCGGCGTTTATACAGCTCTGACCTCGTGCTCAACTTTCATGAAATGGAAACTCGCCATCCTGACTATATAAATGGAAGTTAAGTTTCTGTAGCGTGATGACGATTACGGGTGAGTTTTGTATTTGTTTTACTAGTGCCCTACGCTAAAATGAGCAAAAATAAGAGGGGGCCCAATCTGTATTAGCGCAGCCCTTTGGCAAGGCATAGTACACAGAATACACCTCGGCAGAGTAACGGTGAAGACATTGGCAGCAGCATGCTGGATTTCAAAGCACGCAGGTCAAGAAATTCATGTTCATTGGATGCTTTTAAAAAGGGTGTTTTTCAGATGATCCGTATCAGATAGACTATGGAAAGGATCCAAAATCATCCGAGTTTGTAGGATACTGTGGTATCTAGTAGGAGTTTCGACCACTAGCACAGAAAGTGTACTAGTAATAGTATAGTAGCAACTGAAAGGCACATGTCCGAGCGAGCTCAAAATAAGTCACGTCAAGTCGTATCAATCTCTTATGTCTGAAATTCCTCATGTCTGAAATGAATTCCTCTTGCAATTAAAGTATCATACTAAAAGTGTTTTCTTCCTTCTACGGGGTGCCAAATACAGGGAACGTTAATGACAGTCTGAAATGGGTTAACTTTTAAATATGTTCACCCTACTTCAATGCAACAATAGTGTCACTATCTTTCTTAAACCTTCAATATACATATTGTTGCATCGATCTTAGCATTTAAAAGTCAGCGAGTTACTCGTGTCTAAAGAACAAGTAATAGCCTAAAGTCCTCTAATCTTCTTAAAGGCAATAAACTTTACACTTTATAGCTACCCAACAAAGACTGTTCGCGCGAACAGATCCGGCGAAAAAAATCGATTCGCGCTAACAAATTCGTCTAGTGGAAATCCGGCTTAAGGACCTTGGTTTCATGAAGTAAAAAGAGGTCCGGAAAGAGAAAATGGCCCAACTTGAAATAACTGTTTCCCCCGCTCTAAGAAATTGTGCAGCCTTTCGATTTTCCAATATATCAAGAAGCATCGTGGATATTTGGCAATTTAGTGATAATAAATAAGTATAAGATACAATTAGGAATCGTTAATATACTTCATATAAACATATGTTGCCGGTCTGTAAGCAATCACTTGAAGACAGTACTGACAGATTAAGGTCATTCGACTTGTCACCTGATGTCAATGAGGTAATTTGCTCTTTCTTTATTTGTTTCTTCTTTATTAGCATCAAATAGGCTTTACCTCGTTGTATTGAGCACTCTGCCACCATTATCAATAGCAGTTGTTGTTATAAATATATTTACTTCCTTCGCTCACAAAGCAGGCCCTCTAAGAGAGGTGGGGCAGCTGGGATTTCCAAAATATCAAAGAGGGGAGGGGGAGGTCATAGGTTTCATCATTCTCTTGAAATAATCCTAAAAATGGTATCCATTCAATTTTATATTATATTTGGTTAGATCGATACAAAAATGTGTTGTCTAAATTCAACTGAATGTGGCATTGTGTAGTCTAAGTAACAGCTGGGACAAGTAAATTGCCGCTAAGCCATTGGTTTAGAGTCGTAAGAGAAATTTGATCGCGATGGACAAAAGACACAATTTTTGCGCCGTAAGTTATATCTCACGGGAGACATTTGGAGGCATACGTCAACGAACAAACGTATGGACATACGGGAAAGAGTCATCCCATAGGTCCTACGTTTTTGGCTTCTGATGAATTATGATACACTAAAGTGAAAAATGAATATGCCAAAAAGAATGTGAGGTAGGGCGGAATACGATAGTATATTCGCTCAAGGGGCGGCAACTCACCTTGCCCCCGCTTCTATGGTAGATTTGACTTTGTGTTGTGGCAATGTTGTTTATTCGTTAATTTGTTTGTTTGGGAGGACGTCTGTATTTCTTGTTTGGAGGTCTGCTTGTTGTTGCTTTTCTTTGATGTTTTAAGAAATAGTTTACGCATTGTAATTTGCGTTTTGATAGTTTCTGTATATCAGTTTTTATATGAATATTCCAATATGTTTTCAAGTGCTTGTAAAGTTCATGCATCAGTTGCCATTTGATTGTACTTATTGGCATTTTCCAAATATCCACTAGAACCTCGTTTTCTAATATCCACTAGAACCTCATCTTCTAAATATCCACTAGAACCCGACGAGAGTTGTAGGAACCATGTTTCGCATTGTATTTAATGTGGCAATGGCACTTTTGATGGAGAAAAAAACACCATCAAATTTTTCAAACGAAATTGTTTTTCGTTAAATCCTGTGAATCCGTTGGGTAACAGTATTAATGGTAGATTTACTATGTAATTGTTTGGTTATATTTATTAAAGAATGCTTTAGTGCATGACCTGGAAGCCATCAATTGGGTTTTGTAAACACGAGGTATTTTAAAATTGGAGACAGTAACTTAGTGTTATCAACGGTTACTGATGATTATCCAAAAGTTCACTTGCATATTGTTAAAAACCATTGGGTCAAGATTTTTCATTCCATTTTTTTCGCAATTACACGGTATTCGATGTCTGGAAGTAATGGATAGCCCAATCTTCTCGTTATTGAAATCTACTATGATACAGCAACATTCATTAGGTACATAATAGCTCTTGGTACCAGATTCCTTTGCAGTTGCATGACACTCAACTAAACACAGTCTAGACATTGCTAATCTTCTGGTTACGGAAGCAACGTAAGTGTGATAACCGGACTTTGCAACATCGCGCTTTGAAGTGTATCAGAGGAATTCAGTTGCACGATGGCCGCAAGTATGTATGGTATAGCTCGGGTTGCGTGTAAATGAAAGGCCTTCGCGGCGTCATTCAAGCATGCTGTTTCCCAGTGGCCTGAGCAATTCCCTCCCCCTTCTATGAATTTTTTGTCAAAAGTTTTCCGTTTTCTCTCCAGACAAATGGATCCCTTACTCAAACCAATATTCAAATCTTGTACCACAAACCCACTTCGCGGGGCTTACGGCATTGCATGTGAATTTCTGTTTGATCAGACTGTTGTGTAATGTAAACAACAGAGCACGGGAAGTAGGTGGTTCGTTGGTAAGTGAAAAGTTAATGGGAAGAAGTGGATGCTCGACCACTGTTGCCGAGAACACGATATTTCACTTTCGATACTACCACAGTTGTGAACTCAGTTCATGTTTGTAGGCAAATGTTAATTGCTTGAACCAAGTACAAATTTTGCTGGCCCAAGAAGAATGGGAGGCTTACTGAATCTCAGCATTCTACCTGGGTGGAACCTTAACCCAGTGATTCTAAACCAACATGTCGGCAAATGAGTCAGTTCATTATGGAGACCGGTACATAGTGCGAGATCAAATCAGGCTCCCTGAACTCTCAAAGATATTTGCAGAGATGGTGCCCCGTACTATACATTAGCTAAGAATACCCCTTATAGCTAAATTGTACCCAAATAAAGTGAACAGTGTAACAGGTTATGGAGACTGATACATAGTGCGAGATCAAAAGCAGGCACCCAGAAATCTTAAAGGTGCTTGCAGCAATAGTACCCCTTCTGATATAATAGCGAAAACTACCCCTGATAGCTATGCTTGCACATATTACTGTTACGATTGGTCACAAAGCAACGGCAGTAACGCGATCACCCAAGGGGGCGTGGTCAGTAGAGGTGCCTCAAGTGGGGGTGGGTGGTTGGGTAGCTGCTTACTTGTCTCATAGAAGTCTATTAGAAAAAGTGGAGACTTTGTGAATTTCAAAGTACTATTAAGCTGTTTAAAATCACGTAATTTTGTACATTCTTTGTAATGACCCTTGTAATATATTATTGACATTATTGAAGCATTTGAATTGTCCCCAACTTCGATTGAAGACAGGCCACAACCTGTCAAATTCAGAGATGAATTTCTCTTCAGTGCTTGCTAACTTTGGACTATATTTGATTGTGACAGTCCATGCAGTGAAAAAGGAATCACGTACCTCAGTGACCCGATCAGTCACAAAAGTGTGCTTCAATTGTTGGTCGGGTAACATTGAGAAATGTGATGATATTCTGTTTGGTGCTGAAGGCCCCACATAATAATGAAATATCAGTCAAAGTCAACAAAACACTGTGCTTGTGGAAATTATCAACTCTTTGGGTCCCCCCAGAATTGGGTGACATTATTTAGGTTCCCCCAGAAGTTCAGGTGCCCCCAGTTTTTTTCCAAAATCGTAGGTCCCCCCATAAAATAAGAGATTTCAAAAAGTCAGGTGCCCCCAGAATCATGAAGGGGGGGTGAAACCATGAGCAATTATTACATATTTATCATGAGTGGAGCATTAGCCCAATAGCTTGCTTGTACGCATATCGTTAGAACACATGTACTCATGCATACACGTTCAGTTTCACTATCTGTTATGGTCTGTGGATAGAAGACATCGTATGGGCGTGGGTTAAGGGACTGGGTTCAAAGTACCGTGGTCACGAATTGTATTCCCAGGAAATTATTCATACATTTCTCTCTTTTCCCGACTCCTCCTCATATTCTTTCTCTGTCGCTTTCTCTCCAACCTCTTATTGCCGTATCTTTGCTTTCACGCAAACGAGAGCGTGGTACACGTTTCACCATCCATGAGTACGGTTTCTCCATACTCTTCACTTCTTTGAAATGCTACCCGCTTTCTAAACATTTTAACATATTCTTTGTGGTACAGAACTTGAAAGTTGAGAATAATAGCGGACACATTGCAACGACACTTTTTTTTGTTAATCAAACCTTTTCGTTCGGCTCTTATCAAGATTCTAACGCCAACATACTCACAGTATAAAACGCAATTCTTAAATAATAAATCAGAGTGTACAAACACAAAACATGTTCACTGTCATCGTCAGTCTGTTATTCCTTGGCCCTTCTGTTATCCAGTTACAGAAGAAGCTTCAGAAACTTATAGACACATTCATAATCTTTGGGAAATGAGGTTGAGTTTACATAGAGGAATTTTGTTGGTAGTTGGTTGTTCGCAGGTCATCATTTCGATTCAGCAGCCCGCTTTGTTTAACATTGATTATGGGCCTGTGGAAGAAAATGGCAATACAGAGCGTAAAGCACGGAAAACTTGTGGAAGAATAACTCTTCGTGACAGAGAAAAGGCAACGAGTTAAGTAGACTATAAGTTTAGTGTGGCGCGCACGGCGTTCAACAATTACCTCAACTTCCTTTGCTTGAGCGAGGTGCGCACATACGTCTTAGAATGGTCTTGCAATTCTGTAGTATGGTATCCTAAATTTAGTTGCCAGATGGCTGCAACTAAATCACATTTAAAAGGTGATAACTATTTATTGACCAAGTAGTACATTTAATTAAAGCGGAGGCGAACATTAAAAGAACGTTACCTCGATTGCCTAGGTGATAGAGGTATTGTGTTACAAACCTTATTTATTGAAGTAACTGTTCCCCTGCGATAGCGAAAGGAAGCATAAACTTTCTGTGCTAAAGTTGTAGGGGAGCAGCTTCATAATATCTCTATACTGAGAATGGAATGGTAGTGAAACTGTTGCTTGGTAAACTAATTATAAAACCAGTACATCGGCAGTGCTACTGACTGATTGTAAAGTTAATGGTTATATATGCTGTTTCAGTTGGGAAAGCCTTTGCTCAGGTGCAAAGTATGACATGTGACCTCATTTGCAGCCACACATACTATGCTGCACATGGGTAATTCCATGCGAGACATGGGAAATACCTCATTTTTCAAACTTCAAATCTGAGTAATGAACAATGTTCTTATGAAAGTGGTAGGATTGAAGCATCTATTTCAGCCTTCACTTCATTCATGAAAACATTATTTGAGTCCATCGAATGTCTGGGTCTGTTTGTTGGATGTTCAGTATGGGTTCAGACATCTCAGTCCACTAGTGATCTCCTGCATGTAATCTAATAGCGCCCGAATCGTTTGGCAGGTCTGGCGAATGGCGGGTTATTGCTCTTGATATTTTGAACGCATTTGACAAGGTTTGGCATGGTGTTTTGTTCATAAGGTGTCCTCTTATGGTGTTAGTGGGAAGGTCTTTAGTATCATTCAGTAATTTCTCTCTGGTAGGATAATGCAAATCACATTGTAAGGAGTTGCCTCCTCAGAGTATCCCATCAAAGCTGGTGTTACCCAGGGCACTATCCTTGGTCCTATTCTTTTCCTAATCTTCATCAATGATCACCCAGGCAAAGTTCGTCAGTTCATTAATATCTTACCTAACTCCCGAGGATATACTGTAGCCATATTTGGAGAGGAGCCCCTATATCCAACCTAGAGGTGCTTGATCAGGTCAAGAGAGACGTCTGTAATTTGGTAGGCGCAAACCTTTATGCCACCCTTCAACGTCTATCTAATCGGCGAAACGTGGCCATTCTTAGCCTTTTCTATAGATATTACAAATTGTGTATAAAATCTACGTGTAGTAAGGCTTTCATTGGACATATTTATTATTATTTTAAATTGGGTAAGGATACTCTGAAATGTCGGACTTTGGTTGAAGGTTCTATATAAATACACCATAAATTGATAGCTTTTACCGCCAGCTTTTCTATTCTGCATCGGCAATGATTATCATTATTATCATCACCATCATCAACAGTTGGCACTGCTACCACAAACAACTGCAAGTTTCTCTTTCCATTCAGCTCTGTCCGTCAACAAATGTGATAGCTTAGCACGACGGACCACAGGATTATTAGAAAGCTGGTTCATAAGTCTTCTGACTACCTTGGATGTAGCTGGATGTTCCATGTAACGTCAATGGTAATCAAATAAATAGGTGAAAGGTTGCTAGTTTAGCAGCTACCACAGCTCTAATTTTAGCCCACTATTTTACACCCGGTACATGGATGACACGTTCGCAATTTTTAACAATAACGAGCAGGTTTTAAGATTTTTAGATATTTCTAAATAGTTTGCATTGATCTCGTAATTTTACTTGTGACTTTGAAAGCGAAGGTCAGCTTCCTTTTCTTGATGTTTAGCAAGCAATAGTGACTCAGAACTGTCGACGTCAGTCTACCTTAAGCCCATTTTTAGTGGTTTGTACACCAGATGAAGGACATGAAGTCAAGATACTTGTCGGTCATGTTTGTATTCGTGAAAACAGTAACTCAACTAATTTATGCAAACAATACCTATTTACAAGGCATAAACTTGAGTGCGTGTGTTATTGTTCTTATTGTCTCATTGTCTACACCAGATGGGATTCCTTTAGCCCTTCTAGACACAAGTTCAACCTTCTTTATACTCCAGTCCACAGAGTAATTAGAATTTGCTCTGCTCAGAATGCCACTCGCGAACTTGGGGCGTTGAGCGACATTCTTTTAAATAATGGCTACCCTTCACGCTTGGTGGACAGTTGGATCACTAATAAGCCCAAATCACACAGGCGCACCTCTGAGATTAGGCAGGGCAGGTGTCCAGTTTACCTACGCCTTCAATGGATAGGAACGGCTTCCGTTAAATACAAGAATTTGCTTAAGAAGGCAATTGGTGCATGTTATAACGCAAGTAAGCCCGTATTGATATTCGGATCGAGACTCTGTTAAGACCAGAGCTTAAGGACAAACTGCCCACCCACCATTCTACGATTGGGACCCACTGGTTGGAAAACCCTATATGCTCTGAGGAGTATTCCAACATGATGTTCAGAATCTTATTGAGAGCTATGTCATCCTTACATTTAAGGGTACTTAAAGCTATCGCTATTAAATTACGGAAGCCGTCATTGTGTAGGCAGAAAGAGTTTATGTTCAAAACGAGGTTTGTTATAGCTTGTGCATTGGTATTTTAATATTTTATTGTCATGGTCGAAGGTGACAAAGTACGGCCACAATACCAATGCGACCGTTACGTAAAGAAAAGTGAAATATGCAGCAGGAATCTGAGGTGGTATCCAGGGGCAACGTTTTTGCTCTGGAGGCTGCCTCGATGACATAGGAAGGCTTATTTGCCTTCAAAGAGAAAGTTTGGATGAAATAAGCAATTGATACTCTGCCGGAGCACGTTGGCAAAGATACAGATACTGCTCTCAGATGAGCAATTATAGGAAGTTATTTTTGCGTGAAGTCAAACAGATCTACTAAGGACTCAGAACTTATTGCGGGTCTTGTCCTGAACCGGATTCAATTCCTCTCGCGCTTCCCTGACTTATGTCGTCGTGCATACTGATGAAGGCTATCAGGAAAGTAAGGTGAACCTTTCTTCCTGGACAATCGATTATGTAAGGGTGAAGACGGTTCATAATATGGTATTGGCTGGATAACGAAAACGTAAATCAGTAAGCATATACCTCGCTGGACCACCAGACGATGAGTTTAGGGCTGGTCCGGAACCACGGAAGCAGGAGACTTGTTTAGTCAAGCAAGTTGTCAATGGTACTCACTTCCATTCTCTTGACTCCGAGCAAGCTATCCATTTATCGTTACACCCCAACCAATAAAATAATGCAGACATTACAGACGTGTTTGACATTGTATAGAGCGGTGCTGCTAGAGAAAAGAGCTAAAAAGTCATATTACTTCGAAAGCAAAGTCCTGTAAGTTTTGAAAAGAACACTAGAGAAATAGAAATTATGTCACCACCGGGGATCAAATCCGTGACCCACGCTTTTGCGGCGTGCATTCTACCAACTGAGCTAGGTAAGCTCCTATGTTAGCATACTCTGTTCCTCTAGTCGCCGCATTAGCTCCCAATCATCCACCGGTGGACGTCGACATCCAGCTCAACGCAATTGGAGACCAGGCTCTCTGCGCCATGTGACTTGACCAAGGAGGTACTGCCCTCCGGCCAGTCATATGATGATGATGATGATGATGATGATGATGATGATGATGATGATGATGATGATGATGATGATGATGATGACAATGATGAAGTCAATAAACTGTCAGTATATATAATATCCTGTTAAAATATATACCGGTACTCTTTGCATATTTCCTAGCGTTGACTGCTACTTCACAAAACCTTGGTCAAACATTCACCACGAGTACACAGACAATCTGAAATGGTAAAATTAAAGGAGCACCTCTAAAATGTCAAAGGAAGCTCATCTACCTGTCTCTTTAAATAGAGTAGTGATAAGATAGAACTACATCTACTACAGTGTTAAGAACTAACCAGGTGTCCATAGCAACACACACGGGCACTTCTTATAAACCAATCAGGCAAATATGCTACCCACTGCACTAAGACCAAGACAGCTTTCAAATATAATTGTCCAATAAAATCAAATCAAGTGTATTATTTTACTCACATTTTGGATACATTTCCTCAATTTTGTCAGCAGGTAGTAAATTTCTAGAAACAACAAATGAGAAGTATATATTATAGATACAGTAATTTTATAGTGTAAAGACTATTCAATGCATCCAAATAAATTTACAGAACATGCTATAATAAAAGGGCATACAAATCAATGGACACTCACGTGGCTTAATGTTAACATACTCAAATGTTAAAATTTGATTATTACATTAATAAAAATGATCTTTAAATGGCCTACGAAAGGTTATATCAAAGCTGAAGAGACCTGAAGAATATGAGAAGAAGTTTGGATGAAATGCAAGGGTTGCAAAAGAAGGTTTACAGGTGGCAAGATAACAAATTCCAAAACCATTACAAACAACATTAGCGTACAACAAACATAAGTCAAGTCTCCTATTCCTTAACAGCTTACACAAAATGTATTGGTTTTAAAGTCCAAGAAATAAAATACATGATTGAAGCAAAGGCTCCATGCTTTGGTCTTGCTTTAAAAACATGGACTTTGTGACTTCAAGGCACAGAATTAATATCGTCGCGTTATCTGTAACAGACCCTTGTAATGGAATGTTTTTTTACTCTAAATCTTGGTCTGTTCGTCGGTGAAAAGCTGTCATGCTGCAATTTCAGGTGATTGTATCGAATGACGCATAATTCTGATTTGATGTCGCCTTTGCACTATATTTGTCTGGTCTTAAATATCGTGACGTTATCTGTATAAAGCTGTCGTAATTGAATGTGCTGTGACTCTAAAACTTGGTCTATTCGTCGGTGAAAAGCTATAATGCTGCAATTTCAGGTGACTGTATCGAATGAGGCGTAATTCTGATTTGATGACACCTTTGCAGTTTGTTTGTCTGGTCTTAAATATCGTGACGTTATCTGTAAAAAGCTGTCATAATTAATTGCGTTGTGTCTCTTAAACTTGGTCTTTTCGTCTGTTAAAAGCGTTTATGCTGCTATTACAGGTGACTGTAACGAAAAAGACGTGTGTCTGCTTTGATGGCACCTTTGCAGTATATTTCTTTTGTCTCAAATATCGTCACGCTCTCTGTAAAAAACCGTTGTGGTCGAATGTTTTGGGACTCTAAAACTTGATCTGTTCGTCTGTAAAACGTATGTCATCTGTAAAAAGCTGTCGTAATTGAATTTATTGTGACTCTAAAACATGGTCTTTTCGTCTGTAAACAACTTTTATCCTGCTATTTCAGATGACTGTAACGAAACAGACGTATGTCTGCTTTGATGGCACCTATACAGTATAATTGTCTGGTCTCAAATATCGTCATCTTATCTGTAAAAACCAGTTGTGATCGAATGTGTTGTGACTCTAAAACTTGTTCTGTTGGTCTGTAAGAGGCTTTATGCTGCTATTTCAGGTGACTGTAACGAAGCAGACGTATGACTGCTTTGATGGCACCATTGGAGTATATATGTCTGGTCTCTAATATCGTCGCGTTATCTGTAACAGACCCTTGTAATGGAATGTTTTTTTACTCTAAATCTTGGTCTGTTCGTCGGTGTCTTTCCTCCATCTGTCTAATCCAGTCTACCACGGTTCTATTGCCTGGGGAGATTTTGAATTTTTACAGTTTCTAGAATGCTCAAAATCGCGTTTGAAAGAGTTGGACTTCTTCTGTTTTTCTTCTAGTGAATGGAAATACAATGCTGATCTGTCTTTTAATTCCGGTAAGGGTTTTCTGGGGGGGAGGGGGGAAAACGTGGAAAAATTTTTCCTGTTGGCTGGGCACAGCCGTCCTTCTTAAACGTCCAAAATCTTAAGTAGCCCTGCAAGGTATTCTTCGAGGATTACCCTAAATCTTTCCCATCATTGTGCATTCTTCATAGATTCTTCCTATCCTAGTTTGACCAGAGAACTTCAACCTTAGTCAAAGCACCCTAGTTTGGCCGTGAAGCACTTCTATTTCCGTTCTAGGTCTTGTCTTGTTATCTCCTGTATGGTTACAACTTAAGATAATTCAAAGATCTAGTTGCTTCGATTAGATGTAATTGCATCTTATATAGATCTCCTTTTCTTGCCTTCCTTGGGTCCTTCCAAGTTCCTTTCGAGATCTCCAAACGATTTGTGTAACATAAGAGTTGACTGGTTGTTCTTTCGTGAAACATCAGAAAGTTTACTAGATCCCACGAAAAACTACCTTAGTTGGTGTCAGCTTCCCATGACAAAATTTGAGAGCTTGAGTATATGTGTAATAATAGCAAATTTGAGGGGGTACTGTTCAAAATACTAATATGTTATTGCAAGGCACTGATAATCTCATGTTTCATTGTTTCATGCACCAGGGTATATTCAACAGTCACAATCCCACAAAGAGTAGTGCACCAAGCATTCATACATCGAGTAAGCGACAAAAGCGTTCTCTGGTAGAAACGGGAGGACAAAACGTTCTTTTTGGTGAGTATCTAATATGTTGAGTGTTCATTCTGTATTTATTCTTGGATGTACCGTACTCTAAACCTAAGATCCTATATTGGGAAGGGTTCTAGAGCCAAGGTCATCTCCGATTTTTAACATTTGTTTTTCAACTTGTTTACACTCCATATTGCTAGTTCCAGGGGCAGGGACATAATGTGGTCACAATATCCGGAGTTACCTACTGAGCATGCAGGCTACAAGATGCTGTTCTTAATGGTAACTTAGAGATGGAAACTCTTCGAGGTTTTGCTGCTTCCGCTACCAATAACAAAATCCTCTATATTTTCTGTGCATGTTGAATCTTTACTTAGATTTCTGTCTTTTTAAATATTTGTCCTCTGTCAAGTGTCAACTCTTTCTCCTTTCCACTGTTAAGCCGATGGTGTTCGACTTTATGCATCGTGAAAGGAAGTAAAATTTTAGAAGACTTCAACAAAACTGCAACAGCAGCATCCAGGGGGATTAAGTAAACATGGCTTTTTCATTTTTTTATTTGATTAGATGTCTCCATCTTATACTATTTTACGTGAAGATTGACTGTATTTCACTGTCAAACGCTCTTACAGAGTGACTTTGCTTACAACTGGTAACTCTCGCCTCGTTTTCAAGCTCAAAAATGATTGCGTCATTGTAATTCGGGAAATGTGTGCCCATACTGGATGCAATTCTCTTAAAAAGAGGTCACTTACACAGTCGGCCTAGTAACTTCTAAAAGTTCACGGTCACTAATATGCATTTGCAAGACCTCCTTTTCTGTACTTGAGTTTGTGTGATAACGTTTTAAAGATTTTATAGTATTGGATGACATAACAAACTGAATTTATTCCCTTGAAATGATGGTGTGGTAGGAAAATCGACATTGTAAGAGAGTTAAATGTGTATAGAAGAGATTGTAACAATTTTATCCATGGTTCCGACCAGAAGATTCTGACTTTTGTGTAAGTCAGGGACGTGCCGTGAGTAAAATAGCTACGCATGCAATAAAAAATTACAATACCGACGGAAGTTGTCTCTTGTACCAGAAGATCATAAAATTTAAGATACTATCATATTGTACCCTATTCTACTCGGGGGGGCTGCCATTGTTATCATTATATTCAGGCCTCCGACGTTCTCTTCCCCAAAATGTGTAAGATGTTGAAATTATGTTTCAGATAAGACAACATGTATTTTAAGTCCATGTGTTCATGTGTTGGTTTGCCATTTGCTCAATGTTCACCTCTGTAAATATTTTTGTTGTGGTTGTGGTTACTACAACAGGCCCTCTAAGAGATAAATAGTGGAAGTAGGATCGAGGCGGTGAAAATATTTTTATGCATATGAAATTGTGGTTATCAAGTGGAAATGGGTTTGCATGTGTCGGTATCCCAATTGGACTAACTAGAGATTAAGTAATTCCTCACTCTTCCCTTTTGTTCTGATTCGCAGGAAGAAAATCCGAGCAGTTTTTAGAGGGTTAGCATAATGACAATATATTTGATTAGTTTTTGTGTTAATAAGACTTTAACTCAAATTAAAATTATGTCAGTTATTTACAAGAAGAAAGTTAACCCCTTCCCATTCCATTAATATTTCTATTAAGACAGGGTTTCCCAATCAGGGGTGGGAGCACCCCTTATGGGTACAGAATAGTATTTTGTGAGGTAGGGGATAGCTATGCAAGTCTGAATTAGAACTCTGTTGTCGATCAAGACAAATGCCAAAATCGTTGGAGTGCTCAGATACACAATATAGCAAGTTATTAGGAAGACCCTCGTTTGAGAACGTTTGAGCAGGAAACAGAAATCAAAGAGTCAATAAATTATAATTTGCTTACAAGACTTTAAATATTAGTTCTTTTATTAAAAAAAAATCACACATGGATAAAAATAAATAGTTTTTGTAGGGTTTATGCACATTTTAGTTGCCGCAACATTTTTTTTTAGTAAAACATTGGTTACAAATGAGTTCTTTGGGGAAGGGTAGAATTTTTCACATTTTTCTTAGATAAATCAATTTGCCTTTTGACGTCGTATTTAACTCCATCCGATTAGATTTCAGACCCTTTCCCAATCCAACACTTGCCTATTCCATCTTTTTCTTCAAAATGCATCAGAAAGTGCTTCCCTATTTTGATAGGTTTTCTACAAAACTTTAAATTCGTGGTGTTTTTGTGCAATTTTGCACTCAGTGTCACAGTATCTGACATTTAAGAACAATGTATCTTACATCAATTACAGTACGTTCACACATCTACGTATTTTATGAAATGTTATTAAAATTTTACATTTACTTATCAATTAATGCTGACATCAGCATGGTTGACTAAAGTAGCGGTTACTCCCTTTTGCTGTCAAATGATTTCAATACTTTTACATTTGTATTTTATTTTGTAGAAGTTATTATTCAGATTTAATTAAATATCGATGGCCTTTCAGTCAACAGACGTGATAAAATGCTCATTCGATCGATTTCTAATGAACCAAGATACTGAATCAAAGAAGACGGTGATAAAACTGTTTCTTTTGATTATAATTGTTTTAAGTGCAGCAATCTTTAAACATTTTATTTGCTAATAACTATGACTTATTGGAAGTTTCCGAGAGAAGAAGAACTAAAACCTTATTGTATTTAACTGTAAGAATCTTTGAACTAAACGATAAATGCTTACGCCATTCTCAAAATCAATAACCAACAAACTCTGGGGTTTCCCCTGCGAAAAAGCCAAATGCAAGTAAGCCAAGTAACACCTAATTTGCATAAGAAAGCGATAAACTTATCAAATCATTTTACAACAATGCCCCACTTGATTTGTAAGTTTTTATGGATAAACCTTGAATTCCGTTTCGTTATGACATTTAACAAATCTATTCTTTGGGAGTGGCTTAGTTAATATGTCTGCCATCATATATTTTGTCATACAATATTCAAACTTAGTGTCCCCGCGCTTCATTACATCTCGTATAAAATGAAAACGAATATCAATGTGTTCAGCTCTTGTGTGGTTGACCGGATCTTTCGATATTGCAATTGCTGCTTGATTGTCTTCCTTAATGGTAACTGGCTTATCGACAGAAATACCAAAACACGCATCTTAAGCTTTTTTAATTCCAATTGATAATCAAAGAGGATTCTGCATCTTTTGACACAAACTGACAAAGACTTAAAAATAAATCTTTCTTTTTTTTCAGTCTTCAAAAACAATATTTTGTAAATATGTGGAGAGGTTAAAGACTCTTTGCCACCCCACCTCCTCTACCACAAGTGGTGCCACCACTGTAAAGGTATCTCCTAGTCCAGAACCCTTTGAAAATGTCATTGGCTGAGGTTTTACTTGCTGTATGTAACTTATATTGCCGTAATCTGTTGTATTCTTTCCTGATTTTATGAAAGAGTAAGGATTCCAAGTGCTAGAAAGTTTGTTTTGTGTTGCTCACGTGGCATGTTGATTGACAGTGTATTCTATATTATGATTTATACTTTGTAATCCACAGATAAAATGATGGAGATAGGCATTTACACTTGGTTAGCCTTGGAAAATTACCAAGGAAACGTTTGCAAGCTTCAGAGGAACCGGATGGAACAGCCATCATATACAAACCTGACAAAATTCTGTTACAATGAGTTATCTGACAGAGGCAAAGACTGGCTTTGACAAATTATTTCAAATTCAACAGATGTGCAGTATCCGAATCTTTGTAATTTGTCTTTACTTTCAAAAGTCATTTCCCAAGTATGAACAGGCATAGTAAATTACCAACATTGCTTCATTGTTTGTTAAAGCCTACTGTACTGGCCTACAGCTGATTTCATAGCTGCGCGAGTTCTGGAGGCTTTCGGATGCTCTGTGTATCCGCACGAATTTTGGAGGAACGGAAATGGTAGTTTAGGGAGCTTACACACCGAAGTGGCATGCGACGTGGCATGTCACTTGGGAATAATCCTATACAAAAAGCACTAAAACTTTCACACCGAAGTAACACGCCAAGTGGCAAATGCGACTTACCACTTCTATGCCACTCGAGAAACGGACCTGACCATTTTTCAAAATAGTGCCACGTCGCACAGTTGCTTCTCAGCCATATTGTTGGTACACAACTGCTACAGAGGTTAGCAACGGACAATACCTAACTGACCTCAGACATGTATGTACAGCAGAAAATGCCATACTTACAGCAGACATGTATGCACAGCAGAAATTCCATACTTACAGCAGACATGTATGTACAGCAGACAATGCCATACTTACAGCAGACATGTATGTACAGCAGACAATGCCATACTTACAGCAGACATGTATGTACAGCAGACAATCCTATACTTACAGCAGACATGTACGTACAGCAGACAATGCCGTACTTACAGCAGACATGTATGTACAGCAGACAATGCCATACTTACAGCAGACATGTATGTACAGCAGACAATGCCGTATTTACAGCAGACATTTATGTACAGCAGACAATGCCATACTTACAGCAGACATGTATGCACAGCAGACAATGGCGTTCTTACAGCAGACATGTATGTACAGCAGAAAATGGCGTACTTACAGCAGACATGTATGTTTAGCAGACAATGCCGTACTTACAGCAGACATGTATATACAGCAGACAATGCCGTACTCACAGTAACAATGTTATTCTCAGATGTTTATAAAATCATGTTAAGGAGATCCGCGGATCAAAATCGCAAAAGCAGAATGGGTACAGGTTTGTTTTTTTATAAGCAACTCCATTTGCGTGGTTAGGCCTCGAGTTGCTTAAGTAGTTCCTTAGGTATCACTACAGTTTATCGTCGAATCTCGTTGTTGTGTCGATTGACAAAATGCAGCTCCTGGCAGTTGTAAATGATGTAATACCAAATGATAGTTGGATTTTTGATCTCTTTGCTTGATACATTGTCAACAGTATGATATTTGTTATATATCAACAGTTTATAATCAATTCTTAATGAAAAACGTTTATTTTCAGGCGTTTTAAAAATTGTCCCTCCTGAAATTGAGGCCTCGAATTGCTTAGCTTGTTGCTTAGATTTTGGACCAAATCGAGGCCTCACACCTAAGCAACTGAGTTGCCCCCCACCCCACCCCGCCTATTCACCGTTACGTAATCTGCCACCCATGACAATTTTTTGATGAGGTACTTTGGCAAGCAAGAAGAGAATGCCTTAACGTCTTTATTAAAATATGAAAATCACACATTAAAAAGATGAAGGTGCCCTTTAACGAGGCTTGAAGAAGTGTAAAAACGCACATTACAGATGTAAGCAATAATACTGTCATTGAGCAGGAGGACGAGGGGAAAAATTTTAAAATCTTGGAAGGCATGTAGGAGACTATCATGACTTCGAATAACTGACTATTGTTTGTGTTACATTACCTTACGTTTAGGAAGTTGCAGTTAATTCTAAACATTGATTCTTGGTTTCATTTATTACACGTTTTGGTCATTTTCCAACCCCCCCGTCCATTCCACTCTCCCCCGTTTATTAAGTTTTTGGTATTTTTCCAACCCTCCCGTTTATTCCAACCCCCCCTTCTATTAGGCACCTAAGAGTAACTGTCTGTCGACTTATAGAAATTCTGAAATCTTGATCAAATCGCGATAATAGCGTTTAATGGGTTTCACAAAAAAAATTCTTTGTGGCAGCAGTGTTAGATGATGTATAGATCTATAACTACATCATGTTTTAGGGTCGAATTAAGGACAAATAGGTACGTTCGTGAAGAATTCGAAGTTGAATTATCTCTCCGGCATGCCGCGGGCGGAAAAAATGAAATTCGCATCGCGATTTTATCATTTTCGCGCTCCTTATTATGTTGATGTTGTTTGAGCAGCGATTATTCCTGTTTCAAAGCCTTTTGATTTAACTGACAAGAACATCCATCCTCAACAATGCTATTTGCTACTGCTTATTATTACTTTGCCTTGGCGGAATTTTCAGTCGCACTTTCGCTATCCGTTAACTCGATCCTTGCGTTTTTTTCGCGTCTATTGTGAGATATTCACCCGGCAAATTTTACAACTCCGTCGCGTTTTTAAGGATATTACTATCCTGCGTTGCAGATCCAAATTAAAACCAATTTGCTGAAGAAAAAAAGTTTCATTTTCAGCAAACTGCTTCGTTCAAGAGGTTTGGAGGGGGGAGGATTACAAAATTTACTCTAAATTGTTCCATTTCGTATTTAATTTGAGTTTTTCGTTCTTTATACTCTCGACTCTTTTATGAATACCTCATTCATAGTAGTTACATTTTGATTACTAAGCTATTCGGTTATAGTAGTAGTCTTTCTGCAATCTAATGTCTTTTCATATAGCTGTCTGTTCAAAGATATTTGATTATTTAAGCTAGTCCAATTTCTAACAAAAATATGTGCTAAGCTTCAAACTTTTAGATTTTAGATTTCAATTATCCAGTGGTTTTCTTGTAATGTTTCTTCCCGAATTTGTCTAATACAGAATTTATAGTTTTTGGGAAATCTAAGAAAAGAGTTGCTAAAGCTAGGACTGATGAGTTGGGAGTAGAACTAGATCTACGTTACATGGGTAACGTGAGGTATTATGGCAACCTTTTTTCGGCTTTGCCAAGTAAAGTGTTGTGAGAACAACACTTTGGTTTAGTTTCCGCACTTCGATATAAAGCTGAAATTGTTAATCTGTAAGAATCTTAAATAAAAATACTAGGTACACCTACTCGCAAAAGTTACAAACCCCTCGTTGAAACTAGCAAAAGTTGCAAGCCCCTCATCGCTGAAGGTGATTGTAGCCTAAGAGCCAATCATTACTTACAAGTCCCCTACATGTCTTACCACTGGAGCCATGTAGGTCTTACCATCAAATTGGATTATGTGAGACATTCCTTACGGGACAAACGGATAGCCTCCTAGATATCCCAGGCTATACATCAAAGTTTCTACATAGAAAAGAAGCTCGCAGAGGAGGATTGGCTATTTATGCGAGGAATGAATATGCTGTGCATATTAACAACCAACTGAGCCGGAATGTTGAAGGCATTTTTGAATCACTTTTCCTTGAGCTATATGGGCCTTCTAAGAAAAAGATATTAAAAAACAACATTTTTGATGTAGTGTTGGGAAGATTCGAACCCGGGACCTCTCGCACTGAATGCATCGGCGATACCTCTGTACCAAAATGCATGATTTTGATGTAAGGAAGAAATTGAAAAACAAGAGGTATTGATGAAGTTTTGATTTAACCTTTTAAATTGTCATTGAAGGTATGGTCCACACTTGGATAGTGGTAGTATCGCCGTTTTACGTGCGAGAGGTCCCTGGTTCAATTCTTGCCGGAGCAATTGTATTTTCTTTGAGATATTTGTATATTAGTTATTTAATCGTTTATTTTGTCATATTAGAAATACCTTGTTGTCAAACCATGCAGATTTGATTAAAAAAAAGCATTACAAATATAGTGCCTGGAAGAATCGAACCCGGGACCTCTCGCACTGAATGCATCGGCGATACCTCTGTACCAAAATGCATGACATTAATGTAGGGAAGAAATTGAAAAAGTAGAGGTATTGGTGAAGCTTTGATTTAACGTTTTAAATTGTCATTAAAGGTATGGTCCACACTTGGATAGTGGTAGTATCGCCGTTTTACATGCGAGAGGTCCCTGGTTCAATTCTTGCCGGTGCAATTGTATTTTCTTTGAGATATTTCTATATTAGTTATTTAATCGTTATTTTGCCATGCTAGAAATACCTTGTTGTCAAACCATGCAGATTTGATTAAAAAATACCATTACAAATATAGTGCCTGGAAGAATCGAACCCGGGACCTCTCGCACTGAATGCATTGGCGATACCTCTGTACCAAAATGCATGACATTAATAATTGAAAAAGTAGAGGTATTGGTGAAGTTTTGATTTAACCTTTTAAATTGTCAATAAAGGTATGGCCCACACTTGGATAGTGGTAGTATCGCCGTTTTACGTGCAAGAAGTCAATAGTTCGATTCTTGCCATCGCAAATGCTGATTTGTAAGATGAAGCTGTCGCAACTGAACTCGAGAAATACACGGAGTTTCCTTTGTTCTTCATTTTCCCCTCTGGGAAACGTAATCATATAGACGTATTTCTCTATACTAACACTGTATACATTTGTCCTTTGCATTCAAATGCAAAAATGACAAAAGCAGCCAACCTACGTAAATAGCTCTCTGTTTCATTGCCTCTAAGAATATTCACTCCATACAAACGTAACAAAGCCTTGGTAAAGCTGTATTATATCTACAACATTGTATATTAGTATGAAGTATTGAAATGTAGTATTTATTATTTACAAATTTAATGGCTGTAAATTTATGAATTCTTGAAATAAAACGAAACACATGCGCACAGGTACCCTTCGGAATGTTACTGGAGGGGTTTGTTTGATATGGCATAAACCACACCCAATGTAACTTTTGGTACCGTCGTGATAGAGGCAGGAAGGTACAATTTAGACCACAGATTAACATGTCAGGTCATCGTCATCATCAACATCACCATAACCATTATTATTGTCGTGGCGATTCTCATCATCCCTAATAGTGATAATTATCATTGTCGTTGCCATCGTCATTTTTCTTCTTCTTCTTCTTTTTCTTCTTTGTCTTCGTTTGCTGTCCATGACTTTCCTATGGGTGCATGATTTACTATTTATCGCAATTGACTCTCCATGAAATACGATCTTGAGCATCTCCCTTTGATAATTTTTACAATGAGCATGTGAATCCACTTATCTCAAGATTCAGCAATAATTACTTGAGTAGCATTCATCTAATGCAGTGTTTCGTTATCTAGGGTCCAATAAAGGATTCTTGGGGATCCTAACCTGTTTAGGATCACATCCAGTAAAGAACGACTATTTGTTTTGTATTAGGACTTAATTTCCAACATAAAACAATCATCATCAGCAGCATCATCATTATCATCATCATCATCATCATCATCATCATTATCATCATCATCATCATCATCATCGTCACCATCATCATAACCATCATAATCATCATCACCATCACCATCATCATCATCATCATCATCGTCATCTGCCATCATTATCATCACCACTTCCTTCGTACAGTCCGTGGTACTTTTTAAAACGTTTTCCTGATTGTATTTGCAGGCTATTGAAGAAATTATCATTTTGGTTGTGTTGTTACTAAGACCGATTCTTCTGAGGCATTTAATTGTCGTTCTTACTGTTTTCATGTCTCTTTAGCAAACTAGATGTTTCTGTAGAAAGAATAGCTGCTTTTGGGAGCACCGCAGCCTCCCTTTGTTAATGTCTGATGAGGTTTCTCAATGTTTACGTTTTTCTTTCTCGTTCTTCAGAGTTATATTTTGAAACAAAAGAAGAAAGTACAAAAGTGGCAGCAGCAGCAAATACATAATTTTACTCGACTTGTACCATGAATTATGCTATTTACTGCAGCCTTTGATAAATGAACTTGGTAGAGTATCAAACACCCTAAGTCCTCTTAATAATACTTTGAGTATCAATTGGCGAACATCGATGAAACAGATAAGGTGTTACCAACCTGATAAAACAAACACTGAATCTAAAGCAAAAGATTGAAGTAATAGTCTAATATCTCTCTAAAAGCCTAGGATTTAAATGCTTACCTAGTTTAATATTATATTTGTATGATAGTAATTATATCATTGTAGCATGAAGTAGCACTGATGTAGGTATAAATACATCTCACTCACCATCTTATTCTTTAGAGGGGAATACGTGGCCCTACGAGTTGTACACAACACAACTGCCTGCAGGTTGAAGATGCCCGCCATTAAAATGCGAATTGGGAATGTAGACTTTCGCCTGCGAGACACTAGATAAAAGTACCCTTACCGGATCGGGCGGATTACCCGGGTCACTCTGATTTGCTTCCTCCACAACTCCCGATCCAGCATTGCTGTTTGCAGCTCTTGAGCATTTACTCCACAGCCTTCGCAGAGCAAATTCACATATGTTTTGCACGGTCTCCCTATTGATGTATGTGCAATGGTGTGCTTCCAAAAGAGCAGGGACGAAATAAGCTATTACAACCAGAGTAGTTTGGTAGGGTGCAAATTTGGCCCAAGCTTCCTACTTATATACAAAGGAAGACGTGGAAGAGCCTTGGGTGCGGTCTATACCTATTTGATCTAAAGTGCATCTCCAGCATATCTTACCATTTACCTATCCAATTCATATATGGATACTGTCAAGAGAAGCCTTTGCAAACAGTAAATGGAGTATCAATATTAAAATATAGTTCGGACCAACATTTCCCTCTTTCATTGCATTGGAGATACTTTCATCTTCTAAGAGTCATGGACCTAAAGAACTCTTTTAGACTATACGTTGGTAGGACGTGTTGTAATGTAATAAAGAACTTGAAGTTGGTTGATATCGACTTTAGCCTGCCAGGTATCTAATCTAAGCTTTTCATTTTCCTCAAATTCGTGACAAATCTAACCGTTAAATACGTTTGGGAAACTCTTTATGGAAGAAATATAAGGCCATTTCATGTGATATTTTCAAACCTGTCTTGATAAACGAAACTAAAAGTCCTCTTCTATGCTACAAATTATTGCAAAACGTTTTCCTTCTTTATTCCAGATGATTGCTGTGACCAGTGTCCGGCAAATCTGGTTTTCCAAAATGTATCCTTTACTCAACGCAATGTTTATACTACAAGTGCTATTTTCGAATGTTCTTCCTTTTACATAAGGGATTTGGTTTCATACAAATCAGGCAAAGTATACTGATATCTATCAATACAAATGAGAAACATTTTAATAAATATAAAAAAGATAGACAGCATCATTTGTAGTTTGACGCCATGTGTAAACAATGGCACTTTCAGCGGACTGCACGAGCCATTCTAATGAGGGTGCAACGAAACCGGTCAATGGCATTTCACTAATGATTCCGTTATTTAATATTATCTATAAGTTCTGTAGTACCAGAAATCTTTTCCGAGACTGCAAATGGTAAAGAAATCTTTTCATGCCAACAAAGGCCCTTGGCGATATTAGCAACAACTTCATTACGCTACCAATCGCTAGCCGAACACTACAGAACGTTAAAATCAAAGTTATTACCATCAGACAGATATTAAAAAAGGATAACAAGAAACATTGGTCTAGTGTATCAGTAACTCTTTGGAGTCTAAACTCCTTATGACTGCCTGCGATCGACGCAAGATTTCGGCGGTAAGAATAATGATGCGCGAACCAAGGAATGACAGCTATCACTCCGTCCCCGGTAACTCTTCCCGATAATATTCTATAAAATTTATTATTACATTAATTAATATCAAGTTGCTTACACAAAAGGTTAAACGACGGTGCTACGATAACATGACTAATGATACATACCATTTGGTGCCATGCCACAACCTAGATCAACTAGGGCTCCTAACGATAGGACAGCTTCCTGACAGCACTACTGTCGCATACAAACTCTATCTAATCCATGCCTACGAGCGAGACTGAAATGTAGATGATACACCTAGTCATGTGACCTGTGACGTCACTTACCACAGGGCTCCTACCCACTGCATGGCAGTACAGTGACACTCCTCCTAGAAGCGCGTGCGACTTTGGAGGCAGTCATATCATCCTAATTTGCTCCTAAGGGTAGCGGCTAGACACTTCGACTTTATCATAATCTCGTTTTGTTCAGAAATAAGTTCCTCCTCCCTTTTTTCAGTTTCCTCATTTCTTAAACTCCGAAGTGCATAATGCATCACCATGTCTGGTCACTTAGCCATCAGGGTAATTACAAAGCATTTGAAGCTCTATGTCTTAATACATTTTCCTGGTTGATATTTATGAATCCGGGCATAAATTTCCGCATTGTTTTGCATTTTTAAGAAGCCCGTAGTCCAGGGAGACATTCAGAGGCCATACTCAGGCGTGATAATATTTTGCTCTCCCAGTATAAAAAATATTACACAAGTACTTTCCTGATATAATACAGTGTAATCCCGAATATAAGCCCTGGGCTTATCGAGGTTCGTAAGCATTTTTGGTGGACTTATAATCTTAGTTCGGAAGAATCAAAGGAGTTGCAATATCATGCGCTTGCTATGGATCGCGTTGATCAAAAAAGATTGAAGGACATGGTAAGGTACGTGCACTGTAAACTGTGTTACTCGTTTTTTTAGCAATAGTTTAGACATTGTTCTTGAAACCTTTCCTAGATTGATATGAATATCAGAGAATAATATATAAATGGGGGACTTCTACGGATTTCAATAGAGTTAGGAATAAATGAATGAGAGGGTGAGTAATATTGATGCCGCTGCCGGAGTGCTCATCATATCACATAAACACACTGGTAATAAGGGGAAGCAATTTACTTCACTCACCTATGTTTCACATCCGGCGACGTTTGCCAGGTACTCTCCATCACCAGTGAAGCACCATTAACATTTCTAGCTGGTGCGTATACACACAAACATACATACATTTATACATACATACATACGTACATACACACATACATACATGAATACTATCATCATCATCATCATCATCATCATCATCATCATCATCATCATCATCATCATTATCATACATACTAACATCATCACTACATAAACTCTACCTACAAACCACAAACAACAGTCGTACAGACAGACGTACACGCTGACAGATCAATAAATTATGCTTAATACAAGGTATAACGGTGCTTAAGATACTGAGTTTCCAGGAGTAATGAAGTATTTAGCAACGAAAGAAAGAATAGTTAACTTGCCTTCGGGTATCACTTATAAACAGCAATTGTTGGGTTATGATAGACAAGAAAAAAATATGTGCGTCTTTCTTTATGGAAATACTTTTCCTTATATTCTAAAATTGGCTGAATTTTCTCTCTTTAGGGATATGTCATCCAGACCACATATTGCAGGCTCTCCACAAGCATTAAAAACTGCTAAATGGTTAAAAGAACAGTTGAAAAATTTGGTTGGGATACCGTAAAAATTAAGAATTATACTGGCTTGATGTCGTTTTCTACACGACCAGCTTCCTTAAATATATATTGTGAAGTAGTTTCCATCAAGTCAAAAACAGCCACATAAACTCATTTTATACTCTGATTCCTTGACTTTAGGAAAGCTGTAAGTTGTTTTAATGAAGTAACATGGTATATTTGACTGATCATTGTGTAGGCCTACTACACTGTCTACTACAATAATTTCTGCCAAGAACATAAGACATAAAATGTTATAAAACTACAAATACAACCTATCAACACCTGCACAGACAAGTAACTAACTTAAACAACATTTTGGAGACAATTAGGCAGTCCTTCATTTCTCTTGACCTACCAAATGCTCATGCATATGTAATTTCCAATTTTCTTTATAGTAATCATTCGACTCATCTGCAGACATGCTTCCTGTTGTCCACCCAACGGTGTTATGCATTATGCCATTGACATTATATTAACCACGCCTTTTTCACAATATATCCATGCAAATAATCTGCGATTATTTCAGCTTAAAGTGATTTCTATGTTGGAATAACATTGCGGGGCATTTTAAATAGTATTGCCTTGTTGGTAACCCTTGGCTTGCAGCATACGTTGCTTCAAAGATGAGGCGACACCAGAAGTAAAAATTTGAACTTACAACTTAGATATGTACACTCAAAGTTAAGAATTTCTTTCGCTGTACAAAACAAGACTTATTTCCTTCACGTTTTGTAATACAATGAACAACAGACTAGTGACAGCTTTGGTTATGCGCTGTCACGGACTAGATTTCAAGATATTTTGCATTTGATCTACAGTTGTTCTCTTGTGTGAGTTCATCAACAGTAAGGTCTAGGACGATTCATACCTTTGCAAACCATATAAATATTGACTTGTTATCGGCTTATACTTTAATATCGATTGATTTAACTGGCTCACCTTAGAGTCCTCGGTAGCGTCTTCGTCGTCATCTTCGATGTAAATCATTTTAGTTTCTATACTCATTCGCTTTAATTTCTCTTTCTTTGCTAGCTCCCTCCAAACTTTACACACGAATATGACTGGGAGGTTTTTTGAGGGAGATAACACTAGATTATGTTGTTGGCTATTTCAGGGTTCAACCTTTTTAGGCAGCTTTTGTATGATAAATAAAAGCAATAATTCTTTATCTGCAGCTTGTCTGTGAGTATGTCATGCTGTATTTGTTAGTAGCATGGGTGGGAAGGAGCAGTTCGGTACAGTATGAATCAGAATAAGTGTTAATTTTTATGGAGTTTAAACAAAAAGTTTTTTTATACGTTTCATTATATCGTTAGGTTAAGAGTTAGAAATGATTAAAGAGTATTCTGCTTTTAAGTGTAGAAGATTGAGAATTATACTAGATGTTCTTGTGGGTAATTCTGAAATAAATGTGTAATACGGGAGGATATAGAAATGATTTGCAATAGACAATGTGAAGATAATGCAGCAAAGAAGATTCATGTTCTTGAAAATTGAAGAAAAGTAACTTGACAATCTGTACACTTATCAAATGTTTTATTTGTAGGACTCAGGATAATTGTTTTCATTTTACCTTATGAATTTAGATTCAGATATGAACTGAAATCACAAGAGCTATGGACTGAACTAAAGTTTATTCTGGAAAATTTTGCTGCCCCATTGACAGACCTTTTTGAGGTATATTTTATTATTTCAAGTGAATGCTTATACTGCTTTAGAAAGTATTTCCCTTTGTCATGTACCTATCCCACCTTACTTGGGTATCCCTTTAGCCAAACGATAGTTCATCTTGTGTCTCATACACAATAGGATTTTACACCTTTCTGTTTAGCCTTTGTGTACGTCACTAAACTTGTTTTGCTTAGGATAAGCTACCTTTTTTCTCAGCTAGAATCCTATTTGTTCCTTAGACACAAGTTTCGCACCTACAACCTATACCTTTGTGCACAGTTAGCTACAGGCTATTCACATTAGATAGATAGATAACTGATTCGGCAGAAGGCAAGTAGTAGCCTATACGCCGCTCGTTATATAGGAAAGTCACTCAATTTTTTCCCAAAATCGTAGGTCCCCCCATAAAATAGGAGCTTTCAAAAAGTTAGGTCCCCCCAGAATCATGGGGGGGTGAAACCATGGTACCGTTTACCACACAGTATTGAAGGCAAAAGCTCGGAGGAGGGGGAGAGCAATTCAGTAGTTGGGATACGTATGTGTCATGAGAATTTAATACTTGCTATTTATCTAGTGCTGATTATCTAAAAACAATTATAATGTAAGGTTATCATATTTTCACTTTGTCACTAACTGTCATGGATATTACTATCAATTTCATCATAAAATACTGTCATGGCAAGGTGTACAATCATGACAGCCTGTCAGTGTATAACCGGTAATGGTAGCTATAACTGTAGCATTTGTTCCTTTGTTGATTTTTTAGCCATGATTTTACTAAATATGTATTTGTAGGGATGAACACACTATTTTTGGATATAAAAATTGGACTCCAAGTACAAAGTCTACAATGGTGTCATGCAATATCTGAGATGTCTTAAATCACCAAGTCACAGCTGTGTAGATTCCTCCTTTTGGCAATTGTGATCATGTTTACAGCTGCTATCAAAGACAGAAGCAGTCAAATTATGTCCTCTGATTGGCTAGTATATACAGTGCTTCAAAATGATAGTGCAAGGAGCTAATTCATTCAATAGTAAAACATTAATTTTTAATAATATTTATACATGCCATGTAATCTATTACTTGTCAACATTATTTCAAATATCAGATTGTGACTAGGGACCTCAAATTGTAGTTATGTTAGTGTGCAATATCATGAAAAAATAAGATCATTTGAAGTAGGTAAGTCCTATTTTTGATTAGCATATCATTTTGGCAGGATGGTGATGATGATGAGTGTAAAACATGATCTTATGGGGTTGCTGTACAACAGAGATTTTTTTCATGGATGGGGATCTTTAATTGGAGTGGCATTTTACCTAGAAACATGAGGAGGTTTTTGTTAGGTATTTTTTCCACATGTGGCAGCAAGCTTGATAAATAATCAGAACAGATTTTTAACAATACCTTGTCTATGCAATCAAAAAGTCGGCTTTGTCGATGGAGTATAGGACAAAGACTCGAAGTGGCGATCATATCCTGGCATTGCGTCCCAGTGTGTAATAAACTTTGATTATAGTGCCCCTTAATGAATCGCATATCGCCAGTTTTTGTACAAGATGTCAAAGCAAAAAGTAATTGACGCCTCGGAAACAAATCGAAAATAATGAGATTGAACGTTTTTAACCCTGGTTTGACGCCCTAAAGATGAACAATGCGTTTATGTCTCTAAACGGGTTCTTTCGACCACTATAAAGGAGCTGAAGATATGTTTGTTCAAGACGGGGATGTGCTTTGACATAACATTCAGCTGGCTGGACAGCGCCAGATTATTCAAGAATAAAAACCTGGGAAATTAGATGAAAGAGCGTTTTTACGGTGCTGTTATTTCTGTATACGAGCAGATAAGAACCTGAAAATCAGAGGAAATGTTACTGAATAACCTGTATCATGGCAAAGTTCTGTCATTAATCAACACACAGGCGTTTTTCAAAGACGTTAATTAGAAACGTGTCACCTGTACACATGTCATTTTCAACGACGCATCACAATCCATTCCCTATCCACAAAATTCTTTTAAAAAAGTTTCCCTTGTTCATTCTAGGTTCCTATCCCTTTAAACCCAAGTCAACTAAGGCTTTGTAAAACAGAAGAACCTTCATGTGTTAATCAAGGATATCAGAATAACCGCGAGCGAAACCTCTGGATCTCATGGATCTAAAGTTGTAATCAGACTGCCCTAAGCACTCGGTTACACAGCAATCGTTTAAGCTATATTTTAGATTGTGTTCATTATCTATTGTTTACCACCAGGTGCAGTTGACATTCACTCAAAGCCGATCGTCTCTTGACGTAACCGAACCTTGATAAACATTTTCCTTTAAGTTGTTAAGTCCAAGAGATTCATTTCCACTTTTCCCCGCCGTCTAGTATGGTATAGTACAGTATAGCAAAGCATAGTATAGTACAGTATGGTATAGTATAGTATAGCATTGCATAGCATGGAACGGTATAATATAGTATGGTATAGTACCGTACGGAGTAGTACAGTAGAGTATAGTATAGTACGGTGTACTATGTTGCAGTATATTATAGTATCGTATAGTACGCTATAATATAACATCGTACAAACAATTAAACAATAATAAAGAAAAGTGTAGTATAGTAAAATAAGATATGATATAGTAGTATGAAACAAAAAGTAATGACATAGCACAGTATAGTAAAGTATAACACAGGATAATACAGCATGGTATAAGTATTTATTGTTTCATTTATACACTTATAGTATGGCAATGTGTACTGTGGTACAGGACGATATCGTATAGTATAAATTGGGCACGGAGAGCGGGCGCGACCCCCCTTTAGAGATGAGTTTTCAGTTCCTTTCTCTGCTACGTAAAATGTGTAAATGCACATTTTGAAGTATGGTTTTGGCTTTATTTTCTTACAAGTCACTTAAAATTTTTAGTTTTGGCTTTTTTTATACGTAAACTTATTTTAAACATCGGAAAATCATTTTTCATTTTTTGGGTAAACAGAGGATAAAAATTGATGCGGGTCTCACCCAACTCTCGGTCGAAGCCGAAATTTTGTCTCCTTATAATTTTCCTAGGAAATTTTCATTAGCTTTGTGTTTGTCTATAGCAAGAAGTTTTCTCTGCATATCTAGGAGATCTATATAACTTCAAGTCAAAATGTATTAGGTACCCCAACAGAGAAAGGAGAACGCAGAAGGGGGCTCGCTTCAAGATGTTTGTATCTGTACAATATTATTTGGGTGGCTTTCATTGTTGAGACTGAGGAGTGTGGAGAAAGATGTTGAGAGTGGGGAGTTGGGAAAATCCTCCATATACTTCGAAATTTGGAAGGCCTATACCTACCATAGAAGCGTCGAACAGTGTCTGAGTTGGATATTTCTTTTAGTTTGATATGTTGCCAATGCAATTGACTTGATGAAATGTGTGGTGACCAAGGGCATTTCACTTTTTAAGACGAAAATTTTAACTCAGGGGGACTCAAATTTGAAACTGAAATGGAGGGGTAAAGGTGGATGTAGGGGCTTTCCAGCCATCTACAGAAGCCAATTTTGTAAACTTTGCATTCTGCACCAACCAAGGTGGTGCCTCATTGAGACACTAAATTGAGAAATGCTTGGCACAGTTCAGTTCTGAAAGTTAAAAAGTGACTATGCCAACTATGCAAACTACTAATTTAGTCTTACTCCAATCTTCTTCAATAGTGTGCATCATATTTCTAACACATGTGTTCCTATTTGAGCTTTTGTTTTCCTCTAGCAGTTATGAAGTTAAATATTTGTAATCTATATACATTCTACAACTTCTTGATCTCAAAATATCAAAGATCTGCACCTTATCAACTTAGGATAAACCATTAAGGTACACTGGGGTTTCTTTCAGTTTATTTTATGTTTTGTTCACTAAACATACTTAAAGTTCTATATTCATCACCTACCCTAACTATTATTTGTGTACCCTTCTTTACAGTCTGAAACATAGTGGTACTTAAGTTCTGTCTTTCTTGATGCAGATCCCTCAAGTAGCTCTACTTTAAGTGGGAATTTTTTTAGCTTCTACTGTCCATGGTATCTTGCAAATTATGCCTTGAACTGACCCTATACAAGCCTTCCCAAATACTACTATGATAGCCTCTGTTCTGCAAATATATATACAATGCCAGCTCCTCAATGATTCACAATGCTTTGTTCATTATTTATAAGTCTCTTCATCATCTACTCAAAGCATGAAAATTGCATCCATAAAGATGTTGAAAGCTTGTGTTGAGCAGCCAAGTTATAGTTAGTTTATCTTTTGACTATATCGGAAAAGATTCCTGGTACTACAAAATTTGTAGATAATATTTAATAACGGAATCATTAGTGAAATGCCATTGAAGCGAAGTTATCAATCGGCCTTCTGAATGAAAGCAAGTTGACTCTGTCCTAAACTAAGAAACTCTATTCGTAGAGACATTGAAGTTATAGGTTAACCTTCGCTGGGATCAGAGTTTTGAAAGTATCAAAAGAGACACAAGTTTTATTACACTACTTCAAATGACAAAACATCTCACGAAAGGTGTTACAAACTTTGCTGTATATGGTAACGAAGAGCTTGTTAGATGATTTCCTTGATGATTACAAAACTATGATTTGACTATAGTCTATATAACTGATTATTTTGTTTGACAAATTTCTGTCTTGGATAAGGGAAGTTGGATTCTTCTTTTCAGGTTACTGAAATTCTCTTGAAGTGTGATGGAATCTCACAGATGTGGATTAGCCTTTCACATACATGCTGTAGGAGCTCGTATTTTGAGTTGCAACTACAGTGTTTTTCACAAGTGTTTATTGCTTGTGATTTGTGTAAAATTTATTGGGGAGTGAGGGTGAGGAAAATAGTGGTGGTAGCCGGGTTTCTACGTCTTGCTTTCTGATATAGAAGAAATAAAGGAATAGGAGATTTATAAAGCATTAATGAACTAAATACTGAAGAAAACTTAAATATTGACATAATTGTCCTGGATACTCATTTTCATCCTCCCACTAATGAAGTTTTAGAAAATTTCCGAGTTTATTCCTTTGTTCAAATTCTGGCGTTCAACGTAGTAATTTAGATTAACACGTTAGCTCGGGAGTGAGGAAGAGTCACCCAGATCAATTCAAATGCTTTAAATATTTCTTGGCACGATCTATTTCCTGACTTTCTGTAACGAAAATAGTTGGCAAATGCCACGCTTGTTTCTGCTATGGCAAGAGATGTTGCTTGCCATGCAGTGCTTGTTTCGAACTTTTTTCAGCCCCCCCCCCTTCCCCCCACGAGTCCGACAGAGTTTTCTCAGAACATAATGTTTCAGTAGTTGATGCTGTAGTGCTTTGACTTAACACCTGTCGCTATCTTTTTAAACTGATGAAGGAGTGTCGTCTTGGCCATTTTTATATATAGCGACGACCAAATGGAAAGATCTTTCTACTTTTGATAAAATTCCCAGATTTATTTCAAAGTGCAAAATACAGGCAACGTTTGCGCACTATTGATGGCTTTGGCAGATGAAATGTGAATATTCTGTCGTCTGAATTTTAGTAAAAGATTCAATTTTTACTTGATTAAAGAGTGTCGTTTTGGCAATTTTTACATATAGCGACGACCAAACGGAAAGATCTTTCTACTTTTGATGAACTTCCCAGATATATTTCAAAGTGGAAAATACAGGCAACGTTTGCGCACTATTGATGGCTTTGGCAGATGAAATGTGAATATTCTGTCGTCTTCATTTTAGTAAAAGATACAATTTTAACTTGATTTAAGAGTGTCGTTTTGGCAATATTTATATATTGCGACGACCAAATGGAAAGATCTTTCTACTTTTTATAAACTTTCCAGATATATTTCAAAGTGGAAAATACAGGCAACGTTTGCGCATTATTGATGGCTTTGGCAGATGAAATGTGAATATTCTGTCGTCTTCATTTCAGTAAAAGATATAAATTTTAACTTGATTTAAGAGTGTCGTTTTGGCAATATTTATATATTGCGACGACCAAATGGAAAGATCTTTTTACTTTTGATAAACTTCCCAGATATATTTCAAAATGCCAAAAACAGGCAACGTTTGCACACTATAGATGGCTTTGGCAGATTAAATGTTAATATTCTGTCTTTTTCATTTCAATATTTCAAAGAGTGTCGTTTTTGCAATATTTATATATCAGGATAACCAAATGCAAAGATCTTCCCATTTCGACAGACTTCTCAGATATCTTTGACAGTGCAAGTAAAAGAGAGCATTTTCACATTTTATGTTTAGGCAGATGAATTGCAAAAATCCTTTCGTCCTCATGTCACTCAAAGCTAATATTTTTAATTTATTCAAGTGTGTCGTTTTGTGCAGACGCTTCCAAAGTCAAAAATTCAAATGGGTGTGGCTTTTTGTCTTCTGATTATAAAATTACCATTTATCCATGACATTTACTACGAAATTTACTGCAGTTTTCAAATTTGCAATTGCTATTAGAATGGTCTGTTATGCGGCAAAGATATCTTAACTTATCCAGTAGGAGGTGTTTTTTTCATTCAGCTACTTTCTTTTAGTGGTATGATTAAAACATGGCACACTCCTTTAAGGTCATAAAACTGTAAAAGCCTGCCCAATTCCGTCTTTACGCGATGATGTACTCATACAACATTGTTAGGGGACATGTGTTCAGGGCTTTACGATGGAAATCTGTTATTTATCATCATCATTCATATCTTTCAAGTGTGTCTGATTTCAAGAAATGTAAATGATTCGTGGAAGGGCGCAAAATTCAACTTATTACTCTCTAAAAAATATTTTTAAACTCTACCTACCGTTAGGTGCTTTAACTCTTTCCTTTCACTTACTACTTTAAGTTTCTGTGGACATTTGTGAAGATTGTCTTCCTTTGTTTCAAGACAACGGATAAAAAACAGTTTTCTTTCATTGCAAATCGCACTTCTCAAATGCGACTTCGTACTGTCAAAAACAGCAACATCATTCCTGCATAAGATATTATCAGACTTGTGTGTTCTTAAAACTTACCAGACTTGCTTATTGCTTTCATTTTGGCCACATCTCTTCTTTAACAGCCGTTCAATTGACATGAGACATAGACAGTTATCGATCTGCCTTCTGCCAGTTTTATTTTTTTTCCTGCTAAGACATTGGTATAAAAGCAAAAAAATAATGCCGAATGACACTGGCATTCTATACATCAACTGCTTTCATGACGTTTTATTTAAATATATTTCATGTAATTTTTTTCTTTCTCCTTTTCTTTGCCCTTCCTGTCTTATACTTCTTATTTGTTTTGTTTTAGCCGTGCTTCCCTCTCTAGTAGTCCGAAGTAAATATCAGTATTGGAAAACAAGAGGAAAGAGTAATTTTCTTCATTCAAAATAGTAAAAATAGGTTCAAGACATTGTGAACATCTAGCATCTGCTCATTCTCAAATGGTTTTGAGCACAAAATTCTAACCATTTAAAAACCTGAAGGAACTCAAATCAGAGAAAAGTCTGGTTCGGTGCCCATCTTGCATTATTTTGGACTTGCAACAAAGCTGTAAACTGCAAGGCAGTGCCTTGAAAAGTTTCTCCACGAGATTGTCTTGGGTGGATCTTTCCTGATCAAATTAAACACTACTCCCTGACTTTTTCAGGTTCCTACCCATTTATGTTGTAGAAGAATTGAAGTTTCTTTGAAGCCATAATTCCAAGCTGTTGTCAGGTCAAATTAATCAGTAAAAACTGATTCAGATGTGACTACACAAGAATATAATAACTGAGACAAATTAAATGCTTTGAAGTCAGTTTTCCACGACAAAATGTCCATGAAGCAGAATCACAAAATTGTGACAAGAAAATCATTTTTGCAAAAGTTCCCGCGTTTTATAAAGAGCTCTTCCTTGTTCAAATTCTTAATTTTGTGCACAACCGGCAAATACAAAGTCTCGAGTTTCCCTCGTTTTATAAAGAGCTCTTCCTTGTTCAAATTCTTAATTTTGTGCACAACCAGCAAATACAAAGTCTCGAGTTTCTTTGTTTTTATTTTGTTTCTATCCTTATAACAAATTTTCTTCACCTTGCTGTAAGATCTCTCCAGCAGACTCGTGTTTGGTGAGGCTGACATTAGAATGAACAAGATTTCACACATGCTTGTAAAGTTCACCATGTAATTACTGATTATGTGCTTCAGAATGTTATGCATGGCAACAGGCTGGCATTTGAATTGTCCCCAACTTCAATTGAAGACAGGCCACAACCTGTCAAATTCAGAGATGAATTCCTCTTCAATGCATGCTAACTTTTGACTGCATTTGATTGTGACAGTCCATGCAGTGAGAAAGGAATCATGTTCTTCAAAAATTAGGGGTAATAACCCACCCACCCAACATTAGCTACGTCTCCGGCAAATCCGGCCAGTATTGCGCTAATCGTTCTGGACAATCTTTATTAGTATAGTCAAGTGTTCTGAAACTTTGATTAGCGCTCACAACAGAAATTTCCTTTGTTACTATTCATTTAAGGGATTGTTTTATCTATAACTGTAGCATTATTTATTTACTCACTTATTCATAGTTGAGAAATGTTTTTTGCTGCTGTGTCCTCTCAAGCAAACGTTTTGTGATACAGATTAGACTGATTACATGATTATGCAGTTGTTGTGTGGGATGTATTAGTTACTTGGAGCTGCATTTTTCTTTTGGTACTTTTGCTGTTTACAGGGCTGTCTCTTTGGCAATAATTAATTCTGTGTATAATTGATTATTGTCTGAGCATTCTTTTATCGTTAAATTTTAGATCATTCCTTACAAGCTCTGTCACTAACCTAGCTGAACTTATAGCATTACGGCCAGATCTTTCAAGTGTCCATAAAGTCTTATACTTTCATGAGAACCAGTTGATTTATCCAAGGCAGGAACAAAAGGAAAGAGATTTCCAGTATGGATATGCCCAGATTGTCTCATGGTAAGATGTAGTTCAAATTTATCTGTTATTTGATTAAAGAAATTGACTGAGATATATTGCTGTGTTGAAAGTTGACTATATAATGCATTGGTCATGATGTTTCAAAGCCCTTAAATCAACTTCACTCTCAAGAATTTCCTTCAGTAAATCTCCATTCTCTGGTAAAAATATTTAGTAAGGTCAGTCAAGAGTTAAACATCAATGTTACTGTTTAAAACTTCTGCTTTTACTTAATATTTATCATGATAAACTTATGCTTCCATGGCATATATAACTGTTATATAGTGAATGTAAGGTGGAAATTATATATTTTTCTTTGATCCCATTCTTTACTTACTGTTACATTTGCCAAATGAAGATTCAGACCTGCTCTTGACAATTGTGAGGTGCATTGATGTATCAATTGCAAGTAGATTTGAATAAGAAAGAGCATCTATCTAGATCTTGTGATCAAAAAGACTTTGAACTCAGAAATTACTGTCTACCGGAGGATATTAGATCTATTCTCTCCTCTCATTTGATCATTACAAAGTAGTTACCAGGTGCAGTTCTGTTAAATTAACAGACATCACCATATTTTTTATTGCTGTTTTGAACCATCATTTTCATAAAAGTGGATTTTACATATTAAATCCCCTTTGTTATTAAGGCATCTAAAATTATTGCTGTAAAGATTATGGGTTATTTCACTCAGTGTGTACCTCAATGTGCCCTTTTTCTTTTCTTTCATTGTGTTACTCATTCCAAGAGGAATACTATTGTAAGAAGGACCCTAAGTAAATAAACAACAGTCTGCTTTCCCACAGTAGACAGGGTTTTTTTTGTTTATAAAATTCTCCCTACTTTTAAAAAGGAGCTAATATCATGGGGCAATCTTCTGCCAGTAATATACAATTTTCTTAAGATAAGTGTAATATGGAATATTTATTATGGTTTTCAAATTTATATGCCTGGAGTACTTTTGTCTCACTTTGCAGTCTTTGCCAAGCGTAATGCAAGTTTATTAGATATACAGGTTTTAATGATAATGAAATTGTTGAAACATTCATTGATGCAATAGCAATCTCTATCGCTGTCATTTCTCAACGAAGAATTCATCACAAAGTAAGAACAAAAGCAGAGATGCAAAAAACACTCAAAAGTTTGCCCAAACTGTGACATATTAATCCATCATTATAATCAATAGGCAGAGGTTTGATCAAACTATTATTGGTTAACCAAGTAAATATATTAAAATAGATACTATTAGAAATATGAGGGACTGACAGAGACATGCTTATAAAATTAGTTAAACAATCAGTCATTTTTTGTTACTGTAACTAATCCGATTCTTGTATTATTATTATAGTTGACAATGCTGCAGCAGCCTGACCTTCTTCCAAAAAGAAGAACACTTTTTGACGCCTTTTTCCTAATCAGTTTATTGCAGAGGGGCCCCTCTTGCCAAAAACCAGCACTAGGCATGATGATACCATAAGTGCCCACTAACCATCAATTGATCTAGGTATCTAAACAGTAATGATTTCTTACATGAATTGGCTCTCGATAACATGATATGAAGAATTTTAGAAGATAGAACTTTATACCCATATTTAGCAATGCTTCGTCTTTGTGTCCATGTACGGTCTTGCTGACCTCATAAGTAACCCCTTCCTTCCCAGCTAGAGGTGCATTTGGGAGATATTATTAAATTTACAACTTACAACTCTATGTTAAAAATTAAATTTACAAAATAAGCAAGTTAAATCTGGGCTTCAATGTAGACACTTAAAAGTTTTCTTTGAGAAGGAAACTGAATTCAGTACAGGCTTAAGAAAGAAAAATAAAATGTGAAATGAAAAGGTGCGTGGTAGTGCAATGTGAACTAATACTAGAGAAAGGAGTGTTTGAGGGTTTATTCCTAGTGAAAGGGGAAGCAACCGGATGGACCGAGAAGTATCAACGAAATTGACGAAGCTTTTGACCTAAATGCATGGCTTTATATCCATCACACTTAAAATGGTAGACGAGAATTGGTCGGAGCTACCTAACAATAACATCCTTGACTCCATCTCCATCTATATGTTTCTGACGTTATAAAACACAGTACTGCAATATCAGCAAACAACCCGTCAATCTTGCAGCAAACGAAGGAGGGAGCATTTGGGGCAACGCCCTTCTCCTTTTATCCCATCTGTTAAAATATTGCCAAAGTACCGTTCCAACTTAATTTTTATTAGCGGTCAATTCCTTAATAATATCAATTATTATAAGCAAACACTTCAATTTTAATGTTCTAGGATCCCCCATTAACTTTTCCTTTTTTCCGGTTTCAACAAAATAATGCGTGATGCTTTATTGGAAAAACGAGAATTATACCTGGAATGACTTAACGGTCTCCGTAAACCTCTGAATACATACAGGACTACCGCTACGCACTAATGAAAACTTAATCTACTTTTCCCAATTTGCTTAACTTCCTGCCAGACGTAGACTAAAGTTTTGATAGTAAACATTCCACCAACACTTATTTTTTATCACCATCCAACATTTCAAATCTAAGAGATATTCACTTCTACCCTTCAAGATATCATTTACCGATAGATATTCTCAAAGTAGTGGTCTTTCATAGGTAGGTCGCAGAACGCATGTGCGAAGCTCGACCGCAGAAATCGCCTGTATCTTCGGACGTGAGGGAGGGTGTGATGAAAGGTGAACGGACACTGGGGCAGACTTAAAACGCTTAAATAACGATAGGAGGGGCACGCTGGGATCTAAAATGTTCTGTTTTAATTACTGCTTTAAAGGTTCTGCAACTATGTCAGTATGCCAACCTTGTTTACATCAAAGACAATCTTAGCAATATAGATTAGTAAAGGGTGTTAAGGATTTTCGAACACGTTAACCATTCACTAAACGATCAGGTACCCTCAAGGATACGCTGGAAAAACAAAGTGAGGCGCACTTTGAAGGGTATAGTACTCAGTACAGCACACGCTCGACTTACACTGTGCATTTTTGTTGAATTATCAAAACGTTTAGAACTAATCAACAAATTGCAACACTAACTAAGCAGTTATTCAAAGGCATTTGTAAGTCCGGAGTGGCAATCACTCACTGGAAATACGATATGCCTGGTAAATAAGATATTGCCACCGTTAGTAGTCTACCACTGGCAAGTCTTCACTTATGCTGTAGAAACATTTGCAGAATAAACGTTGTAAATGCTCGTTATTTACCAGTAGGTACCCTTTATTACCCTTTGCCTTACCCTTTGCCTTACCCTTTGCCCTTTGCCTCTTTCTCCGTGAAAGTTAGCTATGCTAACTAGAACGACCTTCGATTTACTATGCTTCAGCTAAAATGAATAATTTCCTTGTTTATGCGCCTATAAAGAAGAATCGCCCTGTAGTTTTCAGAACTGATAAACAAAGAGCTAAAAAATTGCGGAAGGAAATGTGTAACATGTTGGTGCTTCTTTTTCCAGCTTTTAAGTGTAAAATAATGTGATCATCAACTTTTACAATCCCAAAGCCCGATCTTGGTTTCATTTTGCCGATTTAGAAGACGCATTTATCAAAACAAAGAAGCCGTTGCTATGTCAACAAAAAATAACTTGTTTACAACTTACGCCATTTTCAATAACACGAGTTGCATAAAAGGTGTCGCTCTCGTGACTGTTATTGTCTACGACGTATTTTGGTCTTCTCCTTTCCTATTAATTCATCGCGAAAAGCTTTCTCACTTCACCCCATACGATTGCTGTGATCATTGCGTAGCGCAAACGTTTAGCAAAATGAATCCGTTACTCAACACAATATTTTAGTAGTGTTTGAAGCGGCCCACAGACGCTCAATGAAAAGTGACAATCATGAAGACAGACCTTTATTGATGAAATTTATAGTAGTAAGTAAAGCAGTCCAGCCGTCTTCGTACTATAATGCTTGACGATTGAAGATGCAAACTTATAAGAAGAACAGGAATGACGTAATCAGTATTCAATACGCGACAAACCTGAAACTAGAACTGCCTTGGTTACGCAGTGGCAACAACAAGGTCAGCACAGAAAGTTATACACGATGATGAAAATATTTCCGAAGATAAAGAGAAAATGTTTAGCTCATCTTGCTTGATACTGCCAATACTGTTGACATTTTCGCTGGGGTACTTACAAAACACTGTATTAAGTGCGTTGTTGCCATCACGTAACCAGGGCTGTTATAGCTTGTCGAGCGTCTCCCGTTAAGTGGCGTATCGAAACAGACTTTTAAAACGAAAGGGAAAGTATGGGAATGAAGAAGCGAATACTGAAGAATCTTCAGTGAAGACCATAGTTTGGAGTTTGCAATTGTACTAAGCTTTGGCATGGACAATACGGAAAGAAGGAATGGTAAATCGATATATATTGATATTATTCTAAAGGCTCAATTGCCTTTTGCGAAGTTGGAAAAAGTGCTATTACAGCTCATATGCATATTCCGTAGAAGCCTTGGTAAATCGATATATATTCATATTATTCTAAAGGCTCGATTACCTATTGCGCAGTTGGAAAAAGTGCTAGTACAGCTCACATGCATATTTCGTAAAAGCCTGGGTAAATCGATGTATCTTCATCTTATACCAAAAAGCTCGATTGCCTATTGCGCAGTGGGAAAAAGTGCTATTACAACTCACATGCATATTTCAATTAGCGTGGATTAATGGATACAGGTTCATCTTATTCCAAAGGGTCGATTGCCTTTTGCGAAGTTGGAAAAAGTGCCATTACAGCTTATATTTATATTTCGTACAGACCTGGATATAGCTATATATATACTCATCTTATACCAAAAGTCTCAATTTGCTTTTGCGCACTGGAAAATGGTGCTATTACAGCTCACATGCATATTTCGTAAAAGCCTGGGTAAATCGATATATATTTATTTTATACGAAAAAGCTCAATTGCCTTTTGCGCAATGGGAAATGGTGCTATTACAACTCACATGCATATTTCGTATAAGCGTGGATAAATTAATATATATTCATATTATTCCAAAGGCTCGATTGCCTTTTGCGCAGTGGGAAAGAGTGCTGTTACAGCTCATATGCATATTTTGTAAAAGTTTGGATAAATCGATATATATATTCATCTTATACCAAAGGGCTCTATTGTGTTTTGTGCACTGGAAAATGGTGCTATTGCACCTCAAAGCCATATTTCGTACAAGCCTGGATAAATGGATACCTGTTCTTCTTATGCCGAGAGGCTCGATTGCGCAATGGAAAGAGGTGCTATTACAACATACATGCATATTTCGTTGAAGCGTCGATTAATGGATACAGGTTCATCTTATACCAAAAAGCTCGAATGCCTTTTGCGCAGTGGGAAAAAGTGTTTTTATACACATGCACATACACATGCACATACACATACACATACACATACACATACACATACACATGCACATGCACATACACATACACATACACATACACATACACATATACAAGTACATATATATATATATATATATATATATATATATACTTATACATGTAGATATAGTACATATACATCTACATCTACATGTACATATACATATACAAATGTATGCATGTACTTTTTGGTCTCTAATAAACGAGGAAGTTGGAATGACAGGAGGAGGTTGGAAACAATTTAAAAAATTAACAAATGGGAGGTGAAATAAAAGGGCGGTTCAAGACATCTTTTTGAAAATAATTTCTGATAGTTGTAAAATAAAACTAAAACAGAAAAGATATCATAAAGCATATTTCAGCCTAGGATATCTTTACATCGCTTAAAAATCATTATCAAGGACGTCCGTAAAAAATTTCTTTTCACAACATCAAACTGATTTCCCAAAATGAATAAGCGGGGGCTCTAATAAGCTCCGGGGGGTGGAAAAATTCCAAAAATTAATAAACGTCCCCAGTTTATTAAAGACCAAAGAGCATATATATGTTATATATGTATGTATATATAAAGCTCAAAAAATACACATTGTCTTAACGTTTCGATATTATCTTTATCAGATTGATTAAGATATAAGATATCAATCTGATGAAGAAGATATCGAAACGTTAAGATATTGTGTACTTTCTGAGCTTTATATAACACTTATAAGCATAGGTGGTAGACGGCTTTTGAGAGTCTCTCTCCATCTCTCTAGATATACACACACATGGCAGGTCTTCCTTTTCTTGCGTCTTTCTTTACGGAGAAAGTAAAGAGTACCTAAGTAGATTAGTAATTCATTTCGGAAATCATAGCCTTTAGATAAGAAAGTAAGTAAACTAGTAACATTTAAAATCAAAACCAGATTAATAAGTAAAATGTAGGCAAGCAACCTTTAAAAATCACATAATGAAGCTGATGAGCTCTTGCTCTTGCTTCTGCTTCTGTGTCTTCGTCGTCTTCGTCTTCTTCGTCTTCGCCTGTTTCTTTCGTCAATACTACTTCTACTACTACCTTCTCTTCATCGTCTTTCTACTGGCCTTCTTCTTTCTTCGATCATTACGGATTCTTCCACTACTAATTCTACTTTTTCTTCTTCTTTTGCTTCTGCCTCTTCATCTTCATTGTGTCGCCCTCGTTTCCTTCTTCTTCTTCTTCTTCTTCTTCTTCTTCTTCTTCTTCTTCTTCTTCTTCTTTTGCTTTTGCTTCTGCTTCTGTGTCTTCGTCGTCTTCTTCGTCTTCGTCTGTTTCTTCTGTCAATACTACTTCTACTACTACCTTCTCTTCATCGTCTTTGTACTGCCCTTCTTCTTTCTTCGATCATTACTGATTCTTCCACAACTAATTCTACTTTTTCTTCTTCTTTTGCTTCTGCCTCTTCGTCTTTATTGTCGTCGTACTCGTTACCTTCTTCTTCTTCTTCTTCTTCTTCTTCGTCTTCGTCCTCGTCCTCGTCTTCGTCTTCGTCTTCATCTTCGAATAAGCGTTGGGGCTGTAAAAGTCCCAAAAATTTAATAAACGAGTGAGGTGGAAAATGGCCAATAGGTGTATAAGATGAAGTCAAGAATCAATCTTTAGAATCAACTTCCTAAACGTAAGGTAATTCAACGCAAACAATACTCAGTTGTTGATGGTAGTCTCCTAAATGCATTTCAAGATTTTAAGAATTTTCTCCTCATCCTCCTGCTCAATGACAGTATTATTGCTAACATGTGTAATGTGCGTCTTCGTAGTTCTTGGAGCCTCGTAAAAGGCCACCGTCATCTTTTCAATGCGTGATTTTCATATTTTAATGTTCATATTTTAAGACATTTTCTACTTGCCCGCCCAAAAAATCGTCATAGGTGGGAGATTACTTTAAAATTAGTAGGCGGGGGGGGGGTGGAATAAGAATATCCTGGGTGGAAAATTTTTGAAAACTTTTGTTACGGTTATTATTTGGGTAGAAACTCAAATAAAACATGCTTTAAAACATTTACAGTAAGATGCTTACACATATAAATAATTTTTTAAAGTATTCCGTATTACAGTTCTTGACTACTGTGGCTATCTAGTCTACAACTCTTAGGCAGTTACCTTTATGTGATGTTATCAAATCAAGCAGAACCAAAATAATAATACAAATGTTTCACTCAAAATGTTATCTGAGGGGATTAAGCTTTCATGTTGATTTCCCTGTTTGTGTGCATAGGTTTTTAAAATGTTCTTACCTAATGCAAGGTACCCATAATGCAAGGTACCTACAACGTAAAATTCTAGAGTATCAGATGATGCGATAGTAGGATTTCAAATCCATATGATTAGTTTCATACACTCCACCGAGAATTGTTCTAATCATAGGTAGACTAGCTTAGAAATTTCTAGAAAAAGGATACATATAGTTGTTTCTAAAACTACTTTAGCTGATACACCTTATTAAAAGTATCAATACAATATACGATACTTATTACATGTACTCTAATTCCTTTATGTGCTTCTTATGATTTCTACTCCCTAATTACCTTCGAAAATGGTTTCATTTAATAATGTTGTTACTGCAAGATTTTACTTGTATTATTCTGTTCTGTTCTGTTCTGTTCTATTGACTAGATGTAACCCTCCTTTCTCTTTTATTTTAGAAATGAAAGTCCTGGCTGAAGCAATTCATAGAAATAGAATGGAGTCAGGTCGGACATTTCTATAAGTTTTACCTTACATTTTTTCCATATGTATATATCAAAACCTAAACCCAAATTAAAATATGCATTGCAAATTAGATAAATTGACTTAAAATGCCTTGAGACCAGCTATGAGCTTTCGAATAAAAATACCTTTATCAAATAAAAGTTATCTATTTATCTATTTATTTATCTATCTATCTATCTATCTATCTATCTATCTATCTATCTATCTATCTATCTATCTATCTATCTAGCTCTGAGTCACGATGTCCTTCTAAATATCAAAATTCATTAAGATCCGATCACCCACTCGTAAGTTATAAATACTTCATTTTTTTCAAATTTTTCCTCTCCCTGTAGCCCCCCAGATGGTCGAATCTGGGAAAACGACTTTATCAAGTCAATTTGGGCATCTCCCTGACACGCCTACCAATTTTCCTCGTCCTGGCACGTCCAGAAGCACCAAACTCACCAAAGCATTGAACCCCTCCCCCCAACTCCCCCAAAGAGAGCGAATGCAGTACGGTTACGTCAATCACGTATCTATGAAATTTGTTTATTCTATCCCCCAAGCTTCATCCCGATTCCTCCACTCTAAGCGTTTTCCAAAATTTCCAATGTCCCCTCCAACTCCCTCAATGTCAACAGATCTGGTCGGGATTTGAAATAAGAGCTCTGAGACCTGAATTCCTTCTAAATATCAAATTTCATTAAGATCCGGTCACTCGTTCTTAAGTTAAAAATACCTCAATTTTTCCAATTTTTCCAAATTAACACTTCCAGCTCGTCCATGGAGATTGGATCCGTTCCAATTATATCAATCACGTATCTAGAACTTGTGCTTATTCTTCCCATTAAGTTTCATTCCGATCTCTCCACTCTAAGCGTTTTCCAAGATTTCTGTTTCCCTCCTCCAACCCCCTACGTCCCCGGATCCAATTCGAGTCGAAAATCTAGCATCTGAGACATAAGATCCTTCTATATATCAAGTTTCATTAAGATCTGATCACCTATTCGTAAGATAAAAATATCCCAATTTTCACGTTTTCCAAGAATTCCGGTTTTCCCCTCCAACTCCCCCCAATGTCACAGGTTCTGCTCGGAATTTCAAATAAGAGCTTTAAAGCACAAGATCCTTCTAAATATCAAATTTCATTAAGATCTGATCACCCGTTCGTAAGCTACAAATACCTCAGTTTTCCTTTTCCGAATTACCCCCCCCCCTAACTCCACCAGAGAGGGTGGATGAAACAACATATGCTGGTCTTTCTTATTGAATAGTGAATTTCCATGTTTAGTCTTTTTATTCTGATTGTGTAATTTTTCGATTTTATGATTGTATAAGTTTTCGTTCGATCAAGCAATCAGATTTGATCGTACTTTAAGAAGTTCTAGTCGAAAAGTGTGGTTATTTCTTTAGTCGAGTTTTAAAAATCTGTTCCCAAATTTCATGTATCCTTTGAGGTAAATTGTGCTAAAGATATTTTATCCTGCAATAGTTGCCTCATTGAACTTATTGATAATCTTATAGATAGAAGATTAAAAAAGGTACAACAAGTAAATATTCACCCCTCCCCCTCTTATTTAGTTTACTCCTACAAGTGAAAACAAAAATTTTACCACTTTACTATATATCCTGAGTCTCAGGAAAAAATTTAAAGCCACATAATCTTTCTGTTTCTTTCAAACATGAACTAAAGGTCGAACGTCATATCAAATCTGGGAAAGATAAAATTGAGTCCTGGCGTTTACAGCGCCGGGGTCCCGTATTCTAGAACGCGGTTTTGGCGTCTAATGATCTTGCGGGAAGTTTTATACTAGCAAAACCCGGCAACAGCTGAGGGATCGCCTACATGAACACAAGATTTCCATAAACAAAGATGTGAAAATAAAAATGATGATTTTGATCCTCCCTTGGCCCTCCATGTTTTGAAAATCCTGATGATTATTTAGTTCTTTTTGACGAGGCACTTTTAATCTCAACAGTAAATGATTTAATGCAATATTTTAGGGGGGAATAGATAAAGTAAAAAATTCGCATTGACGCGTTTTGAAAATTAGATTTTTTAAGATTATTCTAGGAGGAGCTCCTTTGCATTCATCACAAGGGGATTTATGGCACTTGGTATTAATCAAGTGACATTTAGCAGTCGCCAATTCTGTCGGTCTGTCTGTCGGTCTGTCGGTCCCGGTTTTGCTACTTTAGGCACTTCCAGGTAAGCTAGGACGATGAAATTTGGCACCACCAGCAGCAGGGACACATTGAGGGGGCATTGCACTAATACCTTATTCAAAACATCTTACCATTTTCGGTAATTTTTCCGCAAATCTAAGAATTTTGTATAATTAGGAAGTTTTTTTTCTTAAAGATTCTCTTTTCCGTCTCGCCAATACAAAAAGTTTAAAATTATTTCGTTTTCAGGTATGTTTTGAGTGCACAAAAAATGTCATTTGTCTTCTTCTTAATTGGTTACTTTGAATAAATCGCTGGCTTATGATTATTAGGATAATAATATACACAATTGTCCTAATTATGAATCTTTATAAATATTAATGAAATTTTGGGATCATAATTATTCAGTGATAACGGAAAAAATGCAACGACCGTTCAAAGAGTTGGTCAGTAAGTGATTGAAAAGGAGTTAGTTATGATTTGTTCTTGAAGTGGAAAAGTATCCTGGACTTCTAAGGTTAGATTTCTGTTTTGTATATTTGTCTGCTGTCAAACATGAATATAATCTTCTCTGTAAAAATACAAGTATGCATTTTAAAATGGGAGAGGACTCGAAAGGACCTCTACTAACTCAGTTTTCCATGTGGATATATTGGAGGGGGGTCGAATAGCTCAGTGAAATTTTCAGCAGGTTTCAGTTTCAAGAAAAAAAAATCACGGAATGGGGATTTCTGGAGTGACCTAAAAACGATTAGAAATGTAAGGCTTTTTCAAATCAAGTTTGTTAGGAAACTATCTTTTTTAGTGTGAATCGCTCGCAAGAAATTTTACGTAAGGGGAATTTCAGAAAGGAGTAAATTGTTTGGATGAAATTTTAGGTGGGGTTGGGGTTAGAGATCTTATTTTGTGGTGATCGAAATTTTCACAGAGGAGTTTACCGTGAGATTAGGAAATTTTTTGCATGGAGGGCGTGCCACATTTTCCTGCATTGTTTGAAAAATAATCAAAAATTAAATAAAAAGCAAAGTATTTCTAGCTGAAAGTTAGGAGGAACATTAAATTTCGACCCACACAATTTTTAAAAAATTAATAACTGTGTTGAAATTTTTCTGACAAACTTTAAAAGTCGCGGGAATTAACTGTAGCGAACGGACCAAAAACAAACTGTCGCGGGAAGAAACTGTCGCGAAAGTCACGAGATTTCTCTCGCGACAGTTTCTTCCCGCGACAGTTTCTTCCCGCGACAGTTTCTTCCTTTAAAGTATATATAGTAGATGCCAATGTCGACCTCGGTGAAGGGGCAAACAAGCATTTGATCAACTCCGCAAATGATATTAAAAGTTCTTTTGTGAGCAAAATCCACTGGTACCACTGACACGTGTCTCGTGCAGTTTCAGCGTGACACGTTATGACAAGATTCTTCTTTCAAAGCGAACCTTGGCGTTCTGTGAAAATTGTATCTGCTCAGCTTTCCGTAAGGACGGCTCTTTTGCTATGTGTTCACTTAACCCTTATTTTATGACGCACCCTTTCCACAATAACCATTTTTTTATATTTCACTGCTTGGGATGGATGTATAATTATAATTATATGCTGTTTCTTTATAGGCACAACGTATCTAACACTAAAGTACTAAAATACTAAACTACTAAAATCAATGAAGGTATTGCTCTAAAAAGATATGATAATGCAAATTTTAGACTTTAAAAGTTTCCTTTCATCGTGATCCAGATATTACTGAACATAAGTTAGGCAACGCAATTACGCATGAACGAGTGTCACAAAACTGCCTTCCGCTTGAAAGCCACTCTTAATTCTTCTTCAGTAACTTCTGTTGTAAGGCAACAAGTGCTTTCAATTTCATTTTAAACTTAACTTGAAGATAAATTTAAATCCAAATTGTTTAGAGTTTCACAAACTTACTTTCAGTTTATTTATTCGACTTTTAGTATAACAAATACAAATATTATATTTAAGTTGCCAATTGTTACAATTTTCATATTAAATTAAATATTCCTACAGATTCTGTGATTAAGTTGCAACTGGCAAGAGGTCCAATTGATTTTCGTGGTATAGTAATTTCTTACCGGATAGTTTTAAAAGAAAATATTACTATAATAGGTTTCAAACTGAAATCCATGAAAATGTACATTGTGTACCTATGCAATACATTTTTATTGAGTAATACTTTCAGCTTCCACTCTCTCATGCACCTCTTAATTCAAAAAAATTCCCTTTGACTAATTCCCCTCATAAAAAGAGTGCACATTATAGTGATATGGATACAAAATAGCGTTTTAATAGGTCTTCCAAAGGGCGTGGCTCGAATTTGTGTACCAAACGAACTTAATTTAAGTGCCGTGATAAACATCCTTTCCTAGATGAACTTCTAGGCTGCACACACACAAGAGTTTGGATGAGACCCCTTGTTATCAAAAACTCACCCTTCATACAGTGTTAGGCGTGGTTGCCTCAAAACCAGTAAAGGAATATAAAACATGGATATCGCTATGGTAGTAACTTGACAACGACAGAGAGCAAAATGTCATCATCGTCAGCATCCTTTGGCCACCCTACGGGTGGCCGGAACTCCCATGACAATCTCTTTCCACAAAACTCTGTCCAGCATTGCTGTTCCCAGGCCCATAATGTTTAACGTAGAAACACCTGCTATGGTCTTGGGAAAAGTCAATTTTCGTGAGTGGACACTTCCAGGTACCACAGGAGAAGAGATGAGATGATCTCATTTTCATCAAGGTAACAGTGGCCAACAAATTGGAGGTGTTTTCGTTTTTTAGCTAGACCGATACAGGGAGGATGTAGATACAGACGTATTTCAGAAAGAGTGCAAGAACCATGGAAGCTGTTGTCAAAACTGTGATGTGGATTTATTGTACTTATAGGATATACACCTTAAACCTCCCGTTGTGCACCATGGACTTATACTTTTACAGGTCGAAGCACTTTGCAACTTTCGGTGGGCTTTGGACAGATTAACGGGCCGGCTTTTAGTCCTTCCTTGATTATGTCACACAGTGCAGCGACGCTAATTTTCAAGGACAAGAATCAAGGAGAGGCCCCATGACCCTGCACCTGACAATCCTCCCGGCAACCTTCGCGGTCTGCCGGCTCGGCCCCGGCGAAGCCCTGCCGACCTGGCTCTCCTGGCAGGCGGATCTCGTCTCCGTGAGTCGTACGGCGGAGGAGCTGTCCATCGTCTGCCCCGCCGAGGTGGTGCCGGAAGAGGTGACCGCGGTCCGGGATTGGCGGGCTTTCAAGGTCGAGGGCCCGCTCGATTTTGCCATGACTGGCGTGCTGGCCGGCCTGGCGGTTCCCTTGGCCGAGGCCGGGATCAGCATCTTTGCGGTCTCCACCTACGACACCGACTATCTGCTGGTCCGGGCCGGCGAACTGGAGGCCGCGGCCGAGGTCCTCGGGCGGAGCTGCCGGGTGGCGGGGTGCTGATCCGCCTCGGGTGCTTTCAATCCCCTTCCGGAATGCTTAAATGACCCGGGTTCCCCTGGGCTGGGGCTTTCGGCTGAAAGGCCCCGGGCATTGGATGAAGAGGATGACCGATGAGCAGCTTCGACTATGATCTCTTCGTGATCGGCGCCGGCTCGGGCGGGGTTCGCGGCGCCCGCATGGCCGCGGCGACCGGCGCGCGGGTGGCGATCGCCGAGGAGTACCGCTACGGCGGCACCTGTGTGATTCGCGGCTGCGTGCCCAAGAAGCTGTTGTCCTACGCCAGCCATTTTCACGAGGACTTCGAGGACGCCGCCGGCTTCGGTTGGACCGCGGAGGGGATTCGCTTCGACTGGACGCGTCTGATCGCCAACAAGGACGCCGAGATCGCCCGCCTCGAGGGCATCTACCAGAAGCTGCTGGCCAACGCCGGGGTGGAGGCGATCCGTGGCCGCGCCCGCCTGCTCGATGCGCACCGGATTCAGGTGGGCGATCGCGAGATCACGGCCGAGACGGTGCTGATCGCCACCGGCGGCACGCCCACCATGCCGCCCGGCGAGGGCTGGGAACATGCGATCTCCTCCAACACAGCCCCCGTGCTTGCTAAGGTACCTGATCTTCCCTTGGTATCAGAACTGCCAAAATTTGCACCTGTCATCGTCATCATAGTATTTCCGCGTCAGAACAAAAGAGGCACCAGCAATTCATGTGATAGTCGGAAACCAACAGAGAAAACTCGTCGGAAAAGAACAAAAAAATTTTATTACTTTCCGACGACTTTTGCTTTGGCATATGTCAATCAAATTTCAACTTTCACAGCCAAGTAGTAGCGTTCGCATACACGAAAACCTGCCTTTAACATGTCAGACGCTTGTCTGGCGACGGATTTTACTCGTATGTGAACCAGGCTTAAGCAGTTAACCAGTAGAGGTCTTTCAGAAGAGAAATACGGGGTTTTTTGGTGTTTCCTCTGAAGTTAAAATGAACTATTTCAATTATCTTTTCAGCTAAATAGTTTCATGTTATGGTTTTATTAATTGTACTTATTTAATATTTGTACTTAGTATTAGTGCACTTAGGTTTAAGGACAGTTTATGAGAAAGACCGTTATGTAAAACAGAAGATCAAAACTCAGTAAAATTTCTTGTTATCGTCTCAAAGATGAAAGTTCTGAAACTTGGGCTTCATGATTGAAGAGTTGACTGGTTGCCCACTCACCATCATTATTAAATAGTTAATTATGTTGTAAATATAGGCCTATGCATCCAGCCTAATGTATTAAGAATTCCAATCTGTAGAGGATAAATGAGGTGAAATAAAGGCCTTAGCCTCGTATGATTAGGGAGTTTTATTCCTGAATACGCATAAAATCTTCACGCAAATTGCGCGCTATCTATTTGGGAGCTGAATATAAGCTTTATGGCGAAGTAAACGAATGTGTATTAAGAAAAGTTCCTTTAGCCGTAGGCTGTCCTGATGTTACACTGTATGTTACTCTTTACTATATGGTCTCTAATAAACGGGTGGGGTAGGAAACATTTTCAAAAATTAACAAATACGGGATAGGTGAAATGGGGTGGATCATACCACAATTGATGACAAGCAGTCCTTCTTGTTAGCTGAGCTCCCATTGTGGGATGGTTTTCCTCATAGCAGAAATAAAGTCAGATTGGCATGTATTGATGTTACAGCTTTATACCCCTTTATACCTAATTTATGAGCAGTGTCAATGATGTATCACCCAGGGGTGGTTTAAGGGTATGGTTGACAGGGTGGTAGCGCAGGGTCCCATGCTCAAGAGCCCCCCCCCCCCCTGCTCAAGCTATACTCTTTGATGTATACACATGCAGCACTGCATATAAGTATTATAACACATGATGGATACTGTGAAAGCCCCATATTATGTGAGTTAAACTGGGTGAGATATTGACAATTATACATCTCCTTAATAGTGCCCCATTTCTTGCCAGCAAGTTTATACAGTGTGGAGAGTATTTTTGACAAAGCAATAATATTCCAGCCCTCCATTTTCACCATTAGCATTGTTTTCAGTTGCTTCTCTTCTCTTTCTTTGAAGCTGCACCAAATGCATCAGCAATGGCCTTAGGTATGTACCCCGTTCTTTATAACATTGATAAAACTGAAACTTTCAGTAGAAGGGTTAAAGTTTGATATCAGTTGAAAACTTTTGCGATGGTTAAGAAGTGAAGATATACATAACTTTGTGGAAAGTGGGGTGTCTTCTAGCCCTCCAAGCCCCCAATGTGTATAAGGTTTTAGAAAAAGTATGAAGAGTCCCATTGTGTGAAAAAAATGCTGCCCAACGTACCAGGCGCTAATCCAAGAGCAGGGTCAAAGAAATCTAGAGCCCCTCAGTTGCATAAAAACTGATTTATATAATAGTGAAAAGGCTTTCAACGTTAAAAGAAAGCATAAGTGTATTGCTTTTATTAGCTTGCTATTACCCGGTTGTGCCTAAGGAGTAAACTACACTAGATAATTTTTCATTTGTGCAGGAAATTAATGGTTTGGACATAAGCAATAAGTTTATGGTTTCTTTTGATGTTGAACCCTTTTATTAATCAACAGGATCAAAACCAAAATATTTAGCCGGCACAAAAAATTAAGCCCCCAAAAATAAGTGAAAAGTAAGTGGATACCTCCAAATATAAGTAGAAAGTAGATTTAATATTTAGAAAAATTCCAAAAATATGTATTCTGCAGCCAATATAAGAAGAGGTGAGCACACTAATTATCAATGATGAGTTATGAGCACCACCCTCGATATTTGGTAGGAAGTCTTCATTGCATATAACAACAAGATAGTTTTAGTGAAGTTTAAAAAATAGATGCACGTCACTAAATTTTAGCTAGACCAGCGTGGCTTCTGGCTTCCGGCATGGCTTCCAGCATCAGCGGCAATCTTCTTTGACTTCACTGTAAAATAAATTTTTAAAATGTCAACAAGACTGTACGTTTCTTTGAAAATGTTTTTAAACTGGCCTACTTTGTATTACATGCTGGGTTAAGAATAGTGATAGTCTTAGATCCGGTACAATTATAGTTTAGAGGCTTCTTGATATCTTGGAAATTAGTCTAGTCAGGTGGTAATTAAGGACAAAGTATTCCCTGGTAAGGTATTGCTATGTCTACCCTTTTCATTTTTAGGGTTTTGAAGATTTCATATATGACAGGTCTATCCTTATTTGAAATTTAGGAAAAACACGGATGCACCTACTAGCTGCCCAGTGCAGCACCAAGCTGCATGAGACCCACACAGGTACACATGCTCTCTTCCAACCCAATCTTTTCAAAGTCTCCCTCTTAACACCCTCATGTGAAGTTTTGGTAAAATTTTAGTTAATTGACTTCTTGCTATCTCAGAAAGGGTTTAGGTTAGGAAAAATGAAACTTTCAGGGATGGATCTACAGGCTAAAGTAGCCTATGTCCTGAGAAGGTATTTTAAAGTACCCACCTCCTCTCCTTCTCCCTCAAGAGGGCCCTGAAATTTGCCTACATGACAGGTCTATACCTATTGAAATTTTGACAAAACAACATTTTACCTTAATTTGAACTATTTCACGTAGATTTTACTGAAACGCGAACTTTGACCGGTGACTTTTGTACACCAAAAATCTTTCTAGAAAACAAAAATATTCAAAACCAAATATTTCCTACGAATTTAGTACTAGTGGATAGTGATGAAATTGGGATCAACTTTGGTTGGTCTCTAAAGATCTTCCTCACCCAGTAAAAAAATGTATGTAAAAAATCCCGATCAGACGAGGGTTAAAGACATTGAAATGCTGAAGAGTTATAAGGGGAAGGGGGTGGGGGTGGAGATAGCGAATTAGATTTTGCCTCTAGTTTTGGGTTTGTTTCACAAATAAAGAGAATTTAATGAACAAAATTTGACTAGAATGAAAGGAACAGCGAAGGGTCATTGAAAGATTCTTGCGCCTACGAAGGTAGAACGTCTCTACTAAGATTCAAACCCAGAACTCCTTGCTCACAGCACTAGTATGTTTCGATTTGCTCTTCCACTGATCAAAATCATACAAGAAAGCATATCCCAATCTGCAATATGCCACGTCACTGTATTGCAAGGGGGGAATTTCGTAGTTGCGTCCCTGAATGAGCATCGAAAGATTGGTTTGATAAAGAATGGAGGTTGAAAAATATCCAAAGCATCAAACAACCGCGCCGATTCAAATACTATTCGATCCAAACGTAAACTGCCTCACTAAGTGCTCCAATGGGAAAATATGATACAATACCATTGACCACTAGTTTCTATAGAACTGCTGTAGTGTTGATGTAATATAGAGCTGATGATGACAAGATAATATTGTCGAAATATTCTCTGTAAACATAGTTTTCCTTGAATTTTACATCTTAAATCAGGAAATGTAATTTTTCGGTTTTTGTCTTGTTTTATTTTCTTGAGCCAGTTAAGCCTGGTTCAAATAGGAGTAAAATCCGTCGCTAAGTCTGAGAGGAGGAGCAAACAAGGAGATCGTTTTACTTTACTTCTGCTGATTCACATGCCCGATCCAGTCATAGCAACTGGAGGCAGTTATGCGAGAGCGGGTCATCTGGCGCGAGCATGTAAACTCCATTATCTCGACTGCTGTTAAAAGATGAAGATGTTGATGATGATGATGATGATGATGATGATGATGATGATGATGATGATGATGATGATGTTGATGATGTTGTTGATGATGATGATTATGACGATGATGATGATGTTAATGATGATGATGATGATGATGATGATGTTGATGATGATGATGATGTTGATGATGATGATGATGTTGATGATGATGATGATGTTGTTGATGATGTTGACGATGATGATAATTATGAAACAGCTCTAGTCCACGCTGATGCCGGTTGTCTGCGCTTTCCTTATGTCCTTCTTATGTTTCCTTTTGCTCTGAATTTAGGGCGTACATAAAGTCAGCTAGTATACAAACCAAATGTTAGCACACAGCTTCGGTGCTATTCTTGCGTTGTCTACGTTTACTGTACTTGGGACTTATATAAGATAGTGAATATGCTACTAGAGAACTATCGTCAATTATGAGTCACCCGTTATGAGTAACTGTTTTATTGAGATGGCAAAGGGGATTTTAACTGAATCTGAATGTTATTCATTCTCGACATGTTTTACGGAAAGTAACAAAAAGGGCTCAGGATTGCTGTATAGAGGCCGCTGCGTTCACTAAGAACTCATTAGAGAATCACTACAAGCTGATCATTCCTGTAACTTGATATTCAGCGAAGTTAAGTAATTTCACAATGTTCGAGATATTTACTATAAATTCCTTACGTATAAATTATCATCAATTATACAAAAAATAGAATTGTAGATGCAACTGGTTCGAACTCCCCCTGGTTTCGGAAGAGGGCGGGAGTCAATTTTTATTTATAGTTTATATGTTTACGTTGTCTCTTAGGGTAAGTTTTTCGTTTGGTATCTTTATTATCAAAGCGCCTATTTACAATTTGAGAATCAGTCTGTGATTTTACAATTTTAAAGAATAAGATATCAGTAGCAAGTAAGATTGTTGGGGGCACAATGAATTGATCATCATAAATGATAATGCGAGAAAGAAATTGACATTGGCGATATGCAAAGCATCAAGCGGATGAAAACTTCGTGTGAGGGGTCTGCTTTTATCACATACCTTGCACAATTTATTTATTCCAGTTGTAAAATTTTGACTTACCTGCATGTCCAACAAGTATTGCTAGACACATCAAACATATTCCTCTATCCGTTGACATGTTAACTAGAAATGGAGAAGCATACAGCTGTAACTGGAGAGCACAAATGAACTCCTATCGAAGAACGTCTTTGTCCCCAAACTTGTCAGAGTGGTATTAAATCATAAATATTTGTCTGTAAAAAATAAAAAAAACCAGATTTGCCAGAACAGAGTCATGCTTAATTGAGTACCACAGTTTTCATTGTGATCATAAACATCATGATAATTCTAAGGAGTTTCTTGACGTTCTTGAACAGACTCATCATCATCATCAGCATCATCATCATCATCATCACAACTACAATTGTCAACATTGTTACTAGTGTCATAATGACCATCTTCTGGTTTTTTTATTCCTTTTCTTTTTCTCCAATAATATTTTCATCTACTGTATTTGTCAAAATCAAAGGCTTTATGATCATCATTATCATCATCATCATCATCACAACTACAATTGTCAACATTGTTACTAGTGTCATAATGACCATCTTCTGGTTTTTTTATTCCTTTTCTTTTCTCCAATAATATTTTCATCTACTGTATTTGTCAAAATCAAAAGCTTTATGATCATCATTATCATCATCATCATCATCATTAATTGACTATCATCATCATCATTATTCTCATTCCCATTAGCTTTAAAAATCACATTTATCGTTATCATAATTCGCGTTCGTTACGTTTTCTTCATACTTGTTGCTATTGTTACCATCATATTGTTTGTTTCCTCTTTTATTTGATCTTTTCCTTTTATTTGTTTTTGGTGGAGTGGTTCTACTCTACTCTTTTTTTTAACGTTAGGGTGTTTTCTTCATTATTATGCTTTGTTTGAGCCAGGTTTTTTTTATAGATATATTTTTCTTTTTCGTTGATGAAGGCTTCCAGATGTGACGCCAAAACCTTCGGACCTTATTATTATTTTTCGTACTTTTTTTTAATCTTTCATTGTTTTAAAAAACTTAAACCGTTATTAAAAAAATTGAAGAGTCACTGCTGGTATTGTTGTCTAAGGAATTATTGACCCTGTTTTGTCTTATGGAGAGTGGATCTTATTGAATCCTTAATTGAAACTTTCTTATTTGTTGAGGGAGGGGGCAAAGAAGACAGAAATATGTATTGGGAGGAAATGGTCCGAAGGTTTTTTCCCTGTTCCTCGCAAAATAGCGTACACTTCGTTGTTCTTTTTAATGTCAATCGTCTGACAGGCTCTTTACCTAGTATGTAATAACTCATCATTGGTAACTCCAAGAGGAAATTTCAGAAAACTCAATTATACTATTATATTGTTTCGTTTCTAAGGGCAGGGAGCTAAGAATGGATTAAGCATAGAAATGACTGATTTCAAGAGACAGAAAGCACCAAAATTTCATGAAAATTTCAATATTTTACAGAGAACTCAAGACAATCGCATACTAAGAACTTTATCAACTATTTACCAGCATGAATGGCAAACAGCAGCAAGAAATAAATAGACAAGGAGCAGAGGGAAAGAGGAGAAGGTAATAGGGGACCATTAGATACTTGGAAACTAAACAGATAAGACAGACAAATTTTTTTATACCAAACAAAGATTTCACGGCAGGAATTGATTAAGAAACAAAATGTCATGTTCTTGACTGCTTAATAAACTTCACTGAAAATGTCAGTAACGAATGTTGTGAGCTTAAAAGAGTAACGTTACACTTACCAGACTTTCTGCGTCACGGACGAGCTGTCTAACTGCCTCTTTACTTTCAGATGAGGTAGGTGGATCTCGCTGTATAGTCCCACTCTTAACAAACATCAAGGTCACCAGAGGTCCTAGATAGTCTTGGAATGTGAAACGTATTCTGGGAAGTCAGTGAAAGCCCTTCTCGGTGCTGTTTTCAAAATCCAGGATTAAGTCCTTAAACTTACATATTTTATGCCCAATAAATGTTTTTCGAGCATGTTGACTTTAGCTTCCACCTTTTTGGTAAGTCATTACTTCCACAGTTGTTTGTAGGCCTAAATTATAATAAATTGAGTTATATGAGCCAGAAAGCATTATTGCGCCCTGATTATCTCGAAAATTGGTTGGTCTGGAGTTTCTAATGTTAAATTATCATACTTCATGATATTGCAATTAGCTTGTGTGTGGTTTAAGCCCAGACTGATTGCCCTCGAAGAAAAATCCATGGAAGGCCCTAGGATTTAGCTGTACGTTTGAAATAAAGCGGGAAAACTCTTCAAGGTAATATGGCAAAACTCCAGAAAATCAGGAAAAATAGTTCTTGAACGTTATGGATTTTTTTTCTGTTGCGAACTTTATAGAGATTATTATGTACAATAAATGTTTGTGAAAGAAAAGATAATCAAACCTGTCATTCTGGCGTTATTAATCCATTGCGAGGTTTTCTTGGCTTTCAATAATGTATTTCTCGGGACATAAAATCCCTGTAAAACAGCGTTGAAAGGGACACAAAGTGAATGTTCGTCACACGTGTGAGGCAATAACAAAAATCATGTCCATATCTGTGGATTTCCATTTGCCTGCAATGACAAAGAATAATGTAAACAGCATATCAAGGTCCTATTCAGTGAATTTGTATTCTTCTTGGTCTGTGACAAGGTTTAAAAGCTAGGAAACGTAAAACTCATATTAAGAAAATAGGATGCATGAACCATCAAATGAAATATCGTTATTAGATCATTTTTATTTAGATTCAATGACCTATTAGACATTTTAAAAGTTATGTTAATGGAATAACCTTCATTCTTGCAATCAAATTTGTCTTTTTCTTCTACTGTAGATCTGCTGGCCAAGTGGATCGAGACACTTCCTCCACGCCGCAACTCGAGCGGGGAACTCTTGTCGGGGTGGAACTTGTCCGCAGCGACGGGGCCCGGCACGAACTGGACGCTGTCCAGGGGCCCTCCTTGGGGCGCGAAGAGGGCCAGGACCGAGACGACCGCCAGGATCACCCGCGCATCTTAGCCCGGGACCCACTCCAGGTCCCGAGGCCGGCCAGCCCCGCCTTCGAACTATCCGCCTCGGCTCTACGACCGATGGCGTACACGGCGCCGCCGAACGAGGAGCTACATTCCCCGTTCCGCTCTACCTGAACGGGGCGAACAGAGGTGACTGTCCTGTCTGCTATGCTCGAGAATCGCCGACTCCCAGAGAGTGCGCAGCGGGGCCAGTCCCCCGAGAGGACCCGCGCACCAACCGGCTTGGACACGGCGGAGCCCATGGGTGAGACGCAGTCGGCTTTCGACGATCCGGAGCAACTGCGCGAGCGCATCGCCGACTTGACGTCGCGGGAGAGCCTGTACCGCGCACTGCTCTCCTCGGTTCTCGATCCGACCATCGCGATCGATGCTTACGGTACCGTCTTCGGTGCCAGCGACTCGGTGGAGCGCGTCTTCGGCTACGCGCCCGAGGAGTTGATCGGCGAGAACATTCGTGTGCTCATGCCCGAGCCCCATTTCTCGGACCACGACGAGTACCTGAAGCGGTATCGCGAGACGGGCAACACACACATCCTGAATCAAACGCGCGAGTTTCAGATCGTGCGCAAGAACGGGACGCTGGTCGACTGCGAGTTGTCGGTCGCCCGCGCCGACGCGACGCCGGACGGCGCCGGACTCTTCATCGGAAGTTTCCGCGACATCACCGACCGCAAGCGTGCCGAGCGAGCGCTCCGCGAGAGCGACAAGCGCCTGCACGCCATGTTCGACCGCTCGTTTCAGTTCTTCGGACTGCTCGAGCCCGACGGCACGCTGACGGAGGTCAACCAGACGGCACTATCAACGAAAGCCTGTTGCGCGCCCACATGTGGGCCGTGGATCGCAACATCAACCGGACGTATCTGGAGGATGTGGTCGAGGGCGTGAACGACTACCTGCGCCACCTGAAGAACATCGGGGCGATCATCAACGGTCGCGCCTGGGCGGAACCGGACCTCAACACGCCCGACCAGATCGAGCAGGGCAAGGTCTTCATCGACTTCGATTTCTCGGCCAACTACCCCGCCGAGCACATCACCTTCCGGTCGCGCCTGGTCAATGACTACCTGACCGAAGTGCTGCCCGCCGCCGCGTAACCCGAACCTGTAGGAGGAAGAGCCATGATCGCGGACATCATCCATAACGTAAACCTCTTCGTGGACGGTCGCGGCTATGCGGGCCGGATCGCGGAGATGACCCTTCCGAAGCTCGACCCCACGATGGTCGAGCACATGGCGGGCGGCATGTCCGCCCCCGTCGATGTGCCGATGCTGGCCCATGGCAAGATGGAGGCGGAGTTCACCTTCAAGACCTTCTCCATGGACCTCTTGCGCACGCTCAACGTCGGCCTGGGCTCGCCGGTGCCGATGACGGCGCGGGCCGCGCTTCAGGACGATGACGGCACGAAGCACGCCGTCGCCATCAAGATGCGCGGCATCGTCAAGGGGCCGGATATGGGCACCTGGAAGGCGGCGGAGGAGACGACGCTGAAGATGCCCGTCACCTTGCGATACTACCGCCTCGAATACGACGGCCAGGAAATCTACGAGGCCGACCCGCTCAACATGGTGTTCCGCGTCAACGGCGTGGATCAGCTCACCGAAACCCGCGCTGCGCTCGGTATCTGACAACACTTCGAATGAGCGGCCACGCGCAAGCCAGGGCAGTAGAGGCCGCAGGGCCGTAACCAGAGACGGCGGATCGCCCTGGGCCGCTCGATCCGCCGTCGCCATGAGGACAGGAACATGACCACCGAAATCAAGCTCTCCTATCCCGTCGAGGTGGATGGCGAGACATGTTATTGAAATTAAATGGGAAAAAAATAACAACAAAAAAACCTTTAAGGTACTTCAGACAAGAAAACCTTCTTATGTACACCTAGTGGACTAAATGCACTACTTTTTTTTATAAACAGGGCTTGGTGACTTTCAAAAACTTTCATTATATAAACTATGACTTGCTTATTTGGAATAAGGAATCTGCCGATTTTAAATTTGCTTGGTTCTGAATTAGAGCTTGACTCTATGCTATTTAAATTTTAAAAAAATTCACTTAAGGGTACTTCAGATAATAAAACATCCTGGTGTCCAACTAGTGGATGCCTTGTCGATCGTAAGGGGTGAATTGCCATCATGCATTTAATTTTGTAGTACCAAACCAACTACACGGGAAATATAAACAAAAAGACCCTTAAGGTTAATTCAGACGGGAAAACCCTTTGACGTATGTCTAGCGGATGATACCCAATACTTTTCTGTAAAAAGGGTTTGGACTTTTGAAAAGTTCTAGAGAAAAGATTCTAGGCCTTTAAACCATCGCCCCTCCAGAAAACACCCCCCACAGTTGTTTTCAACTAATACAAAGGGACTAGAACTCTAAATTTCTGATCAAATGGGTATCTTCCGTAGTTTCTACGAAAATGAGGCGGGGATGAGAAAGCAGCATTCCCTCTCCTATACTGAATAAATTCTGCTCATTTTGATGTTTAATGTTACTCCTTACTTTCATGATTTCAGGGTAGACCAGAAATATTCCCAAAAATCAAGAGGGGTAAATATCAATTTCACAGTTTTGATGCAAAAAATGTTCTTTCGTGTAAAATTAAGAGAGACATTAAAATCTCAAAACAAATAGAAGTTATACCGCATACAAAAGGGGACCCCCTCCTCCACAGCCCTGGAACTTTCATATTAGAGTGCGGCAGGTTAAGGAGGGGAGAGTACGAATTCCTCTTCGTACATGAAATAACTTCCGATCGTTTTGAGTTTCGATGCTACTCTTTAGTTTTACATGTGTTCTTAATATGAATTGCCTTCAAATTGTGATTTTTTGGTGATGTCATAACCCAGCAAAGTAGTCTCACTTTTTTCTTCTTTTCATCTGCTCCATATTCACTAAAATCATCAAATCTTGAGTAGGCTAATGAAATTAAGGTCTGCTGGTGTTTTTCGGAAGTTTCATATAGTCTGATAAATTTAAAGACACTTATACTACCAACTAAAATGCATGGTATTAACAATGTTGACCTGAAAAAGAAAAATCTAGTCAGTGGGTTTATAACTAAACATTAGCGTTACTATTTAAAAAACAAAATTATATGAACATAAAGACAGACTTAATAAAAAAAACTTAGATCAGTATACTGTAAAATATACAGGATTTGCAAGGAAATAAAAGCTCTACCTCTTAAAGCAGACGTAAAAATGTGTATCATTCCTCATGATATTAATGTTCCTAATTATACAATGGACTTGATTATACAATGGACTTAATTATACAAGACTTGATAGTGCAGCTGTAGGAACGCTTGCCTGTAGCCATGTTTACAAAGGTTCGAATCTTAGATAAGACAAAGTTTTGAGGAGACTCAAATATCAGGAGATTCATATTACTTTTGCCACACAGAAAATGAAAGGCGCAAAAGAGCAATCAATGCCACAAGGAGCTCTTTATCTGATGACGGTAGACGCTCATACGGAGAACCACGAATGGCTAGATTAGCCTGACTAACGTTTGCAGACGACAGCCAAAACACAGATCAGTAGCATTGAAATAATGAGACAGTCAATATACAGATCCGCCTGTAAAATATGCAAGATCTGCAATGAAATAAAAGCTCTACCTCCAAAATCAGACGTAAAAATGTGTATATTTCCTTATGATATTAATGTTCTTTTTTTTCAGAGCATGATCCACCCATTCCAATGAATGAAGTAAAGGACTTAGAAGTGGCAACAGTTAGAAAGCCAAAGAAGAAACAGAGAAGAAATGGTAATGGCAACGAGTGGCCGCGATGTAAACAAGTTTCGTTCAGCCACGCCCCTCTGGCGACCCGTGCCGTCCTCGGGTACAGTCCTGGCGCTTATCAGGGGGAATGGCATGCCGCGTTTCGTTTCAATCCTACTCGTCGGCCTTTTGGCCGCCACGCTCACGCTCGCCGCGCCGGGCGTTAAGGCGGAACCGGCGCCCGTGGCGATGCCGGTGATCTCGATGTCCATCGATGATGGCGCCGGGGGTTGCCCAAGCACCGGATGGACGCCGGATTAGTTTCGGAAGCGGCGGATCGAACCGCATTCGCACCGCAATCGCCCAGGTTCTCGTTAACTTGATCGATTGCGGCATGTCCTTGGAAGATGCGATCGGCGCATCGCGCATCCACTTGGAGCCGGACATGCTGCACATTGAAGGCGGAATTGAGCCGGATATGATCGAGCAGCCGGAAAGATACGCCGACAATCATCGTTTTTGGCCAGATATCTCATTTTTCTTCGGCGGTGTGCACCTGGCGGCATGCGATGCCGGCGGACGCGGTGACGTAGCGGCGGACATGCGCCGGGGCGGGTCAACCTGGTGCGTTTAGGTATTCGCCTGCCAGGCGAACATAGCGCTGCGCAGAATCCACCATCATGGCTTTCTCGTCATCGGTAAGGTCACGCCAATATCGTGCCGGACTGCCCGTCCAAACTTGGCCTGCCGGCACCGTCTTGCCGGGAGTGACCAATGCTCCGGCGGCGACCATCGCGCCCGGCTCAACTACCGAACCGTCCATCACGCATGCCTTCATACCGATGAAGGCGCAGTCGCCAACGGTACAAGCGTGAAGCAACGCCATGTGGCCCACGGTTACATCGTCGCCAATGAACGTTCCAATGCCGGCCGAAGAAACATGGATGACCGATCCATCCTGAATGTTGGTGCGCTTGCCGATTCGGATCACGTTAACGTCCCCACGCGCCACCACGCCGTACCACATACTCGACTGCTCGCCGATCTCAAGATCAGAAATATTTAGCCTTTTTTTCAAATGGAACTGCCAATTTGAACAAAAACCAAACACTGAAATCTTATTCCCAATAATTGATGGTATGAAAAATGTGGTAGAAAACATTTAAATAACTGACTTGCCCAAGTAATTTCTTCTCTATCTATTATATGAAAACTAAAAACCTTATCAAGGATAACCCTGTTGTTCTCCACACCTTGAAATAGATATTCTCCTCATCTGGAGGCCTTCAATGTTTCAGGTTTCAGCAGTTACTTTCTGAGAAAAAACTCAACATGACAAAGATAAATGCTTTTGTCTAAAGGTCTCCAATGTTTAAGGTTGTGTTATGTTGTCTCTGGATGGTGCCTGCTGGATTGGTAAATATTCCTGTAAGGATGATGTATCATAGGAGGATGAGAAGACACATCTGTTTTGGCCACCATTTTCCTACCAATGAATGAGATATATAGGTATTTAAAAGGATACAATTAGCAAACACAAAACCCATTCTATCATTTACAACTCATGAATCATTCCAGGGTGGCAGGAAACCAGGGAACACAGGTATGTTGTTCCCTCGAAGTGAGCTTAAGTGGAGTGAAGTCAAGTCAAATCAAGAATTCACCAAAATTTTCACATATTTATCTTTCATGCTGATTCATAATCTTATTGGAGAACACTAGGTTTGCTGAATTAATCTGTTTTAATCTTTTTCAAAAAGAGTATTTTTTTTGTTGTGTTCCAGACCTGTTATGTTTTTTATTATGCATTGTATTTCTGTTTTGTATTGCTGTCTTATGAGATTGTTCCTTCTTGTATAGAAGCGCACTGTTTGAGATTGATGAACTGACCTTTTTGATGTTCTAAATTAATATTTGTACTACTAACACTAAGGAACGGTACCAGTAAGAACTCCTTGAATGTTTTTGTCATCGTAGGTATAATACACTTAATTATGCAGCAATTCAAATTCATTACCTCACAGGAAATTTTGCCGTTACTTTCCGCGCAAGAATGACAATTTTGATTTTGCAACGCTTCTTAGATTTTAGTTTTTGATACAGTACGGCTGTTCTTTTAATTCCCTATGTAAATCATCATTCTCTGAAAAGTTTGAATAATAGAGTTCTAAAAGTCTGTTTTCCACAACATTCTTGCCAGTAAAAATACCACTTCCTTTTGTCCAGGGTTTTTGCACATTGCTTTCTTAAAAAGAAAGATTCTTCTTGCAACTATAAAGTGTACAAATACCGTTAATCATTGGCACATCCTTTCTTTTTGTAACTGAAAATTTCTTTTTTAAAGACTCGATTGCAGCAATCTTTTTACATTGCATACAATAAATCTCCATTTATTACATAGTTAAACTATTAAGCAAATTTAAATTATGAAACATATTAATAAACACTAACATATATCCACGTTCTCAAGAAAGTCTCAAAAATAGTAAATAGCAAGCAATAAAATTTCTCAGGCATGACTATTTTTAAGATTGTGAATTTTGTTTAATAAAATCAGCTCCTAATGAATGGCAGACATTTCAAAAGTGATTAGAAGTCGGTTACAACATAAATCCAATTTCATCAAAATACGAAATCAATTACCGCATTATAAAATTATTGAATTACGGTCATTTGCCAGTGAGCATAAATTAAAGGATATTGGCAAAAAATTTGAAATGTTCAATACCAACCTGTGTCTTAGTCCTGTAGTGGTGGAGTGGGTTTGACCTTAGCTTGGTAATACGGAAACCAGAGATCGAACCCTACTGTAGCAACACACTGCAGGGCCGAAGCAGGGACCTTAGTAGTCAAAAATCGTCGTTAATCCGATTGATTACGTGCTATCTTCTTGATAATGAAATATCAATGTACGATCACTTTTATTTATTATTTAAGAATTAACGACGCTTCTTGACTACTAAGGTTCCTGCGTCGGCCCTGCAGTGCATTCCTGCAGCGTGATTCGATCTCTGGGTCCCGTATTACCAAGCTAAGGTCAAATCTTTTGAAGAACCACTGGGTCAACTCGCGCCGTTCCGCCAGCGCGCCGGAGCGCCAGCCGCGGCCGTTCTCGACTTGCTCGTTGGCCAGCACGGTCCTGTCGATAGGGTCCCAGTTCACCACCGCGTTCTTACGGTAGACCAGGCCCTTTTCGAGGAAGTCGAGGAACAGCGCCTGCTGCTGGCCGTAATATTCAGGGTCGCAAGTGGCGAACATGCGCGACCAGTCCAGCGACAGGCCCAGCGGTTTCATCTGCTCGACCATCGTGTCGATGTTCGAGTAGGTCCAGTCCTTGGGATGCCCGCCGGAAGCCATCGCGGCATTTTCAGCCGGCATGCCAAAAGCGTCAAAGCCCATCGGGTGCAGCACGTTATGGCCGGTCGACAGCTTGTAGCGCGCAATCACGTCACCCATCGTGTAGTTGCGCACATGGCCCATGTGCAGCTTGCCCGACGGATAGGGGAACATCTCCAGCACATAGTACTTGGGCTTGTCGCCGGTACGCTTGGCCTGGAAAATTCCGGCCTCGTCCCAGGCCTTCTGCCATCGTGCTTCGATTTCAGGAGCTATGTAACGCGGCATCAGAGCGGTCCTTTGCATGAAAACGCCGGGCGAGGGGCCCGGCGCTTCTGATAATGGGGTTTGGCTGGTGTTTCCAGTGCGCAGCGGGTCAGAGTCTCTTGTCCGCGATGCGTAGCTGCCGCGCGCGGGAAAGAATCGCATCTTCGACCGCCCGGGTCGTGCTGGCGCTGACCGGGCCGCCCTTGGATTGCAGCGCAACATTCAGCGAGCGCGCATCCAGCGCCGGGTCCTTGATGTGGATAGTCGCCCGGTAGGAGCGGCCGCCGCCCGGCGGGGTGCCGAATCCGGTGACGATCACGCCGGTGAACGGGTCGACAGACTGAACCGGCAGAAAGGACAGCACATCCAGGCTGGCGGTCCAAAGGTAGCGGTTCACCTGAACGGTCTGATCCGGCTTGGCATTCAGGAAGTCAAAAGAAGTCTAATTTGTCTTGGCTTTCCAGGTTTAGTTCTATTAAATCTCAAATTCAGTTAGTGTCAAATGAACTCCTATTTAAAAGGAGAAGGATTTGTTATGCAAATTAGCACAGTATTTAGGGTCGTTGCAAGGGTACATTGAATCAGATTATGCTGTCAAAATCGGGTAGAAGCTTTTGTAATCAAAGCCCTGTCCTATAATACTAAATCCAAATAGAGCAGGACATTTTCAACACTATTCACTGATCTAATGCAGTAACAAGCTGGGTTAAAGCTCAACCCAAAGCTTTTCTCATCTCTGACAGCCTTAAGGCTTACAGGGTATGTAAATACCCTTTGATTGTATTGATGTAAATTTAAAGCAGGAAAAAGAGCAAACAAATTGTGTTTTTAGTGAATTTTTGAATAAAAATGTGTTTTAACTGATTCTCAGTGTGAAGAATCTTTAATTCTTGCAAGCTGATCTGCTTTAAATTTTCAGACTGTATAAACACCTCATCCAAAAGGTTGAAATGTCAAGGAAATCTCTATTGAAACAAAATATAAAGAAACAATTTTTTTTGGATTGATTTGTAATGTACTACTTTAATTTTATCAGATTGTTATTATTTTGGTTTATTGAAATGTAACATGAAAAGATTTTTTTAATAAAACAATGGACAAAGAAATATGTATACTAAAGGATGACTCAGGATGGGATCAGCATGGCTGAAGTCTTATAGTAGACAAAAGTTACACAGATTTCAATTGACATGAATAACAATCTCTGTGCACATTCACCTGAAATTCTAGAGTAAAATTATTGCTTAAGATTTACTCTAAAAAAAAAATATTGCTGTTTAAAAACTTCGACTAAATATTCACATTTTGTCCAAAATGAAGTTAAAACCCAAAATCTTAATTCTTAAGTAAAACAAAAGCTGAAAAACCCTTTAAAATACTCATAATATCAACCATTGCTACAACTTTATTAAACAAAATATAACTATGATTGGAAAAAGATAATAGCATAAGTTGTGAATTTTACTTTTCAGAAAATATTGGCATCACTGGGACGGGCATGGGGCAGTTGCCCTCTTACATCCCCTTATATTTTGAAAAAAACCTTTTGGGAATATTTTCATTGAAAAGTGCCCTTTGTTTGGTGTCTTCATTGAAAATTTAAAACAACGACAAATTTGTCCCCCTGCCCAGATTTGAGAACTACGTTTTACCCCCTCCTATATTTTTGTAAATCGAGACCACTGTAAGAAAATAGGTTGACAAAATGCATCAAAAAGTTAAAAATATTGACATTTCTACAATGAAAATTGACTTTCTGTCCCCCTCCTGAAATAGCTTCGGGCATATGCACATATGCTGGTAAAATTTTCCGCTTTCAGGTCACAGTCTAGATTCATCTTCGTTGGAGGCCATATCATTCCATAAGGAGAGCTGACAGGGAGAATGGTCATTTTTTAAGGGACTAAATTAATATTTACGTACAAGATTTCAGTCTGATAGAACCTCCTCCACTGATGACGCACCTGCGCTCGTTCCTCCTCTCTTTATATGGCTTTAAATGGAGGACACATAATTTATTCATATCTTTGTTGTTGTTTCTAATTGAAAAATTGTGTTGATAAGACATGTAAAGATGCGATTTTGGCACAAGTTCCAAATCTTCCCAGAGTTCCCAATTCGAATTTTCCAGTCGTTGGCGGGAACTCACCTTGAACACGACCTTGAAGAAAGAAACAGTCCGAGGAAGTTAGTCATGTAAGCCATCTATATAAATTGGTAGTTTATTTTTTCAACGAGGATATTAATATTTTGAATGACCTCCAATGAACCGGCAAACCACATGAATTAAAAGCCAAAGGTGTACACTAGTTTTGGGATAGACTGCAATACACCTATGACGAATCGTGCTTAATTCAAATCAGTCCTTGGCATCTTGTTGATGTAACCCGCTGTCTTACCTGGCCTTCTCCTATTTGCAACTTTATCCCTTCGCCATCAGCATAGCCTCCAAACCGAATTTCACCGCACTCAGAATGTAGCGAATTTATCGGTCAGGACACTAGGCGGCGTCTTCATTCAAGCGATCCAGACCATTGCGCATGCGATATGCAGGAATGCTGTGAAGGATGCGAGGGTCTTCTCGCATCTCAGGGCGATCCTGCGGAAGCGTTTGAGTTTATTGAAGAACACTTCGACAAGATGCCGCTCCTCATAGAGGGTTTTGTCGAGCGGGTGCGGGAACGTTCTCGACGGGTTGGACGGTATCTGCGGGGTTGCGCCCAGTTCCTCGTCGATGAAGGAGCGCAAGGGATCAGCGTCATAGGCGGCATCGGCGATGACATGTCGAACGCCGCGCCAACCCTCAAGCAACGCCTGGGCCTGCGGACAATCGCCCCATTGGCCCGGCGTGACGATGATGCGCAGCGGGTTGCCGAGCGCGTCGACGGCGGCGTGGACTTTCGTGGTCAGGCCGCCTTTCGAGCGTCCGATCCCGTGAGCCTGAGCCCCCCTTTTTGGCCCGACGCATCCGCGTGAGCCTTGCAGATCGTGGCGTCGATCAGCACGTATTCGAAGTCCGGTTCATCCGCCAACGCATTGAAAAGACGCTCCCATACGCCCGTCAGCGACCAGCGGCGGAACCGGCAGTGCGTCGTGTTCCACTTGCCCAGTTCAGGCGGAAGATCCCTCCAGGGCGCCGCGCTGCGCGCAAGCCAGAGCACCGCGTCGATGAACAACCGCGTGTCCACCGCCGTGCGACCCCGGTCGGACGCCTTGCCCGGAACCAGAGGCTCGATCCGCGACCATTGCGCATCCGTCAATGTCCGTCTGCTCATTATCGTCTCCTCCATCCAGCACGGAGAAGACCGCAGATCAGGTTGCGATCAGGTAATTGAAGACGCCGCCTAGTGTCCTGAATCCGAAGTTCGCCTTGTTCGTTCTGCAAGCGCTGGAGCGAACTTCGGATTCGACAAGGACACTAGGTTATATCTTTTTCAATGCACCAGTATATGTGCCAAATATGCACTTATGTCTTTTAATGAGAAATATGTTTCAGTCATAGCCTGAATTATTTAAGAATGAAATATTTGTTTATTGATCTAACATCAACACTTTTGGCTAAGTGATATGCCATAAGCGACATAAGCGCCTTACTTTCTTTTTTGCAAGCTTATATCTGCTTGTTTAGTTAACCTACCTTTTGATGTCAATTCACAGTTCAAATTTGCAAAATCACCTGTTGCTTCCAGACGTATGTACTCATACAGAACATGAATCCCATCTGTCACCATTTGTCTTTTCCTGATCACTAACAGTACTGATTTTTTCACCCTAAGACTAAATAACATGTCAATTCTGTTTCAAGTGTCCTAAATTTCGCTGTTTTACTATGTTATGCTCCTTAAGAATGTATTACTGTTACGTTCAAAGAGGTTCAGCACTTAGAGATAAAGCCAAAGTTTAGATGGGATGAATCAGTCAAAATACGGAAAGCACGTGTTCTGGTAATATTTTTTGAGAGTAGGGGTTTATCAAGGCATTTGAGCAGGGTTGAGAAGGCTCCCTTTTTTTCAATTGTCTTTGAGTATTTTTATGCAGTTTATATGTTTCAAAAATCACTGATCTGTGGTTAAATTTTGTTAGGAAAACTCAAAAATTTACACCAGACGGTTTATAACGTTTAGTTCCACCTCATTTGATTTTTAATCAAAGCCAAGTAAACGCAAAATAAAATTCTTAGTCTTCTGTGTTTTGTCTGAATTTTCAGATGAAAGTAGTAAAAATTATGTATTTTCCTTGACAAAAAACGTGCGTTTTGTGTCCATGTGTATGAAGTTTTGTGTCCATAGAATTATGTTTTGTGTCCATGGACAAAAATTGTCCATGTGTATGAAGAAGGTAATACATAACGAAAACTTAACATCGCAGTAAAAAGTGAGTGGGCCATAGATTCCTTTGTGTTTTGAAATTTAAATTTCTAGTAACCGGGAAACAAATTGTTTGGCGGTTTTTCTGGCAAAAGCAGGATCAGCGAGCGTGGCCTCTGATGGAAAAATGGAACGGTTGAGCCAATCCAGCAATTCAGAGCCATAAGCGGCCAAGGCGTAGTATTGTGGGAAATGAATATGGCAATCGATGAAACCAGGCAACAGCCAGGATTGACCGTGGTCGATCACCACAGCATCTCCCGCGCGCTTGCGTATGGCAGAGGCTGAACCCAGGTCGAGGACCTTACCGGATGGATCGCAAAGTAAAGCGCCGTCTTCTTCGATGTGAAGGGAACCCTTGCCGGTAAATGGATTGCCGGTTACATGTGCAATGTTCGCCAGGTGAATTGTGTTCAAACGAGCCTCAAAAATTGGGATTAAGCCATATCTTTAAAAAGGTGAGCGATCACTTCACGAACCATGAAGCGCGGGGAGAACCTCAGGGAGAAAATTCTAATTTTATTGAACCATCCGGTTACCACTTTGGGCTTGCCCTTGATCATGGCGTTCAATCCTTCCCGGGCAACTTGCTCGGCCGTCATCAATCCTTTGGTTGCCATGCGGGCATCCGGGTTCCCGGCCACCTGGAAAAATTCTGTTGCTGTTTGGCCGGGTTCCAGGCAGGTAACTTTCACTTTTGTTTTTCGGAGTTCCCAATTCAAGCCTTCTGAGAAATTGTTGACGAACGCTTTGCTGGCCGCGTAGGCAGTCATGAAGGGAATACCTTGATATCCGGTAATGCTGCCGACATTAAGAATCCGTGCATCCTTGCCCGATGCCAGAAGTTTTGGAAGACAGGCTTGGGTAAAGAGCGTGAGGAAACGAATGTTGAGATCAATCATTCGCGAAAGGGATTGAGCGTCGGCCTTGACAAGTTGACCGGAAGTCGCAAATCCAGCATTGTTGACGACAATGCTCACATCCAGGTCTTGAATGGCCTCGGCCAAAGAAGAGGGTGCCTGGGCTTGGGTGAGGTCGAGGGTCGTACATTTTATTAATTACTTGCACAGCAGTCAGATCCTAGTGAGGGGATTGAGGGTATTTGAAAGGACGAGGGAGCAGAATACGAAAAAGAACTTCATAATAAAACCCTTATTTTTCGACTCGAGAGATAAGACGATTCTTTGGGCCTATATCAAGAGAAGCCCCCTTATTCCTCTGTGTGCGGGTAAGTTTGAATACGTATGGCAGATTACGCTAAATATTTGCACGATAACATTTACATTTTTTTTACCTAAATAAACCACATGCACACTGAAAGAACTTGAAAAAAAAACAGAAAAGTGATAAAAAGACTAACCTCATGTCTGGCTTTATATTCATTCGGTAGGACGGTTGATATAGCTACATCTAGAAACTCAGTGACGTTGATTTGCCGAACTTCCAAATAACCTTCTAGCGAAAATTTACAAAGAGGACATTGCGAACTATGGTCAAGGCAACGCTGTAGACAGCACTTGCAAAAAGTGTGTCCACATGGAATAGTTACAGGTTGCCAAAGTAGCCTGTAACACAAAGTGCACTCGAAGTCATCCTGAGAGATGTTATTGGGGTTAGGTTTCCGCTCATATCGTTGACTCATTAAACCTAAAAAGAAAAGGAAAATAAGGTAACCGTTAAAAATCGGACAACCCACTCCAAAATGTAATCTGAATATGTCTGCTAAAGTGTATCAGAAGGTGTTAAACAGCATAAAGTTTTGATTAGAGCGGTAAAGTCAAAAAAATATTTTGTTCTTTAAAACGAACATTAACAAAAAGGATGATGCTCCTTCGCCTGTGCTAAATTATTGTTCCCATTTGATATGCTGTGTTTCTACTACCTTCTCTTTTTATTTCATTCCTTTTTTTCAACTTCTATCACATTTCGATTTGCTCCATTCTTAATACGCTTTTATATTTATTCCATTTTTATTCTATTATATCCTTTTATTTTTATTCCATTATTTTCTATTATTTTTATATCAATATGAAAAAGTCACAAATCATTCTCTGTTTTTTTTGGAGCGTTATGGTCCAGAACCATACTTGACCCCTCTTACCACTGTAGCTTTCAATAGTCTAATCTTATTTCTCGGAGTTATCTTCCCATTTTTCTAAACTTTGTTCAACTGGGGGAAAAAAACACTCTTACTCATGGCTATTCAACATTTAACTGCATCTGCCATCTCTACAAATAATGCTACCCCGGGATATGTGAAGCTGTCCACTTGACCGGTCTTCTCCTTACCCAACATCATCTCTTCACCTTCATTTACTCCTAGTCTTAACGACTCACTCATTTTCAAACCTATTCTTGCACCCCAAGCTCTCAAGACCTCCAAAAGATCATTCATCTTGCTGATGTTTTCATCTTGGACTCTCAAATACTCAGCACATTTTAAGTCTAGAAAAGTTATATTTACCCATTTGATTCCATGCTCTCCCATAGCTTTTGCCGTTTTCCTTTGGTCCATCAAACTATCCATGGCTGCTTGGAAAAAATTCTTTTTTAACGTGTTGTCGTAAGGTCGTGTTAATAAGGCCTCCTTTAATCCACTACATTTGATAAGTTAATATTATATTATAATAACCATTATTTTTGATATTATTCTATTATTGTCACAGTTATAAGATTTCCCTAATTATTCTTTTACAGGTGCAGAAACTTGAAGAAGAATTAGAAAAACTACAGGAGGATCAAGGAAGGAACTGCAAATACTGTGCTGGGACAAAAGTACGGCTTCAAGATACAGAATTGAAATTAAGTCGATTACTTGCCGAGAGAAGAACCCATCTACACGAGCTTTTTGATATGAAGTATATTTTTTATGTTATCATGTATTTAACTTCTCTTTTGGCTTTTTAGTTTCTAGCGTTGCATCATATCATTGAGATAAAATTGATGTTATTTCAAAGAAACTTTTAAAACTATATAATGAAGTATCTGAAAAATGAAGTTTAGAGATTAATATCGTATTCCAGTGTCACAAGTCCACAGCTTCGACAGCACGGCGCGGCTCGCCGCGCTGGCCGCGTCTCGTGCACTCCTCGTGGGCGCCTACGACGGTGCATTCCGTGTCCGGCGTGGCCTGACACTGCCGGACGACCGGAACGCCCGCGCCAGCCAGCTCGCGGCGCTCGCCGATCCCTTCGACCCCGAAGGCGCGCTCTCGACCCGGTGAACCGCAGCCGCTTCTCAGACGTAGCAGTAACATGACGAGAACACTTGCGACGGGTCTGCTCACCCTGCTCCTCGCCGGCTGTTCCGTGGCCGGCGTGCGTGACGGCTACGAGGAACCGCCCTTTGAGGTCGCCGAGCGCCTCGATGACGCCACCGAGATCAGGCGCTACGCCCCTCGGATCGCGGTTGAAGCCGTGGTCTCGTCGAAGAGCGAGAGGTCGGGCCGCAACAACGCTTTTCGCCTTCTCTTCGATTACATTTCCGGGGAGAACCGCGCGGCTGGCCGGATCGACATGACCGCACCGGTGGAGGCCGGAAAAGGGGTCGAGGAGATCGCGATGACGGTCCCGGTGGAAACCGACGGTTCGCGCAGCGGCGAAGTCCGCATGCGCTTCTTTCTCCCTAGCGCCTACACGGCGGAAACCGCGCCGCAGCCGCTGGACCCGAACGTGAGACTGGTTTCGCTTCCAGCCCAGATGATGGCCGTGCTCCGATTCGGCGGCTCCACCGGAGAGGCGGCCGTCGCCGCGAAGAAAGAAGAACTGCTCGCTACGCTCGAGCGGAGCCTCTGGCAAACCGCGGCCGCGCCGGTCGCTTATTTCTACGACCCGCCCTGGACCCTACCGCCGTTTCGCCGCAACGAGGTCGCCGTCGCGGTCGTGGCAGACGACCAGAAAGACCCCGGCAGCTAGAGCGGATCCGAATTCTCGAGAACTGCCGCAGATTAAACGCTCGGGCTCAGCGCCAGGTTCCGATCCGCAGATGCAGGGGCAAGTGGTCCGAGCCCTTTGCCGCTCTGTCGACCCCGACAATAAATCAAATTTATTTTGTACTACAACAATTTGTTGAATTCCAAGAGTTTGAAGAGCTAAAAGATGTTCTTTTGTTTGTGGTTTTGGAACTTTTTCATTAGCTGCTGCCAATAATAAAGCTCCATCCATCAAAGCTGAACCTGAAAGCATATTTGCCATTAGACTTTCGTGACCAGGGCTATCAACGAAACTAACAACTCTTGATAATTCACTTTCTTTTCCACAATTATTACATTTTGGAGTTGTAGAATATCCTAAGGGTTCTTCACATTTTTTACATTTGTAAAATGCTGCATCTGAATAACCAACACGAATAGTGATTCCTCGTTTTAATTCTTGACTATGAACACTGGTCCATGAACCAGTTAAAGCCTGAATAAGAGTAGTTTTACCATGATCTACATGCCCTGCAGTTCCAATGTTTACACATGGTTGATATCCATATTTTTTGATATACCAATCAGGAAGAGTTTCTCTCCAGTGCATGAGTCAAAAAGTAAAATCGGTATATGTTAAGTTATTCTTTTTTATCTTCAGGTTTTTCTTCTGCTGCATCTTCAGCAGGAGCTTCAACTGGTAATTCTCCATCAAATCTACAATTTACTTGATAGATTTCTTCAGATACAGTGTTTCCTCTCATTAACTTTCTTTTACGTTGTCCAGCTTCTGCATCTTGTAATCCTACTCCTCTAGAAAGTAAAACTTTTTTTCTTGCTGCACCATGAACATCATTTCTCATAGGTACACCAGATTTGTCACTACCTCCCATTAGTTTTAATTTTCCAGTTAACCCAACTATTGATGCATCAGTTTCGTTTCCTAATTGTAATCCTAATAATGGATTTGCATCAGCATCTTTGAGTTCTTTTGAAATAGACTTTCCTTTAATATCAGATATTGTAAGTTTGAAGTTTGCCAAGTATTCCCAAAAAAAGTTGAACGACTAATTAACCTTTGGACATTATTTTTAAATCAAGATAAATTGAGATAGAGTCCGGATGGATTTAGTATTTAGGATAGGCTAAGGCAAGGTATAGAATGATATCCCTACAACCAGTTCGTTGAAAGCACTTGCTTTAGCTTGAACTTTTGTCTTGGAGGACCAGATAGAAATCTCACTGTTCCGCTTGACGAATGTAGTCATCCAGTCTGTCGAAGCTTGTCCTTTGATTTTCAAAGATGAAAAAATGAAAGAGGATAAAATAAGGCATCAAGTGGCATGTTCAATTTATTCATACGTCAGAAATGTAGACTGCTCCATTACCTCAATAGCTAAGCCGTAGCCTACAGCGTAGGGCTAAACACAGATGCAATGTATTAGAAATTATAAACTGCCTTTGTGTTTCTCTTTGGTCTTGAATCCCCCCTCCTGGGTTAACTTGAAAAAACAGGGTTGTTTTGGACACTTTCAAAACTTCGTCCGAACCAATCCAACTATGGCGTCCGTATCAACCCTACAAAGACCATATAAAAAAATGGCTTCTAGAAAAAAAAATAGTTCAGGTAAGTCCAATTTGTGACTAGCTGTAGCTAGCGACATGATAAGTCAAAGCACATGCAAACGTTCAACTATGTACACAAGTAAACAACACAGCTACACAGCCTGGCGCATGTCAGTTGAAATAAAAATAATACCTTATAAAGTGGTTCACAGGGAATATCTTTGAAACACGGGTTAGAAAACTTTTAAAACTTTTGCACAAAGTCGGCCACTCTTCAATACTTGATCTTGATTTTTGGCATAATTTTTCGTGTAAAACTCGATTTTATAATTGGAGTGTCCGAAACAACCCTTGTCCCAAACAACCCTGAGCTCCCCTACTGTTTATTTCTAATTGAAAACACATTTTTCTTTCTTTTTTTTGCTAAATAACTGTTCAAGCAAAAGGAAAAATTCTATCAATATTTTTCGTCAAAACCTTGGAACAAAAAAAAAATATTGCCCAAATAATGGACGGTGAAAAATTTTCAATTTATTCACATTAGGCATGCAGGAAAACGAGCAAACTTTAGAATTGTAAATAGGCTCAAAGATGGAATTCAAAATGATGTGGTATCTGCAATTGCAGAAAAGCTTGAAAAACCTGAAATTCTTAAAGATACTGAAGGAATTCTTTCACTTGATGCCACTCCTGAAATAACTCATGATGGTGCAATCAAAACTCTCAATGAGGATTTACTTCCTGCAATGAAAGAAGTAGGTGACAAATTTGGTGCCGGTGAATTGATTTTACCATTTGTTCTAAAATCTGCTGAATGCATGAAAGCAGCTGTTGGAGAACTTGAAAAATATCTAGTCAAAGAAGAAGGAACTAGCAAGGGAGTTCTAGTTTTAGGTACAGTTTATGGTGACGTTCATGACATTGGTAAAAATCTAGTAAAGACTATCTTTCAAAATAATGGATACACGGTACATGATCTTGGAAAGCAAGTTCCATTACAAAAATTCCTTGAAAAAATTGATGAAACTAAACCTGATGCCGTTGGATTATCTGCACTTTTAGTTTCTACTTCAAAACAAATGAAATTCTTTGTTGAACATGCACGAAAAAATAACATGTCGATTCCTATTTTATGTGGAGGTGCTGCAATCAACAGTAATTACATTAACAGGATTGCAAAAGAAGATGGCATCTATGAACCTGGCGTCTTTTATTGTAATACGATGTTTGAAGGTCTCAAAACCATGGATGTTTTGATTTCAGATGAAAAACCAAAACTTTTAGCTGATTGGAAAGAAAAAATAGAAAATTGGAAAGAAAAATCTTCAGAGACTGTTGACCCTGATACCTTGCCAAAAAGCGAAATCAAACCTGTTTCTGCTCCTACTCCTCCAATTATTGGAGACCCAATTCGATTAAAATCAGAACAAATTGACATGGCCGAAGTTTGGACTATGATTGACAAAAAATCTCTGTTCAAACTATCTTGGGGATTGAGAGGAAAAGCAGGTTCTGAATCATAAGCTGACCATGAACAACAAAGCATTGTTGGCCGTCCACCAGGTCCTTTCGATTTTGCCGAACCAAGGTGAAGCCTTAAAAGTACAAGCGGAGATTTTTGCGGAGATTGGCCACGATTTGTCGCGGGCGAATACTGCTCTTTCCTTTAAGGATTTTTTGGGAAAAGCTGCAGAAGCCAAGGCGAACGGCAATATGGGGTTGGCAGAAGGGCTTTGGGCGCAAATTTTAATTGTCCAAGATCCTCGCCAGGGCCCCGACGAAGGGCCTTCTTTCGAACAACAGATGGCAGCCCGAGAGTGGGAAACGCTCAAGCCCCAGAGTTTGGAAGAAGGACCAACCGCACCGGTGAGCGATTACGAATTTGAAGGGGAAGAGGAGGATTTGCTGCCGCCGATCCCGGATCTTGATGAAGGTGAATCCATCGCGCCGATGCTGGATCCGAAACCCGAACCCAAACCGGCCAAATCGAAACTGGCGTTGGTACTTATCCTTGGTGGCTTTTTTGCCATTGTTTTGATTGTCGGTGGTTTTTTCTTTGTGAATGCTCGCAAAAAAGCAGAACGACAAGCAGCCTTTCAAATGGCCTACGATCAAGCCGATAATCTCGAAAATACTGGAGAATGGGAACAGGCATTGGCGTCTTGGTCGCAGTTGGCTACCGATTATCCAGATTACGAAGAGGGCGATTTTCGACGGCGGACCTTGAGTTACAAAATTCAAGAGCGCAAACAAACCATCGAGAAGAACCTTGCTCAGGCGCAATCCTTTTTTGATCAAGGCGTGCTTCTCGATGAAGATGGTGAAGCGGCGGTTCCGTATTTGCGGAAAGTGTTGGCCGTTGACCCCGAAAATGCGACAGCCCGGCAAATTTTTCAGGACTTACGGGATGCAGAGTGGGTCAGGGTTAACGGATTGTGGGATAAGCGGAAGTACCGCGAGGCAAAGACTGCCTATGATCAGCTGTTGGATATTAATCCCGATTTCGCTGATCCGGATTTGGATGAAAAGATTGTGGGAAGCGATGAATGATCCGCCAAAGCACGCGCCACGCACCGAGGACAAGAATGATGATACCGATCGACTTGTGGAGATCGATCCACTCGCCGCGGCCTGGCCCGCGCGGCAGGCTGTCCATATAGAGACCGATTGCCAGCATCACGATAATGAGGACGGCAATCGTCCAATGGTTGATGATTGAAATTGCGCCGAAGCGCGTCCCCTCGTCCTTGAGCGCCATGATACCAGTCTCCGCCTACTGATCCGTGCCCCCACACGGATTGTGCACGAAGCAAATTGGTTTGCAATCCTCAATTGATGAGAAGGTGCCCAGCAACCGCACGACGGCGAAAGGGTCAAATCGGCGGGATCTGGCCCAGGGTGAAGAAGCTGATGCGAATCCGGCCGCGATCGATGTTCAGCGGCAGGGACAGCTTGTCCTGCGTCTGGCCGATCGCGCCGACCATGCCGGCGATATTGGCGATGGAGTCGGCGGCGTCTGGAAAGGCCTTGGTCAGGATCGATTGCCACGCCTCTCTGCCTTCGATTTCAAGGTCGAACTTGCCGGTCAGGTAGCCGCTGTCGTCGATGGAGAACGGTCCGTTGAGCGAGAGCCGGGCACCCTGGCCGAGATCGATGCTGAAGCCGTTGAGCGAGGCGCTCATGTCATACCAGGGATTTCCGCTGCGCTGCTGGCCGGACAGCATCCACGCCCGGTCGGCCAGGGTGAGATCGGCCTGCACATCGAACGGGGGAAGGGCAAATGAAGCCGCCTCGGTGGTAATCGTCGCAGAATTCAATGACAGAACCGCGTCAAGGTCGGCGTTGTTCTGACGGACATGCGCTTCCGTCGATCCTGCCTTGAACTTCAGCGGGTCTTTGGTGGCCGGAGGGGTTACCGTGCCGTCGAAAGCGGATGACTGCAATGAAGCTCGGGTGAGGCCCGAGAGACTGAACACGGTGCTGGAGCGCAAAACGTTCCAATTGAGCGCCGCCGAACTACCATCGCCGAGGTTTCGGCAACGTGGAAGGGTTGAGAAAGGAATTTCTGAATGCGGCGCGCCCGGCTCACGGTCAAGCGGTCTTCATCGGAAAGTTCCTCAATACCCAGAATTGCGATAATGTCCTGGAGATCTTTGTATTTCTGCAAAATCCCTTTCACACGACGCGCCACGGTGTAGTGTTCTTCACCGATGATGTTGGGATCGAGGATCCGCGAAGTCGAGGTCAAGGGATCCACCGCCGGGTAAATGCCGAGCTCAGCGATTTGCCGCGACAGTTCCGTGGTCGCATCCAAGTGAGCGAAGGTAGTTGCCGGTGCGGGATCGGTATAGTCATCCGCGGGCACGTAAACGGCCTGAACGGAGGTAATCGATCCTTTCTTGGTGGAGGTGATCCGTTCCTGCAGTTCACCCATTTCGGTGGCCAGCGTCGGCTGATAACCCACAGCACTCGGCATCCGGCCAAGCAGTGCGGACACTTCAGAACCCGCCTGGGTGAAACGGAACATGTTATCAACAAACAACAAAACGTCTTTGCCTTCGGAATCACGGAAATACTCAGCGGCGGTCAGACCGGTCAAACCAACCCGTGCACGGGCACCGGGAGGTTCTGTCATCTGTCCGTAGATCAGAGCGGTCTGGTTAATCACGCCGGACTCTGTCATTTCGTGGTAGAGGTCGTTCCCTTCACGGGTCCGCTCCCCGACACCCGCGAATACGGAATAACCACTGTGCGCTTTGGCAATGTTGTTGATCAATTCCATAATCAATACGGTTTTACCAACACCAGCACCACCGAACAGGCCGGTTTTGCCACCCTTCATGTAGGGCTCCAAAAGGTCGATGACCTTAATGCCGGTTTCGAACATTTCCATACTGTTGTTCTGGTCTTCAAAAGAAGGTGCTTCCCGGTGGATGGGCCAGCGCTCCTTCGTTGCAACCGGACCGGCTTCATCAACGGGTTCGCCGATGACGTTGAGGATCCGACCGAGCACTTCTTTCCCGCATGTGATAAATGTGAATCATTCCTTATCATTTCTTTGACATATTTTACTATAGAGAGAAATACCTTCTTTCTTTATTTGTAGTAATACCACCCTCTTTAAACGTAATATCAGAGCTATTTGACTTCCAAAGGCAAAAATGGAGGGGAATTAGATTATTTTTGATAGTTCTGGTGTTCTTTAGCAGAGTTTTCCAACAACAGCCATAAACCGTTGGGCCAAAATCAACTTGAAGCCCTGATTTAAGTCTTGTGGAACTTTAACAGGCAGTTTTAGGGAGGGAGTAGAAGGGGCACTTGCCTTGATATCAGATATCTTAGGGATGCAAAACATCAAATAAATAATCTAACGGTTATAATCATTCTGTAATTTCTGATATTTAATTAAAATAAAGTAGATGAAGCAGTTAATAAATGAAAGTAAACAATAAATTATTTGTAAATTATTAAAAATGAATAAAATAATAAAAAATAACTATATGATACTAATAATTAGAAAATAAATTCCAAATTAATGAATAACATAAAAAAAAACTATTGAATGATAATAATGATTAAAATAAAAATAATTACAAAATAAGCTATTAATTAATTAATAAATTGAAAATAATCATGTTAATAAATAAAAAATTTGTTAAGATTTGGCCTGAAAATTTTTGGGGGACAGGGTAAGGGGGGGTTCTAATCAAGATTTTGCCCCGGACGCAAGAGAAACCAAAGCCGCGACTGTTAACAGGACACTCTCGAGATAACTGCGATGGGTGAAACCTCTTTAGATATACCCATTAATTTGTAGCATAAGCAAATAACATTGGAATGTGGTAACACTTTTTTTTTATCTAGAATCAGAGCAAAGTGACCAAACAGTTCGTGATAAGGAGCGACCCGGCTTAATAGTAACCGAAACTCTAAAAGCTGGAATTTTGATACCAATATATACATAAAAAGAATCGGATTTTTACTTTGATTTTAATTATATAAGTTTCATCAAACTTTGGGCAAGGCCGACGCCAGCGGCAAGACGATGGAACAAAGCCGCGGCGAGCTGGTCCGTATCGTGCGCGATCTGGAGGTCGTGTAGCTGCGATGCGGCCCTGTCGTTTCGTGTCGCACGGCGGTGCAAGCCTCCGAGCGGCGGCGGGTTCGTGAAGTTCCAAAACCCCGGGCTGGCTTAGCAAACGCAGACTCGCTTGAATTAGCTTCTCAGACTAGAGTGACCCGTTAAATTAGCCTGGGGGAAAGCATGTGACAGAAGACCGCGTCGAGCGCAGGCTTGCAGCGATTCTCGTCGCGGATATGGTTGGCTACAGCCGGCTTATGGAAGCCGATGAACTCGGCACCCTGGAGCGGCAGAAAGCTCACCGACGGAAGGTAATCGATCCCACCCTGGAGCGGTTTCGCGGCCACGTGGTGAAAAACACGGGAGACGGCGTGCTCGCCGAATTCCCGAGCATCGTCGATGCCGTGAAATGCGCGGTCGCGATTCAACTGGCCATCACAAGCGGTGAAAGCGGGCTGACCGAAGAGCAACGGATCCAGTACCGCATCGGAATCAACCTCGGCGATGTCATTCCCGACAGCGACGACCTTTATGGCGATGGGGTGAATGTCGCGGCGCGTCTGGAGCAGATCGCCGACCCGGGCGGTATCTGCATTTCAGGCACGGCGTATGATCAACTGCGGTCGAACGTTGACGTTGGTTACGAGTCGCTCGGCGAGGTTCACGTCAAGAACATCCAGCGCCCGATCCGCGCTTACCGGGTTCTGTTCGGTGAGGAATCCGGCGGTGTTGCGTCTCCCTCGCCTGTTCGGGCGGCCGCGGCCCTGCGGCCTTCGCCCGGCAGGCCCTGGCGCAACGATCTGATAGCAATCGCAGCCGTTCTGATCGCCGTTGCCGGGGTTGTGTGGTGGAGCGGCTCACGCTCCGGGTTTGAACTGGCTTCCACCACGCCGGGAAACACAGCAGCTCAAGATGTTGAGTTGCAGCTTCCGTGCCATGTTTTCTTCTCGCTCAATTGGACTATCTGTCTTGGCTTTTTCTACCATTAGCCATGACTTGATGCCCACAACTATACCAAACCAACCAGTGCTCCTATTCAAGGTTTTCTGATCCAGAATCCCCGAATCCCGAAATATTCATATGATACGGTCTCTACAAGACTGCAGCTTGGATTTTGAGTTTGAAGTAGGGATTCAAATAATATGTCAGTAAAAGCATGCAGTATGCCAACAAATGCGGATACATATAAGCTAAACTTTCATAGATCATTTCTTGAGCCAAAGGATGATCGTACTTTTATTGGGAGGGGCAGAGGTTTCATGGGTGGCCTATGGAAGGAAGAGTTTTTGTACCTGATCAGTTTGAAATCTGTATCCCTGAGTCCCTGGGTCAAACAGACTGTATTTTGTTTTAGCCCAACTTCAACTATGGCAGTCACAGGTAAAACAGGGGCAACTTTAAACCAAAATAATGATATTCTTTCTGTAAATCTGAAATGAGTCGATCTACTTATATTCTAATAAAAAAGATAATGTCTATTCATAATTGGTATAGCTAAAATAAATGTTCGCATGGTTCATAAATAAAATATATAATTATTTGCCAACAGATAATACATATAAAAGAAGTAACAATTGTGAATCTTCAGTTTTTTTTTAATTTTGTTTTATAATGTTGTTACTAATTTTTAACTTTACATCCTCTCCTCGTCTCTCTTTTATAACTAATTAAGTATTTATATATAGGCTCAATAAGAGCTGGGTATTTTGGCATTAAAATTCACCCTTTGAGGTATCTCCCTCCCTCCCAAAGTACAAAACGATCAGAGATTCCCAGTATAGAAGTTCAAGAGTCTTTTTAATCTTTATTAAATAAAAAAAAGTACTGAATGTAAGAGCAACATTAAAACTTAAAAGGAACAGAAATTATTCCGTGTATGAAAGGGGCTGTCCCCTCTTCAACACCCTGCTATCTACACTAAAGTTTTGATATCGCTGCCGACATTTGGTCCAATTTCAACACTAAATGTGTCGAACGCTGCGGCGGTCGCACTTTTTCATATCAGCAGCAGGCAACGGTTTAGTAACTCCTGAGATCCAACTTCTATTTCGACATTAACCATCGCTGGATTGTGTTTTGCAGCCAGCGTTGGTCCTTACCAATCTAGGGCGCGTGTCCGCTATTAAACAGTCAGCATCAATAGACCTCAGCGAGCTGGCAACGCTGGTGGCCGAAGACAACAGCTTCATGCGGAACCTTATCCGCCGAATGCTGCTGGGTCTTGGCGTCCGGACCGTGTTCGATGCGCGAGACGGGTCAGAAGCGTTGGATGTCATTGGCCGCGAGCGGACAGACCTTGTTTTGTGCGACTGGCTGATGGATCCACTGGATGGCGCCGATTTTACCCGCATCATCCGGTCAGCACCCGACAGTCCGAATCAAGCCGTGCCGATCATCATGGTTTCGGGTTACACGGAGGGTTGGCGCGTATCCCAAGCGCGGGATGCCGGCGTGAACGAAATTCTCGCCAAACCCCTGTCCGCCGATAGGTTGCTAAGCCGCGTTGTCTACCTGATCGAAAACCCGCGGGCTTTCATCGACACGATGAATTACAAGGGGCCAGATCGGCGCCGACGCAAAGACGCACGGTATTCCGGTGCAGAACGGCGCAAGACCCCCTATTCCTATCCAGAATAGCCGATCGGATAACGTTTGAGCGACATGGTCGTTCAGCAGGCCGTTGCCCTATACGGCACGGCGAATAGCGGCTTTTAGAGAGGCAATCTCGGTCGAGTCCGACTGTCCGACCCGCGAGAGAATGCCTATCGCGCGCGACACGACCGGGCGGGCCAACTGCCGCCAGGCGATGCGGCCATCCACTTGATCCAGCAGAGCCGATTGAGGAAGAAGCGCCGCACCCAAACCACCGGCAACTAGCGACAGGGCGGTCGTTGAACGTTGTGCCTCGAATGTCCAGCGCAGTTCAACGTTTTGGGCACATGTTTTATAGTTGTCAGGGGGCTGCATGGTGTCTTGTCCACGGGCTTATATTTTGGTCTTGGTCCAGTTTACATTTAAACCAAGTATTTCTTCAGCAGATACTAGCGTTTCCAGGGCAGTTTTAATGTCAACAAGATTTTCACATACCAATGCAACATCGTCAGCGAAATCAACATCTGGCAGAACTCTTCCAGCAAAATCGATGCCAAATAGATGCGCCAGCAGTGTTCTGTTGAGAACATGGTCCATGACCCAGTTGAAGAGTTCGGGAGCAACAGCGTTGCCTTGCCGAACACCATTTCTAATTTGAAAGTGTGATGAGAGCTGGCCATTTACAAAGACAGCACTTTCGGTCTTATTGTATAGTTCTTTCAACAGATTGGCAATTTTCTTAGGTACACCAGCAGATTGAAGGATCAGCAACAGTGACTGTCTGTCGACAGTGTCGAAAGCAGATCGTAAATCGAGGAAGGCAATGTATGCCTTTCTTCATATTCTGGAGTTTTCTCTATTAGCTGTCTAATTTTGTGGATTTGCTCAGTAGTGGACCTACCCGACAGGAACCCAGCTTGCTGGTAGTGACGAAGGAGATGGCGGTACTTTGTTGCCCGCTTGAGGACCAGCATGGTGTAGAGTTTGCCTGGTACTGAGAGCAGAGCTATTCCATGATAGTTAAAACATTCTGTTTTACTTTCTTTCCTCTTGTAGACCGGTATGGCATCATTTCAGAGCACCACAGAGTATTAAACAGCACTTGTAGCCGCCATTTTTAAGGAGTTCTGATGTCAGGCCACATATTCCCGGTGCTTTGTTGTTCTTCAGCTTTCGTACTGCAGCTTTAATTTCTTTTGCTGTAAATTCAGTGCCATCGGGGGCAGGTGTAGCATTGTTAGCAGCAGCAGTAACCTGGTTGTCAATTTGGTCGGGTGGGTCTGAGTTTAGTTGCTTCTCGAAGTGTTGTTCCCACTTACTGGGATCCTGAAAAAGCTGATCTAATCGTTGACACAGAACACGAACCACTATCTGATAGTGCAAACAAAGTAAAGGACTTTCTTAAGGGAAGAAACCTACTCTAATTTTTTAAATTCTTCAACAATTTTGTTATGAACTAATCCATTTGTAACTAGAATTCCATTTTTATGAAATACATCTTCATTATTGTATGTAATTTCATTTCCAAACATATCTGTCATTTTTCCTCCTGCTTCAGCTACTATACAATATGAAGCTGCAGAATCCCATTCTTTCATTTTGTTAGTAGTTGTGATGTATGCTTCAGCTTCTCCAGAACTAATCTTTCCAACTTTTAATGAACTACCTATACTTGTAAAATCCTCAATTCCTAATTTTTTGATAAATGATTTTTCTTTATCAGAAAGATGGTGTCTTGAACCAACTGCTCTACATTTTATAATATCTGGTTCTGCTGTTACTGAAATTTTACTCCATTCTTCATTTGAATACTTGAATGCTCCTTCATCTTTTTGTGCTATAAACAAAGTTTTTTCTGTTGGCCATCCTATAACCCCTAAAATTGGTTTTTTGTTTTTAACAAGTGCAATCATTATGGTAAATTCTCCAGTTCTGTCAATAAAATCAGACGTTCCATCAAGAGGATCAACTATCCAAATTGTTTCTTTTGTGAGTCGCTCAAGATTGTCTGTATCTTCTTCCGATAAAATTTGGTGAGGTGTTTTTGAAAGATATTTTTTAATTATTTCATTACTTTTTAGGTCTGCTTCTGTAATGGGAGAATCATCATTTTTTGTAAATTCCTTGATTTCTCCTTTGTAAATCTCTAAAATTGCTTTTCCAGCCTCAACTGCAGCCTCAATTGCCACATCTAATTCTGGAATTTTGTTGGAAATTGGTATGTCTTTCATTCAAATGCCTATGTAGTCAGTTCTGGTTTTAGTGTCCAAACAATACCCAACATAATAAACGGAATTGACATTATTCCAATAATTCCTAATGCAGGCAATTGTTGGTGTCACCTCAAAAGGGGAAAGGGGGGTTGGAAAATAAACCACTTCAGCTCGGGGGCTGGGGGCGGTAGTCTGCTCGAGACTCTAAGCAGGCGAGAATGTTAGGCTTAAGTCGCTTGTTCGCCTGTGAGTTCAAGCACATTCAGTCCCCCCCCTTGCATACAAGTCCAGTCAACATTGTCCGTATTGAGCCAACCAGAAATCTCGATCACCCCTTTAGTTCTATGACTATCTACCTTAGTTCTGTCCCAAGATGGATGGATAGATAATAGACTATTTATCAACAAAGCGAAAATGACGTCATTTATATACATAGGCTACCTGAAAAAGGCTTATACCAGCTGTGCCTCTCACTCAGACTATCAACTGTCTTGGATGTTTGTAATCTAACCTAACCTTTGTCAAGGGGCTTCCGAGTGCAAGTTTCAAAAGTTTGATGGCCCATTTCAGGGCCTTCTAGCACCCTACAAAATTGCATATTCCTCGTGGCCCAGGGAACGATCCCACAAAATTTTAAGCTAATCTGACACCCAAGCTCAAACATGCACCCTCCCCCCATTTACTATAGACTTATCCGTAAAGAACGGGCAATTAGCCTAACTTACGACTCACGCCCCAGATGTTGTGGAGATCATGTCATCGCTGGAGGCATATTTATTTGACCCTTTGATTATTCTCAGAAAACTCTTCAAAAAAACACTTAACATTTAATTTACTATACAATGAGGTCCCTCCTAGGCTTCTAGGACCACTCCTTCCATACGAAGAGCCCAGGAAATAAAATATATTACATCGAGGGAAGATGGTTCTTTGCTAATTAGGCCGTATGATAGAAATTTATAACTCGAAACATTCATTGTTTGCTATTATTCTCATTCCAAGGCGACAGATAAAAAAATTATAGACTACTAGCATAACTATAAGTGTAGAAAAGGCTACAATGTTATATCCTTTTATGTTTCGTAAGTCTTTTAGGGCTAAGCATCCAAAAACCCAACACCTGAAAATAGAAAAATTGCAAATCGTCTAACAAATTTAGTCAACTCAGATAAAAAAGAAATTTATATACCACAAAGAGTTCATTTAAATGTATATAGAAACCGAATTAAAGGTCGGAACTCAAACAATAGCTGAAAATAAGCATTTATTGGTGAAAACTGAAGCGAGAAAAAAAAATTACAAATGAGAAGAATTTTGCTTTTATGCTTTCAATATGAACTGTGCACTCTCTATCTGATGTGCAAATTAAGTTGAACCATAACCAGGTTTTAAAGTGAGAGAAAATATTTCAATGCTTTAATACTGAATAGAGTTATAAGGTATTTATAAATAAGGGAGTAAGTAAAAAAAAATTACGTTTCAAAATTTCTATTAGCGTTGAGGGGAGGGGCATCTAGACAAACAAGGGATGGGGGGCTTGCTGACCTCCGATCACTCTTCCATATCCCCTCAACATGCCCATGAAGTTTCAACTTAACACCGTCAGCCATGTCCCCAGGTATTCCTTTTGACAGTCCTTATACTCACTGTAAATTTTCATTTTGTTCGACATACCCCTCAACAGTTCTTGAGAGTATTACCTTAGTACCCGAAGCCTTTTTTAAGACTCACGAGCAATCATACCCCATTCCCCAATAACAAACCTAATATGTAACTAATAACTGTCCCCTCAATACCCTTAGGCTTGTTGGATACACCTAGGATTAACGCTTCCCTCCTTCATCAATGACAATCCTGCACGTAAAATAAACAAACTGTATACCCCGTAAGGGGGGCGCTTGCTACCTTCCAATTACTCATCCACAGCCCCTAAACACGCCCTGAAAGTTTCAACTGAATACATTGAACTTTGTGCCATGTCCATGTCCTTCGATATTCCTTTTGACAGCCATCATGCTAATTATATGTTCTCATTTTTTCGATATATTTGTATAACTTACAGTCCTTGCCCCAGGGACTGTAAGGGCTACCTCGTAACTTAAGAACTTTCATACATCTTATTTTCAACATGTAACCACTTAAATTTAATACATTGCATCCCTACCCAATTTGACGGGGGGCCCGCAAAAAATGCCGTATTGATATGGGACTATGGGTGGGAAATGGTGCGTAAATCCCTTTGCTCTATGAGGAATTTAAACTTTCTTAACCCTAGTAAGGAGGAAAGATTTGAAAAAGCAAAAATCATTTATCGTAAATTTGTGTTTTTAGTCTCACTATAATATACTAAAAGAATTCACTCTTCAGAAATATTTCGTTCTTCAGCTTCTAGTAGCTCATGCGTAGCTATCCATAGCCCCATGCATATCATCAAAATTCTTATGTTTTTCGAAATAACTTGAGCCCAAAAAATTTGAATTCCTTAATATTTGCAAAACTCTTATTTACTGCTTTCTCAACGTCGCTACAAATCTAACTGCCCCTCTCTCTCACTCCATCAAGGTGAGGAAGTGGTGTCAGCTCACAAGTATACCGGGGCATGAAATCTATTTTCTTAGCGTCTAGGGGGAAAAGATTTGGCATTTCACAGCATTTTCAATGAAAATACAAAAAGGGTTTCCTCCACAACATACTCTCCGAAACTACTGATTTGCTTTAAATATTCGATGTGAATATCTTCATTGATATATAGATGAATATTACGCTATACGAAAATTTTCCAAGCAAAAATAATATAGTTTTTGTCTTGAATATTTACTCTTTTGCATGATCAACTAACGACCAATAACTTGTTTGCCCTCCTTTGGGAATAGATGCTAACTGCTTAAAATGGAATTAGTTAGAAAAAGGCCATCCCCCTTAAATATCAAAGATTTAATGCATATGGAACACGCTTTTTTACATCATTTTACGTAAGGATTCAACTAAAGGGCTTTAATTTACCAGACAAAATCACGTGTTAAAAGCTTTCCTTTCCCTGCAATTATTTAACTATATGCCAGATGATACCTGCCAATTGTAAATAAGGTATATCTTGCTGTAGCGATGGAAAAAGACAACTGGTAGTAATTATTAAATGTTAAAAAGGTTGACAAAAACAAAGAGAGAAAAAAAAATTTCGTGATGAAGAAAAACAAAGGGGGCTATGACCTGTAGAAGGAAAAGACAAACTAAAATGACGAGAATATTCGCATGTATAAAACAAGGCGTCTTCAACGCTAAGAAACAAAGATAAACTCTAAAATAATATGTAAAGCCTAATATTTGTTTTTGTCGAGGCTGGTCGGTTCGGCTTTCGATCTTTCAAAAAGGCTATTGGTAAGTTTTCTGTTCTTTTTTGTTTTTTTACTTCCCTGTTAATTTTACATCTTATGACCTGACCCCACTGAATTATCACAGTCGTTACAGATTGTAATTTTATGAGTTCTATATTTTGGGTATAATTTTATGGGTATGATTTGTCCTTTTTTTTAAAAAGTGCCAAAACTTATCATTTCTTTTTCCCCCGATGTTTCAGATATCTTAACTTCGAAACCAAGCTGAAGAAACTTTTACAATGTAAATATAATTTTCAAGATAAAGATAAAAAATTTTAATTTTTAATACTCCCCTTTTTGGATACTTGGCCTAAAGCTAAATAAAAACAAGAATGAACAGGAAAAACCTTATTATCTCATTATCCAACAATGTTCAACTTATCCTTTGTTGGAGAAACGAAAATGTCTATGCTGTCAATTTTCCAGTTATCCACGATTTTCATGTCTAGTTAAGCCCTTGCCTCCTCCAAACCCTTTAAAACGCAGAGCTGAACTTCGAAGGTGAGTTAAATTTAAAAACCAAGTTTATAGAGATGAAAACAAAGAGCGGCATTGAAGCTTAAAAGGAACAAGGGCTATTCTGTATATAAGGAGGCTCTCACCCCCTGAAATCCACACTCCTTTGACTAAAGCTTAACTCGTACACCTTAAGGGTGCTAGAATATTATATTCGTTTTATGATAATTCTAACCGTCTACCTTTTTTTTTTTTAGTGACTGTGGTCAATTCACTGGTAGAATCAGTTGTGGCTTCAGTTTGGGAGCTTGTAAAGGTTATTATTTCTGTGGTAGTTGGGTTTTGTGGAGTCGCTGGGGATGTTGTTTGTGTAGTTAAGGTGGTCTCAGTAGTTTTCGGGGACGTTATTTCTATCGTAGAGGTTGCCCCAGTTTCAGAAGTTTGTGGTGTCGTTGGGGTCGTTGTTTCTGTAGAAGAACTGTTCTCTGGCGACCTTACAGTTGTGATCTCCTCTGTAGTAAATGTCACCCTTGTGGTTGTGACGGGTGTTATATCCGTGGTAACAGTTGTCTCTGTTGTTGAAGTTTGTGTTACTGTTGGGGTTGTCGTTTCTGTGCTAGAAGTTGATTCTGTTGTTGCTGGAGTTGAAATGTCTGTAGTAACTATTTCCTCTGTGGTAGAGGCTGTCAGTGTTGTAGAAGTTTCTGGAGTCGTTGGGGTTGTCAATGATGTAGTGGAAGTTACTCCTGTCGTTGTAGGGGATATTGTTTCGGTAGTAGAAGTTGTCTCTATTGTGGAAGTTTGTGAGATTGAAGGGGTTGTAATTTCTGTCATAGAAGTACTTTCTGTTGTCAACTCTTCAGTAGTTGATGTTGTTGCTTCAGTAGTCAATAAAGTAGAAGAGATGACCGTTGTTTGTGTTGTTGAAGTATTAACTGTAGTATTTGTATACTCTGAAGTAGTTATTTCGGTTGTTATTTCCGTTGAAGGCTCTCTTAACGGCTGGGACCAAACCACAGGTGAAAAGTCTCCCTGTAAAATAAAAGGCATAAATAATATCACAAAAAGCTAAAAAAACACACATAAAGAGCCATGACCACTCGTATGAGACCATTTTGTACAACTATTTATCAGAATTTATGGATTATAACTGGAGTAGGAGATTAACAAAACCAGAGACACAAAATACTTATCCTATAGCTATAATTTGGCTCTTGATGAGGGTATACATCATGCGTTGACTTCTGTACAGGGTGATATTTCTGTATAGAGCAGTTAAAAACATGGTATTTCAAGTACTTTTGGGGCCAAATTTAGATGATTAAATAGAAATGTGTCATTAGATTAGCCCATGAAATATTGAACTGAAAGGTAACTTGTGCTTAAATTAGCCTATGTTGTTAAAGTTACCTCTAGGTCAAGTCATGCATGTCTTAATAATTCTATAAATTTTAGCCTAATGGAAGGTTTGAAGTAAATAAGAAAATCTGCCTTAGCATATCAGGCTACCATCCTGAATCTTGGCTTCCGTCTTGGTCAATACGAACTGCCCTACTAGCCATCATTGGGTTTATGCCAAGCTTGGGTCGAGGGGCTCTCGGCTCGTTGGATTTTCCAAAAGAAGAAAGACACAAACTTGCAGTCAAGTATGTCTTATTTTAGGATATGTTATTCTTAGTCTTCATTAATTTTTCTTAATATTTCAGTTCTTATTTTCACCTATAGTTTTTTTTAGCTTCTTATGGTTTCTTTCATTTATTTTCTTCAGTTTCTCATAATTACTTTAGTAAGTCACTCTTATCTCAGTCGAAGCCTCAGTCAATATTTTCTTAGTATTGGATTTTTTTAATTATTTAAATCAATCATACTCAAAGTGACAGATTTTCGTCCATGCCTAACCGCTTCTTTGCAAAACTGTAGATTTGTCCTGTAATTTTATCGTTATCCATATAACTTTAGTATTTTTTTTGCCATTCATTGTTGAAGTCTTCCCCTCTCCCCCCACCCAGAATAGATGGTGTAATTTGACTGTTGTAGATCAAATTGTTTTCTTTGGATAATTAAATTAAAAAAATAAGTTTTTTTTAACTGAAAGTAAGGAGCAATATTAAAACTTGAAACGAACAGAAATTACTCCGTATATGAAAGGGGTTGTTTTCCCCTCAATGCCCCGCTCTTTATGCGAAAATTTGACTCTTTCTCTCAACTCTACATTTTAAAACAATAAAAAATGCCTCGCTCTTTATATTTTCGAAAAAATTACAGAAAAATGTTTTTCTACTTTGGTAAATTTCACGAGTTTAGACGTTGAGTTCTCCAAAAACCTTGTGGCCAAATGGGGAAGTTCCCCTGATGGGGAAATTGATTATGGACCGAATGGGGATATTTGGTCCTTCCCTCTACCAAATAAACACAAAAAAAATACATACATTTTCCTTTTGTAGTGGCGAACCCACTTTTTCTATAGATTGACCACGTTCAAATTATTTTGGCCCTCTCCCCGCCCCTCACAAAAAATACTGGGAGCGGGCCGTCTTAATAATAGCAATTTCAAAGTGAAAACCTTTTATAGAACTCGTGCAACCATAAACCTCAACTGCGGTAGAAAATCGCTTTCCAGGTAGACTTTCCTTTATAATTTAGGAAAGTGGTTCGGCTCGGTGATTGGAAACTCGACAAAGATTTTCCGAGTTGATCCTGCAAATCTGATTCACGCACACGCATGGTGCATAATTTAAGTCCAAACGGCTGACTAAACGCTACTGTGCAGCGGTTGCGGCTAATGAGCCTTAACCATTGTAACGGTCGAATTGCAAAGTCCCGTGTCGCAAGATAATCAACCGAAAGTTGAGAGACCATTGGAGCCAATACTAGGCCTACCAGCCCCATGTCGTGATAGAACGGTAGCCAAGAGGCAGAACGATCGTCAGGTTTTATTTCCAAACCATTACGAACAATACCCTGAAGATTACACATTAATGCATGCTCAGTAATTACAACACCGCGTGGCATACGTGTGCTGCCGGATGTGAATTGCAAATAAGCAACTTCATTCGGATTATTGGGCTGCAATTCAATTTCTTGTGCAGGCAATTTCTCCAGCTGTTCTGACGTTCCTATCCATTTCAGCGTTTTTAAATTTTCGGCCGCTTCGCTAAGGAAATCGATATAGTCTAAATTTGCAAACGCTAAGCTCGCATGGCTACTTTCCAGCATGCCTTTAAGTTGCTGCACGTAAAAAGTAAATATATGTGACAGATTGTGAACCATACAATGTACATACGAATGACTCGAGTTTAAGTAGTAGGTCTTCACCCATATGCATCAACCAATAGGAGAGAAAAAAATTTAAAACTATAAATAAACCTTAAATTTTTTTTCATATTTTTGTTCATAATCAGTTAAGAACAAATACTTCATTTCTCCGACTAGCGCAAGAGGCGTATTGAAGATATACTGCTTGTTTTTTCACTAAATTTTATCAATGGACTTTAAAAATATCTTGCAGCTTAGCTTACCAGAATCAACAGATGGGTTCGATTGGATACTCATCATTGCGAGATGGTTCCCAATGGATATGAGCCCTAAGTCAAAGCTGTTTTCCAAATACCTGGTTCTAGCTGTTTTAATCCTCAGTCAAAATAAAAACCTTTGTGCCAACATGTTTGTCTTTGTGTTCAGAAAAAGGGTGAAAAAGAAGTGGAAGATCTTAGAAGATGGTAAATAGATGCTTTAACAATAGACAATCTTTCATTTCACATCATATTTATTTTTAACTTGGCCTCACAAACACTTTATATTGAATTTTTTCTTTTTGTCTCACACATTTTTCGTGGTCAACTTTTAGGATTTTGTTCTAGTCCAAGCCTTGTTTAAAGTAGTTCCGTTTCATTTAAATGATTTAAAGTCGCTAAGGAAAATTCTGTTGCTACATCACAGCTTCTTCTTTTTTTGCATATTTTTATTTCATTTAAACCTGGTCAAACTATTCAATGCATTGCTTTAAAGAACTGAGCTTGATTTTATTTTGGGTTTTATTTACGAAAAATCAAAATGTGAACACCCTACTTATTGAGTTCAAAACTTTTTAAAGTTAAAGAGCTGGCTATCTCTTTTCAGGGTCAGCAACTATTTAACTAATCATTTTTACTTGATTTTTGATTATGTATGGACACAAAATGGGCTTGATATTGATTATGTAGGGGGGCAGAAAATTTTCCTGGGGGGGGGGGGCCTGGTGGCGAGCGCCCGCGAGAAGCTGCACGCCATCTACACGAGTGACGCCAGCGACGCCCAAAAGCGAACGGAAAAGGCCGAAACGATCGCGGATTTGCGAACCCGCTACCGCCGCATGCGGGATAATCAATGGAAGGGCTTCAACGGCTATGACCGCTGGTTCGACGGGCCGATCAACAATGCCAAGCTCGCCCCGATCGCCGTCTACAGCGATCTGGTCCCGGATTTCAAACGTCTGCTTGAGCTCTGCGGCGGAGACTATCCAAGGTTTTATCGGGCCGTTGGCAAGATCGGCAAACTCGGCCCGACAGAGCGTCGGAAGGCTCTGGTCAGCGCGAGTTCCTGTGCGTAGCTGAGGTGTTTATTTGGAATGGTGTCAGTTGGCGATTGAGGCGCCGGGCCAGGTCGACCCGCAGTGGCGCCTAACAACCCACATTGAGGCCGCAGTTGATAGCAGACGGCAATTTTCCTTACCAAGCCAGCCCGAGTGCAATATACCATTTGTATCGATTGGGATAGCCAACAAAAAAGTTCTTCTGATTCACCCCTGAACAATAGGTCCATTTCTGGGCGGGCCGCATCTGTTTGGGTCTAGGGGAATATATGACAGTAATCTGGCCGTTGTGTACTACGTTCTAGATGGCTGGGAGTTTGCGTTAGAGCGTCAATTGCGGCCAAAAATAGTGTTAAAACATCGAACACTTAAGTTTTGTCCGTCAAATCGCAGAGTCGCCAGCGAACTAAATTAGTTCGGCAAGTTGACACCTCAAACGGACAAACCGATGCCTGACATCAGTCAGGCCGGACTTCAAAACGGACTACAGGTTCAACTTAGGGTTCGGTCGTGATCGATTGATCGTGCCCCGCAACGACCAGTATGTTACATATTTGAGCTAAGTGTAACCTATGGGAATGTGATCCACACGAGAGCAGCAAGCGGGGATAAACTTTGCCAGAGTTCATTTCAAAAATTTTGGCGCAACCTGTTGCGGTGCGAATGTATATTGGTTTTGAAGTTGGTCATCAGAAGTTATTAGCACATCTATTAAATAAAATCTAACGGTGATCGACAATCGCATATTATCTATTAGGGAGATAGCCAATGGATTTCTTTAGTGAAAGGACTACCTAAGCCCTAATAAAAGCTTCTGCATCCGTGTTTTCCAACTTTCTGACTTTCAAACTCAAGATACTTCAGATGAATGAAACAAATAGTTAGGTGATACGGATGTAACCTCTGACGTCCCTTCATTAGGAAGAACATATAAAGAAGTACAAACTTGAAGAAGTGTGCAGTGGCGCGTGGTGAGGGATGAAATCTCCCTCTTATTGCAGAGACGATAGTTAATTTTGGACAATTATAATTTGTATCGAAAAGCAAATGCACTAAATGAGCTTTTTTTCTCAAAGTATTGTTCTACAAAAGTTAAGCTTTGATTTAAAATCAGGTCCAAGGGAGTGATAGCCCTACTTCTATTTAGGGTACGACTTGGTTTGGCATTGAGAACAAATAGATAAAAAACAGGAAAAAAAAGTTTCATTTTCAAATGAAAGCAAGGAGCAACATTGAAATTGAACACGGACTGATATTATTCCACATTTGAGATGGAGGGGGGTTTCCCCTCCTCTATTCCCTCTTATTATTCTAAAATTTGATTTTGTGTCCCAAACGCTTTAGGAATGACTTCACGAGCAAAAAGGCAACCGTATGGGATAACAAATGTTTTTCACAGTGCTTCAAGAATGAAAGAGCTTATTAAAGTCCATTTACTCTAAATCATAAAAGTTTTTTTCAAATGTTTAAAAGGCAATCGGTGAATAAAACACTTAAAATTAGCCATTAACTACATTTGTGACACCCATAAATGCTTTGAGCATAGCACTATGAAACTTTAGCATCAATAGCAAGGAGGCGCCATTGCGTCGCCATGATCACCGGATCGCCAGCGGCGGCGAGCGCCGCGATGATCTCCATGTGCCAGCGATGAACCAATTTTTACTTGGCGGGCATGACCGGAGAAAAATGACAAAATCTGTTATTGTTAGTAGGTTTCAAATCGAATGAGAACCCTCCGAAGTTTATAAGACCAAAAGGGGAAAGGGAGTGAGAAGTTTGCATGATAAATTCTGCTTGTTTCAGTCTTTAATGTGACTCTTTACTTTCATAATAAGGCGTAGACTAGAAAATATTCCTGGATATCAAGAGGATCTAAATATCAATCTTCCTTTCCCTAGTTCTAATTTTGTTATTTATCAGTAGATTCAATGAGAGTTAGGACGTTTTAGCATTAAAATCTGCTCTTTGAGGCAACTGCCCTCCCCCCCCCCTACATAACAATTAACCAACCCTTCTTCACAGTAACTAATGTGCACTTACATATCATTGTATATAATTGTATGAAGTATGAAAAAATTATTTCACTTAAAATGAAGTGTTAAAATAAATATCAGAAACAGTTTTCTGTAATAAGAATGAAAATATCACCCCGCAGTGCCTTTATTCAGGCTTAGTATAAGTTAAGAAAGACGAGAGATTAAATCCTACCCTCTCGGTCCTTTTCAATATTTATTTGAAGACTCGTGGTAATTTAAACAATCTAAAAATTGAGATGTGCTCTTTTAGGCACCTGGCACCCCTCCCATAAACAATGGCCCAACGCCCCTCATTTATACTAGCTGATTTACAATTACGCTCTTTTATCTGCTATTTTTATTCGTATCAATTTCCCTTAGGCTACTCAATTTTACATTTGGGGAGAACTTTCCAGGGAGAATAGTCAGGGGAGACTTCCCAGGAGTAATTTTCCGGTGGAGAATTTTCTAGAGGAGAATGTTAAGAGGAAAGTTTTTACGGGGTGGATTTTGGGCGAAAATTTTCTGCCGGGGTGGATTTCCCGGGGGAATAAGTCATACCCTGCACAATTACACGTATATGCACATAATAATATCAGACATCCGGTATATCAACTTAGTTGAATAAAGCTGGGCTTTAAATGGTAAAATCATTTAGATTCACGTAACTAACAAAATAACTACAAAATCAAATTGTTTAAGCTATAGGTGATAAATTTTTCTTTCATGAACTTTTTGAATCAAGGTTCTGCAAATACTACAAACTGTGCCGGAGAACTATGAAATTCTTCTTACTTTAGAACTTCTCATTTTATTATTTAAAGAAAGAGCTGAAGGTATTCGTTTCCTTTTGGGTCTTAGGATATTCACCACCGTCTTTTCCGGATCAATTAGACTTAATTCTTATGGTAATGTGTAATTTTTTTGCAGAATTAGAATTGATCTCAACACACTGGAAGAACAGGTCGAACCTGAATTTTATTATTTCTTTTAGTTTTATAATGAACGTTGAACATTTTTTTGTGGTTATCAGCCTAGTTTGGCTTAAGTTTAGATTATTGTTTTGGTTCAAGGTCAATTTTTTGGCTGTTAGGTCCTTGTTATCCTCTTGTTCCGTTGATTTTATGCATTTCTTTTTTGGTTTTGCTCTAGGGAATGTTTATTATAAAGTGGGTTTTAAATAAGTTAATGTCATTTGTATTTGACATTGCGCTGAATTCACTCGCCTTTTTGCCTTTCCCGTGAGAACATGGATCTCCTGGTGTGTGTGTGTGCTGCTGCTGTAGTTTCAAACTTTGACTTTTTATTTATGTGCGAGTATGTTTGTTATCTTATGCATCTCTAAAGTTTTCCAGATCAGAGAAGTACTAATTTTCACATTTTTAATATGCTGAATTTTGTTGAATTAAATAAATGGACTTTGAGGGACATTTCATTGAAAAAAAATTAGTATCCTATAAATTTTTGGGGGTGCCTAAGGCGTGAGATGCCAGCTATAAGGATGTGAGACAGGCGACACCCTCCAATAATTTTATTCAGTTTTTGATTCCGCTTCCCGGTGCAGTTCCACACCGATCCGGCCACCTACAAGCCCTACCTGCGCGACGCCGAGACGCTCGCGCGTCCTATGCCAAGGAACAGGTCTCATTTGAAGGGGAAATACAGACTCTTCTGGAAAAAACCGAACTCTTTAAACAAATAATCGCTCCCCAGCAAGAGTTTGCCAAAATGGCCAATGAAGAGATCCTGTTCGATCTGGCCGAAACCATGGATTTGGCGATTCATTTGGAAACGGGTATTTTTAATTTGACAGGTCTTGAAATCGTGAAACTTTACGAACCCGTCCCCAAGATATCCGCAATGCGCGTCAAAATCATGCAAGTGCTGATGAACATTCTCAAAAACGCCATGGAAGCGCTGAAAGAAAACAGGGTAGACCAACGCCGTCTTGAAATTGGCATTAGAAATCAGCCTGGGGAAATGCCAACGACCCTGATTTTCATTAGCGACAACGGCCGAGGAATCCGCAAAGAAGACTTGGATAAAATATTTTCTTACGGCTTTACAACCAAGGCCGATGGCCATGGTTTCGGCTTAAATTATTGCTTTCGCATGATTCGAGAATTGGGTGGCACCATGCGAGTAAAAAGCGAAGGCCCCAACCGGGGCTCCCGCTTTGAAATCGAGTTGCCCCAGCCTACCGCATAACCTCAGAATCTTGTTTGATTCGAATTGAACTCGTCCTTAAAAGACGATCTTGCCGTCCATATCCACATCATGGTCTACGCCAAGCGTCGCAAGGATGCTGGGGCAGATATCAGCCATTTGCGGCGCTTCCTCCCGGAGCGGCACGGAACTAAACAAAATCCCGCGTACATCACGAGGGTCAAGCGAACAATGATCGCCCGACCAATTGCGAGGATTGATTTCCGTTAATTCCTCAGGCATGCCTCCGAGCGTAGTGTCCCAGGAAACGCGGTACATGGGTGCGGTGGCCACGCGTAAATCTGGGGTAACCTCGGGATCGTATTGGCGATACATTTCATCGCGAGTGTAAACCTTGCGAACCGGATTTAGCCCGGTCTTCTCGTCGACAAAGGCTTCAAAATCCGCCGTCAACTACTACTCAGAACGAGAACGGGAATTCCAACTCTACCGTCGGGGACGTTACGTGGAGTTCAATTTGCTCTTTGACCGCGGCACCTTGTTCGGCATCCAAACCAACGGGCGCACGGAATCGATTTTAATGTCCTTACCGCCACTGGTTCGGTGGCACTACAATTGGCAGCCCGACCCAGAAAGTGCCGAAGCCAAGCTCTACGATTACCTCAAACCTCAAGATTGGCTGGGGCTCGAGTCATAAAAAAGGAGAGCCGAAGCCCTCCCCTTACTTTCAAACGCTTGGATGAACGTTTAAACGGTTTCGAGCGCGTTAAAAAAGTAGCTAGTTTCAAAGGCTGCAGTGTCCTCGGCATCAGAGCCGTGGGTTGCGTTGCGTTCGATGTTGGACCCGAACCGCTTGCGCAAGGTGCCTTCTTCGGCTTGCTCGGGGTTGGTCGCGCCCATGAGGCCACGCCAGGCGGGAATTGCGTCTTCTTTTTCGAGAATCATGGCCACAATCGGACCTTCGGTCATGAAGGCCACCAGGTCGTTGAAGAAGGGGCGCTCTTTGTGGACGTGGTAAAAACCTTGGGCCTGAGCAGCCGTGAGGTGCATTTTCTTCATGGCTACGATTTGGAAACCATTGCTTTCGATTTCCGCAATAATGTTGCCGCTGTTTCCGGCTGCCACTGCATCGGGTTTGATTACGGCAAAAGTACGCTGTACGCTCATTGGAATCTTCTCCTAATTTGAATGAATCATGGGGTCGCCACCCTTAGGTTCAAACCGCTTCAGTGGCGACCCGTTAATTGCTCGCTCCGGTCTTAAAGACCGAGGATATTTTTCATGGTTTGGCCCATGTCGGCCGGACTGGCTACGACGTGGATACCGCATTCGTCCATAATTTTCATTTTTTCGGCTGCTGTGCCCTTCCCACCGGCAATGATGGCACCGGCGTGACCCATGCGCTTGCCTTTGGGTGCGGTTTGACCGGCAATAAAGCCCACAACCGGTTGATTAAACACAATGAATCATGTTTGAAAGGATAGCTTGTTACGGTTCTTATGATTGGTGTTTGCTTGTTAATATGTTGAACCTTGGCGTGTTGTTTTATTTCTAAACTTGTATTTTGTTTCTGAGCTTAGCTTATAGACTGTATTCTGTGTTGCTATGGCCTGCAGGCTTTTTGCAATAAATCTTATTTTATGTCTTCGCATCTTATTGATATCAAAGAATAAATGCTGTTCCTAATATATTTTGCCGCACAGCAATGAATTATGACAATTAAAGATATATTTTTCTTACAGCTTCTCAGGATTGGTAATGTCTAGAAACCCAGGTAGAAGACCCCGAGGAGACGGAGAAAAGTCAAGAGAAAGATCCCATTCATCATATTATGACGATTCTCCTTCAAAGGCCTCAGTGCCCATTATCAAGCCTATGTTGCTCCAGAGAAGACCTACTGGTTATGAACACAAGACCTTGTTCTCCAGTGAGGAAGCCCAAGTTTCTGAGAGTGTTTCAACCTCCCGAAAAGCGTCTCTGCCAAGAGAAGCTGAGCAAAAAGAATCAAACTTCTTTGAGAAGCCAGTCAAAATCCAAACTTCACAGGTTCATGTAGCAGAGCTTGAAAGCAGTGAAGAAAACCAAGGTAAATATGTCAGCCTTGCCATACTTTTAATCCCATCCAGCCTCTGTGGCTGTATTGGGGCTTCTTTTGGCTTCTTCTTCTCTCCCTAATTGATGAATATGGCGACAGCAAGTGGCTTTTTTTTAGATTGCTACTGTTTTTCTTGTAGATATTAGCTTTAAGATTCTCGTACACATTGAATTTCATTCTATAATTTTCAGCTAAATTTCAACCCTGTTTGGGTTTTTTTAACCTCCTCTTGATGTAGACCATGAAAACAGGGAAGAAAGCCAAGGTAAGTGTTTCAGCTTTTATGTACTTTAACCATTTCACTGGAGTTTGGAAGTAGTGAAGAAAGTCAAGGTAAATATTAAGTCATTGCCCCAGACGCTCTTACCCGCGCGAGGCGACGACTGACCGGAGACCAAGACCACAAAACCAGGCAGATCTTGATTTTCCGATCCCAGACCGTAGGTTACCCAAGCGCCCATGCTGGGACGGCCCATCCTAGGCGAACCCGTATGCATAAAAAGCTGGGCTGGAGCGTGGTTAAACTCGTCGGTATGTACGGCCCGGAGGAAACAAACGTCGTCTACCGCTTGGGAGAAGTAGGGCAAACGGTCGGTCACGTAGGAACCGGTTTGACCATACTGCTTGAAGGAAAATTGATGCCCCAGCATTTTGGGTACGCCTTGAATAAAGGCAAAACGTTTACCTTCCAACAAAGAAGGCGGACAATCCTGACCGTTGAGTTTATGTAGTTCCGGCTTATATTCAAATAACTCCAGTTGAGAGGGCGCGCCGGCCATATGCAGAAAAATAACTCGTTTGGCTTTCGGAACGAAATGCGATAAACGCTGCTGAAGCGGGTTAGTTAGATCGAGGCCGGCGGAGCCGTCCTGAGTAACAGGTCGGCAGCCAAAAAGAGAGGAAAGCGCCATCGCGCCTAAACTCAGGCCGCCTAACTGCAGAAATTGGCGCCGTTTCAAATCCTTTTGTCGTTCCTGTAGAAGTTCTTTTAGAAGATTCATCGTCATTGAAGTATTGCAGTGACCAGTACGATCTCAAAGATAGCTATTCTTATGCAATGAACAAAAAGGCGTTAAACTTGACCGCTTCAGTATATAAATAAGCGGTATAATCGAAATGGACGTTGATAAGGGGTGACGCAACAAATAACCTACCCATCTAAATTGTTGCTTTTGCTTTATGCGTCGTTGCATTTTCCTTACGTAGCCCCGCTATGTGCGTCAAAAGCGCCTAGCCTAAAGAAAAAGCAACTTCGTTATTTTGGGTAGCTTATCTATTTCCTCACCCCTAATTTAACGAGAATAATTTTTGAGAGGAGAATTACTTTTATTTAAAGGGATTGTAAGACCTGCGCTCGATCGTCCGCCACCGTCACATTGCCGGAAGCCCGTGTCGCGCTGACAATGTCGACAAAGAAATCCTCCGTCCCTTCAACGAGCAGGTCCTGGACGATCTGAATGGTGAAGGTAGTCGACATGGCTCCGGCCAGAATGGTCGCGCTGCCGACGGGGTCGGTGCTGCCGGCGAACGGTAAGGGCTCGAAATCGCTTAAGCCTTCAGTTGTGTTGCTGATCGTGAAGAACTCTAGGAAGACGTCCTCTGGGACGGCGCTTTCGGCACTGATGGAGATTTCAACATCCCGCAAGCGGGACACGGTGGGGTCGCCCTCCACCACGGTCAAATCGGCAATCGAGATCACAGGGTCGGCGCCGCCGCCACCGCCCGTCTCGCTGTCATCGTTTAGGATTTCGGCCGTAACGGCATCACCGGCGAATTCGGCAGTCACCTCAACAACCGAAATTTCATAGGCTTCAGCCGGCTCGAAAAAATCTTCCGGGTTTGCGGTAACCTGGATTTCCTTGACCGACTCACCTGGCGCGAATGTCAAACTGGTGTTTGGAAAAACGCCGCCAGGAAAGTCAGCCGCCAGCACGGGATTGCCGCCAGCCCCAGCAATCGTGACATCAACGGTGATGGCAAAATCGCGAAGGATGTTCGGAGCGTCACCGTTGAAGGCAATGTCGAAGGTTGCCACACCGCCATTGCCGGCGCCCGTACCTTCAATGATGGCGAGATCGTCCGGGCTACGAGGGGTAATCGTGAAGCTGGGGTCGGGCAATTTAATGGTGACATTGTCACCCTCAAACATGAGTTGTTCGACAAACTGCAGCGTGTCGGTACCCTCATCGAGCCCATCAGTCGTATTTTGATCGATAACAGTAAAAGTGGCGTCCGCATTCAATCGAATGGAAAAGTCTGTCGAACTGCCCGCATACTTAGCGACGTCCTGACCCTCGTCACCAAAGACGTTGGGTTGTGGGAACCTTGTCTGTCCAAACAGACTATTTTTTGGCATGTTAGTTCGTAGCCCAAGATTGGTACGTCGCTGGTGGGCGTCGTGAACAAGCGTCCCAATAACGCCAAGTCCAACAAAAACTGGGCAGAGATTGAGGACTTCGGAATCCTATGGGGGATGAAGTTTCTTATTTTTGTACACCGCTATTTGGGCCGCTTTATCCTGCCGATCTTTCTTTATCCGGTAGTGGCGTATTACTGGCTCAGTAACTCGCAAGCCAGAGGTGCATCGCGCACTTATCTTGCGCGTCTAAATGCGACCTTTGATGATGTGCCGGTTGCTGATAGCGCGTGGGCGACGTTCAAACATTTTATGCATTTTGCAAACAGCATGCTGGATCGAGTTGCCGCATGGACGGGGCTGCTGGACAAAGACACGGTGGTATTTGAGAACCGACCAGAGATTGAGGCGCGTTTGCAGCGCAATCAAGGTGTGATGATGATTGCTGCACACATGGGTTGTTTGGAGGTATGTCGTGCCCTGGCTAACAAAAAGCATGACATCAAACTGAATGTGTTAGTCCATACGCGCAACGCACAGCGTATGAATGAGCTGCTAAAGCCGCTAAACATGGAGCACGAACTGGAGCTAATAGAGGTTACAGACGTTGGTCCCGGAACAACCATAGGACTGCTGAGCAAAATTAGGCAAGGTGAGGTGGTTGTGATGGTTGGTGATAGGGTGCCGGTAAGCGGTGAAAAAAATACCGTTGTGGCACCTTTCTTGGGGGCGCCGGCGCAGTTTGCCCTGGGTCCTTGGATTTTGGCACATATCCTAAAATGCCCGGTGTATTCATTGTTTTGTTTGCGCGAGCCGAATGGCTATCGCATTCACTGTGAACTCCTTGCCGAGCGAATTGTGCTACCGCGTCAGAGGCGCACAGAGGAATGTATAAAGTACTTGGACCTCTATATTCAGCGTATGCAACATTTCTGTTTAGTTGCGCCGTTGCAGTGGTTTAATTTTTACCCATACTGGCAGTCAACAAAGGCAGCTGTCTAAACAGACTGACAGGTTTAATTAACTGGCCGAGTTTCATTCCATTGCGATTAAGATAAAATCTGTGCGCTAAAATCAAGAGCTACAAATCAACAATACAAGCTTTTAGGTCTAAAAATAAGGGTTTACCATTAAAAAAAAGTTTATCATAGTTGCAGCGGTAGCTGGAGCATAGTAAAACACGAATCGGGGCCATTGTGACCAAAAGGTAAAACAAGCGTTAATCAAACTGGCAAGTGAGAAGAAATATTGAATTTAAGTTAGATTGCAAGTTAGATCAACGAAAATTACCAGATATTCGAAGGGACTACTATCCCCGTTAACCCTTTCTAAAATGCTAACAAATAATTCAGCATCATTTAAACTGTCAGATAGTACCAGATATGAATATACTTACTAGATAATAGAAATTACCAGAAATTGTGAACATAAACTTTTTGAAATCTCGTAAATTACCAGATATTGCGATGGACCTCTGTCCCTATTAACCCCTGTAGAAAACTAGCAAAAATTCGACCTGAACAGAACCAGGTGCAGCTAGTCACAGATATATTAGGTGGTGGGGTGGGGAGAGGTCAAATTATATCTTTTGAAAATCCTCCATTGAAAATACCAATTAATGATATTTTTCACTGAAAATACTGAAAAAAGTATATTTTAGAATCTAAGGGGGGGAGAACTTTATAAGCACATAAGCAGAGTCAATTTTTGAATTTTGTTTTCAGAATAAAAGTAAAATTTAGGGTTAAAACAAATTTATTTAGCCATATTTAAGCGAGCAGACCCACGCGTCACCCCCTCTATTAACACTGAAACATCATTCATGCTTTCTTGAAAATCAGACGGGTATTTAGGGTTTTTTTTCACATAATTAGATGAAAGCCTATTACTGAAACTTTTACCGAAAGAAAATAACTTTTATGAAATACAATTACCGAAATTTCCTTGTGAATATTTTCTCAGGGTTCTCTCAGCAACGTAGGACCTATGCCAAATCTTGTATTTTTCGACCGCCAACTGGAATCTTGAGCTCCTAGCAACCCTACGTTACTACTTAGCTTTGTTTTACGCTCATATTTGAAAACTATACCATAGGTTACCCCATACTGGCCTATTTGGGCGATCATATCTATTCATTTTGACGAACTCATATTTTCGACTACATCTTGGATTTGAGGCACCTACCGGAACCACGGTACAATTTAGACTATTTTTAAGCTCATATTCAGAACCTTTGTCATCGATTATCCCATACTAGTGTGTTTGAACAGCCTTGTCCACTCATTTATGACTTATCTCATATTTTCGACCGCCATCTTGGATTTGAGGCACCTACCGGAACCACAGTACAACATATGTTATTTTTAAGCTCATATTCAGAACCTCTGCCATCTATTACCTTGTACTAGCCGGTTTAAACAGCCCTGTCTGCTCATTTTTAAAACTCGTATTTTCGACCGCCATCTTGCATTTGAGGCACGTATGGGAACCACGGTACAACTTAGGTTATTTTTAAGCTCATATTCAGAACCTTTATCATCGATTACCCCGTTCAAGCCTATTTGAAAGGCCAAGTCTTCTGATTTTGACTAACTCGTATTTTCGTCCGCCATTTTGGATTTCAAGCCACCTAGCGGCATTCCGAGGAAAAATTTCGCTTGCGTAATCGAGCGATATTAAAGACAATGCTCGAAAATAGAGTTCATAGTGCTTTCCTCAAACACGGAAGTATTCTGTTGTTTTTCGCCCGCACTAACTGGATCCCAGACAAGTTTTTATAGAATAAGATTTTGACTTGGTATCGCGGGGATAAACATAATAGCTATCCCGAAATTGTTATCGAATGATTTTTGGGAAAAAAGGGATGCGGGAGGCTACTAGCCCTCTAATCTTTTTGGTCGTTTAAAAGGGTAATAGAACTTTAATTCTTGTGCAACTGAGTCCTTTCCCGATGTTCTACAGCCGTTGGTACTTGTTTTGTATTTTTATATAGTCGAAATCGTTATCCTTTTCGGCCAACCGTTTAGGGCTAAACGGAGAACAGGTCGCCCTCGGTTGGGGCAGGAGGAAGTCGTAAGGAAAGATTAAGTAAATGGGAACTTTCTGGGAGGGTGCAAAGAGGGAATATTTGTATAGATTGGGATAGAGGAGGAGCTTGCAGAGCTGTGCTGCCATCAGGCAGCTTGGTGCTACAGTGAGTTGTTAGTAGTTAGTTTTCGGTCAGAAAATATGAACTTGATTCTTTGAGACCTTTCTAATTTTGATGAAGAATAACCGATTTCCAATTGAATTAGTGAACGTAACAAAAGATTTATGTAAATGCGGTCAACTTCGGCCACTTCAATTTTCTAAAAATTAAGACCAATATAAAAATTGAACTTAAACAGAAATGAAAATTGAAGACTAAAATGGTGCTCGTACTTGTATGCAGTAGGCTAGGACCGGAAAATTCTCGAAATTGTAAGAGGTTACATACTAGGTTGAATACAGGGTTACCATTAGTCTGAGAAAAATTGGAAAAGATTTGCATAATTTGAAAAAGAGATAAAAAGAAGTTGCATTTTTTGTTCTTTTAATAGTTATCACACAAGAAGCGGAGGTGTTTATCTCGTCATAAACTGCATTTCCTTGGTTAACTAGAGTTGTAGCTGGGTTGAGGAAAGTACAGCCTCCTCATATACGGAAGAAATTCTGTTCACTTAATTTTTAATGTTATTCTTTACTCTCATGGGGAAAAAATGTTTTTATATATTCCTGTTCGGAAAATTATGGGGAAACAAATTTTTTCAAACACTAAATTCCACATTTACAGCCTTTTGAGTTACGCCAATTTAGTCTTTATCAAAATTTAAAACTGGGTCATGAATCAGGTCGGCGGGTAAAACGGCAGAAGGGTAAGATAAAACCTGGAAAAATATTGCATCTATTGGGTTAAATTAGAATTCAATTGACTTGCTTTCCCAATTCAGAGTAAAAGCGTTAGAGTAAATTCAAAAAAAAGTCAAAGACAAAAAGTCAGAATAAAAAATCAGAGTAAAAGAGCTATTTGCTCATTTTCGCTCCTATCCTGCAGGAGCACTGGTGGAATTCGGCTTAGGATAAAAGAATGTAAAAGCCAACTTTTTATGGATGTATTACAAGTTCATCATTCTTCAGTTTTCCTTTTAATTTTCTTCAGTTTTCTTTTTTCTTTTTTTCATTCTTCAGTTTTCTTTTTATGAATGCATTACAAGTTCATCATTATTCAGTGTTCCTTCGCAAATCAAAAAAAAAAGAAAAAGTAATGAGGTTGGCACCCCTTGTCTTGAGTTATTTAAGGCATAGAGAAATAGATAGAAAGAGAGAAAGGAAGAGAGAGAGGAAAAGAGAGAGAGAGAGTGAGGAGGAGTAGTACAAACAAAATGATTGTTGTCTTGAATCTTTCACACCAAATTTTGTTGAATGAACTTAAAGATAATGATAGAGTCATACCAAAGCATACAACAGCTGATGCTGCAATCAATATGAGCATCAGGCGTGGGTTTCTTGTACTACCAGTTGTTAATGCGTTAACAACTCCTCTATACCGATCCCACGCAATGAGACATAGAACAGCTGCATTTAGTAATATTGCACTATTTTGAAGAAAAGTCAAGCCTGGACAAGCAGCTGAATCGAAAGCCTGAAAAGAAAGATAGATAAATCGTTAAACACCACTGTCAACACGAGAGATAAGGATATTTAATAATCACTAGACATCCTTTGGATTCGAAAAATTTGGCTTATAAGGATTTCAGTGCTTGCTGATCAAACATTTCGTGTAACGAATTGTAAGTAAGGATTGATTCGGTTCAAAAGTAACCGAAACTCTAAAAAACAGAATTGTGATGTCATTAGATACATCAAATGAGTTAGCTTATTATTCTGATTCTAAATGTATAAAATTCATTAAGTTTAGTTCTGCCATTAAAGGTTATCAACCCTCGTTCTTTATCCTTAAGTTTTTTAGTACCTTTGAAAAAGCTTCTTAGTGTTCCATTTAAACGACCCTTGTGTTTCAAGAGTCGTTCTTAAAGAATTGGTACAAAATTCAAACTTTAGATTTTATAATAGTAATTATTATAGTCAGTCCTGTGTCACCACCCATGAACAGTACACGAATCGATAGCTATTGGCAAAAGATCCTAGAACTAAAGACACCAGGTGGTGACGTGAAAAATCAGTCCTTGGTTGCAGGTTGCAGTTAGAGCAGCTCTTTTGCTCTGCCATGGAAGTGCAGACTGGGAGCGAGGTTTTTTCGTTCAGCTTAGTTGGTAACTAGCATGCAAGCCCGTACTGAGGAGTGGATCCTAAACGATAGAGCTTTTGTTACTGATGCTCTTTGCAACTTTGAGAACAAACCCGAGCTTGCACTGATCACAAAGAAGCTGCTGGGCTTGGCCAAATCAGCTAGAGTTATGAACTTTGCTTTATTGGACGAAAATAAAATGAATTGGAAAAGAAAACCTTGAAGCTGGAAAAAAGATGCTGAATTTGCAGTCCAGGACCTGGTCCAGAGGAAGCAGAAAATATCGGATGTGGAGTCAGAAATTTTACGAAAAAAGAGATGGCTAAACAGAAGAAAAAAATCAGTGATACTGTTCTGAAAGAACAGCAGGAGAATGTCTGAGGAAAGCAGTACAAGAGGAACCTGAGAAACCTGAAAAACCTGAGAAACCTGAAAAGAGAAACCTGAGAAACCTGAGAGTAGAAGAGAAACCTGAGGAAAGCAGTAGAAGAGAAGGATTTTTTGAACATTGGTCTGACTCAAAGCATGCTTTAGGCAGCACTGGAAGTTCGTTCTGAAGAAAGAGAAGGGGTAGCTGATGCTAAATCTGTGAAGGTACGTGTTTTGAATAGGAAATCAGAACTTATCGATCGCCTTTCAAAAAAGACTAAGAAGTGATGACGCTAATTATGTTAAGTGTAATTCTGCCCCCGGTGCTGGAGACGCGTATAGAAATGGGCCGGTTGCGCGGTGGTCAGGCGATTGTGCAGGTGCCGCCAATACTCCGGGGACGCATCTGCCGGATCGATGCCGAGCGCCTCGATGGTGTCGATCGCCTGCAACACACGTTCGACTTTGGGCCAGCCGTGGGTGGAGAGCAGCAGCGCGCCCCCCGGGCGCAGATATGGCAGCGTCTGGATGGCAGTTCCGGGCCGTGCCGCCTGCACGATATTGAAGCGCGAGAGGACCGTGCCATAGGTGTTGGCCGCCCAACGATTGACCCCGAAGATCGCGCCCCGCGCGAAGGCGAAGCGGCGGCGGTGAGGACCAAGGCGTTCTTCGCAGACCGGATCACCGAACCGGATCCACTGCTCGACCCGGCCTTCCTTCCAGGTCAGTTCGACAAAGGTTAGGTCAGGATCGCGTCCATCTGTCTGCGCATCAAACTGGCGCGGTTCGGAGCGGACCGGGCTCATGTCTTTGCCCCCCTCGGCACGCCGAGAGGCAGCTCAGGCACGTCCTCGCATGGGCCGGTTTTGAGGGGCTGAAAGCGTGCGCCCGCGGACTTGTCCCCAGCGAGCTGCGCGCAACAAGAGTTAGATTCTTTGTTATACTCAAAGTTAAGGTCGCGAATTCTGCTGCCTATTGAAAGGGATGCGCCCGGTTCGGGTTCCTGATAGCACGAGGGTCCGGTTCCCGATGGCACGATACCGGGGGTTCCCGATGGCACGAGGCCATCCACAGCTTGTCCACAGGGCTCGAACGCGAGCAATCGTCGGCCCCGCGCCTCGATCTCGAGCGCCAGGCGATAGCCCGGCAATGGCTGTCGGCGGATGATCTCCCGCAGCTCGAAGGCAAACCGTTTGAAGGGCGAGAGGCTGCCGGATTTGACGTGGAGGTGCCGAAACTCGAATCGCCACCCTGCCCTTTGACGGCCACCATGCTTGCGCACCAGCCGATAGAGCCAGCGGTCGAGGCCACCCGATAGCCTTTGCGATTCAGTAGTCAATCTTAAACAATTGAAACAAAAATCAAACTTGGGTTATTATAAGGCTATTATCAATTTAGAAACTAAAATTAATATGCAAATTTCGTTTTAATTATTCATGTACGGTGAGCCAAATTAAAAACCTGCATTAATTCAAAAACATTCAGAAATTAAATTAAAAAAACAAGTTCTTTAATTGAAGGTAAGGAGCGACATTAAAACTTAAAACAAACTGAAATTATTCTGTGTATGAAAGGGGCTGTCCCCTTTTCAACGCCCAGCTCTTTACGCTAGCGTTTGACTCTTTGTCGCAACTCTACTTTTCAAAACAATACAAACTTTAGCGTAAAGAGTGGACCGTAGAGGAGGGGACAATCCCTTTCATATACAGAATAAAACCCTTACTTTCAGTTAAAAAGAAACTTCTTTTTATTTTTCTTAAGAAATTTGGAAAACTCGAATACAGAGCTAGGTATTGACGAGGGGGCGAACCTCCTAATAAACGTAATAATTGCTGTTCGTTTTAAGTTTTAATATTGCTCCTTATTTTCAGTTGAAAAACCTGTTTTTTTTTCATTTAATTACCTTCAAATGTGTACTTTTCGGATGCTCAATTCAGAGCATCCAAAAATACAAAAAATATGTATTTTCCTTATTAGGCCTTCAATCTTCCGTGGGAAATAGGTTCAATGTGATATTGTGGAGAGAGTTTCCTTTATGATGGAATGTAACATTATTTATAGGTTTTATTTTTTATTTTTGCTGATGGTGTTTAATTATAAACATAGATTTTCTATCCAAGGAATTAATATTATTTTTTGTCTTTTAAGGTCCTTTGGACAAAGAAAAAGTTCAGTGAAGATTTGGAACCAGGTTCATGGACCTTATTAGCGTCGGTTGATAATACTTTGCTTGGTTATATTGAATTCCCAGTTTTTCCCGATCTGAGCCTTCAAAGGTAAATTTTTGGTAACGTTTTATTTTTTCTCCTAGTAGTTAACCTTCTTGCTCTCGAAAATCTAAAAAAAAAAACGGTTTAAAGAGCTGGTAAATAATTTCAGGTGTGGCACAGCGCATAAATGGACGTATAGAAGGTAAAATTAACAACCAACAGATTGACGGATTTGACATTCATTCTTATGTTGTTGTTTCTGATGGACGTGTTTACACAGCTGTCTCTAAAGTGCCTGATTTGCTTGGCGTTGACCTCCAGCCTCTCGTGTCGTTAGCTCTGCCTGTTTCCTGGGCCTTTTCAAAGCAAAAGGGGCTTGCCAAAAATGGATTCCAGCTCACTGGTAAAACTTAAGTTTTTTATTTTATAGACGAGAAAAACTATATACGGATTAACAAACCTTCATGGCCATTATTCCAACACCTATTGTATTCCAACTATTTGGTAGCATAAAATTTACTATTTTATCAAATAACTTCCAAACGCTCCACTTATTGAATTTAGTTCAAATTTTTAACGCTTTGTTAAAATTTTGTTTAAAAAAAATTATCCTACAATGTCGCGAGAGGGCTCATTCTAATCCCCTCCTAGACCCCCTCCCTCGCTATTTTTTTCTCAAAGTGACCGGATCAAAATTCTAAGATAGCCATTTTGTTCAGCATAGTCAAAAAACTTACTCATTATGTCTTTCGGGACGACTTAATCCCCCACCGTCCCTGGGGGAGGGGCTGCAAGTTATAAACTTTGACCATTGTTTATATATAGTAATGGTTATTGAGAAGTGTACAGATGTTTTCAGGGGGCTTTTTCCTGCTGAAGGGGGGATTACGTGGGAGCATCTTTCTATGGAGGAATTTATAATGAGGGAAGAGAAATTCCATGAAGGGGCTGTAGGATTTTTTAGCATTATTTAAGAAAAACATTGAGAAAATTAATAAAACAAAATTTTCAGGTGAAAGTAAGAAGCAGCATTAAAACCTAAAAAGAACAAAAATTACTACGTAAATAAGGGGGTTCATCTCCTCTACAACACTCAAAAGTAGCTGCTAACTTGTTCTTAGAGGGGGGGGGATCAACATGGCAGCATAGCCTAGGTTAAGAGGATCAAAGCGTGATTAACATACGTTGTTTTAGATGATCCTCTCCTTGAGGACAACTTGAAATGGTTTTCGACAATTATGTCGGAAATGGGAATAATGTCAGAAGTAATGTTTAGCCGTTTCAGTGACATTATAAGGAATACAAATTTGGGGGTAATTTTGGTAATATGTCCCTTCATATTTTTACGACTTTGTGGCCAGCAGTTCACGTATTTTTGGGGTAGTTTCGCGAACAAACTTGTGCCTTATAAACTTCACGGTTTGAGTTGCTTTTCTTTATTCTTAACCGGTAACTTCGGAAATTTGGCCTAAACAACGTACTCTTAAGGTACCTAAAGTTTACAATTTATTATCCTGCATTTGACTACGTCCCAATTGTGGTAATTCAGAAGACCTAATGTAATATTTTTTCGCCAAATAAAGAGTTTTGTTTTTAGTTCAGGTTCTCAAAAACAACAAGCGAATAAAGGGCGGGGGAAAGAAAGCGAGAAAGAGAAAGGAGAGAGATTGAATAAGGTTTTTATGTAATATTAAGGAACACAAGATTAAGAGTAAGCTATAAGATTAAGAGTAAGGACTAGACAAACACATTAAAGTGAATAGTGCTATGTAAGAAAAAAATATTGCTGCGGTTAAAATAGGAAATAACGCAGGTTGACGGTACCGTATTGAATCAGGAGTTAAACGGGGTTTTGTTCTATTCCCTTTTATATGGATCGTTTTCATATCCTCTTCGTAAGAAAGGTGTTGTAATCCGTGACGAATGACCTGGGTCGATTCTCCTTTGAGTCTGAACTTTTACTAGCAGTATGCTAATTTAAGGATCCATCGGCATCAGAAATAACTGCTGACATAGCTGGTTGTTAATTCTGGTACATTTTGTTAGCCAATGTGGAAAAAATTATTTTTTACAAAAAAGAAACAAAATTCATGTTAATAACTTTTTGTTTTGAGTTTGTCTCGGTTATTTATTATAATTTCTATTCATTTTAGGTTTCTTTTAATTATCGATGCTGATCTGAAGTGGTTTGAGGCTTGGCAGATTATTTGATTCTATTTTTGCTTATTTTTGGTTTAATAGAGTTCTTTACTTTTCTTTGAAAAACTTATTTTTGGGAAAAAGATTTTTTAATTAGTTTCTGTTCGATTTATACTGACATAATCTATTTAGGGAAAAAGAAAATAATAGTTTAAATCTTTTCAGTTTTTCTTTAAGAATTTATAGTTTGGCCCGTTGTTTGTATGCTGGAGAAAATTTTTCGACAATTTTTTACAATATAAACCCCGTTAAAAATCTGGAAACAAATATTAGTGTTTAGTTTTATGTCCTCTAGCTGATCTGAAAAATAAAAAGTGATACCATTCTAAAAAAAAAAATCTATTTATGCTTTTGGACAGCTTGGATACACTTACACGCTTTTGATCTAGTTAAATTTTAAGAGCAGAAGTAGTAATAAAAGTAGCCCCTAAAGTTTGAACACAATAACCTCGGTCATTCTTGGGATAGTGCTGAGAGGTCTAATTGGCAATCAGTATAGAAACAGTGGTTTTTTCTTAAGGCAGCATTTAGTTTTTAAACGTAATGAGCAAATTGCATAGCTGTGGGAGGTTGACCTTAGCAATAGCCCATGATATACAGTTACAAGACGGTTCAACCATGCTAAAAATGACAATTTAAATTAAATTTTGATTGTAAACGTTTGGAAAATTATGATCTAAAGAGGAGGGCTGATTGCCCTCCAATTACTTTTGACTCTTGAAAAGGGTACTAGAGCTTTGAATTTCTAATCAAATTAGCTCCTTTAAAATACCAATGACATTGTCTATGATAGACCAGCTCTGCCTAGGTTCTCTTTCGCGAATACTGCCGCATCTACTGGGACTTCACAAGGACTGTCAATAGGATCTTCCTTCGGAGGAGCACCCATCTTCGCCTATCGCTCCAGTTGAGATTATTTTTCTTTTCCCAGTTGCATCTGTTAGTAGTTGGTAAAGCTTTCTGGTATCTGAATGTCTAGCAGCCATCTGTATATCTGCTACCACGTGGTCCCGTTAGTGTCGTCTGTCAAGGCAGGTGGATTTATGGTATTCTTTTCTCAGTGTTCTGAACACTGTAAACTCGGTATCCGATATATTGTTTCTGATTTAATAGCTTGATGGTGTCTTCTGAGATCCACTTTTTCCGCTTCCGATTCAGCCAGTCCAGGACTTTTTTAGAGGTGTTTGTTATGGCGTCTCTTATCTTCATCCACTCGTCATCTATGTTGATAGTGGTTGGTTCGTTATCGTCGTCCATGTACAGGATGTCAAGATGGTTGGATAACGCCAAGCGGAACTCTTTTGTGACTGCTTTATCATGAAGACGTGCTAAATGGTGTCTTGGAGGGTGTTGTATTTGTTTCCTGGAGGTGGGTCTTATGGTAAGGGGAGCTTTTAGCAGCATTTGATTAGAGGAATTCTTCGCTCCTGCATTGGCTCCACGGTAGCTCTACAGTTCAGTATAGAGCTTCGATATCGGGTGGATATTAGCAAGAAATCAACCTGAGATTCCTCAACACAAACCATCCTCGGGGATGGTTTGTGTTGGAACAACATATTTTCCAATACAAGATTATGCTGCTGGGAAAATTCTACAATTCTCCATACACGTTCACACCCGTCACCCCATCCAACTATTCCAACAGTTCTTTCACGGTCTATCTCGCGACTTCCAACATGGGAGTTAAGATCACCTCTTAGGATGAGTGGGTCACAGTTTGGGACGGTTCTCAATGACCATATCATAACATCATAGAACTCGTCAATTGTATTTTCGTCCGTGGTTCTGGTTGGTGCATAGGCTGATATGACAGCTGTGTTGAACAGGTGATCTTTAAGATGGGCCTTAGCCAAACGGGGTGAGATTGGCTGCAAGTCATCCGTGCTAAAGAGCGTTCCAGTTGACCTGTATGACAAACAGCGTCGCCACGGCGACCACAGCACCGATCACCAGGATGGTCAGGAACGTCGCGGTGGTATCATCGTGTGTTTCTGAAGGAGCGCGTCGGCGACGCGTAACTGCATAGACGACACCCAGAAAGATCAGAGCGGGAATGGCAAATTGTATAACGTAGCGCACGGAGATTGACTCACTTGAAGTGCATTGAGTTGAGCATACCGAAACTACCTCAGGTTATGCAAAGTAGGCTTAAGCGTGTTCGGGCCGCATTTTTACTTGGAAAACTGCAACTTTGACTATCGAATGGATCACTGAGCACTGGCTCGCGGTGACGCTGTTGTCCGTATACACGGGGGTGCTGCTCTACAATGCGCACGTAGGCCGCCAGCGCGCGGGTGGTCTTGCTGGTTATTATGTTGGTGACCGACGGATGGGTGGAGTCGTCATCGGTTTATCGTTTTTCGCGACCTTTGCTTCCACCAACAGCTACATCGGTCACGCGGGTAAAGGCTACGACTTTGGCATTCCGTGGCTTGTCATGGCGGCTTCGCTCGTTGTCTTTACCTACTTGTCATGGCGCTTTGTCGGGCCGCAACTGCGCAGGTTTGCCGCAGAGTTTGATGCGCTCACATTGCCCGACTATCTCGGCAGCCGGTTTGCGGGGGCAACGGATAGAGAAGGGCACCCCATTCGGTTGTGGTCCGGGCTGGTGGTCGTATTCGCCTCCCTGCTTTACCTGGTTGCGATCTTTAAAGGCGCCGGACATCTCTTTGAACAGTTTTTAGGGATTTCGTATACCGCCGCTGTGGGGCTGACGCTTGCGGTGGTTGTGTTGTACACATCCATCGGCGGCTTTGTGTCGGTGGTGCGGACAGATGCACTGCAGGGTGTGTTGATGGTGCTCGGCGCGATCACCATTTTCTATTTTGTCACCGATGCTGCGGGCGGGGTGGCTTCTATCACCACGTTGAAGGCGGTAGAACTGGACGTCTAGGTTGGGATCGGCTGAGGTGACATGGATGCGGATATCTTTTGCAATGAGACTTTCGATGTGTTTGACAAGGACGGCAAGCTTGCGGGGAAAAGCAGCGTTGGTTTGTGAGTACATGAATTCGCCGTTATTGAAGGTGCTGATTAGGTCGAGCATGGCGATGTTGTTGCCTTGGCTAGCTGAGGCTGTGAAGAGAGAAAAGCGGCCCTTGTTGCCTGTGGCAAGCGTTTTAAGCGACTCTTTGTGTTTGGAGATAGTTTCGAGGGAGTGGCCGTCTGTGATGAGGATGACGATGTTTTCTTTGTTGGGATCGAAGTACTGAGAAGCTTTTGAGAGGAGGTCGAAAGCATCGTAGTTAGAAAAGTAGCCACGGTAGGTGCGGGACTGGAGGTAAGAGCGGACTTTACGGATGCCTTGCTTGCTCCAAGTCATGGGTTTGTCACTCATCGCAGCAATTTGGGAGTCAGCAACGAGGATGTTAAAGGAATCTCCGTCTTGCATATACGGTAAGGATTTCACGACAGCGTCTTTAAACGTGTTATATCGGTGTTTTTTGATGGTTCCGGAACCATCGACGATAAAGATAAAGTTTTGTTCAGGAGAGCCAAAATAAAGCTTTTCGTTGGGTTTGATTTTAAGGGCGAATTGGTAGCCTTTGCCATCTGGTTTTTTGACGTAGGTGACAGTGGTTTCAAAGTCGTTTTGAAATGAGATGGTGTCGAGGTTGGCAGTTGCAGGAATCTCTGAAAGATAACCTTGTGTGAAGCGATGGGTTTCATTGATGGTATGATAGTCTTGCTCTGTTAGCGGTTTTTTAATTTCTGGCTTGGCCATGTTTACAGAGCCATTTTGAGCGAGTGTTTCATTGTAGTGCTGTTCAATGAGCTGTTTTGCTTGCGACTGGATATCGTCAGTTTCAGGTTCTTTGATTTTTCGAGAAAGTGTGTAACTTGTCTGGACATCTTTTTGGGGCTGGCGATAAATGGAAAAAAAAATATCTCAAGCTATTATAGCCCCACATTTTCTTAAATATAACTCACCGTCTCACATAAAGGGTGTAAATTTACTAGGTGGCAAATTTTTTCTTATGCCAATGTTATAGAATGTGCATAAAAGTAAAATTTTAAGTTTGGATAATTGAGAAGGAAAAAATACTGAATTGGGTAAATGTGGTTCCTTAAGGTAGATTCATCTTAACTAATTACAATTTACATTTTAACTAATAACTGAGTAGCAACAATTTTTACTAACAAAGTAGCAAGAAATTGTTAGAGTCGGAAAAATACTATATGAAAAAATTACTCTTTATTAAGAAAGAAAACTTTGAAAAGCCAAACAGTATTTTGTATTCTAACAAATACGAATTGGTTAGAAAAAAAGTGCTTGCAATATTTTCCGCTTCTCAGGTTTTATATAAGCCAGAAAACGTATAAAGTATGTAAAACGTAGGCTAATAAGAAAGATAATAAAACACTGGGAATGGATCACTAAATAAGAAGTCAATATTATCTATGAAATTAGCTGATTTGTTACCTATAAAGCGTGTCTAGAAGTCTGACTAAAGGGCCGATATTAATTACTCGCCAAAGAGGTTACGATATGGGTTTATAAAACCTCAGTATAGTTTTAAAGGGCTGTTTGGGTATAGATTTCAATTCGTTGGGAAGGCTAGAATATTTCAGATCATGGTCGCAGCAGTAGCTGCAACCTAGTAAAGAATGAACCACGGCCCATAGTAACAAATGGTTGAAAAATTTGTTTAAAAAAACTGCTTACTGAAAACGAATTTCCATCTATCACTAAATCAGGAATGGTAACTTTTATTTCGGTTAATCTTAAAAGAGCCATTTTGTTCAACATAGCTCAGAGGTCTACTATCTATGGTTTTGGTGATAAAATGATCTCCATATTCCCTTGGGAAAGGGCTGTACGCTGCATCGGTATCAGATGTATCGATATCATGCGTATCGGTATGGGACGCTGAGACTCGTGCAAAGCTTAATGAATGATGCGATGGAGGCGGGAACCGGTCCGGGCTGCCCGGTATGGTGCCGGGCTCCGGCTCGGACGTTTTTCAGATCCAGAGCCCGGAGAATGTGACCGCAAGCCCAAGCCCGCAGAGCCCTAGTGTGGGAAACAGGCGCTGTGAGCCGATCAGTCCTGCGGAGACCAGCGACAGCCCCACACCCATGCGCAGCAGCGCAAACAGGGCGTTCAGCGGATCCTCAGCCAAGGTCAGGATGGCAGGATTGGCTACCATCCCCAGCGGGATCAGGTAGAGCCCGACACCGAGCGACATCGCGGTGAGCGACACCTCCAGCCAGCGCTCCCCGATCATCCCTGCGGCGATGAACACGGCGCCGCAAACCGGCGGCGTGATGGTCGAAAGCAGCGCGAACCAGAACACGAAAAGATGCGCCTGCAAGGGCTCCAGCCCGAGCTGCGTGAGCGCAGGCCCCGCGACCGAGACGCAAATCACGTATGCCGCGGTGGTCGGAACCTCCATGCCCAGCACAAGGCAGGCGATGGCGGTGAGAAACAGCGACGGCCACAGCATCCCACCTGAACCTTGGATGATCAGCGAGGTGATCTTCACCCCCAGCCCGGTGATCGACAGCACCCCGATGATGATCGAGGCGCAGAGGATGATCGCGGCAATCATCGACACCTGCCGTGCCCCGTTCAGCATCGCCGAAACGGCACGGTCGCGGATCTGGTGCGGGCGGAAGGACATTTCGGCATTGAACAGCAGTAGCACCGCCCCTGCGAGCACCGAAAGCGCTGCGGCATATTCCGGCGTAAACCCGGCCCCGAACATTGCCCACAAGAGCACGCTGAACGGCACCAGGAAGAACAGCGAGGTGACAATCACGTCGCGCCGCTGCGGCCGCTCCTCGGGCGGCACGCCGCGCAAGTCGAAGCGGCGGTTGTAGGCGTTGATGCCGACCCAGACCGCAAGGAAATACAGAACTAAAGGTATTTTTTCTCATCTAGGAGCTAATTTTACACCCTTCTCATTAGTGCACCGGCATATAGCATGGAAAAAAAGCAAAATAATTATTCATTACACTCATAAATAGTGTTATAATGCTAGTGATTCTTTGGTTGATTTTGTAATTTTCTTCAGTAATCAAGTGATTTGTGTGCCGATTTAGTGATTTTTTCAATAATCTTATGATTTTTTTCACCGGGTGGGAATCCCGAAAGGACTTTCTAGGGGATGGCTCTTGGCGTTTACTCCCCCCCCCCAGGCCCCTTTAAAAATAGGATTTTCTGTATTTGGGAAAAAATTCAGACATCTTTATTAACATAAGCGGAACCCAATATAAAAAAAAGCCAAAACAAAAATAACGCTTGAAAAAGCGACAGGTTGGATATTATTCATGCCAATCCTTCGTACCAATTCAAATAAAAACGAGGGTGTTGCAAAAGTAATACTAGAGAAGGAAAAAAATGGCAAAGAAAAACAAACAAATTAAATCAATTTACATGGTCCAGAATCTGAGATCTGGTACCAGAATCCAAACTTAACCGGTCGATAACTAAAAAGAATTCTTATAAAAGTCAAAAGAAGATTTTTTGGAACAAGTAAAAGGACTTTAGTTGCAAAATAAATCGTCTTGAACAAATGCTATTGAAAGTTTGCATAAAAAGGCTTTATTTGTGACTTGGAAAGAAGTTAGAAAATGGGAAAGCTGTTAAGGATTTTGGTATTGAAAATAGGGATTTTTCACCAGTATATTAAAGACCGGTTAAACACTGGGCTATATTTACATTAGAGTACAAGTGATCATTGTTGATATTCTCATAGTTATCTATTGCACTTCAAATAACACTTGGAAGGATAAGTATTTGTTGTTATCTTTTATGGAATACACCCAGAATAGAGGTAAGTCGGATACAGGATCAAAACCATAGCTTAGATAGCAATATATAGTTAAGAAAACTCCTATTTTGCTCATGAGTCAGTTGGAATACTAAACATGAAATCTCCGGTAACCTATCATCCTTCTGTAAAATTTGACTTTGCCGTTTAATTTGCTTCCACTGTAAATCTTGTGGGGCCGAATTGTATTTTCTGTGCTGATTGTTGTTAAATATACTGTTTCTCTTGCGAATATCTTAAACTTTTCTTCTACAGTTTCTGTTGAAAACACTTATCATATCTTGCTAACTTTTCGAAGCCCAGGACAATAGTTTCATAGCCTAACAGTGTAATTGCAATGTCATCTAGAATCTCATTTTGAATTGTGATATTTGTGTGTTTTTTCCTTCCATACTTATATCAGCTGCCTAAAATTCAGCGAACATGTTCTGGATTATCGTTTTCTTTTCATATTGATTGCATTTTTTCTCCTTGTTGAAATAGCAAATGACTTTCAATTCTTCTGTCTGCTTGAGGCCATTCGGTGCCTTAAGCCTATCTCGTCCTTTATAAACTTTTCAGTTAGTGCGGCCAAAGTATTTAGAATTGCCTCGCCGTTTTGCCATTACTTTTAGAGCTTAGTTAGTAGATCCAAATAAACGACAGAAAATTGAATGCCAACTTCAAATTTCCCGGAAATCTTAGAAAAACTATTTAATTTCTCTCATTCTGTGCTGGAGATAGAGATATTGAGATATTTAATTTCAATGCAACTTGCATCATCAGG
>JAAAKM020073195.1:156463908-156523142 GCA_010016025.2 Alatinidae sp. Z8VKAUB7J3
TTACGATTAAACAGAGCAGAATTTTCTTTTTAAAGCTCAGGAAAAGGCAGACCCTAAATTTTTTTTAGCACAATTGTTAGGTAAACACTAAAAATTTTCTCAAATAAAATACCGTTTGAGCAATTTGTTAGCTTTTGCAGTTCTGTGTGGTTCTATCTTCTTTGAATGGTAAGCTTGCAGACAAAGAGACATAAAATTTCATTATCGTTTCAATCAAATTTTCACAGTCAAACCATAGATTCTCAATAGCACTCGATAATGGGTAGTCCCATGGGAGAATTCACCAATGGATATTTTGAAATCCCATCGTTATATAAATTTGTTAGATGTCGTGTTGTAGCGATCGCCAAAGGTTCTGTAGATCAACAATGTGGATGAAAATGACCCGCAATTGATATCGTTGTTTTTGAATTTTACTGGTCAAATCTAAGCGGGAAATTTCAACGATGGATATCATGAGCGATTTTTTATTTTGTTTTTACAATTTAGAACCGAAAAAAATAGTAATTTTTCATGAAGGTTTTGCACATAACTCTTACTCTTTTGATCTCTTGCCTGAAATAAGTCGTGAGAAGATACATCTTTTGAATACCTTTCTCTTTTCCCTCCAAAGGGCAGTGAGGGAATCTTGTTGTCTTCTATGGGAAAATTCAGAATTTGATAAGACAGTGAAAATTACAGGAGTAAACATGGATTTAATTGAAAAAAGTAAAAGTATTGTCAATTGATTTTGAAATAGTGTCATTTCTTTCCAACAATTATAACGCTTTGTATTCTCCCGAAAATTATTGTTGACCAACAATTATTGATAAACAAATCTGTTCAGAGAAGGCTTAATATGTTGCCCCTTTGCTGCTATTTCTTAATTTCTTATCTTTATTGTGTATAAGCAGACTACACTGCTTAGTTTTTAGTTCTAGTTTCTCAATGTAAATAGCAGCTAGTACCAATGATAAAGGAACGATCACAAAAGAATAATTTATGCTTTCTCTTTTATCTTACACCTTCATCATGAGTCTTCCTGTTATTTGAAACGCCTAAGCCAATTTAGTTGATCGCGAGGAGGATGGGGATATTTATACATCTCCCTCTCTTTTGCCTCTAATCAGAGGATTCAGAATATTTTCCCTCTTCGGAGTAGAAGGAACCCTTAAATTCAATTATAGGACCTATTCTCAACTGTATTGAGAGAAGATAGCTTGGAGCCGTTTTTATCCACATAAGCGAGAAAAACACTTATAGCCCATTCTTGCAATCAAGGTCGATTGAATGAGATAAGAAATAAATGTAGTTACCTATGTTCAAAGGCAACAAGGTGCATAAATTGTGTAAACGATTACCTATCAAAGTTTTATTCAGAGACAAAAAATCTAAAGAATAAAGGCTTTTGCATATACCAATTTTATTAATAAAAAAACGTTATAAAATCATGAAATCACGGAACAAGTAACATAAACACAACAACGGAAAAGATAAAAAGTGAAAAAACTTATAAAGGATTAAATATAAACAATAAGAACCAAGAATTAAAGAAAGGTGGGAAGCCTATCAACCAATTAAAAAGGGGGCCCTAGGGACAATTCCAACGGGACTCCTAGCATCTAATTCCATCTGGGGGTCCCTAGCAAGCAATTCCAGGGGAGACGGGGGGTTGCTATTAGATATAAATTTAAGCCTTATTAATAGGTATTTCTGAGAAGTCTTGATGAAAATGCATCGTTTCTTTGATTGGGCGTTTTATTTCAGCCCCCCACCGCCAAAATTTGTTTTAACACCACCCACCTCCTCTTTAAGCCGTAGAACATGTTAGTCCAAGCAATTCATACCACTATGGCAATATGTTGTTGACCCGTGGCCTCCCACTGATATATACTATCATTCCCAGGCCATTTTTACCAAAATTATTGACATTACTAATAATTCTAACGAAAGTCTACTGTAATTCAACCAAAAACTCCTGATTCTAGTCTCTTAAATGAATGCATAAGCAAACTATCACTAGAAATTATTGACATTACTCCTTATCATACAAAAATTTTAGTCAATTTCTACTGTAATTCTACCCAGAGCGACTGATACTAGTCTCTTAAATGAAGGCATAAACAAATTATCACCATAAATTATTGGCATTATTTGCAATCCTACCAAAATCCTAGCAAAATTCTACCGTAATTCTAACCAAAGCCATTGATGCTAGTCTCTTACATGAAGACATAAATAAATTATCCCTTGAAATTATTGACATTAATCGCATTTCTACCAAATTCTACCGTGATTCTACCCAAGTATGAAGTTGCTGATAGTGTCTTAGGGAAGTTATCAACACAGTTATCTTCCTCATATCAGCCCTGTTTTTAGTAGTGGTCATAGTAGTAGCAGTAGTCATAATAGTGGTAGTAGCACGCACATTTTCCCTTTTGGTCAGTAGAACACACAACTTATCTAATCCTGTAAGTTTAAACATAATACCCAAAACCATTTCTGAAATGTTACTGATATGGCCTTTTTACAAGGTAAATGGACATAGTGTGTTTTGATTGAGCTAGACAATCCCCTTAAGATTCCCAAAGAGCTTCACTTCAATATCCTTACCCTTTTTTTTAACCAGGAATCAAACATACCCCCCACGTAATTAGTGTAATTTGCTATTTGGCAATTTCCACCCTCCCACCAACCCCAGTTTGCCCTCCCCCTCGCTCACCAAGCTCAAATTTAGTTTTTTCCATTATTTAACATTAATCTGTGAAAGAACTGTTTTAAGAATGTATGAAGGGTTCTTTTGATAGCAACTCAAAGAGTGGAAATTTTAAACTAGTTAATTAGTAGCAGTTGTTGTATAACAAGGTACAATGTGTTCAGTCAAAATTGACACTGCCAGTTGTTGATATTTCATTTGCTGAGTCTCTTTTACAGGGACAGGTAATAAGCTTGGTGCAGACCCTTGTAGCTGCAACCAAATCCCGAGCCCCATATTGCCGAGTAGAGCTGACAGCTCTTGACACTGACAGCTTTTGACATTTCATATGCTGAGTCTCTTTTACAGGAACAGATAATAAGCCTGGTGGAGACCTGGTGTAGCTGCGACCAAACCCCGAGCCCCGTATTGCCAAGCAGAGATCAGCACATTAAAGTACCACAAGGGTAACTGTAGAGAATCAAACATACAGATATGGAAGTCACCACTTGTCTTCTAAGAAATCTGCTACATTATTATTGATTGATCTGATGTACTATGCTTTGCAGGGCTTGACAACTTTTACAGTGTATTACTATAAGATATTCTTCTATATTTATTGATTTTTTATATTTGCTGTTGCCGTCATGGATCCAGCTAATGGTAAAATCGGAGTTGGTTCCTCGCCAAATTACGGGCTATCCCCTTTGGCCGGTTTGGATCCAAGAAGGAATGAAGACAAATACCGGAGACAACCAATTTGTTGTTTTAAGCTATGACAAATAATACTACCGTCAGGTTCTATTTTTACTTAGTTTTCATGGCAATGAGAAGGAAGCATCAACAAATAAAACTAAGGGTGTTAATCATGCGTCTGCAGAGCTAAAAAATCCTCCTGATGTTTACCGAGAGTTTCGAAAATGAGGACAAGAGTCGATAACAGGTAGCCTGCTCTCAGATCAATCAATCAATCAATCTGTTTATTAAGAGAAAATCCCACTGCTGATCCCTGTAACCTAGTTGTGGCTACAGAGAATGAACTTGCAGCTACAAAACAAAACCAAGCTAAATAAATCGAGATAAAAATTAACGAAAAGCTAAAAAAAATGACTTTGCAGACTGCAGCTAATTTTCATGCTAAGTTTCCAGATGAAACAATGGCTTCTGAAATCTATGATGCAGTATATGTTGAGTTTTATCCTAAATTTGATGATTTGTTGCAAAACTGCGTGAATCAGCTTGAGCTCAAGCTAGACGACATAGAGCAGGAAGGTTGAGGTGATTCCCCCCCCCCCCCCCCCGGGTTAAAAACAGAGAGTTTTTTTTTGCAATTTCTTGTTCTTTTATGTTATTAAATAAAATAAAAACAAGCTCTTTTAACTGAAAGTAAGGAGCGACATTAAAACTGAAAATGAACAGAGATTATTCCGTATACGAAAGGGGATGTCCCCTCTTCAACGCGCCGCTCTTTACGTTGAAGTTTTTGATTGTTTTAAACAGTGGCGTTATGAGTAAGAGCCAAACATGGTAAGAAGATAATAGCATAAGTAGGCGCGAATTTGGTTCCTATGGCAGTTCCTCTTATCTGCCTATAAATTTTATCGAGCAATGGTACTATTGCTTTCATTAGAGAAGTAAGAAGAAAGAAAGAAATAGGGATATGAGCATTTCTATGGGAGTTCTGCGCATCAAGAAGAGAACAGAATAATTTTTAAGACTGAGGAACCTTAGCGCTAGTTCACTCCGTACATGACTTTAGTGAAAATTGTTATCTAACTTGATTACTTTAGTTCTATTTAAAATGGATATTTCTTCATATGGTAATTTTTTTTCTCTTTTAGATTTGCACATGTCCTATGCTCTTTTATTCAAGAATAAAACAAACATTGTTGATATGAATAACTAAAGTAAGTATCATTTTTTAACCTCGTTGTTGTATCGTGCTCTTTATAAAACAGCCATATGACTGAACTTAAACAAAAACTAGACACCAAAGACAAGGCTAAGTGAAGCTGTAACTGATTTGTAACTAATGGGTTACAGTTATGAACCAGCAAATTTGTTCTCAAGGGGAGAAACATTACTGACAGTCTGGTTAAGGGAGGAATTCCTATGGATATGGAAAGCTCGTAAAAAAAGGCAGTTTACAAGTATGTTGGTGCTTCTTAGCTGAAGAAAAAAAAACATCTGAAAACTTTTGTGGAAGTTGCTCTTACCAGCAAATACTCTATGAGCTACTGAATCAAATTTAAGCCCCGTAAAATTACAAATAAAACTTAACTTCTAATCCCCCACCCAATTTAATTGAGTCCCAATAAGGCCTTCCGACAAAAATAAATGACGAGAATATAGCCCTTAACTCTTGTTGGTCCACACTAATAATTATCTCACACCCATGACCGTAGTCGTTGTCCATATTTAATTTGATGATTTCTGTCAATATACATAGTAATTAGGCTGATGCCAACAGTTTTACTTCTTTTGCCCTCCACCAACATTGGAATACATAGGAAATTGAAAGTTCTAGTTCTGTATTTAAGAGCCTAAAGTGATCTGAGGGTAAATAGCCCCTTACGCCCTCTTTGCCTCAAATGCATCCGACAGGGCGAGTCGGTGGGGAGTGTGGGTCATGAACTCTGCTCCGCGGGTGACGTTCCCGGTTTGCCGGCAGGTCCGGAGCCGTCCCGCTCATTATGTGGTTGGTCCGTCGACAGTGGGTGGTGGCGGCGATAAACCACGCGTCCCTCTCGGCCGATCCACGGCCTCATCGAGAAGAAAACATGTCAGCCATCCTCCGTTGCTCGCCTGTCCTGTTGTTCGCTCTCGCGTTGGGTTGTCAGCCCGGCACCAACGCGGAACCCATCGCTTCGACGCCCCCGGCGTCCAAGCCGGCGTCCAAGCCCGCCAAGCCGGGCAAGTCCCCGAACGACGCCGAGGAAGCGCCGCGCGTCGAGATGGTTACGTCGATGGGCAAGATCGTCCTCGAGCTGAACCGGCCGAAGGCGCCGGTCTCGGTGGAGAACTTCCTGCGCTACGTCGCTGACAAGCACTACGACGGCACCGTGTTCCACCGCGTCATGGACGGCTTCATGATCCAGGGCGGTGGTTGGACGCCCGAGCGCAAGAAGAAGCCGACGCGGGCGCCGATCGTGCTCGAGGCGAACAACGGCTTGGAGCACGTGGTTGGCTCACTGGCGATGGCGCGCACCAGCGACCCCGACAGCGCGACCGCGCAGTTCTTCATCAGCGTCAAGGACAACACGCACCGGTGGAAGGGCACCCCGGGCTACGCCGTGTTCGGCAAGGTCGTCGAGGGAATGGACGTCGTGAACAAGATCAAGGGCGTTCCGGTCGCCGACAAGAACTGGCCGGTCGAGAACGTCCTGATCGAGTCAGCGCGGCGCCTGTGATGCACCCGCGCGGCGCGGGCTACTCGCCCTCGTCGACGTAGAGCCCGAGTCGGATCGGGACCCACGAGACGTCGCAGCCGAGTTCCTCCAGCCAGTCCGCCATCGCGTCGTTGCAGTTGTAGAGGAACCAATACGCGTCCTCCGCGTGGACGAAGTCCGATCGGTAGCGCGCGTTGTAGTGGTGGGGTCTTTTTCTAAATGAAATGAAAATGATAGTTCAATTCATAGAATAAAAAAAAACTTACCTGTAGAAGCATAACAGACCCCTCAGCCGAAGACTCATCAACATCGTAAGCTGAACTTGCCATTGGAAGCAATCTGAAACATATCATGGCAATAATTTTTTTTTCCAAGTGATTGTTACTGGCAGTTCGAATATAGTACAAATTATGGACCAGAATTTGGTATCCAATGAAAACGGACGTTAATGTATAAGTAATAACAAAAACGGATGGGGTATTCTCTGTTAATAGAGGATTTTGGGCTTTTCCTCCAAAAGGTCCATAGAAGGCATTTTGACCGAGATTCTGGCAAAATTCAAGTCTTACCGGTAAAAGGCTAAATCTAAGCGAACAATCATGAAAAACTCGGTATTCTATCGATTCAATGTGATGTCCCATGTCCCTTGGTCATGGAAAAGTTAAGCCTTAGCTAACGATCCGTTGGTATTTTACTGTCCTGAACTGATATTTCATAAATGTGCTTCATCAGTGCAAGGTATACTGCTTTCTACTTTTACAGCTTATTTTTGCTCTGAAAGGACTAAATTTCTTCTAAGGAACGACTTCTTTAGCCTCCGTTTTGTTTTCACCTTAACCCGATTGCAGGAGAGAAAGAATCTTCATTCGACAGCCTTATTAGTTTCATCCTCTTTAAAGACCAGGCACAAGGTTTTTTTGGATCAATATCTTGGCCAAAAAGAACATCGGCTTATTATCGCTGTTGCTGATCGAAATGTAATCGGGCAAATACGCGGCGTTGTGCATTATCAGCCTGATGAGCCACCGCATCTTTATATCGATAACTTAGGGGTGACACCTTCGGCAAAGCGAAAAGGTGTCGCTGGCGGGCTTTTTGATGCGCTGCTTGATTGGGGAAAATCGCAAGGGTGCAAAACTTATTGGGTGGCCACCGAATGCGACAATGATGAAGGAAACGGCTTTTACCAAAGCCGAGGCTGGACACAAACTCTTCAGCTTTCAATGATGTTATGATTTGGAAGACGGCTGAGTACCAAGTTACCTGGATCAGTGTATGGTGCAGTGATCTCAGCCCATTGCTTGTCCCATCTTCACCCGTGGCGTCAAATACCCCCCATAGGCTCCAGGTCAGTCTTGACTGTAGTGAGCCAGATCTTAACTTGCCCTCTCCGCTTCTTCTGCCAATGACTCGGGAGTTACAATTTAACTCTTTATCAGTGATTGTGCTATCTGACCTCAGACAAACATGGCCGAACTAGGTTAGATGGTGTTTGCACCGATGCCGATTTTTGCGGTAGCGTTTTTGTAATTCGGCGTTACTGACTTTATCTATGGGAAGGATGTTGAGGATTTGTCTTCGGCAGGCGTGGTCGAACAACTCGAAGGTTTGGACATTCGCCCCTTGCAATGGCCAACTCTCGAAGCCGTATAGAAGTATAGAGTGGACAATTAACTACTGTATTCCAAAGACAGAATGTAAAGCCATTTATTTTGGCCTCTACAACTCACTTTAAAGTTTTTTCCCTCTTTTCCTGGCCGAAAAAACGAACATAGAGCTCTGATCTAAAAGAAAACCAACCATATATTCAGTCACGGAACAGAGCTTTTTTCGCCCAGTGGACGTAATATTTAGGCGTCAAAGCGAAGCTTGACTTTTCTCTGAACCAAGTTTGATATTGGGAGCCTATATGTGAGTTGTTCTAATTCATCACTGGATTCCAAAAACGTACCTGATTAAAAGAATATTTATGAAGTTTTCCTGGCCTATAACGACAAAAACAATCATTCAAGCTTTCACTAATCCTTCAAGCTTGCTTGGACAAAAAGAAATTTCGTGTTTAGTGTAGCAATCATGCATCAAGTTAAATTATTTAGTGACGATAGTGGTTGAAGACGTGTAAATCCTTCTTTTTTTTACTATTCTACCAGCTTTTCAGGATTTATTTTTGGTCAACCATCTTGAAAATTAAATACACCAAGTTTAGTGTTACCCATCAAAAGTTACAAGCATAAGAAAATTTGCCTAATTTTCGAAAAAAGGGGGAAACAACCTGTAAAAGTCATAGAATCTTAACGAAATTCACATCATCAGATTCGGCGTAATAATTAACTTTACTGTAGAAGTTCCAAGCTCCTATCTGCAAAAATGTGGATTTTTTTTTACCAGAAGAAAGATCACGGATAGATGTTTTTTTTGTTTTTTTTTTCTAGGGGTGGTTGTCTCGACCCAGCGGTCCTAGAACATCGCGAGAGGGCTCGTCGTTCAAACGGGAAATAAAAGCTCTAGTGCCCTTTTTAAGCTACAAAAAAATTGAAGGGCAACTAGGCCCCCTCTTGCGCTCATTTTTTCCCCAAAGTCACCAATCAAAATCCTAAGATAAACCATTTTGTTCAGCATAGTCGAAAATCTAAGAACTATGTCCGAGGATGACTTAATCCCCCACAGTCCCCGAAGGAAGGGCCGGAAGTTATGAACTTTGCCTATTGTTAATATACAGCAATGGTTATTGGGAAGTATACAGACGTTTTCAGGGGGCATTTTTTCTTCTGGAGGGGTCAGGGGGGGGGGGGGGTATTTGGGAGGATTTTTCATGCGGAGGGGGAATTTTTCCATGAAGGGGGTGCCGGATTTCCTAGTATTGTTTAATAAAAGATCATAAATTAAATGTAAAAAAAAACAAGTTTTTTTTTCAACTGAAAGTAAGGAGGAAGATAACAACTAAAAACAAATAGAAATTATCATGTATATTAGGGGGTTAGCCCCCTCGTCAATACCTTCGTCCTGACGCTAATTTTTTTAGTACTTTCAAAAGGGATATTTATTTTAATAAAACGGCATGATTGTGATTCAGGGTTCATTCTTAAAGAATTAGTGCAAAATTCGAAATTTAGCGCAAAGAGCGAGGTATTGACGAGGGGGCGAAACCCCTCATATGCGTAATAATTTCTGTTCGTTTTAAGTTTTAATGCTGAAGAAAAAATATTTCAATTTAATGCAACGTCTATAATTATGGATTTTTAATATCAATTATCTTCCTAAAAGAATGCGCAAAGCCATTTACTTCAGCTGTTAAATTTACCTCATCACAAAGAACTAAATAGTCTGGATTTTCAACGATGATGGGGCCAAAGCAGATTCAGTCTCCTCATTTTATTTTATTTTTTATATCCCTGAGCAATATTATGATCAGGCCGTCGTTCCCTGGGAGCCGACGATCACCCTCCCCTCTCGGAAATACCCTTCGTAGAAAATTCCCTCCTCCTCCACAGACCCCCCTTTTTACCCTGGATAATTCTGGAACTGCATTGGAAGGGAATTTGAAATTTTTAATCTTCTATTTAAGTCAGAGGCAACCGCAGACCATTAATACTACTACCATTACTAACAACTCATAGCAGCCCCAAGCCAACTGAGGCCAACATAACTAAGACGCTCCTCCTCCATGTCAATCTATTCAGAGTCTCCCTCTTTACACCCTACCAAGAAGTTCCCATTTCCTTTGAATATTTCTTTATAACATCCTCTCACCCCGGACGAGGACTACCTGCTTTCCGTTTAGCCCTAGATAGTTGACTGAAAAGGGCAATCTGTCATTCTTCATCCGCAGAACGTTCCCTAACCATCTCAACCTTTCTTTCATTATAGCCCTAGAAAGCGGGATTGAGCCACACTTTTCGTACAGCCTACTGTTTCAAATACGATCAGTCAGCCGAGTACCCAGAACAATCCGTAGGCAATTTCTCTGGAAAACATCCAGCAAATCTTCATCCGCTTTTCGGAGCATCCATGCTTCAGAGCCATATTTGGCCGCTGTCAAAACTGTACCTTCCAATATCCTAATCTTGGTCTGCAGACTTATCTTCCTGTTCTTCCAATTTTTTTTTAATTGTGAAAAAAAAAACCTGAGCCTTGGCTGTTCTACTTTTAACATCTGCACTGCTCCCACCGTTTTCACTAATAATAGTCATACCTGGTGAAATTACTAAACTAAAAAAAAATAAAAACTTAAGAATATGGTGTAAGAAAATTATTGATTGGGCATTTGATAAAATCGTACTCTCAGTGTGTAAGCCCGCGCAACGTCATGATTGGTTAGACAGCTGAAAGATAAGTAAGCTTAACAAAAAAATATCTCAAAAATAGAAAAATAAAACTAGAGAATGAAAAGAAAGACAGAAAAAACAGAGGGCCATCATTGTCTTGATCTGAAAAATGGAATAATAACAAAGATGCGAAAAACACATAAGGGTTCGATAAAACTTATTTTCTCGTTAATTGTTGATTGCAAAGTTATCTTTAAATCATCTCTCCAATATATTGTATTAGACTTGAGGAAAATCAAACTTTTTAGTGTTTATAAGTATTTCCTTACAGCAATAATAAATACCAAATGCAAGTACGGGATTTTATTTTGTAAAAAAAAAAGAAACACAGGATGAACTTAGATCCGACACTTGTAGGGTTGGTTTGGGGCATATGGGGGCAAATTGAGTATCAAAAGGGTGGTGGGTTGCCTTTAAGCAGGTCTAACACCCCATAGAAATCTTAACTGTCAGTCAAATGAACCCTTCCAGCCACTATTTCCACGACAATCCATTCTCTACATTGAGGCCGAGTAAAATATGGTAGACACATGCTATTTACTAAGTGTGCTGTACAAAGACTAAGTTTGCAATCAAAATTGAATCTCGACAACCTCGCAACCAAACCGGTTTAACTCATAATTTTATGGCTTCACGGAATGGCTCCTGTTTTTTCCTGTAAAAGGTTGAGTCAAGAAAACAGCAGACATACCGATTGAATGCCGAGTACCTGTGAAATCAAACAGTAACCAAAGTAACCAAAAGTCTAAAAAATGGAATTTTGGTACCAATAGCTACATCAAAAGAATCGCATTTTAGTGTTGATTTTAAATATATAAGTTTCATCAAGTTTAGTTTTACCCATCAAAAGTTATGGCCGGCCCGCGGCGATTTCGGGCTCCAGCCGGTCGATATCGGCGATATTGCGGATATAGTGGACCCCGGCCAGATGGGCGCCCGGGCATTCGAGCGGCCGCGCCCGCGCGCCTGTCAGAAGCGCGAGCGAATCGTATTCGACGGTCGAGCCGTCGGCGAGCCGCACGCGCCGCGCCGGCCGGTCGATGGCGGTGGCCGCGACGCCGAGCCGCAGGTCGATGGCGTTGTCGCGATAGAACGATTCGGGCTTCACGAACAGCCGGGCCCGGTCAAGCTCCCGGAGAAGATAGGCCTCGGACAGGGGCGGGCGTTGGTACGGAAGGTGGGGCTCCCCGCCGATCAGCGTGACCGGGCCGTCGAACCCGGCCTTGCGCAGGGTCTCGCAGAACTGGGCCGAGGCGTGCCCGGCTCCGATGACTACGCAGCGTTTCGACATGGCGTTTTCCCAGCGATTGGCCGCCCGCTCCGTTGCGGCGACCGTCCAAGCCTACGGGATGCCCGGGCCGGCGCGCACTCGCAACGCCCGGGCCGCGCCCTTCGAGACGCCGCTTCGCGGCTCCTCAGGGTGAGGGGGAAGGGCGGCTCCTCAGGGCGAGGGGGGAGGGGCGCTCCCCGGGGTGCGGGCGGAAGGACGGCTCCCCGGGGCGAGGGGGCGCTCCCCGGAGCGAGGGCGGAAGGGACCATCCTCATCCTGAGGAGGGCCGCAGGCCCGTCTCGAAGGATGGGCCGCCCTGCATGGACGCCGATGCGAATCCGGCGCGATCAGCCGGGCAGCGCGTCGATCGCGAATGAACGGAACGTCTCGCAGGCTTCCCGGTTGTCGAAGACGCTGGCGGTTCCGCCCGGGCATTGCGCGGTCAGCACATCGCCGACCGGCGTGGCCACGATTTCGGTCTGGCAGCCCGCGGCGGCGTTGACCGACGCGGCTTCGTCGAGCGTCGCGGCCGAGGTCCGCTCGCAGGCGAAGGCGCCGCTGACGAGATCGAAGCTCCAGGAAATTAGATAGGCTGTGAAGTAATAATTTTTGTCCGTTTCAAGTTGGCTTTTTACTTCCCTTGGAAAAACGGTTTTTTAAATTAATTTACAATGTATTGTAGCGATGCTAAATCAATTTATGTAGCAAAAGCTTTGTTTTGAAGAAATGAAACTAAACAAACATCATGATAGCGTCTGAGGACAAAGAGTCGTCTGAACCGCGGGCTGATTTATTGATTATTCTCCAGCCCGCTTATTGCGGGTCAGTCCAGTGCGGTTTTTCCGTTACGTCGGTCGGTGAAGATCAATTAATATGAAGTATAGAAATTATTACGAAAACTCCAGTTTTTTGAAGAAATAATATTCGAAAAAGGGTTAATTGTGAATTAAAAATGTGTTACTAATTATTTCTATATACTGAGTTATTTATAGTGAGAAGAAAGCGAAAGGTGTTCAAAGGAAGACTGAATTTGAATAATAATTCTGAACCGTCGGAAGAGGATACATCAGCCCAAATAATATCAGGTATGATTTTTAGTTATACAATTTTGGGTAGATATAGCTTGTAGTCGTTGGCCACTTTTGAAGGAAACATGCTAAATCAACTAAAGCAGTAGCCTACCATAAGTTCCTTATTTTATGCTCGTTCCAAGTGTCACATTTGCTTTTCCGACAATGCACCCCACCCAAGGGCGGATCTAGACCAAAATCCTGGGGAGGGGGGAACTTGACAAGGGTGTCAATAAGTTTATTTTAGAAAAGAGTGAAAAACAGAAATAACAAGGAGTGAGGACGCCAGAAACAATCTTGGGGGAGCCTGTATAATCGCTCCCTTGATCCGCCAGTAACCTCACCTCCCTGATGGTCCCAGATATTGCGATAGAATTGAGTCTGATATAACCTGCCTATAATAGCCTACTCTATTTCAAATTGTGGAGAACAATGGAAGCAATCATTGTTATTTAATAATTTTTTTCTGTGCGATGAAGGTCTAGAATAGCGGTTGTTCAAAAGGGAATTAAGTTCGTAATAAAACTAAGAGCCAAACTGAATTCTTGTCCAACTTCTTTTATGGTAACCGGTTTCAGTATTTGCATACAGGCCCAAAGCCGGTCAAAACATATTGTAATGAAAGAATGGCAATAAAATATGCGAAATAGGGCTTTAGTGACAAAAAGCTCTGGAACTGGACGCAGCCCAAGATTTGAATCCTTGACATGTATTTTGCTGTTTGCTAATAAAGATTAATGTGTCAATTATCTTATGGCGTAAATAATGAGGAATACCACAATATGTTTCTGCTGTGTGAAAAATAAAGAGAATATGTAGAATCAGGGACGGACACAGAGGGAACTCAGGGCCTGTTCCTCCCCCAAAATTTTAATTTTCTCAAATTTCTGGGCACTTAATATTCTCAACATCAAAGAAAAATGTCTTTATTGTTACCCCTGAAAAAGAATCCTACGTAGGCACCTGTGCGGAATGATTACACTATGTATTACTACTAACAGCTTACCACAGCAATAAGCCACCTGATGCCAACAGCGCTACGCACACTCCTCCTCCATCCCATCCTATTCAGAGCCTACCTCTTTACAACCTGATGGGAATTACCCATTTCCCTTGAATCTTTCCTTGCGCCATCCTCCCACCACATTCGAGGACGGCCTGCTTTTTGATTAGCCTTAGACGGTTGGCGGACAAGGACAATCTTCAGCAATCTGTCACCCTTCACGCTCACGCTTCAAAACCATATTTGACCACTGTCATCATTGCAGCTTCCAATGTTCTAATCTTGGTTTGCAGATTTTTCTATTCTTCCTAACTTTTTTTTCAATTGTAAAATGATGATGGCTAGAAATTGACGTCTATATAAGCACTGATATAATCACTGAACTTGTATGTGGTGATGAAACTAAGACTTGGTTGACTTTTTGGGGGGTTATAGTTCATCTTTATTCTTGTTCAAGAATTGGTGAGTGAGTTAGATTTTTATCAGCTTCTTTGATTCTGCAGGGCCCCGACCACGTTGCTGCGCTCGAGGTACTCGCGCGCCTCGGGGCGCAGGGCGGCCTTGTCGTCGAGGATCGCGGGCGCTTCCTTGCGCATGTTGGCGAGCAGCTCGTTGCGCTGCTGGATGTTCGCCATGCGCTTCAGGCAGTCGCCGAGGGGCTTGGTGGCGGCGGGGAGGACGAGGTTGCCGACCTCGAGCTTGGCGACGAGCGCCTCGATGAACGGAGCGAGCCAGGTGGAGTCCTCGGCGTCGGGCTGGGCCTTCGCCGCGCGCTCGATGACGTACGCGTCGCGCAGGAGCCCGTTCAGGTACTCGCGCTCGCCGGAGCCGCGTTCCGTCTTGCCCTTCAAGCCTTCGACGAGCAGGTTCAGCTCGTCGACGAGCTCTTCGTGGATCGTGGTCGTGCCTTTCACGTTCGCTCCGCGTCGAGAGTCAATACGTGCCCCAGTCCAAGCCGAGGATCGTGTTGGCCTCGGTGGAGCCCTGGCATGTGTGGAGGGTCTTGTTGCGCATCAGCTTCCCGTCCTCGGTCGGAGCCCACCACTCGCGCACGACGAGCAGCTCCTGCGAACGGGACAGGTAGTAGCGCTGGTAGATGTAGTCGAAGCGCTTCGGCGGCTTGCTGAACTCCTTCTCCAGCAGGAACACCTTGCGGTAGAACTCGCCGAGCAGGCCGTACTCGAGGAAGTGCAGGAACCGGCGCGCGACGTCGGTGCGCGGCGCGTAGGCGCGGAAGGAGACGCGGCCTTGGGTCCAGCCCTTGGTGGTGCGATCGAAGCAGGTCTTGAGGCCGGCGCCGTCGTCCTTCACCAGGTCGCGCAGCAGGGGCAGCCCGCTGCCGAACCCGTAGCGCGGATCGACGGGGATCGCCCGGTCGTGCTCGCTGAACTCGAAGGGCCGGTGGAAATTGATCGCGCCCCAGCTGCCGTGCTGGGTGCCGTCTTCCGAGCTGTAGAGCAAGAACTCGAACTGCGGGAAGCCTTCCTCGACGCACAAGGACTGAACCCACCTACACGTTCGTCAGCGTCTCCACCGCAAAGCCTGGAAAGCTCGAGGAGCTAGCAGCTCTTGCCAGCCGGCCGGGTGAGCTGATGGACGAGAGGCTCGACGGCGTTATCGCTCGCCAGGTCGGCGTGGACGAGGAGCGGAACGCGGTCGTTGTTTGGGTCACTCTTGACCGCAGAGAGACTCTCTATGACTACCTGGCGACCGACGAAGGCCAGAGAGATCATGGTGAGGACAAGGCCATGTCCGCGATCATCGACACTTTCGAGATGTGGGACCTGGTCCCGTACAGCGGCCGCTTGCGGTGAACCTCTCGGCTCTCAGGGAGCTCATGGTTTTGCAGTTCGTGCGAAGCCACCCGACCCACGGCTACGCCCTGTCGGAAGCTCTCGAGACAAGCTTCGGCTGGGCCTTGGGGCTAACGCGTCCCACCGCCTACGCGGTGCTCCAGCGACTCGAGAAGAAGGGGTGGCTAGAGTGCCGAGATGATCGCGATGGTCGTTATCCAGAGAAGCAGGTCTATAGCCTGACTTCCCACGGTGAAGCCGGGTACACGGACCTGGTGCAGCGCACAGCGCGATCAGGGGGGGCTTCACTACAGCCCTTTGCCGCTCTGGTCTTGCACATGGATGAGCTCAACGATCAAGATCGCTGGGAAGCACTGACCGAGCTGCGGGAAGTCCGGATCGAACTAAAGGCGAAGCTCGACGACTTCCCTCCGCACAGCGGCGCAGCGGGGATAGCCCTGGGGTTTATGAAGCGGCAGTTGGAGCTCGAGCTCGACACGATCAGCGAGCTACTCAAAGGATCGCAACGATCGGTTCCTCGTTGAAGCGACTTGCGCACGGCTCCTCCTTAGGCTGTTTCCCCGCGAGGATCCCAACTCCTCTTGGTCTGATTCCCAGGGAGAACCTCAGCCCGCGTGGGGGTGTTCTCAGGTGGGTTGGACATCTTGCTCACTGTGGTTGGCGGTTGAACTGGGTAAACCTTTAGCGTTTCTTAGGTCAAAGTTCTAAAAATTTTCTAGTTTAGCTTTCCTTGCTAAACTAAAAAATGTAATCTTTTCTTAGTAACCATGTTTCATGTATAGCAGTTTCTAATAGAACTTTTGAAGATGAATTTAAAAATGCGAAATGTGTAGCCTAGAGACTCTCAAAATTTTACGCTAAATTTGAAAACTATAAGAACTTTTCATTTTCACAGTTTTTCGATTTTTTTTTTTTTTTCTGTCAGAAATACTAGCAATGCAAAAATTCTTTCCCAAACGACATTGCTTTTATCATAAACAACCAAATTTGACAGGAAGTTCTTTAAGGCGAAATCTAGACAAAACGTTTTTTATAATCTAGAAACTGATTGTATTGGAGCCCCCTCTTAAATCCTGAGTAAAACCTATTGCTATTCTTGGGGAATTTCGTTTCACAGGGACCTCGTCCTCGGAACACGGGTAAACAAGTCAAACCCCCTTTCCGTCCAAAGGGACTTCTGGAAAAAATTTGAAATACAAAATTCAATATTTGGACCTAAAAGCAAAAATCAAGTCATTAACTTTTTTGGTTGCAACAAGAAACTAAAGCTTTCGTACAAGAACAAGGTTATTCCGTACAAGCTATTTTGGATCTCCTTTCTTTCTGCCTCCCCCCACCCAACGAGCAGTAATACATCACAGTTTTAAAAGCAAAAGCCTGAACTCGATAAGGAATCACTTGTAAAGTTCATCAATTATACGTTAAAATCTACTGAACAAGAATAAACTAAACTTAGGTATGCTTGAAATTAACTATTTGTTTCGTGGATAGCCTATATGAAAAAACCATTGAAAATACAAAAATTCTGTCTTGGATACACACGAACCATATTTATAAGAACAATTCTTCCTACCACCACCCACCTCCCACCTAGTATTACCATTTGAATTTAAGTGAATTTTTCCAGACCGGGATGTTTTCTATTCTGCACACTTTCATCTCGATCTGTAAAAAAAAGAGAGAGCCGAAAACTTACGCGAAACATTAAGGACGTGGGAGTGGACCAAAAATTACACAAAGTGTCTTTTGCATGTGGCTTTTCTAACAACAAACAGGACAGTCTGAAGCCCCGCGGAAGATTAGAATGGTTTAAAGCAGTTTCAGCAATAAGAGCAAAAAATAACTCACTAAGGTGTATGTAAGGGTGAATGAAGTCTTAAAAGCTTAAACAACAAATCCTTTATCAAAAGTGCATTTGAACCTTTCACTAGTCATTCTGACAACAACCATGTTTTCAAATCTTTGAGCCTTTAGCGTCAAAGCGTGTTACTGGCTTAGCTTAAGAGATGAAGATTTAATAGTGACAAATTATGAAACTTTTTTTTTAGATATAATTGGTCTTACAGTAGGTAGAAGAAACGCAATAAATTTATTTGGAGAAAATTTCTACCAAATTTTACTAATTAAATTTACTACCAATACAACTGTATATTCTATATTCTCAATCAAATAAGCAACCCCAAAAAGATAATAGACTATTTTTTTTTTTACCAAATTTCTTGTTAATTCAATTATGAACCAGCAATGAATATTCTTTTAGTTTTTTGCTTTTTTTATTGCTTCTCTTATGTATTATGACAGGATGGAATCTGAACGATGTGAGCAGTATGAGATAGCTCGTTCTGAAGAATCATAATTTCGAACCATTAAGTAAAACGAAGAATGACTATATATCTTTTGATATGAAAAGGATAAATCGACAAGAGGACACAAGTTTCCTATCGATTTCCGAGTTTTTCTAGTGGTGCATTAGAGCTTTGGATAATATCCTCCATTTTTGTCCAACGATATATTTTGAACTGGTATTGTGTTAATTTCCAATATCTTATCACCAACTTGTAAAGACATCAAGTCCGGATTCTTATCCAGCCTGAAAAAGGAAAAAGATAAGAAAATATCCAAACGATTTCCAAGACAAAAAAAAATATAATGCTAAATTATGTTTTATTAATTAGCTTTAGCTCACCGAATGAAAAACAGCCGATGCTATTTGAACAACACGTCAAGTAACTAGAATAACAGGTAACACATTATGTTTAGACTTAAAAAACTCACAGAGTCAATTCTCATCACTATCGCCAGTGGTGCATTTATTGGAACCGCTGCACATGCACAAGAAGATAACGATACCGCCGAGGTGGAGCGTATCTCTGTCATTGGTTCAAATATCAAACGAGCGACTGATATCGGTGCTTTACCCGTTACCGCTATGACGGAGCAAGACATAGAAAATACCGGTGCAATGACTGGTGATGAGTTACTTCGCTCCATCCCTCAAATTGGCGAGGTTAATTTTGGTGCATCGACGGGAAACGGTGGGGTAAACGATGCCCGCGGTGATGTGTCTTCCATCAACTTAAGAGGGGTAGGAACGGGAAATACCCTCACACTTCTCAATGGTCGACGTCTAGTTACTCACCCTGGCACGCAATCAGAAAACTTTGTTCCTGTTTCAACTGTAAATTCAAATACATTACCTGTTTCTGGTTTACGCTCTCTACAAATTTTACGTGACGGCGCCGCAGCCATCTATGGTTCAGACGCGGTAGCGGGTGTTGTTAACTATGTGTTGAAAGATGATTATGACGGCAGCCGAGTTAGTCTTTCATACGGTGAGTCACAAGGTACGTCACTGGATGAAATGAAGTTCAATTATTTAACGGGTTTTGATGTCAATGGCGGAAAAACTCATATCACAGCGTCTTTGGGTTACTACACTCGAGATGGCATGATGGCAAGCGAACGTCCCTATTCACAAAGTCATGACTTGAGAAATCATCCGTCTTTACCGGAAGAGTTTATTGGTGATACGCAATTGGACAATCGTTCTACGGCTACCCCTTGGGGCGATTTTCAATCTGATAGTCTGGGTCGATTCCATTTACAACCTACGGCAATGGCGCCAGATGACTGTGTCGTTGAATTAGCTGGCGGTGTAGTATAATGTATGAAAAGAAAATAGGATGTATGAATAGCAACTAGATAAAATACAATGTAAGAACCAGTATGTAGCCATTTCCAGGATGAAGCTCCAAGCCATTTCATTGCTCTATCTGATGAGGTAAATGCCATTATTGCAATCCACAAAAATGCTACAAATCCTAATGTGTTAGCTAGTCCAAATCCAGGTTCTAATCTGACCATTCGTCCTAACTGTGGAACAAATTCATATCCAAAAAATACTGCCACATCCCAATTTGCCCATCCATGTGCGATCAATAATCCATGAGAGATTGCTGTTACTGCAAACCAAATGCCAAACTCTCTTCTCCATAAAAGCAAGAAGGTAGTACTTGGCCAGATCTTTATGATGGGACCAATGATTAACGTTACAAAAAGCAGAGTGTATCCTGCATCACCAAATGCTCTCCACAATCTCATTTCATCGTGCCAATCAAAATGTGCCAACCAAAAAACAAATGTCAGAGATACAGCAATAGATGCTACAACAAGATGTCTTTTCAAAGATTTATTTTTAATTTTTAATTTTTTCAATCTAATTACGTTGTGTGGAGTTTTAAGAAATATAATTACAGGGCTTTACAAATGTAAAATTCAAAATATCCTATCAAGCTTGACTTGTTACAATTTATCTTTGAACGTACCAACAATTTCTCCATAAATCAATTCACTATACCATGAGAGCGGTAGATTAGAGATGAGTGCTGTATATAGTTATGATTTTTGATTCATTTTCTTAGAAGCATAAGTTGGAAACAAGAAAGGTATCCATGCATGAACAAATAATGCCACACTCATGGACATGGCTCTTCGCCAATGAGCTATGTAAGTCGTGTTATTTTCTTTTAGGTGTTTTATCATAATTCTAAATTAAGGATTCATTCCTGACATCATGCGCATCATATTTTGATTGCCCATCATAGATTGCATCATTTCCTGATTACCCATCATAGTATTCATCATTTGTTGTTGAAGTCTGTTGAATGCAAGTTGAATAAAATTAAATAATCTTATTTTAAATGTTTTTAAATCAAAGCTTCTAATTTTTCCAAGAGTCTTTCAGTCATTCCCGGATATAAAATAAATATGGATCTCTCGAGGATCCATCTCTAGACCTGATTGTGGTTTTTTACGTTTGGCGGGAATTTTGGTAGAAGAAAATCATTTAAAAAATCCTAATGATATGATTAAGTTGAAGGTGGAAAGAAATCTCGGTCTTCTTCGGAAGCTTAAGCGCTCATTTCCCGGTCTCATTCTTAAACCTCTTTTTCTTTATTGATTCAATCGTATGTTTCGTATTGCCCGCTAACATGGATGTCTGTCTTTCCGTCTTCTGAACGTTTGCTTTCTTCTGTCCACAAGACGATAAGAAAAAAAAATATGAAAAAGACGAATATTTCTTTAATCAAATCTCTTCTAAATCTTTGCTCTGTCTATCTTACATCCTTTGCATATTTTTGACTGGATGTGTATATTTTCGATTATTTTGATTGGATGTGTTTGAGGAAGTGGTGGATGTGGGAGGGGGGTTGATGCCCTCCAATCACTTTCGACTATTAAAAAGAGCACTATTCCTTTTAATTTCCAATCGAATGAGTTCTTTTCTACAACTCATTCCTTAGTTGAGCAAAGGAGGAATCTGATCGACCCATAGAAGCAATCAAAGACCTTCGTAAGCAAATAAAACGCTCGTCACGACTTTATCGTCAACAGATGTGGGAAGAAGCCGCCACCTTACCGGAAAAAGTAGCTCGAGCTCATGACTTCTGGAAGCTTTTTAAGATTCCCAAAGACACTACAGGAAAAAAGACAACCAAAGAAAAATCATATCCTCCCAGAATGATCGGATGATTAGATGGAAACAACATTCCTAATCATTACTAACTCCCTCTCATTCATCCTCCTCCGACGATCTTCCCTCATCTGTCGAGAAAAAACCTTATGATGTAGAATTGGGCGCTCCTACAATAGAGCTAAAATGAAACTAAGTTTAATAGTGATTTGTAAACTTTTTATTCATTATTATTACTGTTGATGTATTTGTCATGTACTACAATTATTACAATTTTGTTTTGGTATAATAAAGAAAAAGTTGTTTTGGAGCAATGGAGCCTTTTGGATGTGTGTTTGTGCTTATTTGTGTATTCTGTGATGATTTTTTTGTTGAATACACGAATGTTGAATTCCGTTCTAGTTTTTCTTTAGTTCTTAAAGCGATTCTTCTTTTTTGTCTATCCTTCAATTTTTTATCAATAAATTTTTTTCTAAATTTTTTGAACATTATTTGACACCTCCTATGGAAGCTTAAACCGTCATTAAATATCATTCTTCTTGGAAAAGCACATATTCCGGAAGTAACTTGAAACCTCTAGAAGTTATTTTCCTTCGTTATTTTCGAAGTCTCGAGTGAACCGAGGGCCAAAAGGTAACTGCCACAACCCGGAAATGGAAATTTTTTGAAAAGCAATAAATGATAAATATCCCATTAGTGTGTGAATGCTATAATATTACTCATAGTCAGGGGGAAATCTTTAAAATTGCTTTGAAGCTTTGGCTTAATGATTGAATTTCTGAATTTCAAAATCGAAGAGGAATTTATTAAAATTCAGGATACTTGTAATAAACAGAATGTTAGGGCTTAGTGTAATTTTTCAGCAATATCAAGGAGTTTATTTTACGGAAGAATTTTTTTCTGGCAACAACCCTAAAACTGTTAGTAGCGTTTTCATATTTTGAAGAACTTTCAAATCTTCAAATATTTTAGAAACTTGAAGAAGTTATATTTTATGAAAAAAAAGGTTTAAATGCCAGTCAACTAAAGGAATATAGAGGCTAAATATTTTCTATTAAGCATAATATGAAGCGTAGCAGGTAAGTCCGTGGCTGGACAATCATGGTGATTTGGTTAGAACCTACCTGTCCGTATAACTTGTCCGTCAGGAAGTGATCTCTAGATTTTCTGATTTTCTCACTCGTAACTTTTGACGGGTAAGACTAAACTGGATGAAACTTATATATTTGAAATCAGCATAAAATCTGATTCTTTTGACATATCTATTGGTATAAAAAATTCTGCTTCTTGTAGTTTCGGTCGCTATTAAGCCGGGATGCTCCTTACTTACAGTTCGTTTACCACGAACTGTTTGATTCTGGCCACTTTTAAACTTCAAGTTCAATGTACGTTGACATTTCTAGGCTTTTTCTTTCTGTATTAGTAAGCTTATGCATATCGTCATAATTACACCTAAACATCTGAAATAGCTACCAAAAAGTGTTTGCTGAATTGCATTGAAGGGGAGGGTTAGCAGGGTAATGTATGTTCAATCGCACTTTAATCCTACATATGTACATCATTCCACTGATATTCAATTTAAGAACAGCTAAGCAAACGTTTTAGTAATAGCTTCAGACATGTAAATATGTCAGATATGACCTTTGAGCATAACAGCAACGTAGTGTAAGCACGTTTAAATATGGGCCTAACATTTTCTGTTTTGACGAGTTTGCGTTACCAGGTTAGAGTTACTCCTATTATGACAGTGAAGGACTAGTTACGAGTATTTCGTTGTAATAAAATTGCCAACCTACAGACAGGAGACAAAGAGTATCCCCTCTCGCCAAGAATGACATAAAACAGGGAGGGCTAACAAATTCTTCTAAGAGCCAAACTGTAAACCTTATTTCTAACCAAATACAAATACATTAGATATAATTTAATTGCTATTTGTAATCAAACATCAGTTAATGATAATTTTCAGCCAATTAATGTAAAAAATCTAGCAGATTTTTAACAAGAACCAGATATAAATATAAAAAAACTTTCAAAGTACTTAAGATCTATAATCCAAATGTGTTGTTTTTTTTATTTGATTTAGATTTCTTTGAATACAACAAATTTCCCTGTAAAGAATGTGATTAAAGGCTCTTTTCCTATGTCAAAAGTTTTAGTTTACGAGGTTTGAGACTTGGTTAGGACCAAATGATAACTTTGTTTTTTATAGATTTCAGGTTATAAAGTGTTTAAATGTGATACGAAGATGCCAAGAAATTTTCGTAACTGTGGAGGGCCGGTAGTGTGTGTGTGAAGGAAAAATTATTTTTCAGTGCTTCTAGTGTTATGAGTATTTTTCAGAATATTACTTGGGTTAAACTTAAAGTAAATAGTCAAGTCAGTGTTGTATTAGGATTTATGTATGAATCTCCTCAAGTTACGTCTGAAGATACTTGGCTATTAATACGTGAAGGTATTAGTAAAATTAAGAATAATTTTCCGTGTGGTTATTTAATTGCAAGTAGTGATTTTTTTCAACAAACTCAAAGCTAATACGTGATTTTCGTCTAGTTGAGGATTTATTGTTTATACTGTCCGGTTACAAGATCTCAAGGCAAAACCAAGATGAAGCTAAGAGGGTTAATCAATGAGGTAAGGAGCTCACTGAGCTCTGCTTTGAAACTGGCTAGCTACCGGAAATAGCCGTTTTGGTATTGCAATGTTTTGTGGTGAGTATAAATGTACTGGGAAAGAGCCTAGCGCTATTGATTATTTTTTGGTTGGTAAAAGGCTCGCACCGGAAATATTAACTCACGTAAAACGTACGATCTATCTCTAATTTACGAGCAATTTTCGGTACACCGCTTGCACGACCAGTACTAGGGGCTACACTATCTGGGAATAACTTAAGGGTAGCTAAAATTACCATCCTGAAAAGTCCAGCCGAAGATCAAGAGGATCTACAAACTGTGGCTTGAATCAGTTCGCTTGTAAAAAATAAAAATAAAATGTCCGACTGAAGGTAAACGCGCATAACAGAACACTCAAAGGTGGCGTAAGATGGTGGCAAATATGTGAGATCCCACTTTCGGGGTGGATTTATACCACAGAAGGTGACAATGACTTTTCTGCAAATATAAAGAAAGTTTTCTTGCACAGAAGGATCAAGCCTAGACCTCTCATTTAATAGCTATGTCCTTGAGGACGACTTAATCCCCCACAGTCACCGGGGGAAGGGCTGCAAGTTATGAACTTTGCACATTGTTTACATATTGCCTAATATTGGTTATAGGGAGGTAAACTTACGTTTTCGGAGAGGTTTTTTTGGTGGGGGATGGGGGGCTGGGGGAGAGGGTTACGTCGGAGGAACTTTCCAGAATAGTATTAATTTCTGGTTAAATAAATAGAACATATTACTGTTTATTCTATTTAACCTGAATAACGTTGTAATTTGTCACCTCGTTTATAACCCGTGAGAATAGAGATACAAAATCATCAAATACTTTCCGAGACGACAATGCTTTTCCATATATGACTAAAATGAAATGAAAGTATTGAAAAACAGATGGAACTTTTGTATAAATTATAATAAAAGTTCTAATATTCTGGCTTCGCATTCTGAAGCCTTTAATAATGCAAAAATGGACAAAGATTGAAAAAAGTCATGTTTATAGATAAACATATACTTTTTTTTCTATATTGTGTATGTTTTTCTCATCTTTATATGTAAGTGTTGATTGTTTAAGCTCGTTTTTCTTGTTTATTTTCCCCCAATAATTTACGATAAAATTATCTGTCTAAGCAGACCCCAACGGTTCTTATTTAAATCTCGAGACTAATCTAATGTTACTAAAATAGAGAACAAATCTAAGTAAAACACAATATTAAATTTTCAAAAAGCTTTGACTCACCCCATTATCTGGGGGGTTTACAGTTCTGCACCTTGAACAAGGAAAATCACATTTTCACAGAGGTAGTACTGATGCATCCAGTTTTTTTTTTCTATTGTTAATTATCTATAAACCCTCATAAAGAGGTTCATATGTCAGAAGTTCATATAGTTTCAGAGGTTCAATTGGTCGTGAGGTAATTACATATTGCTAATTATAATTACACATAAAGCGATATCAATACATACGTCTTATGGCAACCTCCAGATTTATATCGAAATTATATGGACATGTTTAAAGATTTCGATTTTAGTTTTAATGGCTGTATTTAAATGTAAGCTTCTTTTTTTTATGTTTTGCTAAGGACGGCCCGTCGAAATATTCATTAATTCAGCTGTCTTGCCAAAAGAATTCCCTATTGTTCTTCTTGTTGTTGATGCTTATGATGGAAAGGTAGTGTGGACTTCGTCGCTATTTACTTAAAATTGATGCGTGGTATAAGAAGAAGAAACAATTGGAAGAATCGAAGGAATTCAGATAAGCTTGAGTTATGAAATGCAAATATCCCCAGTAAAAAAACAAAAAATTGAAAGAAAAAAAAATCACAAAAAAAGGAAACGAAGGAAAAAAGGAAAACAAAAATAAAAGGTTACTTAAAGCAGGAATACTACTCAGAATTAGGCAATATCCCAAATTTAATATGTAGAAAATTCTACAAGTTTGAGAGAAGTGTCTAGATTTTAAATAAAATATATAATTGAAATATATTGTGATGGTAATTTTTAATACAATATACATATACTTTTCCGAAGGTTCCATGCTTATAGTTATTGCTGCTGTCTTCTTATTCTCTAATAACGTTTCCTTCAGTCAACGTTAAAACCGGTTAACGTTTAATTTCTTTTTATACGTTTCCTTTAATTTCTTTTTTTGTTTTCCCTTCCTTTCCTTCAGAATCTATTCTTCTCGGTAGGAACATGATTACGGGAGCCTTATACTTTTGTGATGCATTATGTAAAAATCCCAAGTGATCAAGTGATTAGTAAAGTATTGCCTAACATCCCAAACCCGAAATCCCAAATTCTTGTGGAAAATCGCAATTGAAAAGAATTGCAAAATTGCCCTCTCTCCCCTTGGGGAGAATCACATTGAGCAGTAAACTTATTTTAAGTTGATAAAAATACATCAAAGAAGTAAGATCAAAATCATAGACGCAATGCAAACATATTTCATATAAATCCATATATTTCATAATGAAAGGAAACCAAAAAAAAAGATGTAGTAGATAGCGCTTGTACCCATATCTAGGAGATTTTCCGGGCTTCTAAAGACAACATGTTGTGGTGTCATTTGATCTATGAGACAAAATTAAAACGAAAAAATAAGTCTCCACAGCTTTATTTTGAATTTTTTTGGTGGGTTGATGCGTGAGAACAAGGTAGGGCTTTCACATTGCTACTTAAGAACTTACGTTACGGAGCTTGAGTGGCTAAAATGCTCTATGACTGGACAGCTAATAATGGTTCACCGGTCAGAAACTAGATGACATGCTTATGGACCTGTTAACCAGTTTGATAGGCTTTTTTGACTTGTGTGAAAACACTTTACATAAATTATAGAGATGTAATGTAGAAATAATGCCGCTAAAGAATGGTATAAATTCTTTAAAATTAGAAATGGGAAAAAATATTTCAAATAAATAATGTAGTCAATATTTTGTGCGATTTTTAACCGTGGGTAGTCAACATGGATTTGAAACGATAAAAGAGATTAAAGTAACAGTACGAATCTACCCTTTTTATTTCGTATTGATTTACTTTGATTTGCTTGCACCTATATCTAAGCAATTTTTTCGAGTATCTAAAGACGACAAATTGGATTTACTAAAATTAGGGTTAAAATGATTATAAGGAAGCCATTTATAAAAAAAAACGACCGCTTTTATATTGGGCAGCACCCCTTGTGGGGTTTTTCCGCCAAAAACCACGGCTATATCATCTGCAAGTATGAAAATACACCAACATACCCTTGGAAACAACTTGGCAAGGCATTAATATAAACTAAATAACAAATGGGACCTGATAATTGAGGAGCATTATTATTATCTTGAGGAGCACCTTGGGGAGCACCATTATTATCAAAGGCCTTAAAAGTAGTCTTGAAACCATAAAATTTTACCCTAAAACTCCTATAAATAACGTAAGAGTAAAGGATATTGAAACCTTTACATCTTGTAAATGTCTTCCGTAATTAATTAAATTTATAAAGTATATCGGAAGTTATAATCTTGATGAAGGTATTCTAATCAAAATTATTTTAGAAAATTTAGATTAATACCATTTAGAATTCTGTGGATAAAATGTACAAATACAGCAAGGTGACAAGACAATTGCTATCAAACTTTCAAAGAATTAAAAGGAATTTGCTAGTATTTACAGATAGAATCTTTCTGAATGAAAATTTCTGATGAAGCAGGTTTCGTTTAACCTTTCCGCTAGGTAGCGAGAACTTACACTGCTATCTATAATCAAGAGCCTTAGAGATCTAGCATTTGTTTTCCTGATAAAGCCTATCGGAAGAAAGAGACAAAACAAGGATTAGACACAACCCTTTATACTTATCCTGAAGGTGAACTAACCTAGTTCGAGGCCTACTGTTCCGTTTTTTAGTTGTATCTTTTAAAAGGATAAGCTGATTATATAGAGGAAGGCTACCTTAGTTTATGTGGAGTAGGCTACTTTGCTTCCTTAAGTGAGAAATTCCTGTTGACACCAGTGGTGCAAGCTTGCAGTTTTTTGGAGAGGGGGGATAAATTGTATTTTTTTAAATCCAGGGGGAGAAAATTAAACATTTTTTCATTTCCCTAATGAATAGGCCTACCAAAATTAAGGGTATTTATCAGTGAAAGTAGCTGACCTGCAAAGGTAGCATATTTTTCAAAATCCAGTTTAGCAAATGCCCCTCTCCCTGACAACTTCTTATACATTGGAACCATTTTGGTATAAAGGACTCAGTACAAAAAGAATGCATGGTAAAATTCTAGTTTAGGGACTTCTTGCTCTCTTGGAAAGAGGTTAGGCTAGGAAAATGAAACTTTCAGGGATGGGTCTACAGGCTAAAGTATGGTAAAATTCTAGTTAATTGACTTCTGGCTATCTCAGAAAGGGTTTAGGTTAGGAAAAATGAAACTTTCAGGGATGGATCTACAGGGTAGAGTATGTCCCTGGAAGGCATTTTAAAGTTCCCACCTCCACTCCTTTTCCTTCAGAAGGAAGAAGAGAGGTGGTTGTTCTCTCGAAATATTCGCTATCTGTGTTTTCTTCAGTATTTTCATTTGGCCTTTAAGAACCCCATTTTCGATCGTTTCCTTTCCTTATGATAGAAAATTTATCTTCCAGCTAGCGGATTAATCGAACCACCAAAGATTTTACCAAACATTCAGAGATCAATTACAGAAAAAAATTGCGTCATTTTAATTTACTTTTCATATTACGGAATATCCATGTGACTTAATAAGTTTATGAGTTAATCAATGTCTGAAACTAAAGTTTAAGAAATTGTAAGCGTGTTTGACCAGAAGAGCTTATGAAAGACTCAGTTTCTATTTTTTGTTTAGAATAATACAACTAATGACTAGTTCCATTGAGTGAACAAATCTCATAAAAAACTGAATTATTTTAATTCGATGATCGATTTCACAATGTGATTTTCAATAAAAAAAATTCTATTGTTTGCACGGGAAAACAATTAAAATTAATAGTTTTAATTTAGAAACTTCGACGTCAAAGTAATAATAAATAATTGCGAGTCACTGGTAAAATCATAAATTCAAACATCATCGACGTTTACTTCCTCATCACTGTCATCAGTTGATATATTCATTTCTTCAGGGGATTGACTAGTTCTTTCATGAAGTTTTTTATGCTCCCTTAAGTGGCATTTGCGAGTAAAAGCACGCAAGCAAACCGAACAGGTGAACGGTTTGATTCCTGTGTGTGACTTTTCATGCGCCTTTCGATTTTCCTTACGAGCAAAACGCTTATCACACATTCTGCATCCATAAGGTCGCTCACCACTGTGAATTCTCATATGCGTCTGAAGGTTTCTCTGCTCACCGAAAAGTTTTGAGCAGACATCACAACGAAAGCAGGTATCAGATTTATGGAGTTTGACATGACCCTGCAGATTTGAAAGACACGGGAAATCCATTCCACAGTGCTCACATTTGAACTCCTTCGATTCTGGTTCTTTTGCCAGGGCTTCATGTGACGACCGAGATCTTTAGAGACGGATTGGCTGTACACATTCACGCGTGAGAAGTTATTTTTAAGTGACATTCTTTACCCTTTCCTCCCTTCAGGAAATCAACTTGCAAGCATTTTCTGCTAAGTGATTAAAAATTCCAGAAACGGGTATAGAGCCCAAATTAGGACCCAGGAGGGTATCATCAAGCTCTTAACTCCTCTCATTCCCTACTTTTAAGGCTTGAAAGATTCTCTAAAAACAGATTTATTAATTTTAAAAAAGGGAAGAAAATCCAATTTGGCGTGGAATCCGATTCATACCCTTGCGTCCACCTTACTAAGGCTTAGGGTCCAAGAGAAGGAAACTAAGGCAAACAATACATTTTTCTTCAAATTTTCTAGGAGAAGGAGGAGGTCTTAAAAAAACATCCAAGGTAAGCTAGGAATCTGAACACACCCTTTCTGCGCCTTAATTTGGGCTCTAGTCATTAGAGTACTGCTCAAAACTTTTACCAACGTGTAAAGTTTCTTCTTTAACTGTGAGTAACAACGCAAAGAAAGAGCTAAATGTTCAAAAGCATCCTCAGATTTACTCCTTCATTTTACAACATCCCCTCCTTCCAGAAACTCTAGATAGCATTCTATGGAATAAATAGACTTAGGCTATTGGTTTATTGGGTTTGGTCACTGGCGTATGCAGGGGGGCCAGGGGACCCAGCCCACCAAGATTTCTTTTGGCGTCCTCATTCCTCGTTTTTTTCTGTTTTTCACTCTGTTTGTAAAATAGATTTTTTAATTTGGTCCATTATTGGTGCCCTTGTCACATTGGGCACCCCAAAGATTTTTGCTTATTGGTGCCCTTGTCACACTGGACCCCCCAAGATTTTCCTCTAAACCCGCCCCTGGGTTTGGTCTACATTGGTTCGCAACTATCCAACCCGTGACAGGGAAGTGTCTGAACCACTCATCCCCCCCCCCTGAGTGCAAGAATGATAATCCGGTTAGAAATAACGAGCCCGCATTTACTTTTATTCGAAAAACTTAATTCTTGGGATTTTGGTCTTTTAAATTAATTTTCTCTAAAATCAAGGGTAGATAGGCATAGTTCTCATAGTTACCGTTACTTAAATTATTCCTCTTATCATATTCCCGCTATTAAAAGAAGAGTGGTCTCTTTTCTATTTGACTTGGTTAGATTTTGAGACATCTTGTAAAACTATAGCAATGAGCAGTAGCAAATCGTGTAAAGTAGTGAAAATTCAAAATTAAGAAGAAAGAAAAATAGGGTTGCCCTTTTTAAGTAAATAAAGTACTGGGGATATGTATTTTGTATTGAAAAAAGAGAAGCTTGGACAAAAGTAGACGTTCGACATTTTATTAAATCTCCAAGTGAATGATATAGCTATGAATAACTAAATTAGATTTTTTAAAGACGTTCACTAAGAACGTGATAACGCATCAGCTTCTTAAAAAACAAAAACAAAAAACACAAAGACTCAGTGGGATGTTTTTTATAATAACAAAAGTTGGTCCACAAGCTGACATTTGTTATTTTACAAAGGTAATAATTCTTATTTAAGGGCATTAAAAATGTTTAAGGGTTTGACTTATTGAAATGAAGCAAAGTTAAATGCAATTGGAAAACTAGTAAAAGGTAGAATCACAATAGATAAAGAAAAATATTTACAACAAACAACAGCAAGAATCGAATTGAATTGTAAACGAAACTTTGAATAGTGATCTGTGTTTGGAAACTGGAAAAACATATTTTTTTTGTTTATAACGCCTTACGAAATTAAATGAATGATATATGAATCTAAACTGCTAAATCAAAAGGCCTGGGAAAAACTTTCTGAAGTTAAATTGAACAAAAATAGACAATGAAATCTATGGTTGGGAAACAAGAAACAGCAATAAATGGACACAAAAAAAATCTAAATAGTTAAGGACTTTAAGAAATTATTTTTATTTTTTACACAGTGGAAGTATCAAACCTGTTGTGACATCATGACTTATTATTAGTTGTAGTATTAGGGACTTTTTCAACTTTTATCTAGTCAAAAAATACAAAACAGACAATTCGTATGGTTTCATTTTGCTGCAATGAGAACACTTCCTAAATTTTCTAAATATAAGGGTAATAAACATTAACGAGGATTACTGACTATGTTCTACCAGTGACAGAGTCTAGTATTGTTAATGCAATAAACGAATAAAAAAGAAATGTTGGATTTTACTATTTGTTGAGAAAGAGGAGGATTACTGATTTATTACAAACCCGTCAGGGAACATAGTCTTTAAAGTCACTGTAACTGCTGAAATTTGATGCGAACATAATTTAAAGCACCAAATTGGAGGTTTTACCAACTTATATCTTATCAGAAATATAATTATAGGCAATTGAATCTGTCACAATAATTCACTGCAATATTTAGAATACATTTGTTGTCAGCATGAGACCTTTAGGGGAAGAGGGGGCCTCAGCCATTTTTGAAGCAGAACTGAAGCTATGGAAGCAGTAGTCTAACAGAAAGGATTTGAAATCTAAGAGAGAATAAAACATGCATAGTGCGTGTTGAATCCTTTGGAGGAATAAATAATTCATTTATTTGGTGGAAAAACAAATGATATTTCCTAAGATCCTTTGACATTGAAAGTGTCATTTTCAGTGCTTTTTTCACCCTTGCTAAGGTGGAAAAAGCGAATAGGGGCAATAATTTTGTCGAGATTCCCTATTACACGCACAGACTAAAATACGCTTCTGTTTCTTGAGAAACAGAATTTTCTATTTTCTATTTCTTGAGAACTGATTTTCTACAAATTTGTCAAGAGAAAACTGTCTGTCAAGAGCATCATCAGGAACTTTTTAAAATGTTTCGTGTAAGAAAATTCAAAATAAGAAACATGTTTATCGACATACCAAGTTTTATAGTAACCTAATTAGTATATACTTTTCAACATGAGACCACTGAGGGAAGGAGGAGGGATTCAACCTCCTCAGTCAACCAATATTCATCAATCCGGCCTGAGGTACACACTTTCCGTAAAAACCGCACAGGTTAGACCCTTATCAGTTTCCAGGAATAATCCGACATCGGAAAAAGCAGCGGCATAGGAAAAAAAAACCGGGGCAAAACCAAATTTTTGCTCTTGCAACACAATGAGACAAATTTCTCCAGGCTATATTATTTATAGGTTACTACCTGTTGATGTGGCGCTTCGCGCCATACCTCTGTTTAAAGGAGCCTCAATTTGTCCTTTGGCTTTTTACAAGCATCATTTCTCTTGACATCGATTTCCCTCTTTAAAAGAGCCTCAACGCCATCCCTGATCTTCTCACGAGCATCATTTCTTTTGAAATTGATTTCCTTTCCTCCAAAGGAGTCTCAATTTATTCCTTAGCTTTTTACACGCATTATTTCTCTTTACATAGATCTCCCTCTCTCTAAAAGGAACCTCAATTACGTCCTTAAACTTTTCAAAAGCATAATTTCTCAAAACATTGATGTCCCTCTCTTAAAAAGGAGCATCAATTTCACCCCTTAGCTTTTTAAAAGGATACTATCTCTTGACATCTATTTCCCTCTCTCTAGAGGTGCTTCAATCTCATTCCTTCATCTTTTCTCTTGACATCGATTTCTCTCTCTTTAAAGGAGCTTCAACTTAACCACTAAGCTTTTTACAGGCATCTTTCTCTTAGCATAAATTTCTCTCGCTTAGAAGGAGCCTAAGTGTAGTTCCCTAACTTATAACAAATAAATTTTCTCTTGAAATCGATTTCGCTCTCTTTAAATGACCCTGAATTTTGTCCTTTAGCTTTTCACAAGCACCATTTCTATTTCACGTGGTTAAAAGTGCAAACGTCTACAGACTTTAGTCTGTTTTACAGACTTGTAGACTAAAGTTTACAGACTTTAAAAGGTATGCGTAGGTTCAGTGCAAACACACCGCCGTGACATTAGCACTTTATCAGAGCACTTGGAACACTTTTTAACAGCACTAAGTTCTTCCTTGGTCAAGTCATATGGCGCAGAGAGGCTGGTCTCCATTGCGTTGAGCTGGATGTCGATGTCCACCGGTGGATGCTTGGCAGCTAATGTGGCGACTAGGGAAGAGTGACTATCACCGTCGGCGCCCGCCCAGCTCAGTGCTGGCGCGATGACGAGCGGTCCGCTGTCACCCGTGGTTCGGTAGGCCAGACGCAGGCCGTCGGTCGCCGTCGCGTGGCGCAGAGCACCCGGTGTCGTCATGCCTCGACTGTCACACTGCCCTCGGACTCGGTCAAGGGCGAGCGACGCTGTGCCCACCAGAGCAGGCCCAGCAAGACCATGACGCCGAGCCATGTGACCCAGGCGCCGGTGGTGAGTTGTGGTGTGCGGTAGGTGAAGTGCACCTTGCAACGGCCCGCGGGGATGGGCACGACGCGCATGAACAGGTTGCCGCGCGCGATCTCGGCGGGCTCGTCGTTGACCGTCACCGACCAGCCGGACATCTCCACGTCGCTGAGCACGAGGTAGCCCGCGGGACCGTCGTCGACTCGCACGTTCGCGCTTACGACGTGACGCCGACTTTGCTCGAACTGGCGGGGATCCCCGTCGAGCGCAAACTCGACGCGGCAACGCTGACCCCGATGCTCGCACGGGCGACGCCCGAGGTAGCGGCCACCGCCGACCGAGTCGCCGTGATCGAGACCAGCTACGAAGCCATCGGCATCCGCGACGGGCGGTGGAAGTACCACCTGTACTGGGAGGAATCCGGCCGCGAACTCCTGTTCGACCTCGATGCCGATCCGGGCGAACAGCAGGACCTGGCGAGCCAGCACCCCGACGTGGTGGCGCGATGCCGCATCCGCGCCCTGGACCACATCATGCGGTTGCGGCCCGGCCTCTACCTGGTCGCGCTGCCGGGCCCGGATGGCGCGATCGATCACTCGATCGGCGGAGTCTCGGCGGTGTCGGCCCTGTTCGGCGTTCGTCCGGCTTGGAGCAAGCCGCAGTATCCGCCGGCTGCAGTCCGTCGTCCGGCGACTCGAGCAGGGCGCACCGCCGCAGGGCTGGGCCCATCTGGCCGTGGACACGGGCTACTTCGACCAGTCGCACCTCATCCGCGAGTTCCGCGCCCTGGCCGGGACGACCCCCGGGCGCTATGCGGACGAGCAGAACACGATGAACGAGCTCTTCGCGTCCGACGTGTCGCATCCGTCCAATCCCTGAGCGCCGGGTCGGGTACGTTCCGGATCCGAACCGGAGGTACCCATGCGTCACGCCGCCCTTTCGCTCGCCGTCTTGCTCGTCGTCACCCTCCTCGCCGCGGTTGCCGTGCCGGACGAGAAGAAGAAGGCCGAGTCGCCTGCGGCCACGCTCGCGCGCATGACGTGGCTGGCCGGTACGTGGCAGGGCGAGATGTGGGGGGGCACCTTCGAGGCGTACTACAGCACCGCCGACGGCGGCAAGGTCCTCGGCCACAGCCGGCTGCTCAAGGAGGGGAAGGTCGCGTTCTACGAATTCGAGGTCTTCGAGGTCGAGGGCACGTCGCTGCGCTACCAGCCCTACCCGGGCGGCAAGAAGGCCGGCGGGTTCCTCCTGACCGAGTGCAAGCCGGACGCGAAGCAGGCCACGTTCGAGAACCCGAAGAAGGACTTCCCCACGCGCATCGTCTTCCACCGCGCTGCCGACGACCGGCTCGTGATCACGCTGTCTGACCCGCACGGGAAGTCCGACAAGGTCGAGACCTTCAAGTTGACGCGTCGTCCGTAGTCGCGCGACGAGACCCCCTCGGCAACCGGGCGGCCGTCCCGGCCCGACGTGGCCCCGACGACCTGGGTACCGTGGTCGTCGTCATGTGGCAGTACACCGGCACGCAGCGCCCTCCGTTCGCGGAGGAACCGGGTCCGGGGCAGGAGTCCGTCTGGGACTACCCGCGCCCGCCGGCGCTCGAGCCCTCGGACCGCGAGGTCGTCGTTCGCGCCGGCGACGTCGAGCTGTGCCGGTCGATGGAAGGGCAGTTTGGTCTTCAAAACTATCTAAGAAGTTAAATTATAGTTAACTAAGGAACTACAGTAATTTAAATCTCTTTTTCTCTTTCATTAGATTATAATTAGTTTAGTTATTCATGTGTTTTATTTCCAAAATTCACAATTCCTCAAGGCATTCAAGACCCCAACAAGAATAGATTCACAGTTTAGGCTTAAAAATATAGAAATAGTGAGGCGTGACAATTAAAGCTAGGATAACCTTAATAACAAACTTTGGATATTTAGGAGCAATTGAAATAATAACAATGAATTAGAATTTCCAAAAATATCATTTAAATCAGTTTAACAAAAAAATTACATACTTTTGACTCTAACTTTTGATGGATTCCAATTAAAAAGATATTATCTTTTTGTAGTCTTTCTACTGCTGTTTCCAGTTTCTTGATATACAAATCAATTGCCTGTGGGTTGTTCCAGTCAGCTTGAACTTTGACTAAAGAAGAAAAAACCAGAGCTGAATCTAAAAGCATCGGCTTTATGCATGGAAGTATGTGTTCGTCAATGGTATTGTGAAAGGTGGCAATCTAAAATAGAAAAAGAAAAATGATAAGCCATATAAAATTCATTGTTCATCTACTCTCTCTCTCTCTCCCACTCTCTCTCTCTCCCTCTCTCTTTCAATGCCTCTCTTTTCTTTTCTGTCTTCTTTACTATTTCCATCTCCTTTTTCTTTATTTTTTCTCTTCCTTTCTCGTTCTTTCATCTTATCTCCGTCTCTCCTTGTTTTTTATAGTTTCCGATGCTTTCACCTCTTTTTTACGCTTTTCTCTGCCTAAAGAAGAGAAAAATTATGTTGCATAACTACCAAGGTATTGTTAAGAATTTAGGCATGAAAACTGATTTTCAATGCATCACGAGATCGAACAAACTTAAAGCTGACATTATCAGAGGCAATCCTTTTTTTTTCATTTAAGTACAGGTTTAGAGGTCTGTATTGTTTTTCTTTAAGAAACAACAAGGATTTTAGGACAAGCTTTGAAAAAGGAAGCAAACCTGATGCAATTATTAAAACGCCCAGAGATTTCCTATCAAGACTTACTTGTCTTGACGGAAAATGAAGAACGTAACCTTGATCCGAAAGTCGCAGAGCAGGTAGAGATCCAGGCCAAGTACAGTGGTTATATTGATCGGCAGGAAGAGGAGATTGCACGTAATCTTCGGCATGAAGAAACCCGGTTGCCTGATGCCTTTGATTATTCAAATGTCAAAGGGCTATCAGCTGAGGTGATACAAAAACTCAATGATCATCGACCAGAAACATTGGGGCAGGCCTCTCGTATTCCCGGCATTACACCAGCAGCGATATCCTTACTCAGGGTTTATTTGAAAAAATACTATTCTGATTTAAAGAAAAGCGCGTAAGCCACGTGTCACAAGTTCAGGACACACTGGAGAAACAGTTTCTTTCAGCTATTGAAATACTTGAACTGGATATCAAAGCCAACTTCACTCCCTATTGGCAATACCTTCAATTATTAGAAAAATGGAACAAAGCCTATAACCTCACGGCCATACGCGATATTGATGCTATGTTGACGCATCATATTTTCGATAGTCTGGCAATCCTGCGTTTTACTCATGGTGAATGTTGTCTTGATGTAGGTACAGGGGCGGGTCTCCCAGGGTTGGTATTAGCGATTGCTAAACCGGATCAACATTGGACGTTGGTTGATAGCAATATTAAAAAGAGTCGTTTTGTTGAACAGGTAAAAATTGAACTTGGATTGAAAAATGTTGATGTCCTACATAATAGGATAGAAGACGTTCCTGTAGGAGGTACTTATTCAACGATTACCAGTCGCGCCTTTACATCCCTAAAAGCATTTTATCTAATGTGTCGTCCTTTTAAAGAGTATAACGGTGTGATGTTAGCTATGAAGGCCGGTTATCCTGAAGGAGAGGTAAAAGAAGTTAAGGACGATGTCCAAGTTTTAGAATTTTTTGAACTAGTATATTCACTTTTCTAACCATCTTAACACGTGTTTGCAACTTAGGAAGAGACCATGACTGTTTTATTCCACTTGAAACAGCGTACCCTCTTTAAGAGTAATAACTTAAATAAAGTTACTGTGTTTATAAGCATTTATGACCTAAACATCGTATTTAAAATTGGACTGCCTAAATTACGCAACTGGATCAGAATTCAGCCTGGGTTGAATTAATTTGCAATTGCATCTTTGTAGCCAAAGTTATCCTATTTTAACTTAGAAAAATTAATGTCTGGTCCTGTTTTAAATGATCAAGTGGGATCGACAGTTATCACATGCTATTTTAAATTAATTTGTGTGTGGTTTTATTTTTGATGATCAAATGGTGTCGCCACCATCATAAACAGGCAAATTGTATCTACCCAAACTTTGTTGTGGCATTTTCAAATTATTTATTCTTAGTAGAAAGAGCCAATTTGTAGCCAATAGTTTTGCATAGACTTGGTTTTTATTTTTCAATCCTGGTGACAAATATCTTGCGTCAACTAATAAATATCTATTTGGCAAGAAAGTTTCAACTTTGCTATTTTTCTATAAAGGTTTTCTATGCATTCTGAAAGAGACCTGCTTACCTTTTTAGAACGTCGTCCTTTTTCTCTTCTTTACTTGTTTCTGGACAAATTTCCGGGGGCAATGTGCAATGAAAGTTCGAATCAACGTTGGTAATAGGACTAGAATCCAAAGATCTGCTTTTCCTGAAGAAAGAATTCTGCTTTGAACGCCTTTTTCTCAGAAATAACTTCATCAGTTTTCTTGGTGATAAGTGCTTTTGTCCCCTTGTATTAGTGCACGATTCTACGGAAATTCTCACAAAATCAATATGACTAGCACTGAAACTCCTAGGTCTCGAGACACTTACTTTATATGGAACACCATCCTTCAATTGAATTCTCATAAGTTCATCTTCGATAGGGTGAGAATTTAATGCAATATCTCCAGCAAGCCTATTTGTTGAACCAACACCCAGTTAAACAGTTGAAAATCTAATAGCTTCCTGTCCTTCCCAGTCTAACGTAAAATTTAAAATTATCAGTTTAAACGATTAATTTTACACAATGTTTGTATGAGTGAAAACTGTTTCTATGAGGGCAATTGTTTATTAACAAAAACATAACGGCAAAAGAGACACGACAAGATACAAACATTATTAATACCATTCATAATGTGTAATAATCAGACATGGCATTATCTAAATTGAAAAAGAACAACACATTTTTTTGGCCTCAAGAATTTCACCTATTGTGCAAGCCTAGCACCAGTCCAAATTGGAATAAAAAAAAACTTTTTAAAATTTATGGAATAAATTTATTTTGTTCCAAATTGGAATAAAAAACAAGGGCTATGAAACAAGAAAAGTAGCAACAAACAAGAACAATCAAACGTTATAGTGGAAGGTAGCAGGCTAATGAGAAATTGATGATGAAGAGAAGCACATCCTTATTCTTACTACCACACATCTTAACTCGCTCTACCTTATTCTTAAAAGAAAACAAATCTGATGGTTAAACACAGCCTAGATTTTATGAGCCTTTTTACTGGAACAACCCAGAATGTTCCACAGATTTTCTCCAGAAGATATGCCATGAAGCATTTACTCATGGGCTGAAAGTGTTAATATATGACAAACCAAATGAATAACTCTCCCACCCACCCAAAAAAGGAAATAAAACCTGTCTTAATATAAGTTACTGCATTCCATTGAGAACTATATTTTTTTCCATAATTTATTATCTAAATTCTTTCCCAATATGGCAAAAACGTATGCTGCAATGTTTTGAAACTCGTAGTCTGCTATAATGTCCAGTTACGATCCATGCCTCTGTGTGAAGTTTATAAAACAATCCATCTCAAGCGAAACTCAGTCGCTGCAAGGTGAACTGACTTGGATTAAAATCTGCTATGTTGTTTTGTATTTGGTGGTGCATCATTCTGTGTTGTTAGCAGTTGGTTAACGAAACAAAAATAGCCCAAAACCCTTAAAATTGTGTTTTCCTCAGCAGGCAGAGGTGAATGTTTGATCAGCAGGTTAAAGGGTATCTTAGTCTTGGAAAGGATTATAGACGCAGTTTCCCAATAGAATTTAGCTATAATTGACGTTCAAATACGAAGCCTACATACGATGGATAGTAATTTCTGTGTTTTAGAAAGAAACGAAGTAAGCTCCTTCTTCTGTTCTAGGATATCGAGAATTACCCAAAGAGAGATTGTGTAGCCCTCTTTTATCCCTAGAACAATTTCTCTGTCAGCTGATGTTATAGACAAAAGGCTACTTCCGAGAAGAGTCTGGCCATATAATGTGTTAGACCAGACCCAACAAGATCTAGTCACATAATCTCATTTGGGATAAGAAACTCTTCATAAAAAACAATTAACCTTCGAGCAACATCAATGACTCTTAATTTCCCTGCTCCACGAAATTTTGAATACTTCCAACACTGATAGTAACTATAATTTTGTCAATGAATCTTTTTTGATCAGCATTGAGTGACTTGTCAGCACATAGCTGCTTCATTGTGTCAGGTTTCAAAAGTTGTTTGTTGGCAGCTTTCAGGTCACCTATTGCATCTGCAACTCTATCAGTTATCCCCCCCTGGATTGCACCATGAGGATCATCAATATCTTCAGCAGTGACTGTCACACTGTCAACCCCATTTTGATGAATTTCTTTGGCTCCGATTATTTTTTTTCATATTCTGCGTCAGTTTTCGACTTTGTAACCAGTTTTTCACGATAGTCAACCATCGCAAGATAATTTTCAGATTCAATGTAGTACGTTTCAAAACAGTTTAGACCTTTGACCATAATATCACTTGTCCTGCGGTGGCGCAGTGGGTTTGACCTTAGATTGGTAATACGGGACCCAGAGATCGAATTATGCTGCAGCAATGCGCTGCAGGGCCGACGCAGGGACCTTAGTAGTCAAGAAGCGTCGTTAATCCGATACAGGATTTACGAAACGATCTGGTTTCTTTTTTTTTTTCATTTACCTTCTTCCTACACTTTCGGGCTGTGATATAGTTGATTTTATGTTCTCTAATGGAAAAAGAATTTTGGCTAATGCTACTGAGAATGAAGATTGCAGGTTCGGGTTGCTTTACCTGTGGAAGAGATAGAGAGGTGTAGGCTTGATCCTTCTGTGCAAGAAAACTTTCTTTACATTTGCAGTAAAGTCATTGTCGATGTCTGGAGTAAAAATGTATGGCTCCTTACCTCTCCTGACGACCTTTGAATTAGATCAAATATTTGCCACCATCTGGAGCTACCTTTGAGAGCTATACTATACGACCAAAGGCACAGTCTCTATATCCACTAGATGTTCGGCTGGACTTTCAAGGATGGCAAGGTCTGGTCAGTTTTGTCCACCCTTAAGGTATTCCCAGATCGTGTGGCCTGGAGGACTGGTCGTGCAAGTGGTGTATAGAAAATTGCTCATGGCGGGAAGTAGACCATAACTTTCCGTTACTCGTCAGATACTTGAATATTTGAGGTTTTATTGACGAAAGAAAACAATGAAAATATGAGTTTCAAGGTCATCAACATTGTGGGGTACTCGTGATCGGAAGTATCAATTACCATAGGCTGCGTGATCATTATTGAGAGTCTGTGTAAAAGGTAGTTTTTAAGAGCAAAAAAGGTGGTTTTCAAATTTGGAAGATTAGCACCCCTGCCCCGGTCGAATATACAACGCTCATATTCGCAATCAGCACTATTCAGTACCCCATATACCGTAGTCAAACCTTCTGCTGCTTACTGATCACCTACGAGTCTCTTTTTTGGCGAGTAGCTCCTTGACTAACTATTACCAATAACATAGGCAGCTTGGTGCATAGAAGCACCAAACCGCCTGAGACCATCACAGCACCGCCAACTATTCCTCTATCCCATTCTGTTCAAAGCTTCACTCTCTACCCCCTCCCCTCAGGAAAATCAAATTTTCTTTGTCGGGATCCGTATCCCCAAGAAGACGCTCGATCTGATATTCTGTTTCAACACATGTGCCAACCTGCGGATGAAACCCCATCTTAACCCCGTAGTTAGACGCAATTCTTGCCGAGCGAGAGACTTGATCCACAATAACTGACCACTGCTGCGGTGTGACAACGCCCATCTCATCCTTAGGGTAATACTCGGACTCGTCCATAAGGATGAAGTGCGACGTGCCTTGGCTTTCGAGCAACGCGCAGATAGCGTGCGTGTCGCGCTCAAGCCTCGACCAGCTGCCCGGATCCACCAAGGTGTGCACGTGCGCCGCGGCGACAAGAGACATGTCGTGGCGTTTGAGAGATACATGAAGTACGTCGGCATCGGTCGGCCCGAACCCAAACGGACCAAGCTCTGTTGCACCATAACCGGCAACGCTGCATCGCATCAGATACTCGTCCCAGGCCAATTGGTTACCGCTCGGCCAATAAACCCCCCAGGTACACGGAGCGATGGCGAATTCCATGCTGCGATGTTCCCTTGAAATGCTTTCTAAGTCACCGGCCTGCGCGTGCTTTTCACCCACAGGCCGGCACACTCGGCCTACCAGCCCCGGGCCTTGATGCGCTCCAATTCAGTTTCGGCCTGCGCCAGCCCCTCGGCCGCGGAGACGTCGCCGCTTAGAACGCTGTACATCGCGTTGTAGATCCTTTGAGATACGCGGTTGTATGACAGCCCAGTTACCTGCGCAGGGCGCGAGGCGCTTTCTGCGAAGGACTGTTTGGCATCGGCAAGAAACGGATTGGCCGCAAGCACGTCCGCATCCTCATAGAGCGTTTCGATGGTGGGGCTGTAGGCTTCCATCGCGCGGCGTTTCTGCTCGCGAGCATTGGTCAGGTAAAGCGCCAGGTCCGCTGCAGCGTCCGGATCCTCGGAATATTTTGAAACGCCAAGCATACCCGCTCCATAACAGCCCGAAGATCTCTCGCCGTCCGCCCCGACGGGCAAAGCCATAAAGAAGTTGAACTCCTTATGCTTTCTACTAAACTTTTATGCAGTTTTATGGGGTTTCTTTGTGTTCCCCTGTACATTGACATTGAGGGAACTCAATATCTCCCTTGACAATCACTTGGTCCCATTCTACTACCTGTAATATCTCCCTGATTTTGCAGTAGTTAGTGCAAGTTTGTTTATTACAATTTTTTGTTTGTTGACTAAGCAGCAAGTTATGGCAGATGTAGATATGGTCACTGGCACCAATGAGATGGAGGTACTCAGTGCTCACTAATAATACTTGGTTTTTATTGATTGTTAAATCTAGCAGGGATAGTGTCTGGTTATTATTATACTGGGTTGGTTAGTCTATTGCATTATATAGGCTATTTCTAGCCAAATATTCAACAAATGGTTTACTGACAATAAAGCATTGTTGAGAACCCAAGCCCTCAACCTATTTGATATCCAGTAGATTCAGATCTCCAAGAAAATCAAGTCCTGATTATTATGATTGGATGCTTGTTCAGCCAACTGAATTAGAGCTTGGTAAGATGCAAGGGCACCTGGGAACTGGGCTTCTATATATGCAACCTATCAGTAATGGTTTCCCTCATCAATAATACTGGCAAAAACACTCAACCTATGGGAAATAATCATGAATGAAAGATAAATCTCTAACTTGTATTCACTTCTCTATGTAGATGACAGTGCCTCTCCTGGGGTTAATAGACAGATTTGAGAACAGGAATATCCTGTTGTCCTGATAGGGTTTTCTGCCAGTGGGTTGCTAGAGTTCTTAAGGGTCAGTTCACAAATATACATTATATCATAATCTTCAGTGGTGGCTGCTAGTTTCAATTCTGGGAGCTTGTTTGTCACTGTATAAATGTTTGTGTAAAACAGGCTCTACAGTTTCTTTCCACTGACTGGGTTGTACTTTGGTAACTGATGTTGATTGAGCATGAAATGGAAAGCATCACTGTTATCATGACCAACACTAACACTGCAAGAAAAGATCAACATTCATGGTTTATCGAAAGTCGTTCTTCGCGTAAGAACCCGAAGCGAGATTGGTATATCTGGCGCGATCCCGCACCCGGCGGAGGACCGCCAAACAACTGGATCAGCGACTTCGGTGGCTCAGCATGGCAGTGGGACGAAACCACCGGTCAATATTACCTTCACGCGTTCCTCAAATTGCAACCCGACCTCAACTGGCGCAAGCCCGAGTTGCGCGAAGCGATGATGGCGGTGCTGCGTTTTTGGTTTGACCGCGGCGTAGACGGATTCCGGATCGACGTGCTCTGGCACATCATCAAGGCCGAAGGTCTGCCCGACAATCCGATCAACGCGGACTGGACGCCCGATCGCACACAGCGCGACCGACTGATCCAGCTCTATTCCACCGACCAGCCGGAAGCGCATGCAATCTCTGCCGAGTTTCGCGCTCTGGCAGACAGCTATGGCGACCGCCTACTGATCGGCGAGATCTGTTTGCCGGGCGACCGCCTTGCCCGCTGGTACGGCACGCCGGATCGTCCTCAAGTGCATCTGCCGTTCAATTTCCAGCTCATCGAAAACACCTGGGACGCCGCCTCGCTGCGGCAGACGATTGCTGCCTATGAGGCGTCTCTGCCCCGATTCGGCTGGCCCAACTGGGTGCTCGGCAGCCACGACGCGCCGCGCATCGCTGCCCGGGTCGGCGAGGCGCAGGCACGAATTGCAGCCATGCTTCTGCTGACGCTTCGCGGCACGCCGACGCTATACCAGGGCGACGAAATCGGCATTGGCGAGGTGCAGATTGCGCCCGATCGGGTGCGCGACCCACAGGATCTGCGTCAGCCCGGTCTGGGGATTGGTCGCGATCGTTCGCGCACACCGATACCGTGGGATGCTTCGGCAAATGCGGGATTCAGCACGGTCGATCCCTGGCTTCCGCTCAACGAAGACTGGCAGTCGCGTAACGTTGCGGCACAGTTTCACAGCAGCAGCTCACTTCTGTCTCTTTAAGACCGTTCAGGTATGCTGAACAATCTTAAATTTTGATTGAAAGTGTTTGGGAAATTATGAGCTAAAGAGGAGGGTAGATTGTCCTTCGATCACTTTTGACTCTTAAAAAGTGGATTAGAACTTTGAATTTCCAATCAAACTAGCGTCTTCAAAATATCAATGATATTACTAGATTTGATAGAGCAGCGCTGCCTATGATATTGCTTATATGTCCTTTAATACTTGCAAACGTATAGTTTTTTCATTTAATCGAAACGCCCCCTAAACGTTTCAACTTAATACCCTTAGTTTCAATAGGTATAGCAATCGTAGGAGCAGTATCAAAAGTATACACATAGTGTCTGCCGGCTAGTTAAAAATCCGTCAAAACTTACCCTGAGAGGTCTAACTTAATAACGTAAGCCGTTATTGTGATATTTTTTGTCACCCTTTTGACAATCTACGTGATCATACTTCGTTTTGATTTAGTTCATCATCTGCCACAATAATCTCTGTATGCTTCACCTTAATGCCTTTAGCTTGTGTAGTAGCAAAAGTTGTATCAGCAGCAGTAGCATTAGTAGCAGTATGCCCATGGCACCTTTTTTTTCAACATCCCCTTCAACACAGGTTGAAATTTTCGACTTAATACAATCAACCAGTCCTGAAACATGCATATATTATTTTTTTATCAGTTGTTCTTTCCTTTTAAGTATTCTCCAAAAGCTCCAACTTATTACCTGATTCGATTCTTTAGATACGCCCTTTTGACAATCTGCATGCGCTGTGTATTTTGATTTAGTTCAAACTCCCCCTCAATATTCTGTCAAATTTTCACCTTCATACGGGTAGCCTTAATTGTACTAGTATCATAATAGTATCGATAGTAGTAAGAAAAGTAGTAGCAGTAATAGCGTATTATCAGTAGTAGTAACAGTAGTAGCAGCATGATTAATAGCAGTAGTAGCAGGTACATTTTGCCTTTTGGTCTGCTCAACATCCCACTCATCCTCTAAGGACTATTTGCAAAGTTAGTACAAAAAACAGTCTAAACTGAGAAATATTCTGATCAGTTGTCTTGGGGATATTTGCAATTAATTTTATTTTATCTTCAGATAATAATCGTAAATTTAAGAGTGGTTGCTAAAGGAAAGATACTTGATTATGTTGACACCCAATTAGTCTGCCTTGAGAAAAACAAGATGTCTCGGTGTATCATCAATTACGATTTAATTCAAAGGGAAAGCAAATAAGGATTTCAGTCTTTCGTATTTACTTGCAGAAAGCAATTAAGGCGTGTAATCAGTCATAGAAATGTCATATAGGTATTAATCGCTCTGTGACCAAACCATAAATGATGGATATTAAGTTAAGCTCAATGGGGCTTAATTAACTTAAGCCTACATTTACAAAATTAATGAATTGACCCATATTTTTCCTTCTTCTTAGTTAAGCACCATAATAAAAAAAAAAGTTTATTTCATTCTATTAAGAAAACTAACACTTACTATATTTTTATTTCATTCCAAGCCTATCAAAAAATGACTGACACCTTTTGGGCTTTATTTATATGCTCTTTTTAAAGGGTTGGGGGAAGGATCAATAGGGCTCTCCATCTCAGAGACTGGTGGGTGAGTTTCAAACCGATCCAACCTAGGACCAACCTAGGGCCCCCGAGGATCCAACAAACTTCCAAAATTCTAATACACTACGTGGCATGTGAAAAAAAAAAGTTTCGGGCGAGATGACATGATGTGATTTTGAACAATAGAGCAATTTCAAAATTCTATGGCTGGTTCGAAGGGAGAAGGGGGCGCAAAGAAATTGAATTTGTTTTTTTCCCTTCTATGTTTAAGGTATTAACAGTCAGCTTAAATTTGTGAGTAGGTACGAAACTACGAATTAAAATCGTATGTCACTTTGGGTCCTCTCTTCGACTTCGTCTTGTTCTATTGTAAATGGGTTCTCTCAAGTAAAAAATAAACAAACAAAAAAAATACCAACTCGACTTAGTTGTTATGTAATAGGGGAGTGTTTACTTATGTTAAGGATGACGCATTCTCACGTGACTTTTTTGTTCAGCCCTTGGCGAATCCCCACTTGTAAGTGAGGTAACAGACGTGGTGTGTTACATAATGACGAACAACACGCAGGTTATTAGATAATACTTTAAGGGATTTCATTTTCTTTCAATAAGTTTTTTTTCAGAGAACCTTTACAAACTCAGCATTTTCGTCAGCATTAGGATTTGAAAGAGATTTTCCCTTAAAGGAATGGATCGCCAGAGACCCATTCTAATATTATTATTCGAAGAATACAGGAAAACTGTCAACGTTATAACCCCTTCTACACACGAAGAATTGCCTTTCCCGCTTTCTAAAATAATTAAATGGAATGAGTGTTTCCATCCCTTTCCACATGAGAGCTCACAACCATTGGCCTTTGATCTATTAGATGCACCTGTCTGTTGCATTCCGTTCACTTAAATGTTGATACTAGCAAAATCACATTTAGAAAAATGTAACACCAAAACAAGAAAAAAGAGTCTTATTTTTGAATTCGGTTGTTTCTAAGAGGTTATAATAAAAATGCCACGTTTCTTTGAGCCGAAACTATGCATATTAACACCATGGTGACAATATGTGGCTAGCTCACCCTAGCAAGCAATTCCAGAGGGACAGGGCTTTTAATAGAGGTCTATTTAAGCCATATTAAGAGATATTTTGCAGGGGTTTTATTAAAAATGCCTCGTTTCTACTGCTCTATTAGATACATATGCCTGTTAAATTCCATTAATTTAAATCTTGATGTTAGGAAACTCACATTTTGTAAAATGAAACATGCAAACGAGGAAAAAGAGACTTACTTTTGGCATTCGATTATTTCTGAGAGTTTTTGATGAAAATGAAATGTTTCTTCAAATCAAGGGTATGACTATTCACACCACCATGGCAATATGTTGCTATATCTGGCCGACCCACCCTAGAAAGCAATTTTAGAGGGCAAATCCAGAAAAAGAACAAAGGAAGCTTCGATTTATATCAGGAGAGTTTTTAAAAAAGCAGCATATACCCTGCTATTATTATGAAAATTCTTGACACTCTTTTATGTTTAATAATGTGGAGGAGGGTGTAAAACATAGATCCAGAAAACAACGAAGGAAACTTCGCCAAAATTTTTTGCCAGAAGAAAGAGACCGGCTGCGTTTTTTTTTTTTTTTTTTTTTTTTTTGTTCGGGGGTGATCTTAAAAAACCAGTGAGCCTAGAAGATCGGGAGATGGCTCATTTTATCGGAAATCAAAAGATTAGGTGCCATTTTTAAGTGGCAAAACGCATTGGAGGGTAGCAAACCCCCTCCCTTGCCACTTTTGGTTCTCAAAGTCGTCTGACGAAAATTATGAAATAGCCATTTTGTTCAAAGGTCTAATAAACTATGTCTTTAAGGATGATTTGACACCTCAAAGCCTACGGGGAAGGGTTGGAAGCTATGAGCTTTGCCCATTGTTTACATGCCTATTACGAAAAATATTAATCATCATAGGGGGATTATATTAAAGATTTAAGGAGAATAGTGAATTTTCTATCTACGAAGAGTTCTATCTACGTATGGGCCTGCTCCAGTGTAAATGGAGTTACCTAGTACAGCCCAATTTTTGTTTTATCGAAATTAAATACGGCTGATCACTTTCACTCATTTCACTACCATTAGTTTTACTTGCTACTGCAACGTGGCATTAGATAGATTTAATTTGCATTGAAAATGAAGGCTCTACCAGATGTGATGCTCTCAAAGGCTTAAAGATTTCTTGTCATTGTTAATTTCATGGATGATTTTAACTTCATTAATAACTTCACCTTATCCAGACCGAAAGTTTGGATTAAAAATGCATTGGAATCAATTTAAATACAAAATAATAGCACAAAAATAGACGCTTTTTTAAAAATATTATTTTCAAGACTGATTTTGCTAATCATGATGACAAGAGTCCCTAAATTGGGCGAACATACCTAGGGTTGCTATCACAAGAAAAACCTCGAAGATAAGTGCGTCTTTGCGTTTATCTAGCCAAATATAATTAGATCCCCAAAATACTAGTCTTACCCACCAAGGGTTGCTTTTCCATTGTTTACTCGATTTATCAATTGCCATTGTCTCTAGCTCCAATTGTTCCAAACTAACTTCAAAAACGGATGCCAGCGCTTTTTTGGATTCGAAACTAGCAACGGCTCCACTTTCAAGGCGTTGCACGGTGCGTAAACTCAGTCCAGACATTTGGCTCAGCTGTTCCTGGGTCCAAGCTTTTTGGGTTCTCAATCTTTTAATCAGCATCAGGCTCTCACATTCGGTTAATGATTAGATTTACACAAGAAACAATGTGGCGGTAACGCCATATTACCGCCATTGTTTGTTTTTGAGGCACCAGTAAAAAACCATGAGCCAGTTAATCATCATTCTAATCATCGTTATTGCGTTCACTTGGCACATCACTAAGATACTCCACAAACTCCACTTCAAATCCAGCGGGGTCAACGAAATAAATATTTTTACGATATTGGTTTTCTGCTCCTGGTTTTGCAATTGAATAACCAGCATCAAGGAGTCGCTGAATGACAGCTTCAATATTAGATACAACATAAGCAAAATGAGCGAGTCCAACGGAATGACCTGCTAAATCACGATTTTCACCTTCTCCGTGATCACTCAGCGCAATGTAATGATAATCATCACCGAAATGTAGCCAAGTTCTGGGTTTACCGTGCCATTCTCCTTTACCCTCACTTCTCACTTGCCAATGGGGAAATGCCGCTCCATAAAAGTGAAGCATATCTGGAACATTATTGACCACTAAATTTACGTGTTCTAAATACATGGCTCTCTCCTTATTTCATTTGCAATGTACCGTTGTACAACTTGATTAACTTTAGAACGAACTGCTTTCTTTCGCTCTTCTTTGACACGGGTTGATTCACTTTTTTGTATTTGATCGGCATGTATTACCCTCGAAAACTAAAACTTTTGACATCCTGAGCAAGCGCGATGGGCCCTAACGTCCGCTTGCCAACTAGGCGATGCCAAGGGCTGCTACAATTTGGGCTACCTCTACACGACCGGCGAGGTTGGTGAAAAACGTCTCGAAGAAGCGCGCCGCCTTTTCGATCTGGCCTGTTCGGGCGGCAACGCCCCCGGCTGTACGAATTTGGGCGTGTTGATCACCAACGGCCAAGGCGGACCGAAGAACGACGTAAAGGCGCGTTTCCTGTTTGAAGATGGGTGCGACGGCGGCGACCCATACGGATGCTACAAACTCGGCTTTTCCTTCCTCCTCGGACGCGGCGGTCCGCAAAACGCCGGGGAAGCGAGGCTCCTTCTGCAACAGTCCTGCAAGGGCGGCGAAGCGTCGGGCTGTCGCACGTTGGGCGAATTGTTCGAAGAAGGGATAGGCGGCCCACCCGATGCGGAGATCGCAGACATGCTCTTTCGGCGAGCCTGCGATATGGGTGACGAGAAAGCCTGCGAACAGGCCGGCGGCTCGCGGGGGACCTAAGCGGCTGACGGGAAGGTCAAGTGACCTTTGCGGCGTGGTCGCGCAGCAGGAATTCTCGACCCACCTTTACCCGCGGCACGCCGTCATATTCGACAACATCGGCAGTCGCATAGGTTTCAGACCATTTTTCCGGCAGAAAACTGCCGGTCCCGACAACATCGATGGGTGCTTTTGCAAGGGCCATCACGCGGCACTTCGCCGGACTGAAGCCGCTTGAGGCGACAATCTTGGTGTTCTCGAATCCGGACTCGTTAAGCGCATCCCGCAGGTGATGGATCGCAGCAGCAGACACGCCCGTGCCGATCATATGGCGCGTCAGCTTTCCGAAAACGCCGCCCATTAATAGCAACAACTTCTGTGCCGAATTGATAGATGGATGCCCGCCAACGCGGGCATGACGGATACGCGGTAAACCCGTTTGGTTTGGCACCGTCATCCCCGCGAAAGGATTATTTCGGTACCCCCCCCCAAATAAAAATCCTGGATACAACCCTGTATATTAGATCTAATTCAAACCCCCATATTATGGGGCTAAAACCCAACTATATGGGGCTTTAGCGAGCGGTTAGCAAGAGGAAGCGAAAACAGAGAGTTCCCTCTTTGCGTTGCAACGCTTGCTGTTAGCAAGAGCTCGACCGTTAGCAACAAACAGTTTTGCAGAAAAATATATTTAGTGAGTGACTCCAAAGTAGAAGAAGAATAAAGAGAAGACAATGTAACTGCAACTTTTCCTGCTGGCAACCGCCCGATCGCTGGCAACAAACGGTTTAGTTTTAGGCTACCTATAGTGACTGGCCGACAAGAGGGGGTAGAAGGAGGGAGTTCTTTCTTCTTGCCACTACGCTTGCTGCTGATTGTTAGCAATAAATGAGTTCGTAGAAAATACCCTTATTGGGTTACTGATGAGAAGAATGCAAAGAGAACCTACACTTCTTGTTGTAACCTTAGCTGCCTCTCTTTGTATATAATCTCTTCTACCGGCATGCCTGAATATTTCGAGATCAGTGCTGCTAAGCCGCCAGCTATACTTCCTAAAAAACTTCCTGAAAGATATACAGACATTAACACTTTTCTAAAATCGTCATCGGGTTGGATTTAAGTCTCAAGTAAAATAAGTATAAGTGAGTTAAATTGAAACTGTTATTACAACCCAACAAAATAATAATCAAACCCTACAAGTTAATTTCCAATACCAACACGAAGAGACTTCAAAAAACCTTTTACATTACCTTGTTGACGTTATATTACATCACTATTGTGTTGCAATTTATTGACATTAGGGAAATGACGTTTTACTACACTATATTTGTGTCATACTAAGTCTTATAACTGCCACAAATAAATCTGGAAACACGATAATGGCATGCAAGTTCTTTGGGATCGCATGGCGAGCATATACTCATAGAATGCTTACATGTAAAACTTGAATAAACAAATTTCTTGAGCACCAGCCGCCACTGCATTTTGTGTTTAACCTTTTTTCCCTTTCAAGCTTAGTTTATAGATTCCAACAATAGTAGCCTTATCACGAAATCGTGTTTCACAAGTTACATAAACCATGAGTTTTTCTCCATTGACGTCATTTTCTAACTTTAGAACGATAGCTAATCTTTATGATTTTTTGTTAGGTTTCTGGCCTGCAGCCTGGTTCGATATACACAGCCCGTATGGCCGCTAGAACATCTGCTGGAAATGGCCCACTATCCTCACCCATAACTATAGACTATTCCTTAGCAATGTCTGATAGTAATATCTCGCCTAACGGGACCTTTGTGACATCTTCTTCAGCCATTACGGAGCAGCAGATTGGTAAGTCTCTATAATTATATGTAATATGTTCTTCTTCTCTGGTGAATAATTGCATCCGTACAAACTTTAAATGGATTCCTTACAAAAAATGAAATTGGGTTAAACACATCGGACTAAAGATTTTGCTCTTCGTTAGATATTTCAATTTGACCTTTCTTGGTTTCACACTCACTATTACTATTGAGCACTCAGCAACTATCGTCTCGATTGAACAGAATAATAAAATTGTAATTACAAAAACATATTTTTTTGAGGATGAAAAAAACTTTCTCTAAAACTAATCTCTAAATTAATACAGTGTCCGTCGAATGTGCAGGCAGAGAACGATACTCCGAGCCAATGCATGGATTCTCTTCATTAATCGAAACAGCAGAAAAACGTAAATTTCAAATAGTGGTATATGTATAATGGACAAGATGCAAAGGCATAATAAAGAAAAGGGAAAAAGGTAAAAAATGTACATTTCAAATAACTTGTGTATGAAATCGGGTTAAACGCACTCTACCAAAGATTTTGCTCTTCCTTAAATATTTCAATTTGCCCTGTCTTTGTTTCACATTCACTATTGAGCACTATTTAAACAGGAACTGCAATTGCGTTGAATTTGTGCTTTGCAGAAGATGTTGACATCACAACGAATGCCAGGTCATCTGGAGCCGGGTGCAGAGTCATTCCAGCAGTGATGGGACGACTTATAGCATCGACATTTTCTACGAGTATGAGGTAGAAGGGGAAACCTACTGGAGCAATCGCTACGGCTATCTTGGAGGCTCTTCTAGCGGCCATTCGGGCAAGGCGGATGTGGTGCGTCAGTATCCCGAAGGATCCACCCAAATCTGCTATGTCGATCCGGAGGATTCCCTGTATGCGGTGTTGAACCGTGATCTTGGTGCTTGGGCCCTCTTCGGTTTGCTTCCCACAGTCTTCTTTCTCATTGGGGGTGGGGGCTTGTTTGCCATGCTCCGCTCAAAGAAAGGCAAGCGGGAGCGGGACCGTCGGGTAAAATGGGGTGGTGGTGCCCGCGGCTCCGACCGAGAATCCGTGACAATCGGAGGTAGCACGGGCTTTTCGCAGGAGGAGACAGATCCGAATCGAACGAAGGAATTGCGCCCGGGGGGCCGGCGGCTCGGCGGCTTCTTTCTGATTCTCTTCATTGCGGCGTTCTGGAATGGGATCGTCTCGGTGTTTCTCTTGGAGGTGATTGACGGGTTCCGGCGAGGGAACCCGTCGTGGTTTGACACCGTCCTGTTGACACCGTTTGTGCTGGTTGGATCGGTTTTAATTCTTTGAACTTCGGTGGAAGGGCTTTTCAACCATGTCTTGTCGTTACCGATATTCGTCTTGAGCGTGATTGCATCCAATGGATAAAATTTAACAAGAAAACTATTTTGGTCGAACACTACGTTGGTCTTACAAGACTTCTGAACGACTTAGCTTCGAAACGGAATGTAGTCGTTGGCGACACAAAATACTTCCGTCATCATTCATTGGAGCAACACGCTACTTTGTTGAAAATTTTCAAAATACCTTGGTTATTGCTCGTCGCCTTAGGCACCCAGATAACTTAATTACTATAACTTGCGATCCTGATTGGCCCAAACTTAAAGAAGCAACAAGTACCCGGGTTTGGCCCATATGCAGTCCGCCGCCTCTTGACCCCTCCGGAAATCCCTTGGAGAAATCCATAAAAAGCCTTGTATGGCAGGGGTAAACAGGTAGGTTGCTTGTCCCGGCCACTGACAGGGGCCTGACGAAGAGGATTTGGGACATGAAGATCAGCATCGAACGCGGCACGCTTCTCAAGGCTGTGGCTCAGGAGCAGTCTGTTGTCGAGCGCCGCAACACCATTCCGATTCTGGCGAATGTGCTGATCGAAGCCGAGGGCGACAGCGTCCAATTCCGCGCCACCGACCTGGATATCGAGGTGGTCGACAAGGCCCCCGCACAGGTGGAGCGCGCCGGCGCGACCACCGTGGCCGCCACCACCCTGCACGAGATCGTGCGCAAGCTGCCCGACGGCGCGCTGGTCACACTCAGTGCCGACGCCGCAACCGGCCGCCTGACCGTTGAGGCCGGCCGCTCCAACTTCTCGCTGGCGACCCTGCCGCGGGAGGATTTCCCGGTAATGGCGTCTTCTGAGTATCACTCGAACTTCGCCGCGAAGGCCGCGGTGCTGCGCCGCTTGTTCGACAAATCGAAATTCGCGATCTCCACCGAGGAGACCCGGTATTACCTGAACGGTGTTTACCTGCATGTGTCGTCGGGTGATGGCGGCAAGGTTCTGCGCGCCGTCGCCACCGACGGCCACCGCCTGGCCCGCATCGACGCGGAACTGCCGCTGGGCGCCGAGGACATGCCCGGCGTGATCGTGCCGCGCAAGACCGTGGGCGAGCTGAAGAAGCTGCTGGACGACGACGACATGGACATCGCGGTCTCGGTTTCCGAAACCAAGGTGCGCTTTGCCACCCCGAATATCACCCTCACCTCCAAGGTGATCGACGGCACCTTCCCCGACTACACCCGCGTAATCCCCACCGGCAACACCCGCCGGCTGGAGATGGACGCGAGCGAGTTCGCACAGGCCGTCGACCGGGTCGCCACCGTCAGCTCGGAAGGAATGTTGTGGCTGACACCCTGGACCAGGTAGGAATCCATCGCCTTCCGCAGGTTCTGGATGGCGGTGCCGCGGTCCTTCCCGCCGACGATCAGTTTGGCGATCATCGGATCATAATACATGGACACTTCGCTGCCTTCTTCAATACCGGTATCCACGCGCACGTGCCGGCTCTCCTGCGGTGGCTGGTACTTAACCAGCCGGCCAATGCTCGGCAGAAAGTTGCGGAACGGATCTTCCGCATAGACACGCGCTTCCATCGCCCAGCCTGTTAATTTGACGTCGTCCTGCGTCAGGCTCAGCTGCTCCCCGTGAGAGATGCGGATCATGTGCTCCACTAAATCCTGGTTGGTAACAAGTTCTGTCACCGGATGTTCAACCTGCAGGCGGGTATTCATCTCAAGAAAATAGAAGTTTTTGTTGGCGTCGACGATAAATTCCACCGTCCCGGCCGAGCAGTAGTCCACAGCGCGGGCCAATGCGGTCGCCTGATTGCCCATGGCTTGACGGGTTTCTTCATCAAGGAAAGGCGAAGGTGCTTCTTCGATCACTTTCTGATGTCGGCGCTGAATAGAACATTCCCGTTCGCCTAGATAAATCACGTTGCCGTGTTTGTCAGCGAGCACCTGAATTTCGATATGGCGTGGCTCTTCGATGAATTTTTCCGCGAATACGCGGTCGTCGCCAAAACTTGAACGTGCTTCATTGGCGGCACGTTCGAACCCATCGCGACACTCGTCGTCATTCCAGACCACGCGCATACCCTTACCGCCACCGCCAGCACTGGCTTTGAGCATGACTGGATAGCCGATATCACGCGCTATTTCGACCGCGTGGTCCGGACCGTCGATGACATCCGTGTAGCCCGGGATTGTATTGACGCCCGCTTCCTGGGCGAGCAGTTTGGACGTAATTTTGTCCCCCATGCTCGTGATCGCCTTGGTGCCGGGACCAATAAAATCAATACCGGCAGCTTCAAGTGCTTCACAAAAATCAATTAGTGTCTAATCTCACTTCCTTTTCACTAAGCCTGAATATGGATTCTGAGGAGTGATGTCTTCCCTTTATTTCAAGTAAATGAATTCTTTTGCTGCGTTGAAAGGGTTCATTCATTCATACAGACACAAAAGGTGGAGAAGTGGAGGGTAGAAGAGTTTTCCTATATCTAAGGCTTTCCATATAAAAATGCTACACTTTGGAAACTATAGACCTTTGGGTGCCAGAAAACTCTTGGACCTAAGATTAGGTAGGGTTTTCCCTACGTCCAAGGCTTTCCCCATACACAGGACACTCATTATATCCCACATCTAGCCCATATAGATGTGGGACAGATGTGGCAATACCCTATGCACAAGGCATTCTCTATGCCTTGCGCATAGGGAATGGCCTGGTTATGGCAAAACTCCGATATACAAAAGGCCTTAAATAAAAGGAAGTCTTGGATTATGGGAAATGCTTTAAGTATTAAGAAAGCCTTGGATATAGGGGAAATCCTATGCCATATTTTCACGGTCTTGGATATAAGGAAAGCTTTCGGTATAGGAAATGCTATGATTATTGGGAATGTCTTGGTTTTACGGAAGACCGAGGGTATTGGCTAATCCTTGGATATATAATTGGCCTTGGAGTTATGCATGGGAATCATGGGGAAGGTCTTAGATAAGGGAATCCCTTAGGTGTAAGTAAGGCCTCATGTACAAGGAGTCCTTTAATAATAGGGAAGGTCTTGAGTTTGCTCATAGCCATCCTTCATCCAAGGCTTATGCCATATTCAAGGCCTTCCCTTTGCCCATGGAATGCCTTGTGTGTAGGCTTTGTAGACCATGAACCTTATATACGTCGCCAAAGATACTGAGCAGCTCTTTGACACAGATCTTACCGACACTCAAAGGGAGGACCTTCTTTAGGGCAATCCAAAGAATATAAAGTAATAGGCCTTGATTATAGACAAGGGTGATCTTGTATAGAGAGGACCATTTCTATACCTGAAATAAGCACACCAACCAAATGAGGACGTCTGATCCAAATTATAATTAACGTAGAGTAAGATAAGATAGAGTAAGAGTAGAGTAAGGTAAACTCTTGCAATAAGCACATCAAACACATGAGGACGTCTGATACCAATCAAAATTAACGAATATTAAGATCTAGGGTCCTACTTGTGCTTCAAAGAATCCATCTTAGGAGATTAACCTCTCGGAGAAGAAGAGTTAGGGGAAGAAAGGTCCCTAAATTCTTGCAATCAATACATCAACCAAATGAGGACGTCTAATACCAATCAAACTTAACAAAGAGTAGGATCTGGGGTCCTAGTTGTGCTTCAAAGAATCTCTCTTAGGAGATTAACCTCTCCGATGAGAACAGTTTGGGGAAGGAGGGTCCTTAAATTCTTGCAATAAGCTCATCAACCAAATGAGGAGGTCTTGTCCCAATAAATTCTTAGCGAAGAGTAAAATCTGGGGTCCTAGTTGTGCTTCACAGAATCACTCTTAAGAGATTAACCTCTCCAAGAAGAAGAGTTAGGAGAAAGGAGGTCCCTAAATTCTTGCAATAACCATATCAACCAAATGAGGATGACTAATTCCAATCAAACTTGATAAAAAATAATATCTGGGGTCCTAGTTGGGCTTCAAATATTTTTTGGATAAGATCCAATGTGGATGAGATGACGAATTGTTGTCAACGGGATGTTGTCTACCAGATGATGTTGTCGGATCCCAGCCAAGTTTAATGAAAAGTAAAAGTGGGTACACTATTTTGTTCTTTTAAGGGTTTATATTTGATTCGGCCTCTGAGTGGGCAGAGGAATCCTCTAAAGTAGTTCCATGACATCTAGCAGAAAATATTGGCATATATAAGTCAATGTTATTTTTTTTTTTTTTACCTTACTTACTTACTTTCGGTAGGAAACCAGACGACAGACCGTCCTATCCGGAATCAAAGGACGTTAGAATGACCTCTGACAACCATTTAACTTATTGGATGGCAGTGGTTTCAATGGTAGCATGAAATGATATCTACCACCAAGGTGGGGAGGGTAGTTGGAGTATTGTGAAAGGTTTGTGCAAATAGCATCCAAACTGGTTCCATTTTTTGTAATAGGGAAATCAACAATTTCCTTAAGCTTCTGATCTTTGCACAGATTTCTAAGACTTAGTTCGTGTGCGTCTTCTGCTATAAAAATGCCGGGATTTGGATACTTTGTCGTCACAAAGTCAAGACTTGCTTGTAGCCTATCATGAAAATTACGACAAGAGCAAGCATTCTGTCTTGGTGAATAACAAAATGAGCAGGTGATTAAATTAGTATAAAGGCCGAGGCAGGCATTTGGGCTTAATAGTATCCAAAGGATTTCATCGCTATCACCTAGTCTTGGCACATGGATAAGGGTAGGAGATACGCAATCCCTTACGAAAATCATTACTCCTCGTCCTTTTTTCCCCAGTGGGTAGTCAACCGGGCGCAGCTTTATAAACTGCTGGAAACTAGTCATTTTAAGGAGATCTGGATTTTGTGCCTGGACTTCATTAACCACAATTATACCACTATGGTTTAATTTATCTGTTGCTTCTAACTCAACTAACTTTTCAAAATTCAAACTTTCGGCGTTCGTAAGGAGGAAAACAGGGAAATAATAACGTTTTTTTTTTTTTAAATCAAACTCCTTAACAACATATTTGCTCAACAAAGCTTTATTCTGAGGCAACTTTGGCAGGGTGTAAGCATTAAAAGTAATGCTGGGAGTGGGGAGAATATCACCTAACAGTGAAATATTATCATTCGGGGTAAAAGAAGAATTTGAGTCCTTGACAAAAGCATACAACATCTGGCAACTGCCATTTAAAATTGATAAAGGTTTTGGCATAATATCTGTATGATTCTTTCCTACAAGTTGATGTTTACAAGGCTACTTCAAGCGAGTATACTCTCTGCATACCTTGTCAAAGATACTACAACACAAACATACTTCTGAAAACACGCTGGGCCGCGTTCCTCGCGCTTGCGACGATGGAAATCGTGCTCGGCATCGACAACCTGATCTTCATCTCCATCATCACCAACCGGCTGCCCGAGGAAAAGCGCAAGCTGGGACGGCGGATCGGCATCGGGCTCGCGCTGGTGTTGCGGCTCGGGCTGCTGTCGATCATCGCGTGGATCGTGGGGCTGACCGCGCCGGTCTTCGATCTCGGTCTGGTCGGCCCGCCCGGAGAGCATGGCGAGCCGGCCTTCGAGACCGCGTTCTCCTGGCGCGACCTGATCCTGATCGCGGGCGGGCTGTTCCTTACATGGAAGGCCACCACGGAGATCCACGGCCATGTGGAATCCGGCGGTCCGCAGGACGATTCGGGCGGCGCGCCGCTCGCCTTCTCGGCCGCGGTGGTGCAGATCGTGCTGCTGGACGCGGTGTTTTCGGTCGACAGCATCCTGACCGCGGTCGGCATGACCGATCTGGTGCCGGTGATGGTCGCGGCGGTGGTGGTCGCGGTCGCGGTGATGTTCTTCGCGGCCGACCCGGTGGCGGGCTTCATCCACAAGCACCCGACGGTGGTGATGCTGGCGCTCGCCTTCCTTCTCATGATCGGCATGGTGCTGATCGCCGATGGATTCGGCGTGCACGTGCCGAAGGGCTACATCTATGCGGCGATGGCGTTCGCGGCCTTCGTGGAGGCACTCAACATGCTGGTGCGGCGGCGCGCCAGCCGGCCCAGCAGCGCCGCATAGGGCGGCCGTGTGGTGAGAACGGGATCCGCTAACGCTAAATCTGTGCCAGCCCTCTCCCCCACCCGGCCACCCAGCAGGATACTTACGCGGGTGGCCGGGTGGGGGAGAGGGCTGGTGCCGACTCAGCGCAAGCACGAAACGATCCGGTGGTGAAAATTGCCCACGCCCGGCTGTGGATAAGTCTGTTGATGATCGCGCGAGCGGCGGCATTTCAACGGTCTACGCCGCGTCGCGACGCTGCCGCCTGAACCTTGCCGCCCATGCCGTTTTCAAAGGCGGCATGGCCAAATCGGTCGTAAGCCGCTTTTTTCTCGGCGTCCTTCAGAACGTCATAGGCCTCATTGGCCTCTTTGAACTGCGCCTCTGCGTCCGGATTATCCTTGTTCCGGTCGGGGTGCAGTTCCTTGGCCTTCTTGCGAAAGCCTTTTTTGATTTCGTCTGCGGAGGCGCCTTTGGCCACCCCGAGAACGTCGTAATAGTCACG
>JAAAKM020073195.1:156527499-156541126 GCA_010016025.2 Alatinidae sp. Z8VKAUB7J3
CAGCTGGGCCAAACCATAACGAAATTACGGCCCCAATAATTAGTAGTGCAAACAAAGCAATTTGCCAACGAAAACGCAATTGAAATTGGGATTGAAAATACTGTGCCGTGGTATCTAACATCAACTTGTTGCCTGATTATAGAGTTCGACGGTATTCGTCTACGGTAGACATCGCTTCAGCCAAGCGCGGAGTCATTCCCAGAGCAAGCAGGCTATCCATCACCAAAAGCTGACATTTTTGCGCCGCTTCAAGTAATGCCAATGTAGACTGTTGGCAAAACTTTTCTTTGCCACCAGCGCCCATCACGACATGATAGGGTGCAATCAAAAAATCTGGTTGGCTCACAACCAAAGACTCAATTCCAACAGATTTGAAGCCCACGTGCTGCCATCCAACAATTTTTACTATAGATATCCCAGGGGCCAGAGTCTAGAAACCTTGTCCCTCCATAGAGGTCAGAATGGATATGGACTTCAAAAAGGCAAATTATTTCACTTACTTCTGACCGTTTAGTTGAGATCCGGAGCCCCTTTGGTTGGGTGTCAAGATGATAAAGTTTAATGACCCCTCCCTTCTCCCAAAGGTTGTATTTGGTTCCGGTCTAACTAGTACTTTTGCTTTTACTTTCTGCAACATTTGGTAAGGATCCGACCAGTTTTTCTTGTTGATAATATGAAGAGATAAATTTAGGGACAGTCTTTTCTCCTCGTAAAGAGTATGGGCTATGCTCGGATACCCAAAAAGCCGAACTAGGATGCTTTTACCTCTCACGAAGTTTGGTTTCTGGTTACCCATTGACATTCACTCTGTTTAATGCCCCCCCCCCCACAGATATCAGACCAAATATCAGACATCCTCTGCTTTAACTTAGTATCTGCATAATTTCACGTTTTCGAGAAAATCCCATAACAGTGAATTTTTTTTCTCATTTTGGAACGGGAAAAGTAGATGAAGTATACAGTTGCTTCGATAAGCTTTCTGGGGTCTGTTTTTTCTGTTTATGCCACACCTTTTTTGCTGGACATAGATGCTATGCTTTTTCTGTTTAGTATGACTGTACTAGATTTTGACTGTTGAAAACTGGTGAAATTTGTTTTTATTCCTGTAGATACAATGTTGTTTGTCAGAGAATATAACAAATAGAAAAATTCTGAATGCATCATCGAACTTGGCGTGTCGACATCAAGGGAGATACAGCCTTAAAACTTAAAATCGGATTTTGTCAGTATGCTAGATTTTGGCAGACGAGAGCCAAAAATTAAAACGACTGCTCTTACTATTACCATCTATCAAGTTTGTTTGAAATACGATAACGTCTCTTGGTGACCTGACAACAAGAATTTAAGCCCTTCCCCCTCCCATATCTACATTTTCTACATGTAAACCTAAAAAACAAACGTGATAAGACACATTTGTGAATTGAGCAACTATGAGCTAAACCGTGAAAAAGCCAAGCAACTGACTCATGATGCAGCTTGGAATTGTATATCATTAATACTGTGTTTTACAATATGTGAATGTTTCTTATTGTCATATAAGTTTCTTAAGTGTGATACATTTTTGATCAGATACCGGTCGAGAAACTTCTATATTGACTAAAATATCTTTGCACGGGCCTAATACCGTTGATTTCTTTGGTATTATTTCGAACCTATGTCTGGTAAATTTCAGTCAAATGTCGTGCTAACAAGGCACCCATTCTACCTATATAGTCTCCTACTTGTATTAAATAAAAAAGAAGGTTTTTCAACTGAAAGCAAAGAGTAACATTGAAACATAAAACGAACTGAAATTATTATGTCATATATGGGGGGTTGACCCATCCTCAATATCTCATTCTTTGCGCTAAAGTTTGATATTTTGTTCCAATTACTTAAGAATGACTCCTAAAACACAAGGGTCGTTTAACTAGAATACGAAGCTTTTTTTAAAGTTCTAAAAACAACTTTTGCGTAAAAAGTGAGGTACTGAGGGGGGGGGATCAAGTCTCCTCATATGCGTAATAAACATGCATCTATGATCTTGCTTCTGGCAAAAAAAATGCAAAGTTCCACATTTTTGTACATAGGGGCTTGAAACCTCTACAGTAAGGTTCTCTGATATGCTGAATCTGATGCCATTATTCTCATTGAGATCACTTGCTGTTCTGGGGGGTGTTTTCCCCTTTTTCAAAAATTAGGCAAATCTTCTTAGGCTCGTTACTTTTGATGTGTAAAATTAGACTTAATAAATTTTATATACATATTGAACAAGCATCAAAATGTGATTCTTCTTGTGTGTCCATTGTTGCAAAGACATTGTTTTAGAGTTTCAGTTATTATTGAGCCACATCGCTCCTTACTTACAGTATGTTACCACAAACGATTTGACATTTACGCGAAATTAAACCAGAGCATTTTCGCCTACCGAGTATCGAGGGTAGGGGTATAATCAGTATTTATGACCAATATTTCTGATTACGCCAATAATTTAATAATTTAAGATCCAACAAAGATGTACATTTCCGGAGGATGTCTAAGCTTGAACTTTGAATATTTCTAATAACAATTTAAGCAGAAACTATTTTTAAACTTGGGAACCGCGTAAAGAACTACTATGTGTACAGTACTCTTTCACTCTAGCTTAAACCAGTTCTTAGCCCTCTAAATTTTGCTCCGGGTCTTATAAATTGTCATAAATCTTACTATTTCCTTGTGATTAATGTTAGGTCATTTGATCTTGGCAAATCAGTGTTTAAACACGAATTTAGGTTAATAGTAGCTTATACATCGCTAACTTAACATTGAATCCTCCATTTTAGTGTTTTACCACAGAGAGCTGAACTCGGACTAACTCCTTGGCTCGGAAAAATTCCTTAGGACTCTTAACAAGAATTCTCGGATCGATGGCTGTCATTTTGGATATTGTTTATACAACGAACTTGAGAGCTTTTGTTAGTCTTACCTCACTCTCATTATTAAGGGAGGAGAAGTTGCACAATTGTGAGGTTTATAAGAGAAAGTAAAGCATGGTGAGAAAGCTGAAATAAAAACAGCTGTTCAAACATCATCAAAAGAAATTAATTTTGTTTTGAAATAATGATAATCCGTAACTCAGAGCGTGACAAGAAAGGGATTTCATATCCATTGAGTAATGGGATTTCATATTAATGTGCAGCTAAGAAGATTTTTGAATTTTAGGCTTTAGGAAGGGAAAGGTCGTGAACCGATACTAATACCACTTATACACGTGATGATTTTGGAATGTATTTTATACATTCAGCTTCTATCTGAGTCAGATAGATTTCAGATCAATGTCCAGCTAAGAAGATTTTTGAATTTTAGGCTTTAGGAAGGGGAAGGGTCGTGAACCGATACTAATACCACTTATACTCAAGATGTTTTTTGTGATATTATATGGGGGCCTTAGCTAATATTAGATATAATAGTTGGAGCAGCTGCAGAAATGCTGTTTATCGCAATCTGGGTTTACCATTATTATTATTCCTAAATAAAAATCTAACAATGGTTTCTTTTTTTATTAAAAACACATCAGTTAAGGCAATTGTAGGCATTCCCAGCCAGAAAAACCAAAATTATTAATTGCAATAGCAAAAAAAAATTAATATTTCGAGTTGTTTTCGATTGTACAAGAAAGCTGACTTACATTTAGTACTGAAATCTTGGGTAAATTTTGAAGCATTTTCCATTCTCGCCGAATATAGTCGACAGAACCAACAATCACAACGTGTTTTAGCTCATGATAATGAAAGTTGGACGCTCTGAGGGGCATCACTAAGTTCCGCAGTCCGATGAGTGGAGAATCTGGATCAGCAAAAAGACAGACGACAACATGGCCATTGAGGACAGTCATAGCAGCCTGATTTCGATCCTGAGGAAAAAAATCCATTAAAATGGAAGAAACAATACTGTCAGAAAAAGTGAAATACCTCTAAACTATTAAATTTTACCCAGATTTTGTTAAAGATTGGAAAATTTGTTTTTTCTCAGGTGAGTTTGCAGGATATACGATTTAGTTTAAACCAACCCAGCCTCCATATCGTTACACACTACGTGCTACGGCAAGTACCCTGGCGTGCAATGAAAAGATTTTCACGAAAACATTAATTTTAAATTTCCAAAGAAACTTTGTTGAACAAGTTGTAAGAAATAATTTACGTTTCGTTAAATTACGTTACGTTTACGTTACATAATAATAATTTATTATATTATATAATAATTATTTATTATAATAATTATAATAATTTATTATTATATATAATAACTAGCTGTTGGGGCGGCACTTCGCTCCCCCCAAAGCCCCCCGTGCACGTAAGTCGTTACGCGCCATATTAGTTACGCGCCATTGTAGTTGTTTCCCTGTGACCGTTGTGGACGATGCGTCCGTTCGATGACCAAGGATTACGAGATTTCGGTTCGGCGCGGTATGAACGCGTTCACAGGGGCGGTGCGCCCTGCAATGAATGCGGCGGGAAATCGCGGACGGTCAGATATCCAGATTCTCGACCGCCAGCGCGTTCTCCATGATGAAATCCCGGCGCGGTTCGACCAGTTCGCCCATCAGGTTCGAGAAGACCGTATCGGCCTCGTCCACATGCTCGACCCGCACCCGCAGCAGGGTCCGGGCCTCCGGGTCCAGCGTGGTCTCCCACAGCTGATCGGCATTCATTTCGCCGAGACCCTTGTAACGCTGCATGGTCAGGCCCCGACGACCGATCGCGAAGATGGTGTCGAGCAGACTGCTCGGCCCGGTGACCGGGGTCGAATCTTCCTTGCGCTTCAGAGCCGCAGACCCTGCGTAAACCTCATCGAGCCGTTCGGCCAGTTGATCGATGCGCCGCGCATCGGCCGAGGCCACCAGTTGAGCGTCGACCAGGTGCGATTCGCGTACACCACGCACGGTGCGTTCGAGCCGCAGGCCGCCATCCCCGACAATTTCGCCCTGCCAGCCACGCTCCGTTTCTTCCGATACCAGATCGAGGCGTTTGACCAGCTCGGCGATTTTCGACTGCGCCCCTTCGGGATCGTTCATCAGTTCAAGATTGAGAGCGCCGACGATGGCCGCCTGTTCGATGATGGTGCGGTCGTAGCGCGAATGCAGCCCTTCGATCAGATTGCGCAATTTCAACGCGTCGTCGATGACCGCGCGCAGGTCTTCTCCGGTGCGGACCTCTCCGCTGTCGAGTTCGAGCGCGGCATCCTCGAGGCCGGCACCGATCAGGTAGTCTTCCAGCGCCTTCTCGTCCTTCAGGTATTGCGACGACTTGCCCCGCGAGACCTTGTAGAGCGGCGGCTGCGCGATATAGAGGTGGCCGCGCTCCAGCAGCCCCGGCATCTACCGGAAGAAGAACGTCAGCAGCAGGGATGTCTCAAGTCCTTAAAAATTCTGGAGAATTAGTGATCTGGAACTGGTGTTCCAATTGACATTTTAGATTGTAAGCCAATTATATTCTAGGTTATCGCCTTTTCCTGATGATGTCTGTGACAGTTTATTACAATGGCTTATGCAGAGCGTTGAGGAATCGACGGAAACCACCAGATGCGTCGATGTTTTCACAAAAGAAATAGATGAATCACCTGATTTTCTTGATTTCCTTGCAGAAAAACCGAGTGTAGATATTCTTGACCCAGTTATTCATCATTCGGACGTTGACGATTCACCTGTTGTTAACGGAAATATTCTTATGAATGGGAATCCTATAAAGGTGCATAGTACTGAGTATAATAATTCAATTCCAGATAGTATACATTTTGATGTTTTAAAAGAGAAGAATTTGGATCTTTTTGAGTTTTTGGCTTAATGTGTGCTCTAGCGTTTTATTTTATCTTTGTTTTTGGAAGTACAAGCGTTTTGTTTAAAAATTTGAATCAATGTGTTTACAAACTAGGCAGATTAACATGGGAATATCCAGCTATTACAGAGTCTATACTTAGGTATTTGTCGGGCGTCAATAAATATTAGTTGTGTGGATCGAGGAGGGATATGTTTCCGTAAGAACCATTCATATGCCAAATAGACCAATTTCTTAAAACAAACTGCAGAAAAAATGCGCTTGTTTGTCGTTTTTTTAAGTGGATATTCTTGTTTTTTGAGCATGTCTTTTGGGAAACTATAAATTTAAGTAAATCAAGTGCGTTGATGCTAAAACTGCAAACATTATAAAAGGTGTACTTATTCACATTGGCTTCAGAATGGGCCATTTTATTTATCCATATAAATTTCAACTTAAAACCCTAGTCCTTTGCAGAGATGTTACTTATACACCCTATGACAATCTACATGCAAGTAGTGCTTTTCAGCTGGTTCGAAATCCCTTCTCCGCGATAGCATTCCCTTAAAATTTCAACTTAATAGCCGCATCGTCGCGCGCGAGGGTCGGTTCTTCGGTTGGGGTGCCGCGGCAATCCGTGCGGAAGGCGCTCCTTTCTTGGCGGGGTGCGCGTGACGACGTCGTTCGGGCTCTTGCACAGATGCGCTACCCGCATTGGAGCCTCACCTCATGAAGAGCCAACGTCGCCCCGTTCTCGCCTCCACGGTCCTCATCGTCACGTTCGCGGCGGGGGGTTGCCGCAACCTTATCGAACCCTCTTTCGGGGCCGAGGCTCTCAGCGCGGCGCAGACCGATGCGATCGAGAGCATCAACGCGTCGATCCACAGCCTGGAGCAGGCGACGACCAATGACATTGCCGAGTCGCGCCGCCGCATTTCCGAGCTCGAGAGGCAGGGAGAGCGCCGGCGCAATGAGTTGATCGCCAACCGCGAAGAGATCGAGCGGAGGGGCGGTCAGCTCACGGGCCTCCTCACTGAGGTCGGGAACGCGGCTTCGATGTTCGGAGTCCCGGGTGCGGGCACGTTCTCCAACCTGGTCGAGAAGATCGATACGCGCATGAAGACGAACCTGACCACGGCAACCGTAGCCAACGCCAAGGCCGAGGGGGCGACGGCTGCTGCTGTCGACACGGCGAAGAGCACTGCGACTGCAGCCGCAGGGGAAGCCGCCAGGAAAGAGGTCGAAGCGCTGCAGGCAGAGCTGGAGAAGCAGATTCAGGCGGGGACCACGATCATCGAGCAGAACAAGGAGCTGGTTTCCTCCTTCGTCGAGAGTTCGGCGAGCGAGCTCAGGGAGAGCAAGGAGCTCGAGACTCAGTTCCGCACCGAGCTGACGCAGTTGGCGACGCGACTCGGTGTGTCCTCGGATGAAGTGAAAGCCCTCGAGGACAAGTCCGTCAACCAGCTGCTCGCTCTGATCTCCGGTGGTGGTGGAGTCGGCCTTGCCGCGTTGCTCGCGCTCCTGCGGACCATGGGAAAGAGCCGTGCCTCGGCCGAGGTCGCGCAGCTGCAGGCCCGTCTCCTTCAGGCCAATAGGTTGAATAGGTTTCTCAAATCGCCCAAGCTGAAAATAATTTAAAGATTTCAAGTTTCTTTTCCAACATTAATGTCGATGTCAGTAATAAACATTACCCAATGCTAGTTGCACAGAATTTCCATATTCTCAACTTGAGTACACTAAAAAATGGGTTTAAGCTGAATAGTAAGAGCCCAAGCTCCATCCAAAAAATTAAAACTACATGCCCATGGCTGTAATTTAAAAATTTATCCTTATCTAAAGTCTAAAATGATTGTTCCCCACAAAATGTTCCAAACTCCTCTTTAGCTCTCTTATAAATTAACAAACGCATGCACCTAAACCTTTGGGCTGTGAGAATGATTAACAAATACATACACCTTTGGTGTAACGTAATGTTGTGATATACCTTTTGGAGCCGAGGATGATTCGATAGAGTAAAAACAAAGTACTTACTTGAAATTCTTCTTCAATAAATCCTGCCTTATTCAAGGCAATATCTCTAACCTCCTCCACTGTTTTCTTGCTAAATATTTGGTGAATCAAGTTAAATATTAGGGGCGACTCAGGCGAAGTCTAAAAGGGATTGTATATATTCAGCAAAGAAATCAAGAATATTAAAATAAAAAACTCATGTTGTTAAGCTCATGTTAACCCTTCTGAAAAGAAACACAAATCATGCCTACCAACTCTTTGTTCATCTATAATGTTCCGCCCACCTATAATCTGGCACGTATATGGGGGGGGGACTCAGTGCATTTTTACCTTTCTTAAAAATGTTGCACGTGATAGTTGAAGCCCAACATCACCATTACGGCATCAATAAAATGAAATTACCAAGGACAGTGACAATGAAATCTGACTGTTCGAATTGGCCAACTGGAAGCCTACAACAAATACAACAAAGAGATATAAAACTCCATAAAAAAAAACTCAAACGAGACTACGGCCAGCAGTTCTACAGTTCTACTGGCCGCAGTCTCGTTTGAGGTTTTTTTGTGAATGAAGGGTTGACCCCTCCTCAGTACCTTGCTTTCTACGCTAAAGCTGTTAGCACTTTTGAATAAACTTCCTGTTCTAATCAAACAGTCCCTGTGTGTCAGTAGTCATTCTTAAGAAATTGGGACAAACTGTCAAACTTTAGTGTATAGAGCAAGCTAATTTTTGACCGGTAACACTAAACTTGATGAGTCTTATATATTTTGAATCGGCATAAAAGGCTGATTTTTTTGATGCATCTATTGATCTCAAATTCAATTTTTTAGGCTTTCTGGTACTTTTCAGCTGGGTCGCTCCTTCCTTATAGTTCGCTGCCACGAACTGTTTCAAAAGTTACAGATAAGATTTCGAACGTGGGCGTGGTGTATAGGATTTGTACCGAGCGTGGTTACGACTGTGGACAAACCGTGACCAAGTATAAACCAGGTAACATAGAGTGGGCAGCACTGCACAAGGCTATACCCATTTTCCAGTTCAAGAAATTCACACGTTACTGGGAGGGACCAAACTTTTGAATTTACAGATTAACTACAGTTTGATCACAAAAGCTGGGACGTAGGGCCTGACATATTTGTTTCTGGGAGGAGCAGCCTAGACTTATTTTCGATTATTTCTATCTTAAAACTATTGCTTAAAAAGTCGCGTAATTTACCCTTACGATTTTTGATGACAATTTTTGGGACAAGATGTGTACGCAGGAATTGTTTCAAGTCGTATTACCATTTTTTGGAGCAGTACAAATTCATTGAAAGAGAAAATATAGACTAATGAAGAATTTGAAGAAAAATATTAAAGAAAATATAAAATTTTGAAGGCGGCCGCTGGCACCCATCTCTTCCATGTGAATGTAACTATTCTTTTCGGCTATTCTTTAATATATTGATTACAGCAATTCTAAAAGCAACATAATATAATACATATTCATTATACATGATATAAAAATTAACATATTAAATTTAATTAATATTTTAGATTAAAATTAATACTAAATAAATCACGAGAATCAGAACAAACTCAGAGAAATTATCTTCAAGAATTACTAATACAGATCCTGCCTATAGTAACATAGGGGGAATGGGAGTAGCAAAAGAAGTAGGAGATGATCTTAAGGTTGAAAGTTGTACAGCATTAGAAGAAACTGAAGAAGCAAAGGCTACATCAAAAATAGTAGATGAATTTTCAGAACAATCCATTAAGATTTTGAGAGAAAGTAGTATTAACAAAAAAAGGACAGAACAGGGCAAGAAAGAACTTAGTTGTATATTACTCAGAGATGCAGGAAACAAATACCCAAAAGTTGTTCCAATAAACGAAAGATATGAAATGAATTTTTCATGCATAGTAGACATGCCAGTAGAATTGGGAATTTCTGAAGTACTCAAAATGAGAGCCTTTGAAGCAGGAGGCCTAACAGATTATGAAGAAAAAGCAAAAGTTGCTGCAAAAGCAATGGAAACTGAAAATGCAATATACGTTCATCTTAAAGGACCGGATGAATTTGGTCATGACGGAGATGCTATTGGCAAGATGAAAAATATTGAAGAGATTGATCAGAGATTTTTCAAAACGCTTCTAGAAAATATTGATTCAGACAAAGTGGCAATAATTATCTCGGCGGATCATTCTACACCCTGTATTAACAAAGGACATAGTGATGACCCGGTTCCAGTGTTGGTATCAGGAAATTTTATTGAAAATGACGGTACAACAAGGATGACTGAAGAACAAGCAAAGAAAGGAAAGATAGGACTGCTTCAAGGTGCGGAAGTAATTACCAAGTCTTTAGAGATAATTAAATCTCAAACATAGACAAATTGTTAGTTTGTTGCATTTGAATAGTTTTATTTCGAATCCTGTCAACATCAATTGAATGATAAACAGACGGAGAATCACCTAGTTTTTCCATGGCTCGTCCTAACATACCAAGACCAATTCTAACCTCATTTCTTTGAGCGTGTGCAAATGCCACAGCTATCAAAATAATTCCTTGCAGTTTAGGTTCATTGCATGCAATTTTGGGACAAGTTTGCAGCAGTTTTTCGCAACGAAAACATAAGATGATCGATCCTTCGACTTCTTAGTTTCTGATTTATTCATGCATCGAGACAAAATTATGATATTGCTTTGAACTCTTTTTACAATAATCTGAACTTGCTTGATAATAAGAAAATCACTTATTCTTGCGTGTTTCCTTGTGCCATGAATTTTGTCGTTAAAAAAGCTAAAAAAAAAAAAAAATCGTATTTTACCTATTAAATAAATGTAGAACGAATTAGAACATGTATTTCAGTAAATGGATATAACTTAATCTTATCTATTGAATGATGGACAAATTTTGATCCTACGTTGAAACATAAACTGTTGTACTTCAGGAAAAAAAGTAGCCTTCGGCCAAAACCTTACACAAGGAGTAAATAAACAGGAAACTCCTGTTTCGAATCTGAGTTAAAATATTCGTTTCTCCAGGTGGCAAAGTCGTTTTTTTTTAAGAAGGAAAATGCGTACTGGTAATCTTTCAACGTTATTTTTTTGGGGATAACCATTTTTGAATAAATTACTGGAAACATTCCTAGCTTAGAAATGGTATTTACTCGCTTAGAAGTGAACTAGTCAAGGGGTGTACTGAAAAACGGACCTTTTTTCGCTTGTGAAACGCTACGGCCACTCTGTCCTCAATAATCCAGTGATGATATGGGCCGAAGATAAACTGAAGGTCTTATCAAACAGTTCATGAGACCTTGAGTTCACTGAGTGGCATTTCCCATACAAAGCAGCTATTAAATAGAAGTTTTACTTTAATATCGGTAAAAAAAGGTTCGCGGTAATTATCAAAAATTATCTTCTGTGAGAGTGGGCCTGCCCCTCCCCTCGCTTCTCCTCCCACTCTCTTGCTGAAGTTCAACTGTTTCCTCCAATACTTTGTAAAAAAAAAAATGCTGTAAGACAACAGCAATGGGCTAAGAAAGAAAGATTTACAAAGCTCCAGGAAAAACCTGGCTCTATAATGCGTCAATGAATGAACAACTTGAGCGTTAGGGGCTATAATCATACAAGTACCCAACTAAATAATACAGGGACAATTTTGATGTATTTTAGCTTCAAACACAACAGGTGAAATCAACACAACGTCTATGTATATGTTTTTATCCTATAACATGTCTAGTTTGTGTAACAATAAGTAGCATGAACTAATAGAATTCACCATTTCAAGTGGTGAATCGATTTGCAGAAATATTTTTATGAAAAGTCCGTGTAAGATTTTAAAATTTTGTACAAATCCTATCGTTACAGTCAATCTGTGACCTTATTAGACAGGTCTTATTATTTTTGGAAAACATTATGAAATACGCCCTTACCTTTTGGATATGAAAATGAGTAAAGGATTATATGATAAATGTAAAAGTCCTTTTTGATACACATTTATACTATGATGGCTGTTATAAACAGCGTTAAATATTCCTGCATCCGATGTGCAATAACCATGACAGTGATGCATTTTAGTGAACCCGAGAAAAGACATGGATATTTAGGTTGTCTCTTTTATTTATGGGGAGAAATTTTAGCCGCTTATGCTAGAGATTTATGCAGTCTCTATTAGATGTCTCTCTGAAAAATGAAACTTTTCGAAGTCTTGAAAAAGCAACTACCGAAGAAGACTGAAATGGAAGTTTTCTGTTTTCTGACTTCTAACTTACAATACTCTCTACAATACTATCCTTAACAATAATTGCTTAAAAGGGCTTTCTATGACATTAAACAATGAGAATACGGATGTGCTATACCACAAGTTCGCAAATGTTGACACAACTTAGAAAATATTATGCTCAAATCCTTATCGGTCTTGTTAGAAGCATTTGGGACGGTTGTAAAATCAAAATTTTTTTATTCAAGCTTAGCCATCTATAAATCTTTTAAGATGAGTAAAAAACCAGAAAGTCTGTTAAGATAGAAGAAAAAAGTAAACTGTAAGTAATTTTGCTTCACTTTTCGTTACCTGCAGCCACGAAGTGACACCCCTTCATCGGGAATATGAACGCTTCTCGACCACCGCTCTCAATGCCTATGTCGGACCAGCAACAGCGAGCTATGTGGAGCGTTTTGATCGGGCACTGGAGGACGCGAACATCGGATCCGGCTTGCGGCTGATGACTTCCGCCGGCGGGTTGATCGGAATGCGCGGCGCTCGCGAAAAACCCGTCTCACTGCTGTTCTCCGGTCCCGTCGGAGCCCTGATCAAGGGTGTCGAAATCGGTAGGGGTCTGGGCCAGGACAGCGTCATCACCCTGGATGTCGGAGGCACGTCGGCTGACGTCGGCGTGGCGCCACAGGGTCGAATGCTTCACAAGCACATCCTGGACACACGGATCGGCGACTACGACGCGATGGTTCCGATGGTGGATCTTTCCACAATCGGCGCCGGCGGCGGCTCAATCGCGTCGGTCGACGGCGCCGGCATGTTTACCGTGGGCCCACGCAGCGCCGGGGCCCGGCCGGGCCCCGCCTGCTTCGGATTTGGGGGAGCCGACGCCACCGTCACCGACGCTCTGCTGGTATTGGGTTGGTATCGTGAGCAGACATTTGCCCGCTCCGGTATCGAGGTAAATCGGGAGCTGGCCACCGAGGCGATCCGGCGCAATGTCGCTGACCCGCTCTCACTGTCCATCGAGGAGGCGGCGCTCGGCATATACCGGATAGCCAGCCGCAACATGACCGACGCGATCCGCGTGGGAAGCATCTCCAAGGGCTACGATGCCCGTGACTTTGCGCTGATTGCTTTTGGTGGCGCAGGAGCATCCTTCGTAGCCGATATCGCCGACGAGCTGAGCATTCCGGCTGCCGTTGTACCGCCGCGACCGGGCGTCGGGGCCGCCGCCGGCCTGCTCAGCAGCGATGTCCGCTATGAATTCATGGCGAGTTGCTGGGGCGCGATCGAGGATTTCCCAAACCCGGATTTCGCCAAGAAGGTCAGCGCTATGGGTCGCTCGAGGAGCCGTCCCCGACGATCAGGTCCGCGCTCCCGTCAGCGTCGAGGTCCGAGGTCTCCACCGAGACGGCGAGCACCCCGGGACCCGGTGCCACGGTCGTGGGTGCGCCGAAGCTTCCGTCACCGGCCCCGAGCAACACCGCAACCTCGCCCTGGTTCTGGCCAGCAACGGCGAGGTCCAACACGCTGTCCCCGTCGAGGTCCACGAGCGCGAGCGACCAGGGGTCGTTGGCCGCCGGGTAGCTCGTCCACGCGGCAAAGCTGCCGTCGCCGTTGCCAAGCAGCACGGAGACCGTGT
>JAAAKM020073195.1:156541136-156672769 GCA_010016025.2 Alatinidae sp. Z8VKAUB7J3
GCCACCACGATGTCCGCGAACGTGTCCGCATTCAGGTCTCCGACCACGATCGAGTCCGGCTGCGCACCGGCCGTGTTCGGCAGCGCTGGCGCGAACGTGCCGTCCCCGTTGCCGAGCAGGACGGAGATCTCATCCGCGTCCCAAATGGCGAACGCCATGTCGAGAACGCCGTCACGGTTCAGGTCATCCACGACCAGAGAACTCGCCATCGAGGACACCTGGTGCGGTGGATAGACCTTCACGTACTGCGGGAACGCGAACGAGCCGGTCCCGTCGCCGAGCAGCACCCAGGTCCTGTGGGTCCAGTTGCAGGCGATCACGATGTCCTGGTAGCCGTTTCCGTCCAGGTCGGCAATGGCCACGGCTTCCGTGCCGGGGCCGGCCCTCCGCCGAACCGGCGGGCCGAATGTGCCGTCACCGTTCCCCATGAAGATGGTGACGAGGAACTCCCAATAGTTCGTGACCACGATGTCGAGCGCGCCGTCGGCGTCGAGGTCGCCCAGGGTCACCGAGGAGGATCCCTGCCGATCACCGAGGTTCGTCGCGGGATGAAACGTCCCATCCCCCTTGCCCATCATCGTGGCTACCTCGAAGTCTTTTCCGCTCGCGACGACCAAGTCGTGGATCCCGTCGCCGTTCAGGTCGCCGATGGCCACGTCCGTCGGGCTGATGCCGACGGGAGATTCTGGACCTATGAAGACCGATCATCTGTTGACGGATCTTTCAATCTGTCAAAAAATGACTGGTCTCCATTGGTCTGGATTCTGGAACTTGGCAATGGAGTCTGTTAATGAAGACTGAACTCTAGTTTTTAAGTAAATGTAATACATTGTTCACCTTGGCGTGATAAGCCAGGTTACCTTACTACGTCCGATTATAATAAAACAGCCACGCAAAGTTAATATTTTGTTCATTTTAACTTGCATCTTTTTGACGCGTTGACACCATGAAATAAACATTCTGATTGGTAATACATGCAAGAAAATATAACCGAGCTGAATTTTCCTTATTCCTCTTATCACAGCAATGTGTACAATACCTAATGCAGCGTTCAGATGGGAGACATAAGAAAAAGTCTAAAATTGGTAGACAAGCCTATTTGACATAATAGTTGGATATGCCATTCTTGTTACATCACCCGTCATATTCCCCCAATGAAGCCGCTATGAAAGTCCATATTGGTATAATTTTTTAGACACTTTATATTATTATAATGAATGAGAAGCCAATTGTTTGTGTTTTGTTTGCTATATAAGTTCTAATATGGTTGAAGCTGAGTTGTTTTGGGTGGTTTAGGGGCGTATCCAGGATTCTCGTTCGGGAGGCGTTTTACAGAAAAAATTTGGTTGGCTGGGGGGGTACCAAAAAATACCCTCCCAAGAACTTTTTCTAGCAGCCTCGAGTAAGATTTTGGCCTTTTTTAGATGAATTTGCAAGTCGTAGAAGCATTTCAGGGGGAGGGTTCAAACCTGATCCCCCTTGGATACGGCACTGGTGGTACGAAAATGGAGTTCATTTTTACTTCTCTCCACAGGAAATAATAGAACAACTCATAGATAAAAGCCAAAAATGTAGATGAAATGCGTAAATTTAAGATAAACGACTTTAGACAAAAGACATTATTTGACCGAAAAGTGACAATCTCCCTGGGAAAGACGGAAATTACGAATTTCACGAACTGGTACCAATGAAGGCACCGCGCTATCTACTACCGATGCTTGAAATGTATTGAATTGTTGCATCAACATAAATCCACTTTTTTGCTATCCAGCCCCCTGTAGACCCCAAGACGTAACGAAAGGAAACTTATTTTTTAATGGTCGTCGAAGGGTCTCACAACAGCCCCTGAGGCAAGGGCTGTAAATTCTATGAATTACTAATTGCTTAGACACGTTTTGTAGTAAAAATTGTGGAATATTTGGCATTGGGTGCTTAATTGGCTCAAGACCTTCAGGGATCGTTCTCTAGAGTAGTGGCATCACAAATGTTTGTGGGAGATGTGGTAAACAGTACTTGTTCCGATATGCTCTGAAATAACTGAGTTTGTATCATTTTGTTGTAGAAAAAATTATTTTATATAGCTGTGGTTGGAGGTGACCCTCTTTTTACTTATTCCTTCTAATGCTATTAATTGAAGAACTTTTTTCATTATATTCTATTGGATTGTAATTGTACTTGTGAAGACTGCTTCCATGACACTACTACTACTACAACTACTAACAACTCATCACAGCACCAAGTCACCTGAGGCCAATACAGCTACGAACGCTCTTCCTCCATTCTAATCTATTCAAGGCCTGCATCTTTAAACCCTCCCCGGAAATTCTCATTTTCCTTAAATATTTCTTTATGACAACCTCCCACCTCAAGCACCGACGACTTGTTTTCCACTTAGCCCCTGACGGTTGGCCAAAAATGGCAGTCCTCGGTAATACGTCATCCTTTATCCGTAGAACGTACCCAAGCCATCCCAACCTTTCTCTCATTATAGCCCTAGAAAGTGAGATTGAACCGCACTTTTTGAACCACACTTTTTGTACCGTTTGAAATACAAACATTCAGCAGGTTACCTAGAACAATCCATTGGCAATTTCTCTGGAAGACATCTAGCAAACCATCATCTGCTATTCGGTTCACCAGCGATTCAGAACCATATTTGACCACTGTCATTGGCTCTGAGCAGACGTGGCGCCAGTCCCTGGACCAGGCCATAGGCGACGATCCAGATCGCCATGAAGGCGCCGATCAGGAAAAAGGCCTGGCGGTTCCCCTCGGCCGACCCGTCGGACAGGACGGCGTAGAAGTAGATCGGGATGCCAACGACAAACCAGACGTCCCGGGCGCCGAACAGGAACAGCCGGGCCGCGGACAGCCAGTTGACCCTCGGGTCCTTTGAGAAGACGGCGGTGAAGGGGACCTTCTTGCGGCCGCCGGGCAGGCCCGTCGGCATGACCAACATGACCGCGATCAGCACGGCGACCAGCAGCCCGGCCATCCCGATGAGCGCGCCGTTATAGCCGACGAGGGCCAGCAATGCGGCTCCCGCCAGGAAGCCCAGCCCCTTGACCGCGTTCTTGGAGCCGGTCAGCGTCGCCACCCAGCGAAAGAGCTGATCGTCGGCGTCGCGCGGTACCAGGGTTTTGACCGCGCTCTTGGCGCTCATCTTGGTCAGGTCCTTGGCCACCCCGGAAACGCCCTGGATCGCCATCACAAACACCACCGACAGAACGAGCGACCAATCGCTATCGAGCAGCATCAACCCGCCCAGGGCGCCGATCTGCAACAGCAGGCCGGCATAGAGCGTGCTGGCCAGACCGAAGCGCGCGGCAATCCAGCCGGCGGACAGATTGGTGACCATGCCCATGAACTCATAGAGCAGGAACAAATAGGCCAGCTGAAGCGGCGAGAAACCCAGGCTATGGAAGTGCAGCAGCACCAGCATGCGCAACGCGCCATCGGTCAGCATGAAGGCCCAATAGGCGGCCGTGACCGTTACATAGGCGGCAAATCCGGTTCGGGTTTCAACCCTATCACTCATCGTCCATCGCTTGAAAACGTCCCGCTTGATCCTGCGCTGCCCGAGCATAACATCCCGGCGCTATGAGAGCCCGTTCGCCACCATGCGGGTGACATCGGCCAGCCGTTTCACATAGCCCCACTCGTTGGCACGGGGGGATGAATACTGTGCCCAGTCGGGTAATGTTTTATGAAACTCTGCCACATACCAATAAGGATCTTCCGTCATTTCTAATAGCAATTCCTGTCCAGTCGTGATCATGGTCTCTGCTACCGTGATGTAATCTTGAGCTCTCTTTCGAAGATAACTCATGGAAATGTCTTGCCGGAAGAGCGCTCGTTCGAGTACTCGAACTCCGAATCCATGATGGGCTTCTTCCTGTTGTAAGAACATCTTTCGAAGTCGTTCAAAGGGAGCCTGGCGTTTCAGGAGTCCTCTCTCGAGTTTTTTAAGCGTGACTTCTCCCAAACCTTCTAGAATCACTTGTTCGGCCAAGATGGATTCGTAAAAGTCTCTTCGACCCAGAGCAGATTCAATGAGCTGTTGGTATTGTACGAACGGTTGATAAAAAGGTGAGCACCCAAGATGTTTTGGCGCAAGCCAGTTGATCGCCGCTTGAAAAGCCCTAGCATGATAGCCTTCTTGACGAGCTTGCGCATGCAAAAACTTCTGGAGGCCTCGTGTTGGTGCCAAGTCAGCTTGAGCTGTCGCGCAAGTATGCGCGACTTGTTCTCCCAACTCAAGGAATTGCAGCAGTCTCGCAAGTGGAAGGCGTTCGTTAGTGTGCACCAACATGCTCGATATCCTGTAAAAAGGGTTTGACTGTGGTCGGGGTCAGGAGTGCGTTGATAGGCTGGCTCAGCGTTGCTCCAATCACTCGACTACAGAGCATGTTGCAAGAGGACTTACTTGAACAATGTGTGATCGCTTGTTGCTCAAAGTTTGCCAGAATTTCATCTAACGACGACCTGAGAAGATTCCCCTTATGCGGGAGAGCCAGACAGGGTGCGACGTTTCCAGAAGCGTCAATAACAATGCTGTAGCGACCGGCATCGCATCGAGAAAGCGAACCGCCATGTAACCAGTTGATACTGTTCTTCACATACTGACGACAATAACCAGGAGGGACAAGCCCAGAGTGTAAGGGAAATGCTGGGTCGAAATCAAGAACGTGCACCTTAAACGTGACGACGGCCCCAATCCTGGCGCGGCGGAGTTTCCCGATTCCGTGACCGCGCGCGGCGCGCGGCATCTGGAGGAAATGGCCAACCAGGTCCGCGCCGGTGATCGGGCGGTCATCGTCTATCTGGTCCAACGCATGGACTGCGACCGGTTTTGCGTCGCCGGCGATATCGACCCGGCTTATCGAGACGCGCTGTCCCGTGCCATGGCGGCGGGCGTGGAAGCGCTTTGTGTCGACACCGAGATTACCACCGAGGCTATCGTTGCGCGGCGACCCCTGCCGCTGGACGTCGGATGACGGTCCCGATGTTCGTCGCCTGAGTGATGGGTTTCCCATCGAAACGACACGAGTGTTGACCCAAACCCCGCGAAACCGGCACACTCCGACGCGCTACCCACCCGATTGGTGGGATAAAGGCCGCCAAGCGGGCGGGCATGTGTTCGATGCTTGCGTCGGAAACGCCCAAAACCGGTAAAGAGCAGCCAGGCGAGGAATGGGGAATGGGGGTCGTTTGAGCGTGACAGGACAAAACCGAAATCGACGCGGGCTCGTCGAATCACGCTCCCGACCATGCGTGGTTTAACCTCATGAAATTTGAATCTATGGGTGGGGGAGCCCTCGGGCCCGCCGCCACCGACCCACTTGCAAGAGAAAAGAGGCCGGAATGGTAGCGATTGTTCGACTTATCGAACGATTTTCGATGCTCATAGGCACGATCGGCGCGGTCGTTATGGCGCCCCTTGTGCTTTCCATGGTCTACGAAGTGTTGATGCGGCATTTCTTCAATGCCCCGACATTCTGGGCCTATGAAATCGGCTACATGCTGGCCGGCACCTGTTACATGTTCGGCATGGGCTACTGCCTGCGCCAGGGTGGACATATTCGGGTCGACTTCCTCTATCAGGGCATGAGCCTGAAGGGTAAGGCGATGGTGAACACCTTGGGATATGTCTTTCGTCCCGCCAGGACGATGAAGACGGCAATCGGCAGGAACCCGTTGGTGGTCTTCGACCCCGTCTGGACGACGAAGAAGAGCGCCAGAATGGTGACGATTGCGCCGAGTGCCTGTTGTTTCGAACGCCAAAGACAGATCCCGAACATGGCAAAGACCGACATCACCGGGCCGGCGATGTTCTTGTGGGAAAAGTGTCCGCGCCAAAGGCCCGCATGCTGTGCCTCGTCACCCGTGCCGCCATGGACGCTGTACCCCGGCAACAACGCGATACCGACATAGCTGACTGCCATTGCGGTGAGGATCGCCGCCGCCGAAACGCGCTGGAATGACCGCTCGTCGGGAGGCAACAGCACGACACTCGCAGCAAGGATCATGCCGATCAGCGTCAAGATCACCGAACGGGTTGCCGATGCCGGATCGGGAGCCACGATGATCGACAATGCCATGACCAATCCGATCGCCAACCACGCCGGGGAGAGGAAGACGCTGAGCAATTTGCGATTGACAAGCGTCGCCATCGATATGACTGCTACGATGCCTGCAATGAGGAAGCCGATCTGGTTCAACCGGTCACCGCCAATATTCTCGGGCTGCTGGAACAGGCTACCGGCTTCGAATGGCCGCAGCGAAATCATCAGCAGGCTGAAAGCAAGGAATGCAAGAGCGGAAGCGGTCAGGCGAGCAGCCTTGACCCGACGATCGGCGGGATCGTCGGGCGGTCCGCTCGCCTCAAGGCGATGATGTGCCGAAACGGACACGCTCTGTCTGCCTTTCCAAGCGGAAAGCCGCTCAGCCGCAATTCACGTTACGCAGACAATCACCGATTTACGTTAAATCATCGTTTCGCGCGTGCAGATCAACTGGCCGACGTCTGCCAGTTGGGGTTGTTCCATGGTTCAGCATTGGACCGAGGGAGCGGCTGACGGCCCAGAATGTGATCTGATGCCTTTTCGCCGGGCATGATCGATGGCGCGTTGATGTTGCCATTCGTCATCGTATTGCCATCTCCTGTCCTCAATAGATCTCCGTAACTTCGCGACAGCCTTAGCCGTAAATCTGCTCGTTTGCAGAACCCGTTCTCTTCCTGGTACCACGGTTCATCGTGAAACCCGAGCCTTTATACATCCACCATTGCAGTGGAGTGCGTCCTTGAAAACCCACCTGCCCCTTATCGGCGTACTGTGCTCAATCTGTTTGCTCGTTGTGGCTACAGCCTATTATCCTGGTGGCACACAAGCATCTCCTACCTCTGTCGGATATGACTGGTCCAACAACACGATCTCGGCACTCTTTCAACCGAAAGCGCTGAATGGGGCGCCCAATCCAGCACGCTACTTCGCCATACCTGCCGTGCTGCTCTACTGTGTCAGCTTGGGATTCGTATTCACGGTCCTATCCACGCAAGCAACCTCCACGTTCCACCGAAAAACTATCAAGATTGCAGGTTGGGGAGCTATGGTCTACGCTTCTCTTACCGTTACACCTATGCACGACTTGATGGTGACCATTGCGTTTGTGTTTTTCGTGGTGGCTGTTTCAGCCATTTTGCACAGTCTCTATGTTGAGCGGCACCTTGGTTTGTTCATACTAGGTCTTGTCTGTGTTTCGCTACCGTTGACCAACGCTGTCCTGTACTATGGCAACATTCTAGGCGGCATGCTCCCTATCATACAAAAAGCGGGGTCTGTCGCATATATCGTCTGGCTTTTCACGTTGTATTACTCCCAGGTCGGTACCGAGGCCCCTGAGAGCACTGCAAGCATCTAAGCCCGTACACGAAGAGCCGTCTCAATTCTATCATGCGCCGAACCTCTCACTCGAATGCATAATTTGGGCACGGCTTGTTGGTCTACGACAGTGCAACCGTCACTCCGTACTCCTCATACATACCCAAGTCAGCCAACGTCATGTCCGTTTCTTACCGCGTATGCGCACTCACGGCAAGCCTCATCGTGCTCGTTTCAGCATGTCATTCAGATGGTGACGTCATGTATCAGGACATATTTTTACTTTCTTTTGTAGAATTCTACGTTTTGCATAAATTTGTTTTCCCTTTTAGTCTTTAAGTATACATCATTAAAACTTTGTATTGATATTAACTGCACATAAAAATAATCTCATTGTTATCCTCTATGAATAATCCGAATGGGAGCTTTTTAGCTCCCTTTTGTGCTTAAAGCTCAAATTATTCAATATTGTCGGTATTTCACACATTTTTCCAGAAAATGTAGAAAAATGATGGGACTTGCTAAGAGAAGCTCTTTTTTGCATTTTTATTGCTCTTTACCATCCACTGAAGGTTCAGGTTCAAAATATTTTTCGGATTGAATTCAATAGCTGAAGATGGCTAGTAGGGAGTGGTGACTCTAAAACTATAGATGATATACCTACAATTCAGTAACTAAAGGGGGCTTTAGATGTCATTTGATAAACCAAAACTGTATGAGAAACAGTCCCCGTCCACTAAACATACAAGATATATATATATATATAACCTCTTGTATGTTACAATCCTTGTAAAAATTCCTATTAGATATGTTGCTTGATCAAAATCAATTTTCAATTGATAATAACTAGGCCAGATTCACATTCTTTTACATCAAATATTTTTGCATTCACGATGTTTTTCCAGAAACTTTCTTATCACTGGAATCCGAAATAACGCAATATGTGTGACAGTATTCATTGTATTCTTACCTAGAAGATAAACCTGGTATGCAATGTTTCCAGGAATTTTCTTATATCGAAGAACAGATGCGAGAAATTGGTAACTTCAATTGGCTTTAGTATACCCCCTATGTGTCTCACAGGAGTATAAATGGATACTGGAGGGCACAGTGACTGGAGTGGTAGGTAGATACTGGAGGGCACAATGGCTTGAGTATTGGCCCCTATACTACTAATGTTTTCATTTTCATTATGGTTTATTAATAGCCTAAAAATATAATGATTATTATGTCACATTTTTTGGCTGAGACCCCCAGTTAGGATTTATAATTTCAGAGTTGCTGAAATACGTATTTCTGTTCATTCTTTAGCAGACTCTCTTTTCTGTTGTGTCGGAAACGGAGGTCATTCCGGAAGACTGGCGGAGAGGAATTATCATCCCCTTTTGGAGTAGAAAAGGCAGGTGAAGTGACAGTGCCAATTACTGGAGAATAACCCTTCTCTCAGTACCTGGCAAATTCTTCTCAATGGTACTTCTGGATCGTTGCTGAAGCATTTTCCACCGGTTCCAACCACCAAAAAAAGCCAGGTTTATGTCAGAGTGACCGACCTTAGAGAAAATATTCACAGTCCATCAAGTAGTCGAGAAAACCAGGGATTTTCGACAGGAGGCATTCATCACCTTTGTCGATTTCCGAGCTGCTTTTGATTCAATCTACCGGCATGCCCTGTGGAGCATCTTGAAGTCCATCGGCCTTCCAGATAAGCACTGTAGACTCTTTGAAGCACTCCATCACGAAACAGAGAGCTGTGTCCCAGTCAACAATTGACAAAATCCGTTCCTTTGAAACTGTACAGGGGTTTGGCAAAGTTGTTCCGTTGCGCTCGAACTGTTCAACCTCATCATGGACCACGTTAAGGCGAGGACGACCACAAGGCTTGGATTTAGCCTTAAACTTGGCGATCGCATCCTCTTGGACGCTGACTTTGCCGACAACCTGGTGCTTATGGCGGAATCCATGGACAAAACTGGTGGAAGCACTTTACATCCTACAAGAATAAACTGCAAAAGTACGACTACAGGTCAACAGAGACAAAAGCAGGATTATGGTCCTTGATCACTGACCATTGCCAATCCCATCTGTCACCCTGGATCGAACAACTGCTGTCGACGTGCCTCAGCAGTTCGAGTACTTTCCGTGTCATTGCTACTGATGGCTCGCTTCCACCTGAACTACAAGAAAGAATAACCAAGGCATCTGCTGTCAAGGGCAGGTTAAGTCGTCACCTATGGCGAAGACCAAGTATTAGTCCAAAAACACGTTTTTCTTTTTATTAATAGTAAGGACCAACATTAAAACTCAAAAATAACAGAAATTATTCTGTATATGAAGGTTTGCCCCCTCCTTAATACCTAACTCTTTACGCTAAGGTTTTACTGTTAGTCACAATTTATATAAAAACCGCAACTCAAACACAGGGACTGTTTGATTACAATAAGAAGCTTTTTTAAAAGTACTAACAGCTTTAGTGTAAAAAGTAAGGTATTGAGGAGGGAGCAACCCTTCATTACGGAATAGTTTCTAATTGTTTTGAGTTTTAATGTTCATCATTTCTTTAAGTGAAAAAAAAACCCTGCTTTTCTTACTCAATCTTACACAAGAATAAAGATTTTTTCGTGTTAGAGAAGACTGGAAAGTCAAAAATTACAAACATGGAAAATTAACTATCTTTCAAAAAGTACTGAAAATTAAATTTGTTTTTCTCGAGAATCTGTAAATGTAAGTGAAAACGAGGAACATAATATGGGTTGGATAATATTTTTTTATATATTTTTTAAGATTGTAATTTTTCATATTTGGATAATAATATATTTTTTTCATAATATTTTTTTTAACTCGTTTCCTTTTACTAGGCAGCTGTTAATTTATGCATTTACAAAATTTTACCATATCTGTTATAAAATCAATCCGTTTTGCGTCCCTTCTTTTCTCTTAAGTTATGGCTGACCTAGGGCATAAAAATAAAGATACTGATTCTGTATTTCATTTGACGTTTTTTTGGTTGTATCTTGCGTCCGTTTACGCGATACTCACCAAAAATTTCGTCAGAGTCGTAGCCAGAATGACTTGTGTTTATGGTAACCGAAATTTGGTTTAAAACAAAATTGTGTTAACAATAAACATGTCAAAAGAATATCCTTTTTAGCGCGATTACAAATAAATAAAATTAATAAATTTTTCAAAATTAGCCACGAAAAGTAACGAGCGAGAGAAAAATTAGGCAAGAAAAAGGAATTAAAAATGCCCCGAAATATCTACATAAATAATTTCCATTGTCTTGAAAAAACTTTCCCTATTGTTTCTACGTTGTATTTGTTTGTTAAAGATAGAAATTGAAAAACTCTATCGCCCTAAGTAATATAGCGTCTGAAAATTCACGGAAAAAGAGGAAAATTTCGAAGAAAATGGGATAACTGACATAATTATTCTCTAGTTTTATAGAATTAAACCTAGAACTTTTTATAAATTTGAATTTAATCTATTCTTTTATATCGTTAAAATCCAGAATCTAGTCTATATACCATCCACCTAGATTAGCTTGAGAAAATCTTGGCTGGTTATGTAGGCTAATTAACTTTGAGCTTGAAAGTCAACTAGGGACAAAATTTGCCTTCTTTGATTTTCCCCTACAGTTTGAATTACCTGAAGAGACAAGTATGCAGTAGTTTAGTATTGGCACAAAAAGATTACCAAGTGCTATATGGCATGGAGATTTTTCTTTTCCACACTAGTGCCAGTCTCTTATAAGTGCCACATATCGTTTATAATATCAAATATAATTAATAAAAGCAAATTAGTGTGGCCCATACATGTTTCCCCGATTAGAATTTTGATAATATGTTTATTCTACGCAAAGTACTAATTTAATTTCCAGGAAAACTACTGATAATACAACGCTTCAAAAGTACTTACATAGCAACAGGATACGAGGTAACACCAGTTACAAGGTCTTTGAGATAATAAAATCCTTCGTCCAAAACAAAGTCAAGGTCAACGTTTCGTTGCAACAGTGTCTGACCAATAACATGAGCTCCTTGCTGACCAGTAAGCTAAAACAGATAAAACCATTTATTGCTCAATATTGAAAAAACAATTGATTAAGTGAATATTGATAATTATTTATTGGTTATTTGATAGATTAATTAAGAAATTAATTAGTTAATTATTACTTAGTAAATAATGTTTAATACTTAATTGATAATTGATTGATTGATGAAATAACTAATTGAGAATATTAACTAAAAAAACTTATGGGCAGTGGGCTACTCCCTTCATGAAAATTTTGTGACATTTTCTATAAAAGAAAACAGTGTAAACAACTTGGTATCTAAAAAAATTCAATTTAAAGGTTACCTACAGCCATCTGACGATTATCCAAAAAAATTCTCAGTGAAGAAAAACCTAGATTACCTAAGTAAAAATCACAGATTACAATGTATCACCTTTTTTGAAGAAAAAGTTTTTGGATTTTTTCGAGTTGGCTTTGACGGCTATGGAATTTGGGTTAACTTAGATAGTCCAGAGGATTTTTTTTGGGATAACAATAAAAATAAAGTAAAAATTCTAGCACTAGAAGATAACCAGGTAGTGTTTGGAGAAGTGAATGAAGATGAAAATGGAGTAACAACATGGTCATTTTGGCGTGGCTTTTCTTTGCCTTATCAATAAGTAATTTTGGGAAAGACCCTATAATTATTTGGTATTTTTCTTCTTCAAGCTGTAACGGTTGCAAATACCAACAGATTAAGATGATGGAGCATTATTATTCTGACCAGGATATTGTCAGAATAACTTCTTTTGGTGCGGGCAGAGAGGGTGCAATTGAAATAGAAAACCTTTTGACCAAAAAATTCCAAGGAATAAAAATCGAACATATTCTAAATGACGAGGCCCACAAGTTGATAGTTACCGGGTTTAAGTGTTATGATCCCGTAACAGGCGAAACACTCATATACAGTGCAAATGAAGGAAGCTACATTGCTAGTAGAGCATCACACATACTTTCTATTTTCCGGTAGCAGAATAATCGTATGGTGAGCACTTAAATTGGGCAACCGGGAACATCCATGCAAAGCCTAAGGTTTTATTGCAGGCTCCCATGGGCAGGAGCTGAAGGCGTTCTTTCTCCCTCTGCGTGTAGCGCGCCGGTATTCACATGACAGTCGCGGTCGAAAACCGCAGTGGAACGGGCCCAAATTAAATTAGCCGTAATATCCAGAGTATAGGGTTTCCCAACCGGCGCGGCCATCGGGCTCGCGAGCGGCATCGGCTGACTGGGTGCTGCCAGCTGCGTCTTTTCGACGCCCGCCAGGGACAGCACGCGTTCGACCAAGCGCACGCGCTCTTGCATGGAGAGCGACGCGACCGGGATGTAGGGGATCGCGAACATCTCCAGCATTAGCTTGACCATGCCGTCGATCTGCAAGACGGCTTCCCAGTCGGGAGTCTCGCGCACGCCGTCGGCGGCCAGCAGCTCGCGGTGCGGGCGCACGAAGAACACCAGGCCGCTCCGCACGTGCTCCATGTAGCGGGCCAGTGCGGGATCGCGGGCGATGTCGGCCAGGATGGTCGAGTGCTGCGCCGCGTAGGCGAGGTTGCAGAAGGCGCGGTCGGATACGAAGCCGGCACCGAGTTGGATCGCCACGGCGGCCAGATCTATCGACTCGAACGGCGTCTCGACGCCCTTGCGGCTTTTCGATGACTTGTCGTTGGTTGCCGATGCCTGACCCTTTGTCAGACCATAGGTGCCGTTGTTTTCGACGATGTAAGTCATGTTCAGTCGCCGCCGGACGGCGTGACAGAACTGGCCAAGCCCGATTGACGCCGTATCGCCGTCGCCGGAAACGCCCAGGTAGATGAGATTTCGGTTGGCGACACTGGCACCGGTGGCAACCGACGGCATGCGCCCGTGGACCGAATTGAACCCGTGGCTCTTGCCAAGAAAATAGGTGGGCATCTTGGAGGAGCAGCCGATACCGGAGAGCTTGGCAATCCGGTGCGGCGGGATCGCGGACAGAAAACACGCGTTCCGAATTGCCGCCGAAATACTGTCATGCCCGCAACCCGCGCAGAGCGTCGAGATCGAGCCGTCATAGTCGGCGACCGTATAACCCAGTTTGTTTTTGGGCAGATTTGGGTGCTGGAAGTTTGGCTTGTAGTAGGACATTAGGCTGTCACCGGATGGAGCTTGACGATGTCGGCGCTTTGCGTGTTCAGCGCCTGCCGAATTTCGCGAACGTCGGGACGAGGCTCCCCGCGGCAAATCCGGCGACGATCCCTTCGCCGATGATCCGGCAGCCGAATCGTCCGACGAAACCTCGCCTGAAGATTTCTTTTCAGACAACTGATCTTCAGCCACTAGTCCCCACATCCGAGGCTACGGGGATTCCGGGCACCTGCTCGCCCTAGGATCCCCGTAGCCCACGCCACGCTTCTTTTCTAAGTCACCCGATCACACACTACACAGACTCATTGTGCCATGAAATCGTCCTCAAACTCTCAAAATCCCCCTCCCAACACGGCCTCGCCTGCCCCGCTTGGAAATAATCCGGGCCTTGGAACCGCGATCGACCTGGACTACATCCAAAACTTGGCCATGACTCAAAAGGAGAACGGCGGTTCCGCCGTGGAGGCCTATCACCAAGCCATGTTTCTCCACCAACACGGCCTCGACTTGGAAAAATTCAAACAAGAAGAACGGATCCACCAAGACCGACTCGACCACCTGGAACAACAACTGAAAGGCACCCGGAATCGACTCTCAGAAGTCGAACGACTCGAACCGATCGAAAATGACGGAGAGCTCGCCGACCAACCCACCACCCCGTGGAACCTCTGGGACCGCACTATGTTTGTCATCGGTATCCTGGGCATTCTCGCCATGGTGATCTTTGGCATCATGAATATTTCCTTCAATCTGTTGGAATCGGGCATCGTGACGTTTATGGAGCACCCTATCCGAGCTTACTTCTGGGCCGCGCTCCGTCCCGTCGGCGCGCTCGCCGGTCGAGGCGCGGTCGCTGACCACGATCAGGGTCGTCTCGATGCTCATGCGTCCCCTCCCCCGGGCGCGTCCATGGGATGCACCCCTTCCTCGGCAAGCACGCCGAGGACCCAGCGCAGCTCCCGCTCCAGCGCGTCGACGAGGTCGAAACCCGAGCCGGCTTCCTTCTCGGCGTCCGGCAGCACGTCCCACGTGTAGGTCTCGACCTCGATGTGGTTCGTCACTGTAGAAGGGGCAGCAGTTGGGTTTGAGTTGTTTGACAGAATTTTGACAGGGTTCCTTCGTTTCTTTTCCTGCCATAAAGAAAGGAGCAAACTGCCTTTCTGCCACTGCCTGTATTCCCCTGCCTGCAGTTTACTCCTTGCCCCCGATTTTTTCGATGCCGTGGTGAAATCTGAAGGCAACCCTTTGAGGTTAGCCTTTACTGTCCCACATCCATAAAGGCCTCTGTTACCAAGTTCTTCAATAAGGGGCACACTGTTGAAGTAATTGTCGAAATAAACATGATGCCCCTTTGGTAACTTTTCTGTCAATTTCAGCACTACCTTTTTCCCAAGTCCTGTTTCTCTATTACCGCCTTCAGGTTTCCCTACATAAATATCGAATTCATTAGCATACCCGTTTTCACTGTCCGCTCTGACCCAAACTTTGATGCCGTATTTCGTGGGCTTAGCTGGTATATATTGTCTAAAAGACAACCGTCCCCTAAAAGCAATCATTGCTTCGTCTATAGCTGCTTCCTTATGAGGCTTATAGTTTTGCAGGCAACTATTATTTACTGCATCCAAAATCGGTCGTATAAGATGCAGCTTGTCTCGGCAAGGATCGTCTCTGTTGTATTTCGTACGATCGTTGACGTGAAAATATTTACAAATCTTTTCAAAACGATCCCTAGTCATCGTTTCAGCAACAGCAAAGTTCCCAAAGTACCTGTCTTTACTCCAGTATGATCTCATTTGCGGGAGAGATACCATACCCATATAGATCCGAATACCGATAAACGCACGAATTTCTTCAGCTGTTGTTGGCTTCCATTTCGTATCTACTCCTTTCTCTCCTTGAAGCTGTTCAGCATACAAATTTGTTTGATCGCTGATCAACTGATAAAGTCCGGTAATAAATAACAAATGAAAGAAATCGATTTCCTTTTTATTTGAACTAAGCTCGATTGTTGGACCAGGAACTTCAGTAAACTCTTCGATGACAACATCACTAAATACGATGTCTGTCGCTGCCGACACGGCTTAATTGCCCTCGCTCCCTCTTTTCCTTCAGTAGCATATCAGATCTTCTACAAAATTTTGTCTACCATTTCCCACAGACTGGGGCTTAATCATTTTAAGCCAGATTGGGCAAAGGTGGTATTCCTCTATCTCATGGTGGAGGAGTGGCTTTTTTTGTAAGTGTACCCTCCCAAATCGGATTCTTTCATCTCCTGAAATAGAGAACAACTCAAAAACTGAAGTTTTATGGCTCTGGACCAGACCCAAAAACCTCCCAAAAGACGTATCTTGCATGATTTTTTGTATTATTTATTACCCTCCTCGTAGTGGATTTAAGAAGGAGCTGACGGCATATCTGCAATTTTATACTGACAGAATTTGCCGCAAGTACCCCTTTGCTGCAATTACATTATGTGGTGATTTTAATGAGCTAGACCAAAAGTGGCTTAGCGCTGCTCTTAGTCTTGATCAGGTTGTCAGGTCGCCTACACGCAGTGATAAAACCCTAGACTTGATTTTTACCAAAATTGAAGATTACTATTTTGCCCCAAAAATTGCCCTTCCATTAGGGACAAGTGACCATCTATGAATCTTTTGGACCCCTTTATCATCCTTTCCCCCTAAACCATTGATCAGTTATTCAAACAGGCCCATTACTGACGAGAAGATTTCCCATTTCAAAGTAAAACTTAGCTCCAAATCCTGGGCCAATATCCTATGTCTTACTAATGGTGATAAAATGACTTCTAAGTTTTCAGCAGAACTTTTCCAGTTATACTGTGACACGTTTCCAGTGAAAAAAGTCAATCGCAAATCCACTTGTAAACCATGGATAGATAAAAAAAATTTGTGCCTAATAAATGAATGCGATAGACTCTTTAAGGAAGGATTTTTCCAAGAATCTCGAAAACTTCGAAACATTGTTATTAGTGAAATCCGTAAAGCAAGAAAAGAGCATGGTGCTCACGTGCTCAATAAGTTACTGTAGTGTTTTGGTTATTTAGTGATGATGGAAAATCATAAATGGACACCTCAGGTAGCCAACTGGGCAGCAATGGATAGTGGCAGGAAAAAATAAAGATAAATGAAACGAATTGCCCAGAGAAGACCAAACTGATATCACAAAAGTCAGGACAGAGCAAAATGGGTCAGCTATAATGTAAATCTTTGTTCAGCAAGGATTGTAATTGTTGACTGACGAAGATCAATATGACAAGGAGAAGAATGATAACAATGATGATTGTAATATGATGATGATGTAGCCGACGACGACGAGGAGACGATCATGATGATGATGATGATGATAATATTAATAATGATGACGATAGCTGACTTGTTTTTGGATGCTATACTTAGTCCTTTGCAATGTTAAAGTTGGTCAACGAAAGGTATATGCTGTTTCATTATAAGGCCATTTAGTAAATCTTTCCCCGTCATAGGATTTTGTCGATAGCTAGGTCCCCATTGTCTACAAAAAGCGATAGAATTATCTCCTTCTGTGGCAGATCATCAAAAAAATATCAAGGTTTGGAGAGGCTCTCAATGACTTATTTTCTATCATTGTATTTGCAAAAAATGGATGGTCTTCACAGCTGTTTATAGTGCAGGTGTAGCCAACATATTTTTTTCCTAGCCGAGGCAGCCATGGGTGCACCCATTCGTTGGCAGTCTTTTTCCATGCATCCTGATCCTTTGTAAGCCTGCTCATCTCGACTTTTCCTTTACCACCACTCCATTCTTTCAAAGTTCCCATCCAATTATCCTAAGGTCGGCCACTCCAAAGTCCTCCCTCCATTCCTCCTTCTATCACTGCTCTTGCTGTTCCTCTTGGATGTATACGATAACCAAAGTATTTAAACTCCCTTTTCTTCACCACGTTAACAACTCCCTCTGGCTCGAGCCCACAAACTTCTCGAATCTTGATCTTAACATACTCATTTGTCTTCTTTTCCTTCCACGAGATGCCCAACAGTCTTCTGTAGATTAATAACGGCGGATGATAGCTGTGATGGGAGATTGCTCTTCATAGTTGTGGTCATAGAGTGGGGAAAGGGTTTACCGAAAGTACATAGTCGTTTAATTTGTATTCCTAAGGCTACAATTAAGTCTTGGGACTAAACAGGAACTTCAGAACAACTCGACGAATCCTGCACAGTTCGTGAAAGTCCCTGAAGTCAACTGTTTGTATTCTTGTGCAGGCTGAGCTTAACATACCTCACCCATAAATCAAAACCCAACATCACCAGTATGATTTTGGTAGGAAAATCCTCTTCTCCTTTGACCAGCCCCCAGGTTTAACATGTTTTGACAGTTTCACGCCTTGGTTTTCCTTAAAACGGTTTCGAAACCACATCCACAACCGATATAATATACATCGGTTCTAGAACCGTTGTCGATACGGTTCTTACCGGTGTGAACCGTTGTGCCTGGTTCACATGGAGGACAATACAGTTTTAAGCCGCGACAACAAAAATGTTTTAATGGCTGAAAACAAAGTTGTCTTCCATGTGAATCAAAATTTTGCCGTTCTTTGCGAGAACAACAACACGGTCGCCAGCGCTTACAACAAAATGGTTCCAAGAGCTAAAAACCGTTTTTTTTCTCCATGTAAATCAGAATTGCCCTCGAGATTGTTTTGTTTTTAGCTGGTTTTAAGGGAACAAAATTTTTTGTTCCGTTACAACATGTTTTCAAGAAACCACCCGCGGTGTGCATTATCTACGCACACCATGTGTTAGTACTCTTGCATCATGAGGCAATCAACATTGCATTGAGCATGGCCAGATTGTGTAATGTGATGATTTGGTTTGTTACATTTTACAAATTAGTTACTTGACGTTTGAGTAATCCCTGCTGATTTCCACAGTCACCCTGCTGATATTCCTAATCCCTTTGTGACTTCCGGGATCAACCTCCCTTGTGGGAAGGCGATTCTCTGCTATCTTTACTGTAGAAAAACTCCATGCTACAGACTTAATTTTAAAAATATGACTAAATGTATTACATATGTAACAACCGCGACAACTTAAAGCTTAAAGTATGCATTGAATATAAACAGAAATGAAACAAGAAGTAAGAACCAGGAATATATACCGAAGTAATTGTATTCTTGGATTGATGTTGTTGCGTTAGCGTCTTTCTAAAAATGCAAGGTAGTGATCCATGTTTTATAGATAACATACAAGTTTCTATTGCAGGGATTGATGATTTGTAAGGGTTTTGTTTATTTGGTGAAGCCTACGCAAAACAGGTCATTTCAGTGGTAAGATTGCTAACAACACGGAACGTATTCATAGTGGGATACCAGGACTAAACGAAGTGGCAAGACTTTCCGTTTCAGCCCTGATACACTGCTGTGATACTACTAATACAGCATATCATACAAGATAGTGGTACTCGTACTAATGTGTGAAATGGTAATCAGCCAATCTCATGGCAGTGCCGTCAAAAATGCATGACCCATCTTAACTTTTATACCTGTCTTCATGAACTACGTCTAACTTGTTACCCTATTGGAAAGTAGCCTCCCTTAGGACAAGCTTCACTACTTATTAGGGACCGAGCCAACCCTAGAGAAGCATCTCACGCAAGCAACCTTGTCAGTATTCTTAACTTAGCGCCCTTAAAAACGGTTATTATGTTGCACCAACCAACATAATATGTAGTATGTTTACGAATGAAGGCTTCTCGTGCCTTTAAAAGATGTTCATGTTTAGGAAGATTTTTACCCAGCGATGACACTAGTGGATTTTGGGTGGATTTGGATCCTTAGGGTTTTTTTCCTAGGGGGATATTTTCCTTAGGGATCTTTTCCGTCATGGATTTTTTCTTTAGGGATTTTCTCCTAGGCCGATATTTTCCTTAGGGATTTTTTCCATGGTGGATTTTTGCTTTAGGGATTTTTTCCATTAGGGATTTTTACCGAATACCCTATTGAACGTAGTGCTACAGGTATTCAAAGCATCTTCTCTTTGCTGATGTCATTTTAAATTGCATAAAGTTAATACCAACGTGTGACTGTCGGGCTTTCTTCAGTGCAAAGTTTGAATTTTATTGATAGTTCCCCAAATCCTGTCACAGCTCAGGAGTGAAGACATGCTCGTTGCCAGCATTCAAAGCTATGAGGGCATTGATTGAATTAAAGAAAACAGCAACAGAGTATTTTAAAGTTTTGTTTAGTTATCAGGCATCAACAATTTTTGGCTGTAGGGGAGGCCATCCCACCTACCCCCCTCATATCTAATATTTCTTGTCCATGTCAGAATATAATAACATTTTTAGTTTTAGCAACCGGCCAGGAGTAAGTTAGTCATAACTTTTGTAGCAAGTAGCGTAAGTATACAACTTAATCACAAGGATTTATTAAAAACCTTTTTTGTCTGCATCATATATGTTCTTATATAACTGCTTATTTAACATCCACTTAAAATAGTATAACGTGGCGAATTCCAAGTGAAGAATTTCGTAAATCATTGAGATAGAAGCAAGTGGCATTTGTTTGTCAACCATGCAAACTTCACGCAAGTGTCTTCTTTCTCCAATCTGTAATCAACACATGTCAGGTCATTGATTCTCATCTGAATGTTTCTGGCTTCTTGCATTTGTGTCCTTTCTAAGGATACTTTGCTTCACGATGACTTTCTTCAAAATAGTTACCCAGACTATGGTATAACACTTAACTGGTTGTATAGTATTAAGACTATGGTATAACACTTAACTGGTTGTATAGTATTAAGACTATGGTATAACACTTAACTGGTTGTATAGTATTAAGACTATGGTATAACACTTAACTGGTTGTACAGTATTAAGACTATGGTATAACACTTAACTGGTTGTACAGTATTAAGACTATGGTATAACACTTAACTGGTTGTATAGTATTAAGACTATGGTATAACACTTAACTGGTTGTATAGTATTAAGACTATGGTATAACACTTAACTGGTTGTATAGTATTAATTGCATACTTCACTTGTGAACTCATCAGCCCACGTTGCAAAAATACCGAATTACTAATTAGGTGTTGTTGTTTTTTCGATTATCCAGATTTTTCGATTTTGCGGAAAATGTTTGGGCTGTTCGGTTTTGACAGTCCGAATAATCGACGGTGCACTGTATATAAACCGCCAAAATACAGGGAATGTAAACTCACAGCATTTTAAATAAAATGTCGATCGAAGTTTCAGCTAACCAATTCCACGGGATCTTAACTTCGAGTATTACATTCTAATACGGTAACTAAACCTATGCCTTCCAAGCGGGGCGTAAGAAGATGCAACAGATGGATTCTCAGTACGTAATCATTTTTAAGAAAAGAGGTTAATCTCGCTCCTCACTAATAACGAACTTCATTAATACGAGGCATATTAAATATGGAAACCACACTGGTACGCTACGTTTTTCGTAATCCTCCTTACATCATTGAAAAGCTTCGTGAGAACCACAGCACAAGGTTTCTGTAAGTATTTCAAGTAAGTTTGGGATCTCATTTGTCACGATCAGCCTATTTGGTACAGCTTATAATCCTTCACCAAGCTTAGTTATAAAACACATGTCCTGAATGCTCCGCCCGTATTACTAGTTGCATAAGATTCCATCTTAAGTTACATCATATGAAGAGCGGTCTGATGATCAGCAGGTCATTGACTTATCATTTTTAAGATGATGAAATGACAAATTCTTTAATGACGGATTCATTTGTAAAGGCCGAAGACGCCTTATTGTACCACCTCATTTCAGTAGCGCCTCTTTAGATACGTTCGTGCAGAGAATTCTGAAGTAGAACAAGCCATTATTAAAAACTACAAAACAAAAGAGAGAATCTGAGCTAAACTACACAATACACGCATATACCCGAAACTCGAAGGGCCTCGGTTACCCGGTGGCGACGATATTCTCGTCTCAGTATCTTCTTATAGTCTGAAACTATTTCTACAAAGAGTTATCAACTCTATTTGTTAGACCTAACAAACAGGCAAAGCAAGGGTCAAACCTACCAAAACTCAACCGTAAGGCTCACCTAAAAGAGGTACCATTCAATGTACATAAGTACTTAGGGCTTGTAAATATGGGTATCAGAATCAATAGTAAGAAATGATCCCTCAGTGTTAGAAGGAATCTAATGTCTTTCCGAATTCTGTTTCTCTGTCGTCCAAGTAGCAGTCAGTCCGGCCATTTAACAGTCATACATTTTGATACAATAGTATTAACACTTATTGTATGCCAAAGACCATCGAATACACTGTAAAAATTGACCTCGCCCAACAAAGTTTCCTTTCTAACGCCTCCATTATCCAGCACAAGAAAGTTAGTAAGAAATTAAAAGTCATCTTCAATTACAGTAAATTCATTTAAGCAACCGATTTTTCGTTATTCTACTACTAGCACTAAAAAGAGACTGCATCTTTGATGAAGCTACTTCTACAATCCCCTCCAAAACAGGAGATCTCTTTGGACAATTACTGTCAAACCTTGACGAAATCAAAGCATTTTGAGTACTAGAGATGTACACAACTGGACGTACCTTTTTGTCACTGGCTGAAGATGCCATCTTTATCTCTTTATCTATGGATAGTACTAGCAACAAGTCTTCAAATAAGCTCTGTTGACATTAACTCTATTTACCACGGGGAGCAGCGGATTTACTTACTGGACCGATCTACTGAGTATATAAGCTAACAATATCTTATTATCTTTTGATGGTATGAGGCCATTGTAAAGTCAAAGCAACCAAAAGGTTTCGCTTTCGGGTCACTTTCGCCTTATTGAGTTTTTTGGTTAGTCTATTGAGAACGATACCTTCAATCAGTCAATTATGGTCAGGACTTCCACAAATGTTGAATGGTTCTACAAATCCCTTAAGTGAATTCATCCATAAACACAAAGAAAATCCGAGACACCACACCGAACTGATTTGACCAAGGGTTCAGAATCCACATCAGGGGGTCTATTTGTATGTACACAAGTACACAAGTCGTGAGGAACGCTGGAAGATGATTTTTCGTTATGGCCGCCATTGTAAGGATACTACTTTCTGCAAGTACAAGGACTGCACTTCATATATTTATGGAATATGATAATTTCTAGAACCTTTCATCAACTGTCAACATGTGCTTTGCAATTGGCTTATTGAAGGCGTGATTTTGAATATACTACTGTCTTCATACAAGGAATGTCTCCCGAATCCCATTTTTGCCTTTAGACGTTACTATGGATACGTACCATCGCAAGATCTACAATGGGATTAGCAGTCATACACAAAAAAACCCAGTTCCCCTAATCAAAACCGTTGTTTCTCTGCGGATAAAAATGTCAGTGTGACCTGAGAGAGAGGAACGCAATACGCTACTAAACCAAAAGCTTAGAATGACCTTGATTACACGGTAGCAACAACATACCCAGCACAGTGTTTTCTACTAGACGCAGAGAAATTTCTACAGGTTTCGCGTTATCACTTATCAAGTGTACTTGCAACTCAAAAGTCTTAAACACATTACAGTGTTGAGTAATCATTGTAAGTTTACTTAGGGGTCTGAGAATGAGTGTCATTCAAGTTTAAAGTAGTTATCATCATGTAAATAGCTGAGTTTGACTTGAGTATAGGAGTAGAAGGAGTTAAATGAAATCCATGATTACTTTCTTAATGCGATTTCGCGACCATACACACATCCTCATGTGGTACAGCCAATAGTGTAGCCCTTTTTGCAGCGGTATTTGCAAAACACTGTATGAAGCATGTCGTTGCCACCACGTAACCAAGGTCGTTATTAAGAATATCAGCGATAGATGAGCCACGCGGAAAACGTTATATTAAGATAAATATTGATACCCAGCATATAGGCCGCACAAGAATCATTATGCTAACGCAATAAAATACAAACAAATAATTAGATCCTGAGCTTTCGATGTTTCCTCACATCATTTTCAAAGGTGAAATTACAAAGACAATGATAAATAAGACACAGGTAAATAAGACAATGATAAATAAGGCACAGGTAAATAAGACAATGATAAATAAGGCACAGGTAAATAAGATAATTTTAAATATGGCGACGATGAATGAGATAACTGTTACTCCAGTTCCAGGTAAATGTGAAAACTGTAATTTAGGTAATGGTAATTTAGGCAATGGACAGGCTTATCAAGACTGGTTGCCCAAATGCGTCTATACTAGAGGCATAAAATGTGGCGCTGTTGCGAAGAGTTCAATTTGAATACAAGTCATTATAACAGCGTGTTGACAGGCCTACCAGTTGCTGTGATCAGTGTTCGGCGACATGGTGCCCGCAATCAATATTTAAAGGTCCACAACCTATCAAGGATCGGAACAAATAAGTGATGATTTTTGCTCGTTTACTACATTTCTAAAGTAGAAAAAGTAAATGCAGTAAAAGTACTATTCCTATTAGGGAGATTCCTGATCCAAACTTTTAAATGTGCATATCAGATGCACATTCGTGTTTGTACAATGATCCAATTCCCTAAGGGATCTATAACGTATATGTCATAAAGGACGGGTTCCGCGAGAATAGAAAGGGTATATGCCACTGGTATAGATGACTGTTGTTTAGTTCACCGAGATCTGGAGTTCCAATTGTCTGTTTTACCTTTACTTAGCCTACACTTTACTATGTAGTTTACTCATGTCTAATATACCGGAATCTGACTGAATCAGTAACAGGAGTGACACAAGGGTGTATATTAAACGCTTCCCTTTTCATTTGTGTGTAATAAGCACCTAAAAGTTTATCACCAACAGACAGTTCGATCTTTTTAGACTATTGTGTCTTCCCATTGCCCATTGCCCATAGCCCATTGCCCATTGCCCATTGTCCATTGCCAGTGCCGGGTCCCTAGTGTCAAACGACAAGTGACTAGTACCAAGTTCCCAGTTGATTCTTTTTTTTCCTTCTTGGCGTTCTCCCTACAGTTGATTTTACAATCCCTAAAGGATAATACTAGGGAGTGGCTCCGGGCTAGTCACATGACTAGACCCAGTCTATTTCCGATCATTCACCGTTCAATTTAACCCGCTTGCTGGTTTGGTAAAGTAAGGTATGGTCTGGTAAACTCAGTCGGTTAAACGGTTAATGATACTGTAGCTGTCAACACAAGATAATTTCCTTGGTTTATATTTTACGAATTCGACGTGTGGCATTTCTTGCACAGTCAATCCACAATGGACTTAAATTCTAAGGCCAATAACCAAATAAACCTAATAATTCCGGCTTCGATTTGTAAATTTTGGAAATAAACTGGAAAAAGTTTTTTGTAGTTATTCTGTAGCGGACTACCATTAAAGTATGTACACCTTTTACTCGTGTGGAGTCATTCACCTTATATCCTGCAATTCTGCCATCATCGCAGTTATAGCTCGCTTCTCAACTCTATCCCTTAAATACGCTGAACTCCGTTAATTTTTACCCTCTCCCTCTTTTTCTATTTTGGAATTTTCATGCTCTCCCCTCTTTATTTAGTGCCTTGTTTATTATGGGCTTAAGGATAGCGTTCGAACGAGGAAGGATAAAGCGGAGTTGCGGTGACTAATCCCTTTAGTTAATAGCTTGTATTGAGGGCTCTAGTTTTGTATGAATCAGTTGCTGTTTGGAGTTGCAAATTGAGCATAGTAAAAATTGAAAGTTCGTGACTGATGGGCTTCCAACCTTTTTTTGTCGGTTCATTGACATTGGGACTACAATCTATGTAAGTACAGTGGACTCTCTCTATCTCGACTACCTTCTATCTCGAACTTCTCTCTATCTCCAACAAAAAGCTTGGTCCCATGGACATTTACGTACCCTGTTAGCTATTTTTATCTCTTTATCTCGAACTTCTTTATCTCGAATTTTTCTTTATTTCGAACAAAAATCTTGGTCTCTTGCGTATATTTCTTTCTCTATCTCGAACATTTTCCTACCTAAGGGTGTATTATGATATGCTTCAGCACAACCCTGGCATACCTCTATCAACAGCTGCACGAAACGCAAAGAATCGCACTGGATGGCAACGTTATACCCTTGGAAGAGCAAGGGGCAAGCTCAATGGCCTGTACCACGCAGTCAAATAAGCCAAGAAACCTAAGAACGTTAGCAAAACGGCCAAAACACCAGCATCCGGTTTGACCAACACATTTGGCGAGGGCTTCAGGCATGAGAAACCCTGTACAACGATTTCATACAAATGTCATCCTTCTTAGTATCTGACAACGGTGGAGAAGGCTTCCAACCTTGGCCATACCACGGATTCTAAACAACGACCTATTCAACAGAAATGATTAGCGCCTCCAGCAGCGTGTAGGTACAAAAAAAATGCTTTCCCTTTTAAATTATTTCAAAGCATCGCAAACACGTCCTTTGTCGCAAGTTTGACTCTCCAATCAATGGTACCTATTAAAGATCACATGTTTAAGCTATATGCAACATCTTCCACGTTGTTTACAAGCAAGTTTGTTTCCATACTATTACCTGATAACGCGGTGCTTAATTTATCACAACGTTAGAACATGAACTAAAATACATTCCATAGGCAAGGGCTTTGAGTTACTGTTATATACACATTATTACCAGAAGGTACACAGCTACAAAATTGCCGATAAATGTTTATTATACTGTACAACAATCCAAAGTTTATCACTCTATCAGGCACCAAGAGTAAGTAATCTTGGGTCTGGAGGACTGGAATAAAAGGGGTTGGTGATGTATCTTTACCACATAAAATTTAAAAAGTGAGTCGAGAGCGGGGTGGGGGTAGTTGTTGGGGTGGAACTAATCTGAGTCTGGACATAGGAAACGCGTCAAGACTTAATTCTCTCAAAATAAAATTTCAGCAGCTTGTGCTAAATACAGACTGCAAAGCTGACATAACATGTTCTTTGGTTAGGGTTTTAATATTTGACCAAAACGTCTAAGTATACTTAAATATCCCAAAACAAAACCTTTTATTATATATCACCACCTTCCCCCTCCCACCACCCCACGTGCGTGCTTTTGAAATAACGGCGCTGCCCCTGTCCTCATTTGATGCCTACATTGTCCAATCAGCTCTTTAATGACCTAGAAAGTCTTCACTATGAATTCTAGCGCAGTTTACAGAAAGAAAATTTAATATTCACCTATTTTCAGTGAAACTATTTTAAAAGAAATTGGTACATGTGATTTATTTATTCATATATTTATAACAATATATATAGGAGGCTCTCCTGTCTACAAGTATACAAGCACGGATATTACGTGCAAAGTTTTGGTTTAGCTGACCTAAGGTCCTGAAACTGGTTAAGCCTAGAGAATTTTCAAGTATCGGACAGGATAGTTTTTGGAGGCATGCCACTTCAGTAACCCCTTTGGCCTTTGAATGTCCTTGCACAGCATTCTTACACTAACATTATTTTTTAAAAGGTTTCTGTAGATCGTCCACATTGGCTTTCACAGCGCTACCAATTTTGCCGTTCTTAGGAATATCGATTATCATAAATAGATCCATAATCACGGCTCTAATCTACTCCAAAACACACTAAGTGAGCAACCTAGCGAATGGCGCGGTTGCTTTGCGATTAAAGTGAACCTACTTTCGGGTCTCATGTCTGGATTAGGAGAACAAGTCTCTTTAAGTCCTCGACTGCATACTGTTAACGGACATTGAGAGCCAGAACAAGTTGACTCTTCAAAAATTTTATTAATGTTTTTGGGTGAGAAAACAAGATGATGCATGCATGGGCGCACGGCCAAAGGGGCTGAGGGGGCTGCAGCCCCCCAGTTTGCTAAAATGTTATATTTTTTCGGGCACAAATTTTCCTCGGGCCCTTTTATAATTCCTTAATAAGAAATGAAAATGAATGAAATTTTAAGTCTTACCAGCCCTCTGGATTAGCGTCGGCATTCCTGCCGAGCGGAAGTGCTTTTAGTCGATTCATGTCCCAATACTAGAAATCCATAAATGACATTTCAGGGAAATGGTGGGCAGATTGGCAATAAGAGATGTACTGTACATAAACCAAGGCACATAATAAAGAATAATTTTTAAACTAGAAATGAATCAAGCAAATACTACTCTCATATTCGTCACTGGCGGAAGAGGGGACCTTAAGAGGATGTGCTAATTATAACACGGATTTAGATCTTTTCATTAAAAGAATAGCATTTTTTCGAAATATGCTTTCCTTGAGTTTATAAAATTTTAAATATCTACCGAGTTTGCCTTATCATTGGCCTCATCATCCTGCACAAGACAAAAATAAAAAAGGATTTCTTTTTCTTTTTCATATCACTCCCCCTCTGTGAATCAAATACATCAGTAACTATTTTATCATTTGATATTGTACACTGCAAAACAGAGGAATTACTCCCAGATCCGCCAACCTACCACCAATGGTTAAATGAATGGTTCCTGCGATAATAGACATTGCTTTTCATAGGATGGTTTATCATACAGATGAGAACTCAGACAATTATGTCTCATGTAGCAGGGTTTTGACATACAGTTGCATTCTGGAAATCTCTCAAATCGAATCTGGAAATTCAGCTTAGGAAAGTGGTTTGAGTCAAAATCTGGTAACTAAAATAATCAAAAGAAATATACTCACTGGGAATGTTGTCCTTCTGATAGAGCCTGTGATTAATCTTCTGTGTCGGGATGATGGGTTTTGTCAGCCGATGTCTTGGTGCGATCAGTGCATTAGGATGTGGTTGGTGTACAGGGTTCATGATTGGTTTCCTAGGCGTTGGTACAGCTGATTTCTTGTGGCCTTTGTTTTTTCTTTTATCAGCTGCACGAGTTAAGTTTTGTAGTGACCATTTTCCACCTTTTTGGTTGACTCCCAAATAGCTTCTCAACATGTCCATGTCTTCTTTCACCCTCTGTTCAACTACCGTAAACGTATGTGTTGGCAAAACAAAGTCATCTACTTTCACATGGCTTCACTAGAGCTTATCGCCTTACACCAGAGTGACGTGGCCTTGGCCAATGCCATTAGATCGCCATTTGTTTTCCACAGTATGAACGGTACAATTGTATCACCGTAGAATTTCATCTTGTTAGCTACACTCACATTTTATTAAATAACTATATACTATATATGGTGAAAATTTTAAAGGGCTATAACCCGAGATGTTTTTCGTGAATTTTGCCGATATTTTTAGAATTATCTAATATTAAGTTCTTAATACATTTCAAACTCATTAATGCTAATTAAGAGCTAATTATATTTCCACTCCTAACGTTTTAACAAATTTGTATCTAAAAACCACTGAGCGGTCCCAAATACATAAATAAGGCTAAATGGCATTTGAAACAGGTATAGCAACATGTTGTTGTTCAAAAGTCATGCATATCTTGACACATGAAAGCCTATTCTTTTTGAATCGTTTAGCTGCGATCGTAAAGACGTCTCATTTTCACTATTGGTTACAATATTTGTCATAAATACTTGTGTTTTCTCAGGTATTTAGAATAGCAAATTATTCTGAAGCTTAAAACAGCTTTCGAGGTTACTCTTGCTGCTTAAATTCATAAAACAAAGCGTAGAAACGTCTATTCCATTCTCAGCAGACTTACATCCCGTAAACATTTTTTGACTTCACTATCTTCCCTTATAATACTAATTAAAAAAACATTTTTTACCAATATTTCGCAATAAAAACACTTAAATTCAACATCAAAAGTCTCATCAGAAAACATCAAAGTATTTAAAATCTTAATATCAAATCATGCAACAGTTTTTTATAGAAGTTATACATGTTAAACTAGCAGCGGGCCTACTAGGTTTGTCTTCTAGCACGTAGGTTTCGCCAGCGTTTGTCTAAGATTTTGAATAAGCTATTTTTTCAAAAAGGGGCGGAGCACGGTGAACGGTCCTTTAAGATGAAAGATGCACTTTTTCGCCATAAAGCAGAGGGGCTAAATAGCTCTCAGTACTATAAGTTCTAAATAGTAAACCTAGATTAAAATACATGTATGTATTGCATACATGTATGTAAGAAACTAAGCAATTAAATATATTTCGTACTTACAAAGTAAATCATAATTGATAACTAACTATACAATTACATCATACAGTGGGTTGATATCCGTTTCAATCCTTGTGATACTGACATGGAACAGGAGATTGCTAAGACTAAAACTATCACAAGGAACTCTGCTGATAGCAACACGCGTACGATAGTGACAATGGTTACTCATTATTACATCTCCCCCTACGTCTGATACAAGAAAAGAACGAACTTGCACATTACATAGTTATTTTTGCGAAGTAGGAGATTTCAAGTTAACTTCCTGTCGCATAACGAGCGTCGCAATGCAGGGACTGGAGAAGTAGGTGCAGGTAGAGATTCTCTCATCTCTCTCTCGCAGTCTGAAAATGTATACTTATTGTCGGCCAGTAAGTAATCCTTTCTGGTGTTTGCTTTCTCGGTTTTTTGTAAGTGTCTATGATTCCTGTTATAAAAGGGACCGTATTTAACAGATATGATATGATCTACAATCGTGGACTTTAATCTATGACCCAACCCCGTTAAGTCCAACCACCGAATTTGAAAACAGCATTTTTCGAAAGGTATATGCCATAGCACTGTGTTGCTCCGAGACGGTCGGCGGAAACCAAGTAAAAGCTAAAAAAAATACCCCTGTCCTTCAGCTTGTTTTCTGAGACATTTGTAAAGTTGTTTGACGTTTTGGAGCAAAACATGCATTAGTTTCGTCCACGATTGTAGGAGAATAAGCTTTCCTAATTACCTTAAATTTTGAATTTGGGTACATTTAAATTGGGAACTTTGATTGTTTCTGTATTACCTGTTTTTCAGGCAGATGCTGAATTCCAAAACCATAGTTCTGTTTTTGAATTTTCGTGCGTTCTTCAGTAAGTGACTGCGCATTAGTGCACAGCGCTGGTTTTAGCTGTCATAGATAAATGAAGTAGATTTCCTAACCATTCTGTTTATGCTACCTGCACCTAACCCCTCATAGGTAGGTGTGGTTGAACAGTTTTATTGGCCCGTTTGAACCAGGACTCGGGTCTTACACAGTCCTAATAGCTCATCATATTCACTTGTGTTCTATGTTTCTTTGATTGCTTTCTAGGCGAATAAATACAAGGCTGCTGTGTTTCCTGTGGCAGGTGCTATTGTGGGTGGACTTGTTGGAGGCCCCATAGGGCTAATAGCAGGATTTAAGCTTGCTGGTGTTGCTACCGCAGTCGGGGGTGGCTTTGTTGGTTGGCAGGGAGCGAAATACCTTAAAAGGCGAAGGGATGATCACATTGATATGGAATTGACAAAATTGAGTGCACATGATGCTAAGGGCGATTCAAGTAAATTAAAAAACGCTTAGCTACTTAGTTTCTTCTGTTTCTAGTCTTGAAGGATTTAATTAATAAATCATACAGTATCTGTTGGGAATGTCTAAGATAAAAGACGTAAGCTTCATTCTCCGGCAAGGGCTTTGCAAGATTATTCTGAAGGGACCTTGGTAAATTGTTGCAGTTGATGTTGAAATTTTTACTGTTGTATTTTCGACAAAGATATGTCCAGAAGCTCGCACTACTGCATTTAACCTACCCAATATTTAGGATTATATTCGACGCAATATGTTATTTGTAGTAAGGATTTTAACTTTTTCTCCAACTGCAGAATTGTATAAAGTTTAGAGTATTGGTGGTAACACAAAAGAAGTTTTTTCAATTATTAGATTGGAGTGACGAGAGTACTTAAGTAACACGAAGAAGGGACAGTGGATAGGGTGCATCCGATGTCCGTATGTAGATTACAGTTGCACCCATGCATTTCAGAAATATTTAAGGAAGGACCTGTACGTAGAGGGTAGTAATTGCTATAGAAAAGTTGTATTTTATGTTGAGAGAGAACTGGTGAGTGAGTGAGAGGGTGAGAGAGTGAGTGGAGTTGAATGATTTAATAGCATCAATCATAATCGCGAAAGCAAAGAAATTTGCTAAACACCAACATAACAATTTTGCGGTTTTAAAGGAGATTAGGTGTATTTTGTACACCAACCCTGCAAAGAAGGGTTCAAATCTGCCGATTGCAAAACCCCAGTACTGCGCCTACACCTCAAACTGAAAATGACCTGTGAAAGTTGTATCCCATGTTGTAAATTCATATCATGAGTATGGTTACGATATCCTACGCGGATGCAATCTTTCCTCCAGATGTTTTGCAAGGCAATGACCATCGTATCTTGTAGTGGCATTGGTTGCCTTCGGTAGAGTGAATTTCAAAAACACAACTCCCCTAAATTATCTAACACTGCTTCTTTGAAAACATGACTGTACTTGAAGTTAGCCTTAAATTCTGAATTCCATCATCTAAATATTAATCTGGCAAACTTTGACTAAGCGAGTGTTTCGTGGATTGGCACTTCATTTTGCATTGTCGATAACTAACTTCGTTTTAGTAACTCAAGATATTAAGTGGCATAATAAATAATTACGTCACCTTTTCTCTAATCATTTTGTCCTGCAATTCTTTTCTTCTGCGTTCCAACTCTAGTCTTCCTTTCTCAAAATTTTCTTTTCGCCTGTCCTCGAATGTTGCTGTATAGGCAAAACGATACGTGTGAATGTAAATTTCTGCATAAATCGATTATGAATAATGCCTGGCTATAGAAATCATTAGGCAATCTTGATCTTAAAAGAAGTTACAGCATAAAAAATAACACGAAAACAATAAATCAATGGACAAGACAATACAAGAACTATTTCCAAATCCTCTATGTTTATTCTGAAACGTCTTGATTTAAGTTTATTATGGCACTTAACCAGCTGGAACCAGCTTCCTTCCCCTTTAGTTTAGCTCCCTTCAAATTCTCCAAGTCAGAATACTCTTTTTGATAGGCCATTTAAAATTTACATGAAAACCAAATGTCCTCAACATTTGCCACCATATTCTGATTCTTTATAGGTTATGGGGCCCTAAAGATCATCTGAGGACCCAATGTTGCAGAACAATGAGGTAGAGCGTGATCATGGGCAAGCAATGAAAAGTGTTTGATTAAGAAACTCGTCACTTTTCCTGTTTCTATTCTGGAAATGTTATTATACAAGAGCAAAGTTATCATTTATTTATTCTGACTGTTTAAAGGTTATGGGCCCCTAAATGTTGTTTGTGGGTCCCTTGTTGCATGGAACACTGCCCTAGACTTTTTGCAAATCACCACCAAAAATGTCTGGTTTCATCATTTTACCAACCCCTAAATATTACTTTCTCGCATTATCCTATTACTATGTTGTCTTTTCTATGTATCGTGCATCAGGTTTGGATGTTTGTTGTATATAACTGTAAAAGCTGCTAACTATAATCTGTTTTTACTTAGGATGTTTGTGAATCTGTTCCAGTGTATGGTTCACAGCATAACTTCACTTCAAATTGAAGAGTCAATGTTTATTCCATATTACTCCTGAATGAGTATGCACTCTAACATGAAGCTGCTAACCCAATGGGTTCATGCCCCTGACTCTTAAAAACTCATTAATTTTTCTCCTCCGGCTATTATTTACTATTTGCTATACTTTATTTTTAATTTTGTCGTCGATGCCAACCTGATACCCGATGTGTAGTACAATCTATCAATGTTCATGCATTTCATGCATTATTTAGTTGTTGTAGTACTTCCAGTAAAAAAAATTGGATGTTTTCCCCACCTCCACTTTCATTGTTCAGTAGCACCAACGTACTTCTGGTGTTACTGAAAATTCCCATCAATTTTCGGATAGGTCTTCTCTGGTATTACTCATTTTATGTGGAGATGCTATCATTCATATGGTTTTTGTTGCATTTTCTGTTGTTGGATGCAGACATTAACATTAAATTTGGATTGTCATTTCAGAAACCAAACAAAACTTAACTCCAAGAGCTATAAGACATGCCCAACAGTAAATCAAAGCATTCTTTCCCTTGTAGTTACTTCGATCGAACTCACAAGCTCAGAGTGGATCAGAGTTTGAAGAAGATGAGAGTGAAGACTTGGATGAAGTCAATAAGATTAGGGTTGGCATTTGTGCCATGAATAAAAAGGTATGTGGCCAAAAAGTAACAACTTGAGAGTTTGTTTTGTGCTAGGGTATCTACTACTGGTATCCACTAAGTATATATACCATAAAATCCTGATACCGTCACTCGGGGTGACTTTCTGCTATATTGTAGGACAACTTCAATTAAAAGCACTCTTTGAAAACTTACGATAAATTTAATTTGCTTTTCTCACCTAGAACAGTTTATACGAAAGATTTAGTAAAGCCTTGACCCCAGATTTGAAATTACAAAACATGCTCTGTCCAAAGTCACCCATACATGGGGTTTCACAATGGCATCCTGTGCCAAGTAAAATATTGGTATATCTCAATGGTTATGATGTGCAGTTTACAGCTTCGTTGGAAGCTGAAGTTCAAAATAATGAAATGGGCACTGAACCAGACTTTTCTCTGATTTGAGCTCCTTCAGGTTTTTGAATGATTGGAATTTTGTGCTTAAAACCATTTGAGAATGAGCAGATGCTAGATGTGCACAATGTCCCTGCCTATTGTTACTGTTTTGAATGAAGAAAATTACTTATACCTCTTGGTTGAGATAAACACGACCATCCATTTGAGAAAGCAAATCCATTGTATTCAGGTAGACTGTATCATCATTGGATGTGAACTGTTTTGGTCATTTTTTTGATGTTATGATGATGTAAAGACTTCATTGAGTACCAATTTTTCATCAATTTGCCCATTTTTATTCTTGTTATCAATTGCCATCATTCAGATTCAACTGTTTCATTAGTTGGTCATTCTCAGCTCATTAAGTTAACCCAGACTATTGCTTTTTTTGGGTCTACCCTGATTTATGAGAGGACCTTAAATTTTTATGATGCACCAAATTAAGGGGGTACCTTCAAGGAGAACAATGGATTAAACCGTACAAAGTTTTGAAGACTTGACAAAGACTTCATATAATGTCTTTTATAAGAAAGGTAAGAGATAAGCATGAATCTCTTCCTTACCATAATAACAGTACTGATCAATACGACTACCCTGTTCATTACAAAAAGGAACCTTTTCCGTATAAAAAAAACCCTATATGACAGAGTCGACTTTTATCTTCACCTTGCTGTTCGAACAGTACAACTCTATGATAGGAAAGAGATTACATCTACGGGCACGGTCCCTTCTACCAAAGATCCTCCATAAGTTATGTATTTAGTCATTCTGACTATAGACAAGCTGATTGCGTAGTTTGGTTGTCTTCCTAATATGTTCACAAATTACAATAACAATGTAGATGTAGAGGTATGAGAGAGTTATGGCACAGAAAAAACATGCAATCCTTCTTGTCGAGTGTTGAAATCGGCCTCTTCAAAGCTGACTGTTTCCTCTCATTTTTTGCATTGGTGCACCAAATAATTTCTCTAATACAAGTCTGTTAAATACCTCATATTTTGGAATAAATTTCTCTATAAATAAGAAATAAGCTATTAGGGTCATGATCTGCTAATTAATTGATCATAAAAAAATTGAAACTTCATATAGCGCAGGGAATTACCATTTTAAAGGGTATCGGTTTTTTTACATAGGCTCGTGTCCTTAGATATGTTGTGGTTAAATTAAAACGTAATGGGATTCATGAGCAAGTATACTCAAGATGACGAAATGACGCTAACTTTAAATCACGGAGTTCGGAAATATCTTGCTATTTGAAAGTGTTATTTTTCCATACCCTAAGTCGTTTTCTGAACATATTTTAAACTGTTCTGGTACTCGTCAGTTCAACTGAACAGTGCATTTTAGTATAACAAAACCAACAAAGTAATGACTCCTGAAAGGATAAACTTAATTTTAACGTTCTTATCATGTTAAATTTTATAGATCATTATTGAGTGAAAACTCTCTACCTTCGCCATTCATATTCTAACACTTCGTTCTCTAGTACTGGGTACTAGTCAACATAGATAATCACATTACTACACTTATCGCTCCTGATTTTATGTTAAAAACAATGTAAACTTTTAGAAATGATAAAAAGCTTTACATGCAGCTTGAGTAATCTTGCATATATGAAAGGTCGAGTCTATGCTACACCAAACCTACCTCAAATATTTGTAAGTGATAACGTTAAGCGTTCGGAAGTGTAAACCACAAACCACAGAAATGTACTAGATATCTTTTAAAATAATAAGATTTCTTTGGTATTGCTATTAAACAATAAAACAACCGGAAACGGTGTATGAGGTTCTGTGACGCTATGTAACAGTTTCTGATTTGTCTTTAAAGCATTTAGAGTCGGTTTTAACAAAGTAACTGCAATCATGTCATAACCTAGACCTTGTCCTCGTACTACCTCTAAGCCATCGTTATTGATATCGAGAGATGAATCACCTCTAAGGAAACTATTAAATTTTCTCTGCTTTTCTATTCAAAGTTTTTAAATAATAGAGGACTAACGAAAAGTTTGCCTATTGTTAGAACAGAAGATAAAAAGTGGTAATTTTCAAAACCCCAGCATTTAAAAGAATCCCCGGTATATGGCATACGCTAAGTAGCGTGAAAAACTCTATCACTGCACTCCTTCAACAACGACCAAACAGCGTCCGCTTTCTTTTCGAAATATATTTAAAGGGAAATCCAGTAGCGCAGAGTTTTGTAAGTTATTTGAGACAGGGCGAAAAGCTGCAATTTTCAAGATCAAAAATATTCAACAGATGACATAGCTTAATATTTGTGCTAATTAGAGTCCAAACCCCCATCAGCACGCTCTTATAACAAAGCATCTTTTTCCTGTGTGAAGTACTTATAAATGTGGAAGAAATAATGTATATTTTGCCAAACGAAGAGTGTACCAGCTTCTCTGCATTTGGCAAGGAATGGATGTAGTATCTATTTCCATTCCTTATTTCTAATACAGAATATGTAATATGTAGCTCTTATTACACAAAGAAGTATTTTTTTAAAAAGATAATAATAATAATAATAATAATAATAATAATAATAATTTGAATAATGGAAGGAGAAGAGAACAAACGAGTACGTCTGGAATAAGGTGACAGAGATCTTGGGCGGCAGACCGTAGACAGTAATGGAGGTAACCATGAGAAGGAAGCTGAAGTACTTGGACACCAAATGAGGAGAAATGGAATAGCTAAAGCACTGATTCGAGGGAAACGTTGAAGGAGACAGGGTCAGAGGTAGACAGTGCAAAGACGACTTGGAACAGTGGACGGGAAAAGGACTAACAGAACCCAAGAAATGTAAATGGCGGAGGACAGAGAGAGGTGGAAGTGCAACGTGGAGTAGGTGCACCAACGGCCTTGATATGCTACGGAGAAGAAGAAGAAGAAGAAGATGCTATCAAACCTATTGCACTTTAACTAAGGTTAATAAAAGTACAATCAAATTTCTTTCTTAATTCGTTAAATATGGGGCTTCATTTCACTGATTTTTGATCATAGTTCAATTTTAAATTAATTTCAAAGCCCACTGTAAGTTCAAAAATATATAAGAATTATTGTTCTTAATAATCATATGAGGTTTTAAGTCTTGTCCAGATATAATAGTGGGAGACGGACAATCTTTAAAGTCACAATAAAAGTAAAGGTTTGGGTTACAAGAACGAAGGAAATCAGCAATTGACTTCAAAATCGAATAATAATAATAATAATAATAATAATAATAATAATAATTTTTTGAACTCAATGCCTTTATTGGTGATCTTTATAATACAATAACATTTCCCGCTGTTTTCTTCTGGCATAGTACTTGGGACAGTAGAATTGATATAACAGGAGTGTTTACGTAGCATATTTAAACTTCAATTTATTGTCATTCTTCTTATACAATTCCAGTACTCTCTTACAAAAAGGTATACAGGAACTATTATCAACAAAGAAAAGAAGACGGCTAAAGATGTAAAGAAATGTATTGTTAAGCATCAGCTAACACATCAAGACTACAACGACTGCCTTTCCTAAAACGCAAGATATGACACTCTATGAATCAAATCCGCTCCACTCTTTCATCATCACCTATACACCGTACATACCAACTAAACCTCATTGTCTTGTAACGATGATAAACGATACCTTTTGGAGGAGGGAATAAGTTTACTCCTCCCTGGACATTACACTATACCCCTTGTAAATAACTGATAAACCCTTTGTTTATATTCACAAAACAGTTTCCGATAAGAGTTTGATGTTTTTGATGATGTTGTAAGTAACATCAATATAATAATAGATTGAGAAAGGATGTTTTGTATCTTTTTTTCTTCTTCTTACTTTGCAAACCATTACCTTTGCCAAATCGATAAATAGATAGATAGATAGATAGATAGATAGATAGATAGATAGATAGGTAGATAGATAGATAGATAGATAGATAGATAGATAGATAGATAGATAGATAGATGCGCGGTGATTTTAGGATACAGCGTCTACGCTTGTTATACAAATACTCTGTGATACCTAAACACAGAATGAAAGGGGGCGTAAGGAGCTCTTAGACGCACGGTTTGTTATACACACATTTTGTGCTATCTGAACACATCTTTGTAAAGGGTAGGGGGGACCCACCCATTCCTGTTTGCTCCAGGGTAAGAGGGTAATAAATGAGAAGGGTCTATGATGTCAACAACATATGAAGTGGGAGGGGGGGGGGCTTCCGTCATAGAAATATACAGTAACACCATTCCTATCCACACTCACTACAGCCCTCCCCACTCTCTCTGTACTTCCGTGGATAACAACCCTCCGGGTTAGCCCTTATCCTTGCTCATTTTAAAGAGCGACAGAACTGGCTTTCTCTTCACTACTCAAACCAAATGGGTAGTGCTTCTCGGAGACCTGCATGTATGAATTTGGTGAAATTTGGAAAACATTCCACCCACCTTGTTAGTATTTGTTCTTTCTCAACCAATACGTCTCCATCTTTTGACTTTATACACCCGCTTGATATTAGCGATTTTGACCCTGTAAGACTCTTGATTCGTTTGTATATGTTGGTGCTGTTGTTTAAATGTTCTTGCTCGATTTGCCTTGCCTCATCGTTTAGCCATTGCTCTTTTGCTTCCATACATTTTTCTTGATCTTTTTAGTAAGCATTTTGTGTGTTTCTTGATTAAGCTTACCTACTCTCTGCCTTTCTTCCATTGTGTCCAGTATTTCGGTGGTCATCCATTTGTTCGCTGTTGTTTTGGAAGAATTTCGTTTGCTGATGACACTAGAGCTTTCCGGAATGCTGGCCAACTGTCCAGTGCCTCTGCTTGTAGAGTATCGTATTTGCTGTGTACACTAATGGCATATTCGGTCTTGATGTTGAAATTTTTCCAAATCTGTGTGTAGTCTAGCTTGGATGGTCTTTTATGTTTTTTGAGTGTTTTGAGTCTAACGTTCATCGTTGCTATTACAGGGATGTGGACACTTTCAAGATCACCACCCGGAAACTTTTTGACTGTCTAACAGCACTAAGGAACCTGGTGTTGATAGCAATGTAGTCTATCTGATTACGCACCCTGTCTTCAGGACTCATCCAGGTCCACTTTCGTCGTAGTGGTTGGGAGAAGTAAGTGTTAGTGATAGAATGATTGTGGCTTTTGCACCATTGCACAAACCTTTCTCCGCATTCATTCTGGATGCCTAGCCCATGTTTTCCCATGACTGGTTGTTCGGCAGTAGAACCAACCTTGGCGTTGAAGTCGCCCATGACAAAGATGACTTGCATTGATCTCTAGCCGTGTCAAGAAGAGTATAGAATATCTTCATCTGAGCTATCTGCTGTTGGTGCATAAAACTGAATCACAGAGATGTTGAAAGGATGTCCCTTGAATTTGCTAGCATGATTCTGTCTGAGACTGGCCAAAAGCCCTGTAAGTGTTCAATTTCACCATGTTTACAACTTGGCATTTGGTTAGCGTAAAACCAACAGTGAAGGTTAAAGGCCACTTCAGAAGGTCAAGGCTATCGCCTTCAATGACGTTAATGATGTTTGAAAATGCATATGGCCATCACATCCAAAACTTCGCATTAATAAATACATTCCAAGTGGTTATTATAGTGATTATGCCTGTCCAAAGGAACATTGTGTTCGGTTACCGATCAAAGAAAATTCGAATAGCTGCCGCAGTCGAAAGTTTATTCACCCATCATCAATCACGTAATTTCAGTAATTATAAACCGTCTTTTAAACAGTTGGTTATGAGATCTTATCTCGTGATGTTATCCCACCCAAATTACCACCTTGCAACCACAATGGAGTTACCTCTATGTGCCATAATAAAGTTAGCACAAATTAAGGAAACAAAAGACGAGCAAACTACCACCACTTTATACCACAAGCTTACCAAATAATAATGCACGTGAGTTTCGCTTATCACTTGACCATGGGGTAACTTTGGAAAGAATGAAACTTCTCGTTATATTTATGTTTGGTCTCTATAGAAAAGTAGAATTTCAACTTTGACCTGAAGAGCTTTGATCCAAGTCATAGTATCTGTTACAACTGATCTCCAGTTAGCACGATCAATCACAGCCTCCCTAAAATATCCTTTTGATGCGTCGGTGTCCCTAGCGATAAACCTAATTGACGTGCATGTTGTAGATGTTACCTAGGCAGTAAAGATGCAATTTCAGTTTCTAGATCGAGGAACTACCCCACAAGTTGCAATTGAAAATGCTTAGCAGAGTAAACAATATATTGTTGATTACTAACTATAAATATCTTGGATCGTGTGTTGAGCGTTCCTCAGAAATTTTAAAAGTTAGGAAACCCAATAGGAAACCTAATACTAACTTTACATAGGTACTATTCAATACGTTAATCTTGTTTAGCAAAAATGTGAAATTCAATGAAATACAGTAAGAATGTATTTTGGAATAGAATGAGATTACTTAAGTGCAAAATTCATCATTTACTGAACATAAATCAAAGTTTGGTATGTATTTTACGCGTTTAATGTCTACCTATCGGCCGTTTTCTTGTGAAATGTTTGTTGAAAGCATTGCATTTGTTTACAGCCTTGCCGAGTTAGCCTCGTTTTCGGTTGTGATGATGCAATCTAATTAAGAAGGGTCCATACATTCTGTCCTGAGGTTATCTCTGTGTTCCACTGGTCCATAGAGTGATTTAAGAAAGCCCTAAAATTATTTACTACTCCAAACATCTCAGTACATTTTATGATCCAGGGCTGCGGTACCACATCTTATGCTTTACGATAATCAACCCAGGTGATCTCCATTGAAGTCAATCGCTTCTTAAGCTTTTTAAGATCATTTTATGTATCAGGAGCTGGTCTTTTGTACTGCGACGACCATTTCTGTATCCTTTTTGCTCCCATGTCAGCATGTTAGTTTTTTCTAGAGGTTTATACAATTCCTCAGCTAATACCCCAGTCATTAATTTCCAACACGTTATTTGTAAAAATTGGACAATAAATTTCCCTTTCCAATTTCTTTCACGCAAAGTCAACACCGGCACACTGTTATCTTCAAGACACTGGAGTGCAATGGTCTCGTGTAAATGTGTCAAGTTTTTAATGCAATACAATTTCTCAACCCACTTGCCAAATTATTATTATTATTATTATTATTATTATTATTATTATTATTATTATTATCATCATCATGGACTTCACAGTCTTTTGATGATTTACACCGGTTAATTTTACACTCAAAAGCGGGTTTAAAACCAAAGCTAGTGAGCATGTCCAAAGGGTCAATGAGATGGAAAGCACCTGGCGCAGGATGTTTGCAGTGACAAGCAGAACCGACTGCTGAAGCAAGCTGGTATTGTACTTGATTCCTAAGGAGTTCAATTGTTTCTCTAGGTCATCTGAAACTGAGCAAAGCGCTCCTATGATGATTTCAGGCCATTATTAGGATAGTTTATGGTTAGAGCACAAGTGGGCGCTGGGCTCTGGTGTGGCTCTGGACCACCAGGACTCAAGAGGTAATAACTTTTTTATCTGAATTCTTTGGTCATTAGGAACATTTGATGGACTGATAGACTAGATATTGTCAATTGGAACACACCAGCGAGGATGGCATTCGTGGACACCTGCACGGCGCTTTCCTCAGCGGTTATTTTTAGAACACACCCTATGCCTATAGATACCACCACCTTGGTAGATGCCATAGCCTCAGCTGGCTTAGACACGGTCATTGCAGGGGCCAAATATATGAAGGGGAACTTTAAGATACAATACTACACCAAGGAAGAGGCAGATGCTGCCCTGGCGAAGGGGAAAATTTATATTAAGGGGTGATGGTCACTGATCGAGTCGGCAGCAAAACCAGTAACCTATGTGTGCGTAAAAGACCTTCCAATTACGATGTCCGACAAAGTCATAAGGCAAATGTTGGCCCCATATGGGAAAGTTTTGGGAATGCGCCGTTCCAAATTTCACAGGCCTCATTCACTCCTCACCGGGGATAGGGTGGTGAGGATGATATTATCTTCCCCAATCCCCGGGGAGATGAAGGTTTACCAGTTTCCCTTCCGGGTGGTATACCCCCAACAGCCAATCTCATGCAAGGACTGCATGAAATCAGGCCATGCCACTGCTCAGTGCACACACCGGGCATGCACCAAATGTGGGGCCACCTCCCACAGGCTACCAGGATGCCCCTCCTACCAGAGGTGGTGCCCTCTGCACGACGAGGAACACCTGGAGTGCGAGGGGCGCTTTTTCACCTTGACGCCCCCTACCCCAATCCGCCAGCGGGAAGCAGCAGCCATGGTATCTTTTGAGGACGAGGATTCCCTGCCCCCTACAAGGGATCCCTCACCCCACAGGGAACAGGACAACACCATCCAACCCATCACCCCAGAGCCCCACCCAGAGTCCCCCCCCCCCCCTTTCGTGAGAATACACCGTACGTCAAGAACAACACAATGTTTGTTGAAATAGCAGTTGACACTGTGGGATTACGTTTGGAGCTATGAAGCAAGATATTCATTCAGAGTGTTGCCGCGGGGATGAATAAGGGGTTGGGGTTAGGGATGGGGGTTGAGTTTGTATGTGTGAGTGTGTTTGCGCGCGTGTGCGTGTGTGTGCGTGTGTGTGTGTGTGTGCGCGCGTGTTCGCGCCTGTGTGTGTGTTAAAATTTGTGTATGCGTGCATGTTCATGTGTGTGTTAGTGTCTGTGTGTGTGTTCTTGCGCACGTATGTATGTGTGTAGTTTACTTCACGTGAGTTTTTTTCAGTACGATTCCCAGAAATTGGTAATGTGTTAAATTTCATTGAACACCTTGAAGAATACATAAAGTTCGCTACTTCTCTCCGTTAATGTGGGTCATCCCTTTCCATTTTTGCCCTTCCCAGACCATTCATATTTAAACGAAATTTAAACAAAATCGACAGTCGTATTTGACCTGGGCATCAAGATACACCAGTAATATTTCACACCATGAAGACAGTAGTGTTCATGTTATTAGACATTATATTTTAAATTTAGAATATTAGAATTAGCTTCAAATTACATTAATTAGCGGATGTATATTTGGTTTGCGTTTGGACCAGAAACCGGTAGCCAGAATCTGCCACTGTGACTTTTAGATGAAAAATTGTTTTTGGCGGCGGAACCAGATGGTATGATTAAAATATGATTAAAATTTACCTCATCTATATCATGTTATCTGAGTGACCTTTTATCCATATATCAACAAGAATTATATGAAAACGTTTAAAAACAGTTTGCTATTATATGTTGTGCGAAGGGTTGTAAAACATACCAGTGTGATAGTGGTAGCAAACCTAAGAACCGTTGCCTGCTTTAATATCCTTTTGCGTTTGCTTGTAACTCCACTGTGCCTGCCTTGATGCGTTTTTATGTCTGATGTACCTCCTAGTTTTTTCGGCTGCGGCTGGTCGTAAAAATTATTAAAGCTCGAATTTTTCACGTTCGTACTTTTTTTATTTATTTGACCCATGCATTGCTTCTTCTAACACCACAGCCATTTGCATCCTTACCTCTGCAGATCAAATCTTGTTGAATTTGCTTCTTATTACATATTAGGAGCCTAGGAATTAAGCTTGACCCTTGGCGCAGCGTTTGTGAGGCGGTAGTAGGTCTCTATGAACTGTCTCTCTAAAGTGATTTTTTATTCGTTTCATATTATTGAATTTTAGGACTTGAATAATGAATTGTACTCTTACATTACAGGTGTGTTACTTCTCAACGCGTGTTTGACAGTGGTTGCACACCAGGCCAACTCTCACAAAGACAAGGTAAATTTTCTTACTTTAAATAGTACCTGGCGTTAATCCTTTAGTTTATACAGTTGTATAATGTACAACAAATTGTTGAGATACTCATTAGTAAAAAGGCAGGTATTTTCACCTATAGCTTTATGTCAGTTTCACTCTGTTCAACACATTATTATGCCATTCTTCCTCGTGCTATACGTATTTCCCATTGGCTCAAAGATTAGACGTTCAAGGTCTGTTTACAACGTTCGGTCCAACGTTATTTTCAGGTCATAAAATTGCTATCACTGTTGCTTTACAGTGGCGCTTAGATCTTTCCTTGGTTTCTTTAGTTCGTTGGCTACTTACATTTGCCTGTAAGTGCTGAATTACTAAACAGTTTGTTTTAGATTTTGCAGCAATGCCAAGAACGGTTGTAAGAAAACGTGAAATGTAAATTTATTTCGCTGTCATGTAGAATGGACTATCGTCGCACTGTTCGAATCTATTAATGAATCTGCTGGTTATAAGCGATTACTCCTATTTGTAGTTGAGCACTTGAGAAATTTACATTGTTCTTAATTTTGCCAATATTGTGAAGGGTACCTTAAGATTAAGGACTCTCCAGTTACCTTAGATATATCAGTGGGGAAAGATTTAGTAGTAGTACTAGTAGCAGTATTAGCCGTAGAGAGTCGGGTCAATTATACCTTTTAATGGACAAGCTAGTCTTGTGACTCAAAAGCATTTAAGTTATCCTCAAAGTTCGCAAAGAATATGAATTACTCGAGTTTACGTACTTTCAATACCACGTACTGATTTAGTAGCGGAATAGAGACGTCGTCATAAACATACTGGTTGTATTAGTGTATTCATGTGATAAAGGTAAATGCTCCCCCTTATATGTAAGTGTAACCACTTGAATAACATACATATTGCCTAAGATGTCTAAGGCAGAGATGCATAAAAATGAGCACATCCTTATAACCGACGTGCTTTAGAACAAACGGATCCTTATAGCGGACAATCTTGACAGCGAGCGCATCCTTACAGCTGACATTCTTTAGAGGGAGTTCACTCTTACAGCGGACAAGCATCAGAGGGAGGACATGCTCTAGAGCGGACAAATCCAAATAGCGGACAAACATTAAAGTAAGCGCAGCCTTACTGACGACCTGCTTAAAAGCGAACGTACGCTTAAAGCCGAAAACCTTTCGAGTGTGTTCACCCTTATAATGGACAATATTTAGAGCATCCTTATAGCAGACGTCCTTTAGAGGGTGTTCATCCTTACAGTGGACGAGCTTTAGAGTAGGGACATGCTTTAGAGCGAACGCATCCAAATAGCGAACAAGCTAAAAAGCAAGCGCAGCCTTACGGGTGACCTGGGTAAGAGTAAACGCACGCTTATAGACGAAAAGCCTTAGAATGAGCGCATCTTTGTAGCGGAGATAATCGAGAGTGAGAGCATCGTTATAGTGGACATGCTTTGGAGCAAGGGCATCCTTATTACTGACATGGTTTGGAGCAGAGAAGCGAAATGCTACTGTATACCCAAGTTGTTGTTGACAAGAGTGCAGGTTAACTCGATCAATGCAGTATGATCCTGGTGCTATTCTGTTTGTTGCACCCGAGCATTAGTTCTTTACAATAAGGAAAATATAATGAAACTAGAGCTATGGAGGTGGTATCACTGACACCAAAACAACAGCATATCTTAAGAAGAAAGGTTAATAAAAATTATACGTTTTTGAGAAGGTAAAAGAAGGCTAAAAAGCGAGTCTCAAACGGGATACTAAATCCCCAATACTCTCGAGTGCCAAATAATCGTACTTATATATATATTTTTTAATTTATAAACCTCCCCGCTCCCTATTAGGACTCAAGAGTAATGAGCTCTTTTTGATACAGTAGTCTTGTAGGTTAACAAGCCTTGTGACCAAGAGAGGAATCACAAATTGTTTGTTATGTGTAGACATTAGCTACATCTAAAGTAATGGAACTACGGAATACTTCAGATAATGCTAATATTATCAATTAAAGTTGATTTGGTTGCAATGTACTAGCAAACTATTGGTTTCATGTTACACGCAAGTAGTATATTTCTAAAATATAAAGAAAATTTTGAACAGGATACTTCTGATCTCTCAAATCTTCAAGGCTTGGATTCAAGTAGCTGCATTCAGCGCCCTGAATTTTAAGCACGCCACAAGAGCTTTAATTAAAACCAACTTAAAAAATTAAGTGCCAAATTAAGTGCTCTATCAACGCAAAAAAAAACACAATTAAAACGTTTCTGATATTAAAGCATCAGCAATTACATTAAACGTTCGAAATGACGGCTCTATGTGATTTTAAACAAGTAACAAGACCACAGATATAACATTCTAGATGTATCAACGTTCTTAAGCCTGGTTCACATAAGAGTAAAACCCGTCGCTAGGTTTGAGGGGAGGAGCAAACAAGGAAACCGTTCAACTTTACTTTTTGCTGATTTACATGCCCGTTCCATTCTTCGCAAGCGCAAATAACCAAAACGGAGCAATTCACGTCAGAAATTCGTTGACAGGGGTTTACATCCATCTTGCTGGTTGTAACACTTCAGTCTAAGGACTTCAAAAAATAATTATCACGTCCAGGATACAATAGTCCCTGCACCAGTGCGATTAAATGCGGCGGGAAACCCATCCTCAACATGACGTCAAACAGCTGTACGTGACTTGAGAAACTTGCTGATTTAATATGATAGCAAAAACGAATAATGAACTTTTTCACAATGCATTCAATAGCGCCATTCAAATTTAGGAATGGTCCACTGTTCTTGTTGGACACGAGCTGGATTTGTCAAATACGGTGCAAATTTTCGGTGTCAGACGAGCTCCTTTTGAGCCAGCACATTGGAGTTACAATAAATCAGAACGATGTTGTCATTTAGATCCATGGTTTTACAAAACACGACAAGTGAAACAATAGGTCTGTTATCAGCAGCAAGGGTAAAATGTATTACAGCCAACACCTGTATTGCTGATTTGAAGATGTCTTGCATTGCTGAGCTAAACAGATTCCATGGACGGGGAACAGGGGGGCAGAGGGGGGCATACCCTCCAAAGATCTGCCAAATCTCACTATTTTTCCCTGACCACTTTTCAGCTTTATCAAAATTGAAATTGATTGCGACAGGCATTGTGTTACATTCACAGCAAGACATGCATATCGACACGAAACACCCCTTTCCACAGAATGACCAAAGGCACCTTTGTAGAATGTGAAAAAATAAATTTGAACCCAGCCTACTGTGCCTCTCAACGCGCCTTACCTCCCTTCGTCCCTGGATTCTGTGCTATTTAAAAGTTGTTTCGGTCAGCAACGCAAGCTAATGTAAGGAGCAACAAGGGTTCGATTTTATATTTACATGGTTTCAGCTTCTTTTCCAACAAATCTTTTACAGAATTTAATTCTAGTGCTCTAGGTCCGCAACAGGTATAGGCAGATATCTTTGGTTTGGAGAAGCGCAGGGGAGGGGCTACGCCGCTCTCTAGAAATCCCGTGCAGTTTGGCCAGTTGTCTTATTGTTTAAACAAAAATCCATGAGAAATCCTATTGTTTTAACGGACGTTTAGTACGCTTTTTATGGCAAATGCCAACAACAAAAACACAAGCGTCAATAGAAAAGCAGGAGGAAGTAAAATAAAAGTAAGTAAAAACAACACTGAGAAAAGACTGCCAATAAAGAGGAAGTCATCGGATCAAGGAAGCTTCCCACCTAATAAGAAAGTAAAGGTTGATAACACCATAAAGTGAAAAGGTTTAGTAGTTGGAAAGACAGCAGTGCCAAAGTCAAAGACACAAAGAGTTGTGAAGGCAGCTAAGCGGCTATCACCACATTGACAGAGCGGTCTCAGAGCATTACTTATCATAAATGAAATGAGCAAAATGTAGTAAGTTTAGGAAGAGAAGCAGAGAAAGAGTCATGCATATATGATACAATATTGAAGAAGACCTTAGTACGAGCAGCATCTGAGTGCAGGTATCATTTATGATTGTTTGGTTTTATAATGACATAATATTTATATTAATAAATATTTATACTTTTCGTTCATTACATTTCGGACGAGGGTTACAATTTTAAATATCTTGGAGTGACATTCAATGGAAATGGTGAGTCTGAGGGAGCGTTTAGAGTGATAATTGACGCGACATTACTTAAATGGAAAGACTTGACCCTGCGATTTACGACATGCGCATGATAAGGAAGCCGAAAATGAAGATCTATGAAACAGTGATTCGTGCCGTATCATTGTACAGAGCAAGGGTATAGCAAGGAATGGATGTAGTATCTGTTCTCATTGATGACAGATTTTTTCCGTAACCCACCAGAGGGGGTCCTATTGGACGGTCGAATGTCGGGCCTACTGCTCAACAGGGGTCGTTGATTGAAGGGATTGCCCTAAAGGATGATAACAACCACAGAGATTAAAATACTGCACAGTATCATAGGGGAGGCACTATTGGATAGATCAAGAAATGAGGACACCCGAAGAGTGTTACAAATTTAATGCATGTTGCAAAGGGTACAAGAAGCCCGACTCCGCAGGTATGGCCTATGGTATAGTTTGCATTAGTCACCAGAATCCCTTCATCGATCTGCTATTGGAACATGCACCAATTTAGTTGAAATCATATCCATTTATCACTCAAACAACAATATGAACTACTCCATGTCACATAATATTTTATACTAGACTAGTACTGACAGGTTGACGCAATGCCATACCAACAGGTGATGATCTTAGTTTTACTACTCAGAGAAATAACGTTTCGTTGCAAGGGGGATTAGCTCAAATGGTAGAGCGCTCGCTTAGCATGCGAGAGGTACCGGGATCGATGCCCGGATCCTCCAGTGCCTTATTTTGGCGATGGATAAAAATGCGGTGGCTTATGAATGGTGTTGCATTATTTCTATTATGAGTTAGTGTTTTAGAATAATGACACTGGTCAACCAAAACAATTATTGAAATGGTGTCGAGACTTGTTTAGCTAATTTGGGGGCGCTGAATCTTAAAATGAACTTAATGTCTCTCGGTTAGCTACCGTTTATGCGGCACAGAAATGTCTCATTTTGCGACAAAAAGCATTTTTTATATATTTTCCTACATATGGTATTGATCCATGGCTATATTTCTTACGGAAGAACAGTAGAAACCTCTGAATTTGTAGTTAAATCAACAAAAATTGTTTTGGTTATCTAGAAATAGCTTTTTCGCGACAATTGGGCCCTAAGTCTTTAAATAACTCGGTTAAATATACCTAGACCAACGAATATTTTTATCAAATCGTTAAATATATTATCAGCAAAAGTAAACGTTCGTGAACATAAGAAGTATGGTAAAATCCCTTTCGATTGCCTTTTATGTTAAATGTTATTTAGTTTTGTTTTCATACTCGAACAGTAATCATCAGGCATTCGTTTGCCACACCGGCCCTGATAGCTCTTTCATCGTTTTGATATCCTAATGGAATCGCTCTTCTGGCTCATCATTCCAGGGGCGGATTCAGCCCAAAATCTGACCGGTGCTCAAATTCATTAGGGGGGTAAAATTTTGGTACCGGGGGGGGGGGAGAATTTATCGGAAAATAACGCAAGACCTATCAACCTTGTGTAGTCTTGGAGAACTCGTCGAACTTTTGAACTCGGTTACAAAGATAAGTGCCCAGCACAAGGCACGTAAGTGAAACATAATGACAAAACGTAATCTGATGAGCTTTCGGTGTATTCTACCAACACCCTCGAATCAATTAATTACAAGATATAAAACACGTTCAGTTAAGACCGTAACATAAACAATGGAATACATTAACAACTAACAAGAGATATACTGGAAGAGGGAGAGGGGGAATTGAACTTTTGTTTACGTTAAATGAATAAGCGTGTTTAGACAAAAGAAGGCTTTCTTTGAGAAGTTCGAATTCAGAAGAAGCAGAGGTGAGAAAAGTGTGACACCTGGGGTGAGGGTTAGACACCCCTAAAATTAGCAAGTCGCTCAATAATAGCTGACCATCGATATCTCAGATTATGAAGAGTTATAGTACGGATGCTTAAAACGATGTAGATCAGTGTTTACTAACATTTTTCGGGTGAATGACCCATTAGTGGCCGCATACCACACTTTTCACCACCCATCTTCACATTTTACAGAAACAATAACAGACTGCAGCCTCTTATGAAAATATCGTCCCCTAATGAGCGTTTTGGCTCCAGGGGGTGACATCACCCGCGTAAGGAAGCACTGATGCACACAAAGTTGCTTTGTCATTGTAAAGGGAGAACAAGGTTTGTCGTAAACAGAACCGCACCTCTAATTTCTTCAGCCCTCTTTTTCCTTCTTGTTTAAGAAATAACTAGTAGGGTTTCAATAATGTAGATGCGCTACTGTTCATGAGCATGAAAACGTTGCTGATATTTGACTGACCCTTTCATATTGCCTTCATGCAGAACATGTCATGTACCACCTCTCTCAAATAAAACTGGTGTGTATATTCTTCAAGTCTGTGGAATTGATATTTTCTTTTAACTTATGAACACCTTTCCATACTCTACTTAAGCCCTGAAAAACGGGTTCAAACTGCCTTTGAGAAAACTTGAGTAATTAGATATCCGTACTATTATACTTGTCTTCTTAATCAAGATGCTAATTACGCTTTCATAACAAAACTCATCGGTCCTACAAAAATGTGAAACCTAAACAATATATCTTTTCGAGAGTCTCGCCTAGAGATTCCAAACTTTGCTATCTGTTCCTCTACAGAGACTCCATGCGTAAAGATCCGTGCGTAAGTACATTTTAAGAGGCCTCGTCTTCGGCGAAAACATATAGGAGTTCTTTGTTTATACCTGGTAAAACTCTTGCTTTTGACATATTTAGCGTATCGTTGTTCATGGCAAAGCCAAGCTTGCCCTTTCCCTTTGCCTTGCCAGCGATCCAAAGTCTGAGTTGAACTCATCGCTAATTTGATGTACATCTTGTGAGTAATTTCCCGAGGCGGCACTATTTAAGGGTGATAGACGTCCTTTTCGCCGGTGCCCCCTCAGCGTATCCCTGCGGACAGCCATTATTTGTTATAGCAAACTTTCTGCCAAACGTTAAACAAGGATATAGTGCTATATCCTTAGTGATACTGTGTTGACGTCAGCCGACAAAAAAACTGAAGGGTGAGGCATATTTTCCAAAACCTTTCTCTGTCGTTTGGCCTAGAAATCCTAAGCTTTGCTATCTGTGCCTCCGGAGAGACTCTGTCTCATGCGCAAGGCTTCATTAAGTATGTACTGGAGTTCTTTATCCATACCGGGTAAAGATCTTGTTTTGGCAGATTTAGCATACCATTGTTCAAGGCAAAACAAAGCTTGCTCGCCACGAAAACTCCACCATCAACTCCCTAAATCTCCAATGTCAACCATCGTAAACTCGTACATTGCATTCACAATAACCAATAAAACTATGTCGTGTGACTTCTTTTAATTGAAGTAGTAAGAGACACTGCCAGATGGGGCTTGTATAACTTCCTCGACCTTTTGGCAAGGAATGAATGTAGTATCTGTTCTCATTGATGGCAGATGCGTTAGTTAGGTTCCTATTGATAGTTTATTTGTTTTTTGTTGTTGTCAGTCTGTTTGTTAATTTGTTTGTTAGTTTAATTCTTATCCTCTCAGCTTGTTTGTTTATTGAACAGCTAGTCAATTAGGTAGTTACCAAGTTTGGTTATTTGATAATTATTTCATTCATTTGTTGGTGTTTTTTTAGTTTGTTGGCTAGTTTGCTATTACCAGGCGTCCATGTAAGCCACACAAGAGCTAATTTTCTTAACAAATTCTCTATGCCCCCGTTTTGCTCTAAAATTAACAAATAGTCAGAAGAGCAATTTAATATTTGCTTTGTTAAGCTACAATTTCCAGAGCATCACATATCATCAAACGCCATATTAGTAGGAATTTCTTCATTTGTCATTCCTTACAGTTTTGGTTTTCCGGTAACTTGTGAACATGTGTACCAACACTTCCTTTAAAATATTCTATAATGGGAAATATTTCCTTGCTTGTAATATTTGTCGCCCTAAGACAACTCAAAAGGGTCTGTAGGCCTGAAAGGTTGGAATAACAAAGAAGCCAACAAAGAACCTATATTCAGGAGCTTGTTGACAGATAGTAAGATCAGTGCCAAATGGGGCCAACTTAAGAACGACTCAGTGACTCCATCAGACTTCTCGATATTTCCTTGAGTTGTCTTCTTCGTTCCTTAAAAACCAATAAAAGAGTCTCAAAGCGAGACAATGGTTAACCGATGTGGCCTATACTTGATCTGCCAATCCTTGTGGTCTAAATATTTTAGTTGCATGTAACGAAAGACCGCAAACAAGCCTCTAACTTTAGATATTGTTGTAGATCTGCCGCTTGCCAGTCCTTTAAGGAAGAGTGTAAGGCTTTCCCTAAAGACAGAAGTGCAGTCACTGCTAATTAAACAGGTCTTTTTTGGCAGCTTTCATAATTTTTGCATACAGGTTTACGTCTAGACACTTGTAATTACGATACCATAATAACTTTAGACCCAACTGTCAGGCGTGTTACCATGAGTACCATTGAAGTTTATTCTTTCATAGGAAATTCGTTATTAATAGGTCATTTATTTCATCTTTAGCAGCAATTTGATAATATTTTTTAGTCTGTGACTATTGTTTAATTGTTCGTGACGATGATTTATCTCGTTTTTTATTACAAGTGTTTTGGTTGTAGAGTTTATGGCTATGTTCCACCTCGTTGCTTAAGACAGCAATTATGCGTACATGTATCAAGGCTCATTTTTCTATAAAGGAAGACGCGAATCAAAGGATGAGAATTTCAGATATTGTATAGGTTAAATCATGTAGCCTATAGAATTTCACTAAAGACGTTTCAGGCTTATTGATTATCATCCAGGATTTTAAATGACGAACTCAAGTGAGAAGGTTAGGATTTTTTATGATTTTTGTCAAATGTTTAACAGATTCTATTTCTTGCCATTCCTTATTTCGCTGTGAAATTGTGTACAAATTATTCCGTACAATAGCAGTTTTGCAAGGGTTTTTTGCAAGGTTTTAGTGTCGCTTTAACGATTTTACTATATGCACCATAATTTTTACTGTGCCTAATTCATTACGTTCTAAATAAAAATGATGATGGTACAATAGTACAAAACGTCCTTATTTGATTTTATAATTTCTAACCCTTATCTTTCGCAGAACTCTCCCATTTTATCGATAAATGGTTTAGCAGCGTGCATTTATATACTAAACTTCATTTCAATTAAGCCTCAGACTCCTGAATTTGACTGAATTTGATGAGCCTACCAGAGATACAGAGTAAGGACTCTTTTCAAAGCATTCAATCTCCAGTTCATTTTTGCACGCTGCTATGTGATGTTTTGATAAAACGTGGATTAAGTATTAGAAATTGGCGTCAGTATTAGTCAAAAGTGCCAATACCGATACCGATTTTAACACTCAAAAAATGGCCGATGCTTGAGGTCCCTGATATCTTGTACACCAGAGGCACAGGGTACGGACTCTTTTCAAAAGAACTGCTGATTGTCGAACCTTTTTTCACATTATGATCGCTAGAAATAACAAGGGAGGCGGGTGGTAAGTTGGCTCGTCCGAAAACGTGCTTGTCTAGCAAACTGAACATTGTTGGTTCGAGCCGACGCTCTGCCGTCAAGATACTTGTTATCTGTCAACTCCCCGCTCTGCTAAGAATGTGACTCTTAATGAACCCAATGTTTCATATCGCCTCTGTAAAACAGATCAGAAGATCAGTGTGTTACATCACTTTTTTTAACTGAAATATTAACTAGTAAACTCAGGGACTCAAAAGCCTAGTACTTTGTAGAGCACCCCTTAATGTTGAACCTTCTTTAACATTCTGATCGTTGGAAATGACAAGGGAGGCGGGTGGTGTGTTGGCTCAGTCCGTAAACGTGCTTCACTAGCAAACTGAACATTGTTGGGTCGAGCGGACGTTGTGCCGTCAAGATACTTGTTATCTGTCAACTCATCGCCCTGCTAAGAAAGTGACTCTTAATGAACACAATGTGTCATATCGACTCTGTAAAACAGATTAAACGATCAGTGTGTTACATCACTTTTTTTAACTGAAATTTTAGCTAGGAAACTTAGGGACTCAAAAGTCTAGTACTTTGTCGAGCACTGCTTATTGTCGAACCTTTTTTTACATTCTGATAGCTAGAACTGATAAGGGAGGCGGGTGGTGAGTTGGCTCAGTCCGTAAACGCGCTTGACTAGCAAACTGAACACTGTTGATTCGAGCCGACGCTGTGCCGTCAAGATACTTGTTATCTGTCAACTTATCGCCCTGCTAAGAATGTGACTCTGAATGATCACAATGTATCATATCGCCTCTGTGAAGCAAATTGAACGATCATTGTTGTTACATCACTTTTTTTAACTGAAATTTTGGCTAGTAAACTCAGGGACTCAAAAGCCTAGTACTTTGTCGAGCACTGCTTATTGTTGAACAATTTCTTTACATTCTGATACCTAGAAGTGACAAGAGAGGGACGCCGCTCGTCGTCGCCGCGTCCGTAGCGTCCGCCGCCACTCGTCGTGGACGGCGGAACGGATGCGGGCGCTCGCCTCGGCCGACGGCTCTCGACGCGGGGGAGCGAGGCGGACGAGCCGTTCGACGGCATCGCCGTCGCCGATGCTCCGAGGCCGTCCGGGAGTGCTGCCTTCGTGGTCGGTCATCGCTCGGCCCTCTCGTCCGAAGCCAATGGGGGGAGTCCGCCCCCTTCCAGCAAGCTCGAGAAGCTGCGCCGAAACGATCGACGCGCACGCGCCAGGGTGGACTCCGCCGCCCGCCGCCCGACGTCCAGCCGGGCGGCGATCTCCTGGACCGATAGCTCCCCGAGGTACTTCCACTCCAGGACGTCGCCGTAGTGCGGCGGCAGCCCGTCGAGCACCACGCGCACCAGCTGAGCGGCCTCGCGCCGCTCGAGCAGCCGCTGGGCGTCGAGCTCCTCGGCCGTGCCGAGCGCATCGACCGCGGCGCAGACCTCGGGAGACTCGTCGAGCGAGCGCGTCAGGCGGTGAGTGCGCCCCTCGCGGCGGTAGTGAGCGCTGAGCTCGTAGCGACAGAACGTGCACAGCCAGCTGAACAGCCGCGCTTCACCCCGGTACGAGGCCAGCGCCGACACCGCCTTGCACAGCGCCGACTGGACGATCTCCTCGGCGAGCGCCTCGTCGCCGCCGACGCGCGAGACGACGAACCGGAACAGGCGCGGCGAGTGCTCGTCGAAGAACCGGGAGAAGGCGGTCTCCGAGCCCTTCAGCAGCTGCTGCACCAGGTCCCGATCGGTGCTCAACGAGGAGTCCATGCGCGTCTCCGTCCCACCGCCGCGGTCGCCCCACGGGCGGGGCGTGCCCGCGGCGGTCGACCGTAGGAGTCGCCCGTGGCCGAGATCCGTCGCGAGGTCGCGATATTTCCTTCGTCCGGGCCGGGGTCCGACCGCAGTCGGGGCTGCGCGCGGAGGCTCCCCGGCCCTCGACACAGTCTTTAAAAAATGAACCAGAGAGTAACAAATACGATCCGCATCAGACTTATTTTACAGTTAAAGCAATCAAATCAATGATGATTAAAAAGGGATTCAGTAACAGCCCCTAGCACGAACAATTTATTGAAAACAGCTGTCTTCATATTTGTGTATCTATTTTACAAAGCCAGAACGATGACAATGAAATACCTGAGCAGACCAAGCTAACGGATTACACTTTCACAAAAAATTCATTTCACCACTTTCCTATTATCTCATGTAATTGAAAGAAAATATCTGTGTTAACTATCTATTTCGAATCTTTTAGACTTCTGTCACTACATTAATAGCAGAAGTACACATTTTTTAAAAGTTTCCTGACTTTGAGCTTTCCAGAGATGTGAGGGATATTTCAATGGAAAATCTGTATATTCATGGTCTTGTATATTAGTGTACGTTGTTCTCCCACCTCTTACTTATTGCAGGTAAATGACATCTTAGGCTTAACGTTTCTGCCAAAGGCTTACATCTTCATGGTTTACATCATTACAGTGGTGCATATGAAAATAGCAAAATATCAATGATGATAAATTGAAAAATTTTGCTTCAATCTGTCTGATTAATAACAATAATAAGCAGTTTCTGATACATACCGCCAGTACACTGCACTGGGCTACTAGCAGGGTTTGAGCATGAGTAACCTGCTGGGCATGGAAGACAGCTGAGAACTTTTCCTCCAAGAGAATATTGTCCCACTGGACATTTCTTCGTTGGTGCTCTAAAACAAAACAGAATCATTCTGAACCAATAGCTTAGTATTTAAACAAGCAACAATGTGTTTCTGCTTCGTTTTCTAGGGATAGCATAACTTTTTCTACCCTGGGATCTCTAGCAGCTCTTGACAGCCCTGAACAAATGTATTAAGGCAAAACCCCTAACATAGCATCAAATATCCTCACATACAAAGTACAATAAGTAACAATGACAACATCTCAGTCACTCAGAAGAAGAGAATAATAAAGAATATATAAACGACTATGGTAAGAGGCAAGGAGACAACGTGCAAAACAGGGGGTTACAACAATGAAGGAAATAAAAGCATACAAAAGAGGAAAAAAACGAAAGAAGTTTATACAACATGTTAAGTAATATGAAGACCATTTTATGCAAAAAAATTATAGTGTTAACAATCACGATGATTGTGATGAAGAAGATAGTAGTAATAGTGCGATACAGGATTATCGCTGTAAATAAACATGTTTGGCAAGTTTATTCCTGGTGATATTTTATCTCCAGTACTGTTCAATCAACAATTTTATTAAAAAGTTATGCCTAATGGAACCCGCCCTTTAACGCGAATTACATGGTTAAAAGAAGTATAAAGTTGTACTTACTTCGATTGATCTTGATGATTTTATCAGTGACGGAATTGTCGCTGTTATCTGTTTAGGGGAAATGACAAATAGGTTAATTTAATGAAAGTACTGTATCTTAGTTTAAGGAAATTCAATTCTCTTTAGTCTTCCTTTTTGGAAAGATCGGTTTCATGACGTCAACCTATTAAGCCTACTTTCCTCTAGGCGGAATTTTGCGAGCGACCCAATTTTTTCCGCCTCAACCCAGATTTACACATGTGTACTTCAACTCCGAGGGCATACTCCGCGGAAAATATTTTTCAGCTGAAAAGTTGAAGATACTTCTACTTTTCAAACTGTGCGCGCGGAATACTTGATGAAGATGGCCGATCGGAGCTGTGTGTGTCATAAATTTGGAAGAGTTTCTGAATACTCTGTAGCAAATTAATCTAAAAACCGTGATTCTCCTTTTAAATCAGATGTAGTGAATACACTAAAGTTATTTTAAATGGATTGCTTGCCTGGAAGAACTTGCTGGTATTTAGTTTTCGGTGTTTCGTACAGTGGATGGGCATGTATTCAGATCATGCGATGAAGTTGCACAAAACAGGTACAAAATCCAATTATGAACAATGGGTACAAGCTATTATAAAGATATTTGGCCTGTACGACTGAGTGACGAAATAATTTCCTCAGTTTTCGATGCTAAAATAGCAGTGGGGTCTTTATTGCATAACAAATAACATTACCATCTGATAACTGGGAATTTGCTTCGATGTAATCGTCTCTACCCCAAACAACAACGGCCGATCCTTTGTCAGCCTCTTTTATAACTATAGTAGTGTCCTTTGCCAGGTGGTTAAGGGCTCTAATTTTCTGTTCTTTAACATTAACAAAATTTCTACCTTCTACTTTTACGGGCATGATATCCTGCTCTACTTTGTTGACATATAGCTCCACCGCAGGATCCACATTCTTAGGGTTAAAAGTAGACTTCTGTTTCAACGAGATAGCCAAAGTTTGTAACTGATTATGATTTCTAAAAAACCCTTTAAGACGGAGCCTACGGGCGAACGAATCTATATGGTGTTTGATACTAGTCTTGTCAAGTTCTATAAGGGTAATCAAAAATTTAAGGCCCCTCGAAAGTAGCGATATCTCAGCTTCATCAGGAGTACGTGTCGACAGGTTTACGACATTTGGTGCAACGAACACACCATCTACACGAGTGTCAGATAAACTATTTGAAACATTGCTAGCATTGCCTATAGCTTTAGAATCAATTGAGGAGGGTATGATTTCATCGATATTCCCCACGGTTATTTTGTTGTTAACATATACAATATTACATTCATTATCGTTTATACTACTTTCTACCTGTGTCCCTTTAACACAAACATTGTCCGTTACTCACTTAGATACAGGTGCTATAATAGCACGCCTTACCTTCCTCCGAGTGCAGATATTTCGAGATGTACCAACGATATAAAGGAGAAATGTTTAGAATAGCTTCTTTCCCCCAAAAAGGGCCCGACGCAGCCAGATCGGCAGTGGGATCCTCAAGAAGAGGCCAGCGTAATTTCTTGTAAACAAAATTCCACTCATCTCTAAAAACGGTTTCTAGAAATAAGAATTGGAATTTGAAGCAAGTGCTGCCCTATGGCAGAGTCACATTGCTTAGTGGCGTTTTTGGTCTTTGAAACTCGAGGTGGTTGTTTCCCTTTCAGGAGTAGATGCTTGGCGAATATACGATGGTACATGCTGTTTAATTCGGTCAACCAACCTCAAAGTCGTGCGGCCAGCGAATCCAAGTGAACACTGTATTTTAGAAGTACCAGAAGTTATGGAGTACTCCATCAAAGGAGGGTTCACGTATTATACAATCACATTATCATTAAGAACTTGGATTTGAAAAATCAGTTTTAAGCAAGTACTAGAGACTAAGAGAACCTGTCACCGCCAGGGTTTGAACCAGTGACCCTTGCTTCACATGCTGTGAATGTTTACCAGGTTAGAAAGTATCATCGAGAAGAGACGATTTGAAATGTTAGTTTTGAAATCTTAGTTTTGAATGTTTTTCAAAACTAACATTCAAACCCTCTGTTCTTGATGATACTTTCTAACTTCAATGGGCTTTGGACAGATACAGGGGCCGAAGGGCAGCCCTTCCATGGTCAAGTCACATGGCGCAGAGAGGCTGGTGTTCAATTGCGTCGAGCTAAATGTCGATGCCCATCGGTGGGTGGTTGTGAGCTAATGTGGTGACTAGAGAGATAGAGTATGTTAACATCGGAGGTCACCTAGCTCAGTTGGTAGAGCGCACGCCACGAAAGTCTTGGTCGTGGGTTCGATCCCTGGTGCTTACATAGTTTCTATTTCTCTACGTTTACAAGAACAAAATACCAGGACATGCTAACTGGAAGGAAGCTTCTGATAGAATGATTGTGCTATTCCATGTGTATTTGATCGACCTTACGAAGAGCCTTTGAAGACACTGGAACCTGCGTGGATGAATGTGAAACCTAGTTTCAGTTTGAATTTACTAATGTCTGGGGTGAAAATCATCATCATCATCATCATCATCATCATCATCATCATCATCATCATCATCATCATCATCATCATCGTCATCATCATAGATAACAAGAGTGTCGCCAACAAAGGTGGCCATGAGATCGGTTTTGTGAGTTTTAGTGCAAACTTTGACCAAAGGTGTATACTTTCCCGTAAAGGATGATTTTCTACAAATACTAGTTTGTTTTTTATATATCTGAATACGTTGTTTACTCGCACAGGATTATTATTTTCAAAGTTGTTATCAATCAAAGTACTCTTGGGTGCCTAATAGAAGGGGGGTTGGAATACACGGGAGTGTTTGAAAAAATCCAAAAAACGTAATACACGGGGGAGTTGGAATACACGGGGGGTTGGAAAATGACCAAATATGTAATAGACGGGGGGCCTGGACTGAAAGTGAAGTCAAGAATCAATGTTTAGAATCAACTGCAACTTCCTAACGTAGCGTTACGTAACGAAGGGTAATACAACACAAACAATAGTCAGTTATTCGAAGTCATGGTAGTCTCGCACATGCTCTCCAAGATTTTAAAAACTGTTCCCTTCATCCTCCTGCTCAATGGTAGTGTTGTTGCTAAGATCTGTAATGTGCATCTGCACACATCTTCGAGCCTGGTAAAAGGCCTCGTTCATCTTTTAAATGTGTGATTTTCATATTTAACTAAGCATACTTTCTGCTTGCCCACCAAAGTACCTCCTCAAAAAATTGTCATAGGTAGGAAATTACTTAAAAAATAGTAGGAGGGGGGCTTGAATAAGAATGTCCTGGGTGGAAAATGTTTGAAAAATTAATTACTGGGGGGTGACGTCTATCAGGCACCCAAGAGTAATCTGTCTTTTCTAAAGGAATGTCTTTCTTTAGGTATTTTGAGATACGAAAGCTTAGTCTCTGAAAGTTATTTGCTGTTACGCAATTTTTTCTGCCAACGTACGATACAATACCATTCTAAAAATAAAGTTTGATCTGATAAATTTAGCATTAATGACTAGCAATAAAATACCCAACTCATAACTTAAGATATAAAGAAAACAAAAGAGGAAAGTGCTTTTCGAACTTCACCAACCTATCATATCACCAATTACCCGAGCAAGTAACCCCAGTTGCAATAAATATTCAATACGACATAAATACTATTACAGCTTTGAGGATCACCTCGAGGCCCCTGTAGTTGAATGGTTGATAATGTAGTTTAGTTGAAGTAGTTATTTCATGTTATTATTTAACTTATTGCATTATTTAATTCTATGAACTCGCTTAACACATTTGTAGCATAAGGTCGAGAATAATAAGATAACCATAATAGTGGTAACAAAATAAGATAACTAACAACAATAAAGTAGTAATAATGATGATAACAAGAATAATATTAACAGCGTCATAGAACAAGAGTTATATTATATTATAACTGACATAGAATTTACTTTAATTTATTCACCGGAAGGGTGAAAAGAATTAAAAGGATAAAAAGGGTGAAAAGGATTAGAATAACAAGGTGTTGTACCACTAGCCTCGTTTTCACTGTAAGAGTATGAAGACAATCGGATTTCTCAGTAGATAATTGGAGACCATGTGTTGATAAAGCGACGGGTAAATACTGAATGAGATCCAAGAGGTCATGAAACAATAAAACTGATTTAAGCGAACATTCTCATACATATACCCTTACGTAACTTACGTACTTAATGGCCTGGCAATTATGTTAGTAATGGCTAACTATAGAGACGCTTTCTTCAACATTAATTTGTACTAGAGAGCGACATGTATTCTTAACGACGTTTTGTCTCCGCTAGTACTTGGTTTGGTCAAAATATTGTATAACATTGGCAAACCATCCAAGCTAAAGTAAAACCGCATATAGCCTTCGGAAGTTTTGCAAGAAGACTAACCAAACCTTGTCAACAACAAGTTTCTTGTTGGTGCTTTTTGATAATTACTTGTTGGTGCTCCATTCATCTCAATATTGACAAAGTTAATCCTTAAATACCACAAATCCAAACTGGAAGATTTAAAACGCCAGTATGATGTTTGGATCAGCTTCCTCGCCTAATTACAGGATATTGCCACCGGGTTGATAATTAAACTTTGCTACCAACAACATATTCAGGCATGGACAATGAACGTGGCAATTAGGGAGGTCATGATTTTTTTCATTTGTTGGTGATGCTCTGTTATTTCAGGCTGAAGTTTCTCAAGAGTGTAGAGAGAGGGAGAGAAGAGTGTAATGATACAGGGACTTATAGGGGGTAACTCACCTGGAAACCCTGGAGTCCTGTACCAATTTGATATTATTTTTTTTTTGAAAAGCCTGGAAATTGCCCCTAAACATGGCATTCGCCTTGGATGAATAGAGTATGTTAACATCGGATGTCACCTAGCTCAGTTGGTCGGACACACGCCGCTAAATCGTGGATCATGGGTTCGATCCCCGGTGGTGACACATCTTCTATTTCACTAATATCTTTTCAAACCTGAAATGGAGGGTCTTAGGGAAAATTGTCTGGTCGTTTTTGCTGTGTGGATGGTTCGTTCAGGGAACGCCATTATTACTGTCATTTAGGTCATCCATTGGCGTCATCTAATCATTCTACGGAGTTGTTAAGGGATTGTTTTTTGAAAATCTCTTTGTAAGCCCGAAATTCCTCCTGACTCGATTCTTTAAAAATTGTGACGACCCTGCGATGTTCTTAAACATATTCCCAATTTAGGTCGTTGGATACAGTAATTGGTATTATGCAACCTCCGTATGTTCTCCCATTATGAAGTTGACACTGAAGAGGGCGAGTACAAACGATTATTTGCATGGGTTGGAGATACCAAAATACACGGGGTTTTTTATAAGCGACTCCATTTCCAGGGTCAGGCCTCGGGTTGCTTAGCAATTTTCCAAAATCAGGCCTGGAGTTGCTTAAGTAGTTGCTTAGGTATCACTACCGATTAAGGCCGGGGGAAACTAGAAAAACATCAGAGCAAACATCTTGTTGGGCAGGTTTCCCCACTAGCCACGAACATTGATGTAGGCCGGGGAAACTGAGGACTTAAACCGGAAGTGAGATTTTATTAACGAGTAAATTGTAAACAACCGGGTTAAACAATCGTGTTCCACATTCAAGCATGGCTTTATCGAGTGATCATTCGGAGTTGTACTACAAACGAAGTGGTCGAGTTCAGTTGATATATGGAAGAGACCTAATCAAACCCTACTTACGTCCAGGTTTCCGTGTACTGGACGTTGGATGTGGGACTGGAAATCTGTGTTTTTACGCTTTGGAAATTGTAGGAACCGAGGGTTATGTTGTTGGAATCGACCCAGAAGAAAAGAGGATTCAGACTGCCACAGAAGAACGAGGAGACAGGCAAAATGCCACGTTTGTATGTTGTAAAGGATCAGAAATATCTTCTTTAAAGGTAAAGAACTTTGATTTAGCATATTCAAATGCGGTTCTGCACTGGATGGACGAAGAAGAGAAACTAATTACGCTTAAGAATGTTTATGATGTTTTAAAAGAAGACAGTTATTTCCTTATGCAGACTTCAGCAATAATCCCGCCTTTAATGTTAGAGTTTGCAACCCTTATAGGAGATAGCTTCAGAGAAGTGCTTGAAAGATCCTTTCAGATAATTACACGAGATAAACTTGAGAAAATGTGCAAAGAGATAGGATTCGTTGTAGTAGAATCAAGTACAATCGTGTTGAAAACAGAATGGTCGGATTTAAACGAGCTAGCAGAATTGTACACAGCCAGTTTCACAGGAGGAGGACTTGATTTTTCTAAGATCGTACGTAAGTTTAGAGAGGAAGAATTGGAAATTCCATCGTCGTGGATGGAAAACGGTCGCATTGTTCATCATTCATATAACAATAAAGTAATTGTTCGAAAACCTCTTAAGCATTAATGAGGATTTCTTTGTTTTTTGAAGCGTGAATTTCTCTGTGTCAGGTAACGACAACTGTTGAATAGATGTTCCGGACCGAGTTACGCTTTCAGACCAAGTTACGCCAACCTCACTTCCACACTAATGAATGAAAGAGAGGGTAAAATACCAAAAGCAACCAAGCATGCCCAACTTCACCATTGGAAATGACTATATTGTGCCTTCTGGGATCTTGCGAAGTCTTGGTGTTGTATTCGACCAAACAATGTCATTAGTCAACCAAGTACACACTGTTTGCAGAATATCCTTTCATCAATTACGCGGTATTGCGAAAGTTAGAAAATACCTCGACCAGAAGACAACAGAGGCTCTTATTCAAGCTTTGTAGATTAGACTATTGTAATGCTTTATATGACGGTCTTCCTAAGGCCACTATCCAAAAAACTACAGTACGTTCAGAATACAGCAGCACGACTTGTTACTTGCAGGCGCAATTTCGATCACGTGACGCCTATTTTATATAATTTACACTGGTTACCAATTAGGTATCGAGTAACTTTTAAAATTCTTTTACTTGCTTTTAAAAGTCTTAATAGTTTGGCTCCTTTGTATTTAGGAAGTATTTTAGAATAGTATGCACCATCACGACGGCTTAGGTCATTGCCACAGCACCTCTTAAATGTTCCCGAAGGAAAATTTAAGACCTACGGGTCAAGACCTTTTCAGTAGCTACTCCATTATTTGGAATAGCCTTCCCTTAGAAATACGTTCTTGTAGATCAATAGAAACTTTTAAGAGTAAACTTAAAACATATTTATTTTGCCAGGCATACGGCACCTAGAAAAGTTCAATATACCAAATGAATGAATTTTATTTTAAATTGCAAAGCGCTTAGAGACATTAACTTTTATTAGGCGCTATATAAAAAATGGACTTGATATGGAAATCGAACATGTCAGTCCCCTTGAAAGTAGCATTTTTCAAGTCAACTGTTAAAAGTGTGTTTTTGTATGGTTTCTCAACGTGGACTCTTAATAAGAGCTTGACCAAAAAGCTAGATGGCGCTTACACAAAAATGATAAGAGTGGTCAAGGGTGTATCCTGGCACCAACACATGACAAATGCACAGTTATACGATGACCTTCCAAAAATAACTACGTAAGAAATAATTCACGCTGCCAGTTTTATCAGGATAAGGCAGAGATTTGGATAAATCAAACCTGAATTAGCAGACATTTATTGCAGATACATATATATGCAACTCATTTTCATGCAATTTGATATAATTTTTTAATTTATTTTTTATGTTAAAAAGAATCTAAATGTCACCTGAAATGCATAAGTTTTGAAATACACATATTGCAGCATGGTGCTTTTTGAGCATATAGATGTAAATTTAGGGATCCAAAATATCAATGAATTGCTTGCTATTAACCAATCATTTGACTTGAAATCATTTTTCGTGCCGATGTTCAGAGCTATCCCAAAAATCAGACATTAGCAGAAATCTTACAGGGAATCGCCGGAGGAAGAGTTGGGTAGAGCAAGTTATTTTTAAAGCGATTTTTAAAGCTTCGGCTTAGCTTAGAAATTAGTAAGTGGCTACAGTGTCATCCAAGCAACTTAATGCTACTTTGTGTTTGTAGTGACCATAATTCAGAACAATGGAGAAGAGAAAAATGTAGATTTGAGTCTCTCAGCGCACCATCGCCGCGAAGGACCAAACACCTACTTTTATGCATTTGATGCCTAAAACCTAACACTTAATCGTAATGAGTTACATTTTTTCAAAGCCTTAATCAGTACAATCCATATCTGTTCCCCAAATTAAAGTTTAAAGCTCAACAAGGTGTTCAGTCCATTGACTATTGGATGTGACAAGCCACGTAGTTTAGGCCTTTGAACATTTACTAGGGCAGTATGCACAGGTCTAAAATGTAGGGAATGTGATTTCTTTTCGCTTTGAAATTACAATTTAGTTTACGGCGAATCCAGTTTGAGTATTTGCCCTGTTGAAACAGCCTCTGAGAGGCAATATGGAGTACGAGTTACTACCTTGGATGCCGTTATAATGACCTGAACGCAATATCCCGATTTATTCTCCACAAAATGATAAGGTACGATTGTATTACTTTATAGTATTTCTTGTTCTGTCCTACAGCATACGCTGTATTGGTTTAAATTTTGCATTTCAGATTGAGGTTTTTGACAGCTAATGAAAGACCATCATAGTTACTAACTTCGGCCTCGTATGGATATTTAAGATCTGTGCTGCAACACCTTAATGTCTCCCTAGGATATTACTCGTATCATCAAGTGTGCGACATCTACAATAGGCTATGGAATTCTATTCAGTAATACTAATAAGGGTATATCAAATTGCTGTGAACGTTGCTTTGGCTTTCTGTAATGTCGTTCTCGTAAAATCTAAAAATACCTTATTTACACTTATTTTGAAGTTTATACAGCTGACATAGAACGGCAATTGTACTTTCTTGCAAATATTATAGTCAAACATTTAATTATATCTCATTAACTTTAAAATTCTTGAGCCAACTTTGTCAGCCAGATTCACTACTGGTTCATCACTGAAATCCTCATGCATATATACATTCTTCCTTTCCCTGTTGCTGTACAGCCATGAAACAATACTCAAGTTGTGATTTGTCTTCAATAGTATAAGCTGGTTTAACTTGCCATTTTTCTAAATCTTCTCTCCTTGAAGCCCTATTCTTTGTATCCAAAGATATTACACATATTTGGAACATCATAGCCATTTTTTAGCCTTAATTAAGTTATTGAGTCTCTTGTTCCTTTTATAAGACTCTTACAAAAGAGTAAAACTACATGGAAAGATAAAAAATTATTTTGGCAAAAAGCAGATTGATGTTCTTTAAAGGATATCACTACGATGCAAAATCCTAGATTATGTCACTTTTCAAGATACCCTTATGCTCCTTTTTGCAACAATTAAACATGACAAAGGTATTTTGTTGTTTATAATGAAAAATGAATACTTGACTCGAATTGCTAATGAGGTCTACAACGGCGGCGAAATACCGGATGTTCTTTGTAAGTCGACATTCATCGCTCTTCCAAAGACACATGGTGCTGTCAGATGCGGTTTACATAGAACGATTGGTTTCATACGGCGAACCAGCGACGTTGATTCAGTGTAAACACAGACCACACGGTGTACAAATTTTGTGCCAGAAAGAACAAATATGTAGAAGAATTACATGTTCTCCTTCTTAATATAGGAAACAGAATAACGTGACTTCTCGAAATTGTGGCAATGGCGAAAACGTGTTCACTGAAGCAAGCAGGACTCTTCGGAGGACTTGTCAACGGTTTTTGACTCTAGAATGAGACCGCGATGGTTATAAGTATAAGAAACTAAAAGGTCCGTATCTTAAGATCATAAAATGCATGACAATTGCTAGTGCCTTATTAACAGAAGCATTCTTTATCACCCCTACAAAGCTACAGGGAACAAATGGTGATTGTTTCGCCTCAACAGAGGACGGATCTGTCACATACAATGCGATTAATCCTTGGATTAAAATCTTACTTTTGTTTTGTGCTCTTCAGTTAATGCAGAATATATAGGTAACAAACTCATTATAGTTAAAAGTCTTGGTAACAAGCGGACCGGTAACCAAGGAGGGGGCATTTCGAGGCAAATCCGCCGTCTGATCCCACTGTAAAATATTGCCAAGTTGTTATTTAATTTCGTTATCAGTTGATGCCTTCATGATGTTATTTAGTGTGAACTATTATATCAATGCTCTCTTCCATCATAATACGCGATCCACAACAAAAATAAGTACTAGATCGTTAAATGTTTGAACTTTCGTATAACTAATGAATCACAGAATTGTAACAAGTGAAACAAGTATCTATAACGAAAGAGACATATTGATATATTTTTTCCTTTTATTCAAAACTAAACTAAGGTCTTGTCAAACAGAACTGTTGACATCTTCAGAGTAGGAATAAACTGTATGCTACTAAGCGGAAGAATAATCTGTAGGATCTGTACGATGGAGAGAAAAATGATCTAAAGTTAACACTACACAGATGTACCATCATTTTTTCCATTTTACACCTTTCTTTAGTATGATGTACGAAAAAGGTAGATAATTTTCTAAATCCATATTTGAGGATTTTGATCAAGTCTACAAGAACTGTGAATTATAAAAGTACTATATATGGGCCAGTAATGGTTCCTATACCATTGAGTTTTCATAGATATTTTACTAATGCACAGTTCAATAATTCTAACAATTGTTGCAGCAGTCCCAGTACACAGTGGACTCCATGGTAGGAAGAAAAGTAATTACAATTTGAAAAAATGTGATGAGAAACCAAAGGAAACTTTCCCCAAGTTCTTTGTCACTGAAGAGTTAATTTTCCTAGTATCAACAGGGTCTTACCTCACTCAATACTGTTCAAGTTTTAGCTTTTTGATGAAACTTGGCTCTCTTTGCATGCATTAAGAAAAGCGATTCAATGAAAACCTTTAGTCTCCTTCCTCCTTATTAGACAGTTGAAGTCTCTCATTGTTATCTTTCCTAAACAGCTATGGACATCTAATCCCAACATTTATGCATTGTCACAACCCTATCATAAAAATAATTCCCCTGTCCCATGACAACTAACATACTATAAACCCCCACATATAAAAGCACTGGACTTACACAGTGGACTTTAATATCTGCAGGTAGGCATATATTCAATAGGATTTCATAGGGAGGGGTGATACAAAGAGGGCACTCTGTGACTATGATTGGCACAGTTCAATCCTGATTGGTTGCCCAATAATTGTGAGCACAATTTTAATGCACAAAATTTGCTCACCAAGGATGACAGGGACAAGAAATGTGAAAAAATGCTAAAAGTGCTTGGCTTCAATACTTTACTGTGGACAACATCAGGATTCAATGTGGGTTATAGTGTTACAACGTGTGTAAGAGCTTGTCTCATTCTCTTTCCATTTCTTTCTAGGGAGAGCCTTAACCAACCCATCACCATTCTTACGTTATTTATCACCTGAATCAAAGCAAATTCATCCACATCACTGTACTCTTTAATTCAGCACTTTCCAAGGATGGCTAGTATTTGAAGGGGAAAGAAGTGCGACAATGCTCAATGTCAAATGGTCTAAATGTTCTTTTTCTTCCGTCTCAGAAAAACTTGAAAACTAGGTCTTCCGACGCTCATTTCGCAGTAGCTCCGATTTCCTTACCGATTGAGACAGTCTTACAAAAATGCAGTCCATAATCCTGAGCTAACAACAATCAATGAGCCATACTCAAGTCCATATAGACACCTTGATAAAGATTCTCGTCTCCTTGACGATGATTTGGTCCGTGGAATTCGACGCATACCCTCGTCAATTACTCTTCATCTTCTCAGCACCGATCCAATTCATTATGTTTCTGATCGAGGGAATGCCACAAAGATATGCTTCAAAACGGTTCCCTTGTCCATGTAACAATCGCTTCTGCCGTCTTGCTATTCTAGAGAATAAAATAGTGTCTCTCAAGATAGGAGCCTCCGGGAATAGTTTTACGCTGCGATGAAAATGTATTCGAGGACTTCAACATCATGGACGCAGACTTTTCACGCTCTGGTTTCCCGAGCTTCTTTTTTCAATGACCTTGAAGAAGTCCTGTTGTGATTTGTGGATCGCAAAACAACAATAAGCAGTTGCCAAAGTTCTCCTCACTCTAATTATTGTTTCTCTGTGTTCGGGTTGACCACTTCTGCTGATGAAAATTTTGAATGATGAACTGACATTCCGTGAGCAGAAGCTTCTTTTCAAAATGTCCAATCAGCTTGCACTTGCTTCGCGCCTTGTACTTAGACCTTCTTTTAAAGGGTCTAGAGTCTAGGCGGGAAAGACTAGAAGCTGATTGGTTATAGACAGAAAAATTCTACATTCAGTGCATACCAGCTCTGTTGTAGCATTATCTTTCAGTGAGGAAAGGTCACATTTCGCCAAGCAGATATGGAGAACAATTTTGGAGACATGGAGACATGATTCCTTGTATATTACTTATTCACTTACACGAGAGAACCTGTCTTGCTACACACAGTTAGGGAATGATAAGCAGATTACACGGGCGCCGCGTAAAGCTAATATTGTATTTAGTCCATTAGCTGAGCTTGAATTTGTGCACGCGCGTTACGAGCGGCGAGACGAGATGGGCGTTCGTGTCTTTTCTCACACACATGATCAGAACGGGTAAACAATGAAGTTTCTTTGTCTACTTTATGATGTATCTCAAATGGATACAGTTTGTTAATAGCTCGGCTAGTACGACTTCTAGTAGTGCGAACAATTGCAGCTCAAGATGGTCTATCACGACCTGTGGTCAGTTCTTCAACAACGGCTATAGGCCAACGATTACGTGGGGTGTCCTTATCATTTACTAATACAACATCTCCAGCTTTGATAACGTCTTCAGTAACAAACTGTCGTTTCACTTGCGAAATATGTCTCTCTCGAAGAACAGATAAATGTTCTTTTCGAAAACGTTCCAAAAAATGATTGTACAACAATAAGCGACGTTTCTGGGTACTGTTAAGTTTGTCTTCGCCACCGATTGAAGGATAAATAATATCCTCAAGTTCCATATATGGATGTTGCAAGGGTGTGACGTCAAATCCAAATAATAACTGATTAGGACTCAAAGGTTGAATATCATTAACGTCTGTAGTAATATATGTTAAAGGACGATCGTACAGCCTGAATTTTCTTAACAAGAGTGCAAAGCTCAACTAATGTTACTAAAGAACGACCAAGAACTTTCTTAAGGCAAGACTTGGTTAATCCTATTAAGCGTTCGTACGCCCCTCCGCAATGTGGACTTTAAACAGGAATATATTGAAATCGAACTCGATGGCATGTAAAAGTCTCCCTAACTTCCTTTCGATCTAACGAATGATAAAGCGAAGAAATGTCTTCCTGTGCTCGTTTAAGGGTAAGGGCGTTGTCTGACAACCAAAGACGAGGTATAGAATAAGTAGGAAACTTCGACGAACGTTCACGAAGACATTCACGGAAGTTTCAGCAATCATCGACTCGCCATCTCATACGTCCCTGGATCTTTCCATCAATGTATCACAACATTTTTAACATGGTAATTAAATGAAGTGATTTTCCTAGGGGCAAATACAAAACAGCAACTACTACAAATTTCATTAAAAAATATCACAAACTGCACATTATAACAAAAGTATAATGGTTTCTTAAAGGCATGTCTTAACTGGGCCTGGGGACTGAATAAAAACCCATGACAGAAAAGAATTCTTTCAGCATTCTTCTGTCTTAATAACGTCTGGTTCACATTCAAGTACTTCTGTTGCTAGGTCTGGATGGAGCAGCAAACGAGGAGGTTCTTTTATTTTACATCTGCTAACCCCCGTGCTAGCTGGGTAGAGTTAAGTATATATATTTTTCCTCTATTTCGTGCAATATTCCTGTTCTGTACCGCAAACAAACTATTTAATAAAAAACTTTACCTGCGATTGGTGTTTCCTTGCTCTGAAACGGCACTCAAAGTTCACATGTCCCTTTTGATCTTTTACATAAACTCGCTCTTCACATCCATCGTTGGTGCATTGAACCATGTAGAACCCGCAATGAAGAATATGTTCCTAAGTGATACAGAGAAAATAAAAATTGCTTAATAAATCATTCTGAAAACAATTAACGAATGTTTAATAATCAGTAAATCAATTTCATAGAAGGTACGTACTTTAATCTTTCAACAGTTTAATTAAAGCTGAATGGCGCTTGCTACGTACGTTTCAATTCCTGGCAATCTCTCCATCAAAGACCCCTGATAAACAGTGGGACCGACACACACTGAAATCACCCTAGATCATAGACATCTTAAGTGAAAGGACTGGAAACTCAAATCTCCCGAATTAAAAGTTGAGTCTATCAATATCAATGACATATGAATGGGGCATCAGTCACACTTGTAATATTTATGTTACAACATCCTGTGGGCATTTTGAAACAATAGGCACTTACTCTTTTTTCTTCAATTGGTGACCAAAAATCAAATTGTTTTCATTTAAAGCACATTTTGATGAGTTTTCGCTCCAGACAGGGCTGATACAGGAATCATTCGTGTTTTAGTTTCGTACTGGGGTAGTGATGTTTTTCCCCGTGGTCAGATCATTAATGTAAACTACTACTACAACTACTACTATTATTATTATTGCTACTACTACTACTATTACTACTACTAGTACTACTAGTTACCACTACCACTATTTTACATTTGGTATTTACTATTGTAATAATTTTCCTTGAATAAAAATTTAGGGGGTCGATGGAAATCTTAAAATCTCATTAAGGGGTCGACGAGCCAAAAAGTTTGAGAACCCCTGGTTTAGATTAATGAAGAGTGTATGCCGAAAGACCTTGATCTCGGCAACAACTTGTGAGCGTCATGTAATTGGGAAGCATACCATGTCTGTTACAAGGTTCGTTAAACGTGATGTCTCTCTTGATTTTGATGAGCTGAGTTGCGACTTTCTCTAGTTTTCTGAATGCAGATTTTCCACTCGCTAATCTACGTAACACAATAAAAGAAAACCACTTTGTAGTAACATACCACAATCTTTCATTATCTATGTACGACGTTTCGGCACTCACAGTTGCTATTATCAAGTGATGTTAAAAATTTTGCAGCGCAGCTTAATAAACTAGTCGAAGAATTTATAAAAGGAATGTAATGTGTTACGTAGATTAGCGAATGGAAAATCTGCATTTAGAACGCTAGAGAAAGTTGCAACTCAGCGCATTATAATCAAGAGAGATATTAAGTTTAACGATTTTTTGAACAGAACTTGTGAGCTCTAATTTGTATGAATCATTGATTATAGGCCAGCGCTTTGAGTACAGGAATGGCGTGACTTGTATTTCGCATGACCATTCAGATAATGACAAAACAATCTTTCAAAGGATTACAGAACAAGTGACCTCTTTAGCACACCTATCACGACATACTGCTCCGCCATCTTGACTATCATCTTTATTCAAGTCCGCCATCTTGAGCTCTAGTTTCCTTGACAACTGTATTTAAGAAAGTTGAAAACCAATGTTCTTATAACGTCTGCGAAAAAAGATTGCAGAAATATTCTTGAATTACTAAAAGCTTCGACCTTCGACCGTGTAAACGTAGTCAGCATTAACTTCACGTTCCTTTCATTAAGAATTTCTTGTTCCTTTCTCACTTAAGAAGCCCTTTGGAGGATCCAACTTTCACTCTTAGTATAGTACGTTAGAAATGCTTTCTAGTGGCCAAGCAAAAGACTTCTTCCTTCAACGCCCCCCCCCCCCCAAAAAAACCCCACACAAAACAAGTCAATAAATAATACAACAAAAATATACATTTGAAGACTGCTAGGACACCAAATGAGACAAGGCTGTTCTCTCATCAAATTTCTAATAAACGGGGGGAAGGTTTATTAATTTTTGAATCCCCCCCGGAGCTAATTAACACCTCCCCGCTTATTGAATTTGAATTTGAGAAATCAGTTTTAATTATGTAAAATGGAACACTTTTACGGATTTATTTGATGATGGTATTTAAGTGATGTAAAAGTCTCTAAGGTTAAAATGTGCCATATGTTAATGCCTTTTCTGTTTTATTCTTATTTTACAACCATCAGAAATTATTTTCAATAAATTGATTCCCCCTGTCCCGTTTATTCCATCCCCCTGGTTTATTAATTTTTGAAATTGTTTACAACCCCCCCGTTTATTCCACCCCCCGTTTATAAGAGACCGAAGAGTGCTTAGTAAAAAGAAAAGAAACAACAAGCTTGAATAGGTAATCGTTGTGGATCAAAATGAATTTAGCAGACGCCACAGTTTTTACAACATAGTAAATTTCGTGTGAAAAATGAAAATAAATACAAGGAATGGATGAATGGTTGGTATACATCAGACATTTGCAATATCAAATTTACCTACAAAGTCGAGAAAAAACGAGAAGTTAAGAACGAACAGGACACCGGTCGATAATAAAATGTAAGTTTAAAATCGGTATAACTTGAATGCTCTTGTTAAAACTTTTCCACAAGTCAAGTTATAATCCATAAAGTATTCCCCCTGGAAGAAACAGCTACGAATAACTATTTGAAAGGAAATGGCTGTTTGGCTTGTATTTGAAATATAGTAAATGTAAAACTACTACTAAAGCAACACACCAAATTGTTCAAGCGATGGATTATTTGACAACAGCCATTAGGAAGACGAGTGACAATTGGTAGCATAGTTTAGTGACATTTAGTGACCGACATTTGTTAAGTTTACCTAAATTCAATGGACCCATATTTAGCGCAATCTAAATTTAGCGGATTACCTATTGAGTTACATTGGGGTTACAGAAAGCAGTACATTCAAGTTAGTGAAAAAGATGCAACACTGAAATGTTGCTGAGTTATAATTTGGAAAAATTTTGATGAATAAGATGGCGTCAAAAACGTCTACCTAAGGTATCTAAAAGGGCCCTCGAATTATCCTGTTTGCTTTCAGATTTTACCAATCCAGTCTTTTACTTTCACATCTGCTTTTTCATGCCTCGTTTAATCTTATCATTCTACCAAGGTTTGGACTTCATGTGGTTTTGTCCTTTCCATTAGCTGGTAATTGCACCTTGACAACTCATCCTCGGCCTCGCCGTACAATATAACACACCCATACCGAGTTTGACTCCCTTTCTAAATGCCTGTTTCAGTTCCTTTAACTAATTTAATCTGTTTTATTCGTCATAAGTTACATATTCTCAAAGTTAATCGCTATACAGGTACACAGATACTCTACATTATTTTCGACCATGTTCGACAGTTTCCGAAGACGGTAATAAATTGGCGCTCGGGGGGGTCAAACAAGGGGGGAGTCAAACAAGGGGCGGTGAGAACATCAGCTAGGGCCCATAGCCATCAGGCCTTTACTTTGTTTTTAAAAAGTACGGATTCTGATAGAGGGTAACTTCTCCTACGAAGAGGTTTCCACCTCATTCTAACAATATCAACAAAGCAGATCAGAGCGACTAACTGGCCTAAACCTCATAACAATGAACTGCAAAATGACTTGTTTTAATGGGAATGCAATTCCATCGAAGCTAAGGGCTCATTTATCTGTTTATTTACGCCACTTTGTCCTTAAATAGCCTAGCTATTTGCAAGGTTGTTAATGATGTAATGACCAAATCGAAAGCTTGGTAAATTTGATATCTCGTGTTTAATATTTAATACTTTTCCAATATGCTACATATTTTTAGCTGCCCGTTGTTGTTGATTTCAAGGTTATAGTTTCTCCTATCATTTAATTCTTCCATTTGATTCTGTAAGCTTTCTTTTGCGTGAATTATTATGCGATGTGACAGAGCAAGGAGACACGGTATCAAATAGCAGATTTAAGGACGACTAATGCTTTAAGGTTTTCAAGCAGGAGTAAGATGAATTTTCTCGTTATGTCGCGCTTTCTCAGGGCCTGATGAAATTAATTCGAATATATTTGTATCTGAATCAACTGCAGTTTACAACATATCACATAAAATTTTCTGTTCTCATCTCCAACAACCATCGTCTACGAGACCAGTGACTCGGTCTGCTATCTGTCTGCTGTCTTTCTGCTTAACAAGTATTCTCGACCGTCATTATTTAAAATAACTTGTCACCAATTTACGGACTTAAGCTCTCTCTCCTACGAAGACTATTCGGTTAATTGCTCAAACGCGCAATGAAAAGTTCAGAAGGCGTGACGTGACAACAACAAAACGGTTGGGGAATAATAAATATTCTGACAGTTTTCACTTTCTGCCTTCCTTAAAACATCTGCTGACAGCAGGAGCTGGCCCTCTTAACGAGAAGCCAAGAATGTCTCGGTGCGGATTGTTTCACAGTACCTTGAATTTCAACCTGCTGTCTCACTTCTTAATAAATACAAATTAAACGTTCCGCAGAAGGCTGCTCTATTCAAGTACAGTATCGACCGCCTGGACAAAGCTATTTATTATTCATCTGCGACGAAGAATGGCTTGATTTAAATTGTATCAGATAACCTTACTGTTGAAAACGAAGGATTAATGTCGGTTAATGTGTGAGAACCAAAAACTTTGAAGAGATATTATTCAACCTTGTAAATAGCAAATTACATGGCATTTCTGAAAATATCCATTGCGTGATATATCGCAATGGAAGTACTCATAGTTGAAAACCTTCCCTTTTAATCTGCACCACCGCCGCAGTTCAAATATAACAAGAAAATTTCTAAATAGCTTTGCTTTGTTTTTGCTTTGCTTTTGCTTTTGCTTTTGCTTTGCTTTGCTTTGTTTTTGCTTTGCTTTTGCTTTTGCTTTGCATTGCATTTTGTTCTTTTCTATATAATCTTTGGTTAACATCTCTTAAACGGGAACATTATGCAAACAAGGTCTTTCTTTAACCGAATGATACCCATGTTCAACTGTAAGGGCTCTGCAGTCAATTTCATTAGTCTTTAACTGTACGTTGTTCTGTCTATTTTTCTAAATTTATAAGTAGAAAATATCTTTATTAAACTATGAAACTATGAAAATCGCGCATTAAAAGATGATGGTGGCCTTGGAAGGCATGTAGAAGCTGTCATGACTTCGAATAACTGGTTATTGTCTGTGTTGTATTACCCTAAGTTTAGAGAGTTGCAGTTGTTTCTAAACATTGCTTCTTCACTTCCTTTTTGGTCATTTTCCAACCCCCCTGCTTATTACGTTTTTTGACCCCCCCCCCGTTTATTCCAACCCCCTCGTCTATTAGGCGCACAATAGTAGCAGACCACATAGCCACCAAGGAGTGTGTTTCCCCTACTCTTCGTATTACAAAAGTTTTTCTTTCAAATACACTATTAAGTCGTGAAATGCATCAACAAACTTGATTTTACAGGGCATGACTTATGACACATCATTTTTTGTGCGAGGTGAAACACAACAAACGAAATAGTATTTGACCAAAAACTGGCCTAAAAATCTTTTCCTCGCTTAACTCTGTCCTAGACGATATGGCTTCCTAGGCACCTCCGAGGACTTAAATTTAAGAGGAGATTCTATTTTGGAAAATTTTCTTCGCAATTTTGTGACCGACTACTAAAAATAAAAAAACAGCCTTTATAATTGAGAATAGATAAATAGATAATCGTTTCATTTTGGAATCCGTAATGGTGTTGCCATAAGACACCAAGCACGATCATACAGACACTAGAAAACGATACGGAGATATGGACGTATGAAATAAACGAATCTTGCAAATCTTCCCATTAAATTTAGTTTCAACAGTAGCCCTACTACAATACTTTCCATTAAGTACTATTTGTTTACCTTCTGCTGTATATGCACAGAGTATTCCATGGTTAAACATTCGTTACAATTGACAACATCGTATAATAATACACATATGGCAGTTAATTGAAAGAAATTGACCCCTTGTGTGTGTTTCAGTTTCCAAACTTTGCTAAAGCATTCAATACTAAGCTAAGGGCTGCCTCCATATTTTCTCACTCGACCGAATGTACAGTCTAACGCAAAGAGAGATTTTCATACCCTTTTAAGTTCTTTGCAGTTGGTTTGTTATCATCTCTTTGTCTGCAGTAATGGAAACTACCATTGAGAGACCTTGGATGGTTTTTGCGAATAAGATTGTGCTTTGGAAAGTTTATGACAAAGTCTAGTCTCCTGTATCTTTCTAGTAATAGGTAGAAGTTTAGTGGTAGACACTGCGACGTGTCCTGAATATTTGCATTGTTGAAAATCAGATGAATTGAGAAATTTCCTTACATTCTAAGTAAAGTTTTTTTTCTTTAGGGATTGCCTCACATGTCTAAAATAATGGGAGGCATGTTCGGGGAGAATTTCTTGTGAACATGTAAAGGAATATTTGCTAGTTTATTGGACTTTTCAACACCAACGTTTTGAAAGAGCACCGTACACGACGCATTTTGGCCATATGTCTCCTAATGATAACCTCGACATAGGTTACCCTTGTAGGTGTCACAGGATAACACTCTGCAATACCACGGCCTCACATGGGTTGATCCCAGATTAATTTTGTGATCAAAGTCGGTATAGATCCATGATTATTTCCGAAACGAGTGTTTATGCACACCGTTGTACTTCATGACAATGCAGATAGTATATAAGGAGATATTCAACCCCCTAAACCCGTCATGAGCTCCAAGGGACTACAGGAGACATCAGAAATGTCGAGGATGACTTATGAGAGTTGTTTGACGACCATGATGTTCTTGAAGATTGTAGATGTTCATATGCATAGTAATTCTGATACTGGTAAATATATAGCGGGTTACAAGATAACGTTGTAACAATGATAACCTTAGTATTGTAGTATAACAATCAGTAGAAGCTCAATCATCATTCCTTGGAAGACCATACACATCCAACTGTGGTTGCTTATCAGTTCAAATGCTTATCAGTTGACATTCAAGTACTAAATGCGAATGCTCTTCAATCAACAATCACTCTTGGGATTATCGAAAGCAGGTGCACCATCAGATATTATTATCAAAAAGAATTTTACTGAAAGACACGCATTTTACTTCAGTGCTATCTTGAGCGATCTAAAGGAAATCAAATGCATACGCCTACCTGTAAATCCTCCAGGCCCTTAAGCAAAGCTTCGCCAGCTTCTTCAGTTCGCTGCAACAGATTATCTTTCTTCACTATGTCGATCATTGTCCCTGCTAAAGCTGTTCGGAGAGGATCTCCCATCCAAGTATTGAAAATCCTAAATCCCTAATTGTAAAGAAAGAGAAAATAATGATCATTAAATCACTTAAGCACAGATTTGGTGTCACTGTGGTCAAATGGTTAAAATTCAAGACGATGATCGTGGGTTCGTGCCCATGCAGGGTCACTGGCCTTGTGATCACTTAATGTTATTAGCTTTCTCAATGATCTCTGTGTTGTACCATTAGGAGATGACGTTTCCACCACACTGCCCCTTGACCATCGATACGTTCTAGGTTTAGTCTCACGTCAGTACTAAAAAGCAACAAAATATGTGCAGTAAGGGACAATATTGATCTACTACTTTCTTTAGTTTTGCCATTTTGAGATGAGAAAACCAATCTCTCAATTATACCACCTTTAAACTCTCAAATACCCCCTAAGGGGGGTCCCTGGACCCAGATTGAGAATCAAAATTACACTTAAGTCCACTGGTGGTAGCAACCATGTGAATAAGTACAGTGTGGAGACCTTTGAGATGATCAGAGAACCTAAAAACCAATGCTAAGGTACAGCACTAAATGCACACCAGTGATTTCTACTATCAAACCTGATATGCTGATATTGAATGGATGTACTAAAATCCTTACTAAAATTATTGTTATCTACAATTACTAGAGTCCATGCGGTAAAATTCACATTGGACATCTCTCCAAAAGATTGTCAGAAAGTGCCCAGCAGCATTTGCCTTCTAGGATTAACAAACTCAAACTCAGGCTTTAACAAGTCATTTGACAAGAAGGGTAAGAAATATAGGAGTGCTGCTCAACCTGCAATTGAGGAACATTTTTACAGTGGTGCCAATGTTGTCGGCATTTTAGAGCAAACTATTTTAGTATTTTAGCTCCAGGGCATTCTAAATTCTTGGAGTCCATCAGCATTTCTCATCTCTAACCTGGATCCTGCATTCAGATTGTTCCCGTTTTAGAGTATTTATCTATCAGTTAAGAAGTACTTCTTTTATTCCCACTTGGTTGGTAGGTTATAGCATTACAGGTTTTTCTTCCTAATCTGATACCTTGTGTATGTTTCAATATCTCGTCCTTTAAATAATCTGATTATCTGATGTGGTCAACTAAAGAAAATCAGCAAAGAATTCTTGATCAAAATGAGCTGCCTGCTCATTTGTTTGTTTAAAACTAGAGGACATAAAGCAAAAAAAACCTTAAAGTGACAGAAGTAAATCTTCTTTATAAATTACCTGATGTGTCTTTGTCTGATCAGTACTCTAGCATGATGAATTGATTTGGCAAGACCCAACCAAGCTAAAAGTTCTGGACATGGCCATTCAGAATTACGTTTACAAAAAATGAAATACGATGTGCGAATACAACAACTTATTATATTTTTGAACATATATTCCTGTTCTTGCGGCATCAATTTGTTTAACATTTCCAAGAAAGATTTAATAATAATAATAATAATAATAATAATAATAATAACAGGAAGGAGAAGAAGAATCACCACCACGACCTACAATATTGCAATGCTCAAAGTGTATCATGTGCCCCTGTAGTAAACTTGTACATGATGTGATGATGTGTCCACGATCACACCATGTGTAGGAAGTGGAGAACTTTTGACCCCAAGACTTTTAATTTAGGAACTATTTGGGGTTACAGATGTAAGGATAGGAAGGTATAACCTCAGAATTATAGGTGATTGAATTCTATATCAAACTATGGCAAAATAAAGCTAAACGGGTTGAAATCTATAAAATAATCGTAACAAATTTCTATATTTCATATTTTACAGTTAATGATCAGGATTATTCCAAAACGTCATTCCAGCGAGGGAGTAAAAAGAAACCAACATTATGTACCTCTAATGATTACCACTGAAAAAAGTTGCAAACTTTATGAATAGATTTGTTCTGCGTCTCATGTTACACATAAACAAGTTTAATTTAAGATTAAAATGCACCTAGAATCATAGCTGTGGTGGCTCATTAGGCAAAAAGTGGGTCGTAGATCATTTATTGCCGATCATTTATCAGTTTGTCACAGTCAAAAGGTCGAGTTAAAGCTAAGTGAACGTTAACTTATGCGACTTTTCTAGCCTTGAAATCATTATAATTTATTCTAATCCAGACCCATATTTTTGATTGGCTACATGAAACAATGTTAGCAATAACGACATCGGTTTCAACAGGGGAAAGCGAAATCTATAAAATGGATACTCAATCTACTGTATGGGACAGAATCAGTGCAATCTAAATAACAGGCCTGGACAGCATGCAACCGGAGGCCAGAATGGCCACTAACTCTGGTAAGTTAATAGTGGTCAGTAAGCTTTGTTGAATGTCGGGAAAAATTTAAACAAAATGATAATAGGGGTAACTGGCAAAGATATTAAGGGTGGGAAAGGCATAGGGAATCGTTTCTAAGTGGAAGTCTATTGACTTTCAAAAAGGCTCCATAGAAGCGGTCAGATTCGAGTAAAATACGAAAATCGATGACTTGTTTAATGGGTAAACGTATTACGTGATAATAAAATAATGGTTAATACTTCCGATTTACAACTGAATCGTTTAGTTTGTTGTGATAAACAACAAGAATATTACACGAAATAGCGAAAGCATTGTGTACTTAAAAGCTTTTTCGTCCGACACTCCTGAGAGAACAATCGTCAGAATGATCAAAATGAAACGTGTAAAAGAGTATACGCAACTGTGTTTTTGAAAGAGCCAATCAAAAACCGGACTACCTGATCGTTTTTACCATTGTACTCTGAGTAGTTTCATACGAAAAAAGCTTTTAAGTACATAATGTTTTCGCTGTTTCGTGCAATAAACTGAATCATTCTTGAAACTGCAGTTGACTGTACAAAATACGTAGCTATGAAACACAAGGAGTGGTTTAACTACTTGTGCCTTCAATATAAAGCATAACGATGATCTATTATTATCCAGCATTACCTACTAACAAAACCAGGAACGGAACAAAACAACAAACGGAACAAAACCACAAACGGAACAAAACCACAAACGGAACAAAACAACAAACGGAATAAAACCACAAACGGAACAAAGCAATACGAAAAACGCTATAATAGAGTCCTTAAGAGTGACGTTACAAAAAATCATAAATATCATAATTTCGTTAACATTTTGCACTTTTTGCATTCTTCTATTTGATATATATAACCAGTCCAAATTTGTCAAGATAAGTCATTTCAAACTTTAAATCATGCCTATCAAAACCTTGTCCTTTGTACCCAGTTGATGATTTTAGGAACTGAGCAAAATTCTTTCTTTCTTTCTTTCTTTCTTTCTTTCTTTCTTTCTTTCTTTCTTTCTTTCTTTCTTTCTTTCTTTCTTTCTCTGTTTGTTTCTTTGTTTCTTTCGTTCTCGTAACAAAAAGTGGGGAGGAGTGTATCAGACGTTTCAATAATCTTCACTATGTGTTTCAATACCGATGAGCGAACTTTCTTGTTGTTAGCAGACAACTTTCTTAGTATCAATAAGGAGAAAAAGATCATTCTTTGTTTTGATATTAAACTCATTTCTCTTTCCTACACGCCTCTTCATTTCCTTTCCTTCACTCTTCTTTCTATCAATCCTTATTTTCAGACACATTTTAGCTGTGAAATGCTAATAAAAAAATGTTTGTTATTTGTAATCAAATTTTCAATGTGTTTAGGGCTACTATACCAATTGCTGGGAAGATCTTATCAATGTGTAGAGGGACTGAATCAAGTACTGCCCTTCTTCAGGCAGGAAATGGAGCTGCTTTTAGCTTTAATGCCGGTGGGTATAATATATGTTAGATAAACTAGATTAAAGAATCGTTCTCTCGCGCTTCTTAAGCTTGTTAATGTAATAAGAATATTGTGAACTGCATTTTCTTTATGTGCCTTCGTTCGAAGAATCATGCAATTTGATGAAAAGACCTCTAAATTTTCTAATTACGGTTTCAAATTTGATTGGAGACCTTACCTTATAATTTGTAACTTCAATCACCGATTTAATCAATCTGGAGAATAATTGACGAAATGCATTGACAGCAACAGATGTTTTAGAGCAATGATTCTTGACGGGGGTCCAGGGACCCCCTTAGGGGGGTATTTGAGATCCTGAAGGAGGTGAGACAAGGGGCACTAGAGGGGTCTGACATCTAATAATCTTCCATTGTTTTTCTTGTGTCAAAATGCGAAAACCAAACATATTATTATTATTATTGTTATTATTATTATTATTATTATTATTATTATTATTATTATTATTATTATTATTATTATTACGAAGAAAATCTCTTAAGTGTAAAGGACCTTAAGAGTTTCCTTAGCTAAGGATTTTCTCGACTGTTAAGGAAATTGCCTAACCTAATTCTACTTCCGGTATACTGTAATAAACCAATGAAAGTCATGATTTCAACTTCTCTGCATCAAGAATTGGGGGTTCCCTAGACAAGAAAAAATGCCAGCATTGCATGTATTCAATAAGCGCACAACATCTTGTGTATTTTATTCTGTGGCAATGATTTACTAAACAAGAAAACACGGCCTAACAGGAACTCTGAGGAAAAAACAACTTTGTCTCACGTCAAAATGCTTTATTCAAAAATACAAACATCGGTTATCAAGTGCGATAAGGCCGAAGTGTACGTGTAGCATCCTTCTGGAATGGTAGCTTTATTGGGGTTCGTATGAGGAATTTCTCCCTCCATTTGTGGAATCTAATCGATCAAGAGAGTTGACTGGTAGGCCTACTGTACGAAACAGCCAAAGCACGGAGCCTACCAGGTAAATTCCTCGTGGGATTGTCTGTGGACAGCGAAATGTTGTAATTCTTTTGTTTGTATCACACAACTCTGATATCAGGGGCCTCTGCTGTGAGCGATAGGTCACGAGTTTTCAAAGCGGAATCTTGTCGATCATGTGATGGCATGGTTATCTTTTAATGCTTCGAGGTTGTCTGCTTGGACTTTGGAAGTAGGACTCTTGATGTAGTATAAGATTATTCTTTTAACAGTAGCCTATCAAATGCATTTTTAGTAAGCTGTTCGGAATTTTGCCTTGAACATTTGGAAATTGGCCGTTTGGGAAAAGAGATTTTTGATAGCATGCACGCGGTGATAATAAATCTTATAAACGTGTTCATCCATGCTACTAATTACAGCGTTACACGATCAACAGTCCAACAGACCATGCTCTGGTCTATGTTTGTAGTGTGTTTATGAAGGTATTGGACGATACAGGATGACAACTTATGCTCGAAGCAAAGGAGTAATAGCGACATCAGATGGCAGGTCAGACTATGATACAAAGAGGAGAATTTCCATAGCTAAAGAAAATTTTAGCAAGAAAATAACCATATTGATAACACCCGAATGAGTATGGTGACAAGACTATTGAAAGAACGTTGATGGCAACCATCAAATCAAGAGAAGTTAAATTTCGTGGATATGTGCTGAGGAGGAATGGCCCAGAAAATCTTGCAATAACAGGCAAAGTAGAAGAAAAGAGAGCAAGGGGACGTCAGAGACAAACATATATAAACTACATTAAAGACTGGAGTGGCAATCCACATGCATGTGATGTGTTGCACGCTACATATGACAGGCAAGGGTGGAAGAGCATGGCCGTCAACGCGAAGCACAAAATATTGACGATAATGAGTATAGATCACACTCAAGTGTGCAACGGAGCGTAGTTTTATCACAAATTGAAAAAGAAATAATGATTCCGGATATACTTACAGTCTGATCCAAAAATCCATGTGAAACTCGTTTTGTGTCACATCGGAGATTGAGCAACCGTGTCAAGTTTTCTTCAGACCAATTTTCATCAAATTTTCCCGGGTAAACGATTACACCATCTTTGTCATTCCTCGGGTAAAATCGAAACGTTGGGTAAACTCCCACATCGTTCTCAGTTGCTGCCTCCGGCGACTCATTTCCGTCTAATTCAGCAACCACACAATTGGGCTCATTCTAAGACATCATCAGAAAAGACAGAAGGTCAAGTATGCAGCACAAAGTTGTTGTATCTAATGAAGTTGTCTTATCACGTGCACGTCTTGCTAGTGTAAGTACATTTATTGTCGGTTGTCATTCTAACCATAATGTTTCTTCTCCTTTGCAGCCTTTGCCACAAACTTTTTCTTTCGATGAAACCACGTGCCCTAACCAAAAGGTAATGAAATTCAATTGTCAAGCCATTCTCCCTGCATTCATTGATTATCTTCTCTGACTTAACTCGTTCCTGGTATTCTACGTCAGCAGTATTGCATGTCAAGGGCAGCCAAGATCAAAGAGCTATGAAATCAAGAATGCCAGACAGTCTTCGAAAAGTTAAAGACATGTTCAACAACCGCACCAGTACTAGCATTTTCCGATTACAGCAAACCTATTGTACCGGAAACCGGTGGATCAAACCATAGCCAAGGTGCAGTATTGTCACAAGATTAAGATCGGAAACAGCGAGTCATTGAGTATGCCAACAGAAGACTGAGAGTTGAACATGAGTAACTACTCCTCTTGGAAAGTACAGCTACTGGCACTAAAGTGGGCCATAGCAGAAAAGTTTGGGGGATACCTGCTTGGAAACACGTATGTGGTCTTTACAGATAATAATACATTTACCTATTTAAAGAAAAAGTGCAAATTGAGAGCTGTGGAACAAAGATGGGTTTCTAATTTAGCAGCTTTCGAGTATGAGATTAAATACTGCCCAGGAAAGAAGAAAAATCAATGCTGATGCACTCAGTAGAAGAAAACACCTAAGTTTCCAGTACAACTGCAAGAAACAGAATTATGGAAAATTTGACGAATCTTGCAATCTTTAGAGAAGAAAAGTAACATTCTTGTGGTAGCTTGACATGCCCTATAAATATCACTTGGCATGTTTATTTTGAGGCCAAGGTATTTGGTAGGAAGTTTTAAATGCGAAATATTAGCTCCGATATGATACTGAAGCCAACAACGAGTATAATAGGCTACCAGATTATCGCACGATGCTTTAAGCCACGTCGAATCATACTTATAAATGCTCAGTACCCAACGTAGTTTGTAAACATATGAATTAAGGATTTGGAGTTTATATCGTGGATGTACAGGCAGCTTATTTATAGCAGCTAAGAAACAATTTAGTTTTTCCAAGATTTCTTCTTTGCCTTTGCAATTCGTCGTGCTATAATCAAATTCTTTACCAAGGTATTTAAAACTACCACCGATTGGAACAGTAGGTATTCTTTCTCTATTTAAAAGAACGTATGGCTCATATTATCTTTAGTATGGTGGATATCTTACGTTGTACGACAAAAGAATTCTCTCTTTAAAATGTACCATACTGCAACTCGAGTTTAGGATTTATATTTGTACTGTAGATCTCTGGGTTCAGTTAAGCCATCTTTCTGTATCAATCTGTAGGTGACCCGAGGAAGTCTTTTAAAAGAAACGTAGTCAATAACGTTCCCTTATTTGGCGTTTTACCTACAATAATTTGTCGGTTGACTATTCACCTTTCGTTCACAAAAATCCAAATCTAACTACCTGGTTTTCCTTCTAAAAGGTAGTAATCGTTATCAATGATTCAGTACTTAAAACTTAAAACTAATTCAAGAAGAATATATTACATTCTATCATCATACTTACTACTACATCGATACAAATGTGCAAATATTTAAATTCATTTAGGATGACTTGTTATACATATGCAAGTTACTGAAGTTAAGATGACGCACTCATTTATACCGAAGCTGCATCACAGTTCACTATCAGTGTTAGCAATATCTTTGAGTGGACATAAGGTACTAGTCAAGTAAGCCCATTAACAGCATATATATGTTGTCTGGCTTGACTCTTAATTACAAAACTATGAGAATCTACAAATATTGAATATACTAACATCTCGATCATTAAACAATGACTGACAAAACATAAATAGATTAGATAACAAGTTTACTAACTGGGATTTTCTACGTTCTTATCTTACATAAAATTGATGTAGGTCTAATGGAACCTTGCCGTATCAGCAAACAGCACAAGAGATGTAATAGTGCTGCCTAATATTTCACCTTCTTTAGTACAAACGACCTACTCTCAGCATTTGCAGAAAAAGCTATTTGTCAAGCGTAGTAATTGATGTCCGAGGATGATATCCATGTACTAAAAGGGAGCCAAGATTTCGTTTAAGTCGAAATTAGCCATTTGAGAGTGGAAAACTTTATGGTTTAAACAAGAGAGCTAAAAAATTGACATGGAAACGTTTTGTAGTGTGGTGACATACTTTTCTATTTCTCTAGAGTTCTGTTCAAAACTAATATTTCAAATCCTCTCTTCTCGATGATAAATAAGTAATCAGTAAAAGTCAAAGAAGAAAAGTTAACTCTATTACTTTTATTATTAAAGTGCACGTAAATGCATAGAAACTCAAAATGATGAATGAAAGAAAAGTCAACTAACGAAATCTTAATGAACGGATCAGTGCAGATTTTATAACGAGACTATCTCAGTCGTAAGTATGTTAGACTACGAGGAAAGAGTAATTATCTCTTCCATAGGAATAAATGCAAGAAGTATTAATGAAAAAATTGATAGGGTAAAAGTGAATGTCCATAATGTGAAAGCTTTGACGTCATTCATCGGACGAAAAGGAGTATATCAAGAAGGCCATTAAAAAGAATAATGGTAACAACGATGCGTAAGACTGCGCAGCTAGTTGCTATCATACCCTGGTTCTCTCGCCCAGAATCGCCTACAAAGTCATTGTACTTACATGTGCAATAGTTGAGTCGTTGATATAGGAGGTCAATTCGAGACTTCATTACCGACGGTGGCCTCATTAAATATCTATTTCTCTGTAATGGTTCATCGGTACCAATTAAAACGAAAGAGTGCACAAGTAAGCTAGTAGGCAATCACAAAATGAATTACCAGTGTTGCAAACATAATTAATGACCTAAACGTCAAAACTATTCTGGTTTGCTGAATTTGATTTAGACTGGCTCCAGGGATTTGAAGCGATACTCATAGAGAGGCTGTTGCAGTACAGAAAACGAGATTTTAGCAAAATTGTCGACGTACTATTGATGAAGAGTAAACGCTGTGCAATTGCTGAGTCGTAGACTTTTGCTTTAGTGATATCTTGTTAAAAGGACTATAGTTACTTTCAGCACTAATGGGAATCGATTCGCGCACCAAAGATGCCAAGCCAACCACTGCGAGAACACTGCAGTAATTATGTATATACATATATATATATATATATAGCAACTTGTCGCATATTCATTTACACATGCAACTTTGATGAAAAAATTCGGTCGCATCAGGCTTATGCAACAAGTTGTAGGAAGTTGCATATGAAAAGTTGCATGTGTAAACCGTGCTTTAGCTGTAACAGAGTCTCCTGTCAGCTCATTTTCAGCCTCTTGAAATCTAGACAACAAGTCTGCCTTGTTTGATGACCATTTCCGCAGATTAAATCCGCCTGCTGCAAAACAGGACTTCAACTTTTTATTTGCTGAAAACGCTTGTTCCTCCGTTTTAAAAGTTCCTATGTGATCATCAACATACAAGCTGTCAAGAGTTTTCTTCACAAAGGCGTTGGCTTCCTGTTCGTAATTAGACAAGTTGCGGTTCCTCCTTAAAGGGATCATCCACCCATAAAAAATTCAAGAGGTCTCGATGCTCTGGTAGTATGCTGATGTTCAAAAATGCCTTTTCTATGTCGGATATTAAAACAATGTCTTCCAACCGAAAACGAAGCAACACATTAAAAATTAAGGGTGTTAATGATGGACCTTTGTAAATAGCATCATTAAGACTGATTTCCGCTCTGTGCTTACTGCTAGCGTCACATTGAATGCGGAGTCGACTGCTGGAACTAGTTTCCCTAATAATTTCTCTCGTAGGCATGAAGTAACTTTTGCCGACACAAGCCTGTGATGAATCATCGGAAACTTTTATTATGCCATTCTGCAATTGACTTCTAATAACCTGATGCTATTCCCTCAGGATATCTGGTTTTCTTTGTAATCTATTCGATAGACACTGGAGCCTACGCCTGGCTACTAAGTAATTGTGGGCTAATACCTGCCTGTCTTCTTTTAATGGAAGCGCAATCTGATACCTACCTTGAATGAATTGTAAATGCTTTAGAAATTTTTCGTTAACCGGAGGATTGTCTGCCCTAATGCCTAAAGACTCATAATCCCAAAACTTCTTAACTTCGTTTGCCAAATCGGCATCTTGGTCTTCATTATCATGGCTTCACCCCAAATAGGCAAAGATACGCAAACATCTTAGGTTTTCTGCAAACTTCTTATCAGTCTTCAATCGTGCCCATGAGATTGTACTTTCTAGAATTGATGGAATCTATGATGAGTTGATGGAGTTCTACTGCTCAGCGGTGATGTAGGGACATCTAGATCTACTACTATCTACTGGTTATAGCTTCTCAGGCTGAACCTATACTTATATCGACTGTTACTGATAATGAAAAGGAAAGCAGCGTAGGTAAACCATTTGAGGTGACATTTATCTGTTTTGTTGTAGTTCTTCTACCCCCTAAAGTTGTGACGAAGAATGAACCCATGTAAATATTTATGTAGGCCGAAAAAGATAGGAACCGGTTTCGTGATTACAATGTATGCAAAACTTCGTTTTTGATTTAAGTCTCTTAATCCCTTTAACATATTCCTTTTGTATCTACAGAGAGATTTTTAAATTTAAGTGTTTATGGCATATTTTCGGTTTTCTCTTTTCTCTTTTGTATGCATCGTTTCGTTAGGCTTAAGTCGTGATACTTCGACAATTATTTCGCCGAAAGATTCCTCTTGACACCAAACTCGTTTATCCTTTCTGCCTCAACTTATTTCGTATCTGTGAAACTGTTCCCTGGTAAAATCAGGCAATTGTCATCTTGTCCATGAATACAGTTTTTGGTGGTGATAGAAATTTGGTTACAGCACTGATTCGAACTCTGCAATAACTGGACACTACGTGCTCTATTTTTCTAATTCCGGTCCCTGTTCCAATCTCACAATGGATTGCGTATCAAAAAGTTTGTAATTTCTGAAATGGTGTTATGCAGTAGTCCACATTGTAATATGAGCACTTTTGCAAGTTAACAGTGAAGACCTGTCATCTTACCCTTCCATTAAATTTCCAACGTGTTTGAGGTAGTAGTATTTCCTTAATTGTTATGGTAATACTCTTTTCAACTAGTAATTATCATTATTGTTGAATAGTGTTGGTCAAAGCAGACTATAATAACCTATGTGAAAAGTATTTAAAACCTTTAAAACAGGTTCTTGCTCAAGGTGAGCTTTCGGAATAAAATTCCTTCGTCAGGCCTGAACTTAATTATGGGACTTGATTGTCCAATGGTTAGGGATTTGGTTTTCAAATCATGGGGTAATGTCTTCGAATCCCCTCAGCCCCTTGATGAAGAAATCCGTTTAGTCCAAGACATGTACAAAGAGAGCGAAATAGTCGTAAGATGTGTGTCAGGAACAACAGAACTATTCAAAGTGGAGGCAGAGCTACACCAAGCATCCGCTCTGAGTCCCTTCCTGTTTGCAATTCTGATGGACATCTTTACGGGCAACATTCGTAAAGGAGCCCCTTAGAATATGATTTTTGCGGATAATTTGGTTCTTTGCTGTGAGGATAGGTGCGAGCTGGAGGAAAACCTGAGGAGTTGGCACGATGGGTTGGAGAAGAGAGGAATTAAAGTGTCAAGAGAGAAGACAAAGTACTTGTGCCTCAGTGAAGTGTGTGGGGGAAGTGTATCACTGCAAGATCAGCAGCTACCAGAGGTGGGTGACTTCAAGTACCTTGGGTGTGTGTTACAAACAAATGGAGAAGTAGAAGCAGGGGTCAGCCGAAGGACACAATCAAGGTGGAACAACTGGAAAAAGACACCTGGCGTTTTATATGACAAAAAAATCCAAGTCAAAGTGAAAGGAAAGATACATCGGAAAATGATCCAGCCTGCCATACTCTATGGTATGTAGGTAGTGCCCCAAACAAAGAGGATGACGAAGAAACTAGAGGTGACTGAGATGAAGATGTGCAGATGGGCGTATGGTATGATACTCAGAGACAGAGTAAGAAACGATACGATCCGAGAGAGTATGGGAGTGGCGAACATCGGAGTAAAGTGCCGAAAAGCAAAGCTTAGATGGTTTGGACACATAAAGAGAAAAGAAGAAAACTACGTGGGACGGAAATTGCTGAACATAGATCCAGCAATGATTTATGTTTTGAGTTTCCCAACGTTGTACCTCATTGAACATGGATTCTCTGCTGTAGTTGAGATCCTCACGAAGAAGACAAACAGACTAGCAATCTCAAAGCACGGTCTATGATAAATTTGTTAAATTTTGTAAGGGGAGAGATAAGAATAATATTCCTAAATATTGGTTGAAAATCGCATTATCAAATTATGAATATTGTTAGGACTGTTGTTGATGATATGAATTCATAAACAATATTCCTCTAAATTCTTGTTTTCTTTCTACTTCAGGGGTACATGTGGGCTTCGGCAAACAGGGAAGTGGGCAATATCTGGGAAAGGGTTGAGAAACACTGGTCTAACTAGTAACTACTTCAGTCTCGCTAAAGTAGCTTACTCACTAAATTTAACTTCAGCCCCTCAAATTCTCTTGCCAAAGTTCAAATATGTTTAGGCTCCTTAAGTAGTTGCAATGTTAGCCCCTCGTTCTGAATTGCCCCTCAAAAAGTTAAAGGAATGATTCAATCTCTCAGTGTAGCCCCCTGATAATCAGTGGGCATACTTTTCAATGAGGTACAGCTTACAAAGAATTTCGAAACTCAAGTAACGTTTAATGACATCACGAGAGACACCTAAGGTTCTGGAATTCGTACCAGCACCTCTCCCCCTCAGTGCCGGTTACAGGAGGGTGCCGATTGTGCCACGGCACGGGGTCCCGCACATAAGTTGGAAACTGGGGGCCCGCACAGCTCTTTAAGTACATTCAACGACACTGAAGGTCCCCATATCACTTTATGGCATAGGGCCCCTTCTTGGCAAAACCCAGCACTGTTCCCCCTAACACAGAGACACACACACGTGCGTACACACACGCGCGCACACACCTACGTGCGTACACATAAACACGCGAACGCACAACCACACACACACAATTGATTGATGCATATAACACGAGGTCAATTTATCAAATTGATTCTATCCTTAAAATAAGCTGAGCTCTATAAACACATGTGCTGTGACCAGTGTCTAGCGAAAAATGTTTAGCAAAATAAATCCGTTATCTAGTACAATATTAAACTTTTGTACTCCAACTTTAATACTTGTTAAGTAGTTGTGAATTTCTACTATTAAGGCGCACTTTGGCAGTGACCAAAATATTTTGAGCAAATGAGAAAACTAGGTACTAACCTAATCACGTTGGGAAGGAGTCCCTCCAAGATCATTTATAGTGAATGATTGCTTGGACATGTCGCGTGCCAAATTATAACTGCTTAACTTTTTTATTGTTTAGAGTTGGGTCTCCGTCACTTGTATCTCTAAATAGATCACTAGATTACTATTATTATAATATATACTCTTCCATGTAAATATTCTGATACAAATGTCCCACTCCATATCTACCTTGTCAAATTAACATAGGCAATAATACTTGAGAACAACTACAAAAAATAAAAGCGTTCCGCTCTCCCAGTGCAAATGAGTGAAACCGTGACATCATATCTCATATCCTCGAAATCATTCGTAACCAGGATGTTCAGTTAGGAAATGCTCGTCACGATTAACTTTCACATCTCTTGATAGGTTTTAGATCCAAGTAAAAATCTCAGATCCCCTTGATAGGTTTCAGACCCTTTTGATATCTTCCGTTTCAGCACCTTACACATCGAGCTCCAGCGCAAAAATACATAAAAACGTGTATTCGCTGCTTGTGAAAAGGCTAACCCACGGGGTGCCCACATATTTTTTAGCGAGAAAATTCCACAACAATATCAGAACATTTTAGTTTATTCCAGAACATCAGTGCCTACCTGAATTGAAATGCATAGATTATCCGGCGCAAACTTAGTCCAAAACAAGAAACCTTGAAAACAGTTCTAAAATAGGCATACTTCTGGAAAAATTCTTGAAAGACAAGACTTCGGAGCACCTCAAGGAAATCAAGCGATAAAAACGGGGGGCCATACTAGTTCCAAAACACGGAGCTCAAGTAGTAAATAACCTTGTGCCATTGCGCCACACCCACAGCTTGTCAATCAAGTGTCCATTAAATGCCAGAGGGCACACGATAGGAGTTAGTTTTCAATAGATTTTCTAACAGTTTGTCAAAGAGCTATCAAAAGAGTTGTTAAAGAGTTTTCTAATAAGTTTTCAAGTTGTTAAGAGTTCTCAGTTCGTTCAAGTTACACTTCAGTCAAATAATTTCATTAAACCATGCTAACAAACAACAATTGATAACTCATTATTTATTGTCACTAATATATATTTCAGTCTATTATAAAATGTTCTATTATTGAATCGGATTCGTTATACACAGGGACGCCCGGAACAACAGCATCTACTTTGTACCAAGTTAATAATACACAGGACACTGAATTAAAAAATTTCTTTCAATTCCTGGTTCAGTTGCTACCATGGTTGCTAAGGGAAGTGACTGCTATAGTGCCACTCTACAGCAGGGATTCGCAACTGCGGAAAGTGTATTGCTCATTTCAAGCTACTAAAATTTCTCGGGTAGCCCCTGGATCCATAGGAAGTTAGCATTGTGTCTCTTTGTCAATATTAGTGCTCAGATATGAGAAATGTGGGGAGTAAACGAAGACTGTATATTTTTATCCTTGCGCTGGGCTTCTTCATTTTGACATAAGAAAAGCCGTTAAGTGAATATGCTGTTAAGTGTTGGGCCCCCTAGTAGCCCCTGTCTCCATTTTACCCCGTTTAAAATCTCTCATACCCCTTTAGGTGTCACTATACCACCATTGAGAAATACTGGTCGAAGATTCAATGAGTCATTGCGGTGACTCTCAATTATATAATTGTGTAAGTGGTAATGGTACGGTATTCATACCGTTGGTAAATATTAAATAGAATTCCACTTCCGGGCAACCATTTCCCAGGCAACACTTTTTCAGGAGACACTGATTTTAGTGGGGAAGCCTGAGTGAGGACCATCCTTACGCGAGTACCACAACACCACGTTCATAAAAATGCAGGTAATAAACATCTTGATCTGATCTTTACCACAACCTTTCAATATTTGATGTTGAACTTTGACTACGGAAGATTTTACGTCGAAGTGTTACGTTGTAAGTGTCATGTCACCCGAAAAGTAAATTGCAATGTACAAATATATCGTACTCACTCAAGGGTGGTGTGACACATTGCATACGGGTTTTGTCAGTTCTATGCCACAGGTGAATCGAATTAAACCATTTTTGAAAAGAGTAAGCAGGGTAGTGTGTCTTTTTATCATGTGATCACTAGGAAGTATTCTAGCAATTGCTTGCCATCTGAATACTAATGTAAAGGCTAGAGGGTCGGCTTGGTGCTATTGACCTGCGCTTGATTTGGCTACAAAACTGAGCATAATTTTGTTGCATTTCTTCATAAACATTCTTTTCAAGAATCAAGCCCTGAAAAACTCAGTTTCTGGTAACAAAGTTGGCATTGTGTTATTTTTCTTCTTTTATATCTGCTCTATGTTCAATTGCAAGATTAGCAACATTTTGTTTTTCTTGTGGTTTAAACAGTCTTGGGCATTATGTAGGATAAATGACGGAAGCAATTACAAAGTGACTTCCGAGCGGGCTTTGTTAATAATAGAAGTAAATTATGGAGGATAACTAGTTTCTACCTTAAAGACGTTATGGCTCTCTGTCTCGAGCGCTCGTGAATACCCAGTACACTGACTCTTACCTCTTAAATATTGAGTTTTGAATAGCCACCAACAGCAAGAACGATATCTCATCGCATACGTCAAGATTGTTGAAATCTGACTGAGGGCGCTTCATCAATTCAAAGTCAACATTTTTTTCAGATTCCTCCCCCTCCCCCTCTTTTTCGTTTTCTCCCTGCAACTGTAATATTTATTAAAGCAGTTATGTTATCATGATCCGACAAAGGCGTTACCAGAATGACGAAGGGAGTTAAAGTGTATACGGTACTCAAACACTTCTGTGTCGCATGGCATACTGTGAAGTGACACTTGTCAATTTCTTAGCAGTTTCTTATTCTCTGGTACCAAATAGAAGGGGGTGGAATACGCGGAGGGGGCTAGAAAACAGCGGGGATTCAATGCATATTATGAAGGATGAAGTAGAATTTGAAATTGCCACTTGACTCAACTTCGCTTATTAGCTTGCTCTGTCTTGATTGACACACACATTAAGTCTGCATTTGTAAAGACAAGACCAAATATTTCAAACACGTGAGTGCCAGTTAGTCACACTGCTGTTAGTAAATTCACACTTGATTCAGGGTACCTTCTGTTCCAGGTTAGCCTATTCATGAAATAACCCGTTATCAAACTGTCTAAACCACTTTCAGATATTTTTTAGGTTTCTTAAAGCAGCCCCATCCAGCCCTTGAGTTTCTTAAATTCGGGGGAGCGCTGGTTTCTTATAAACTGGTTTCTTATGAAAAATATAAATGTAATTGATTTTTACTCCTTCTTTGCTGCAAAATATCCAACATAGACACTTATTTGATTTGATTGCGATTTCGTCCATTTTGTGAGCTATCTGTTGAAAATTATGGCTGCTAAACATTCTCAAGTTACTATCGCGCCTCGAAAGGCACGTCGCCCATCCCCCTCACCTTTACTTTTTTTTCGAAAACTTTCCATCCATGACATTAAGATAAATATCAAAACCCAGTATATGGGCCGCAAAAATATCAGGGGTGCAACTAGAACTTTTTGAGGGCAGGGGAGCTTTATCAGAATCAGGGCAAGATTTTCTCATATATATTTTTATGAAAGGACAAAGTCGTAGGAGTTCTTTTTATTGAAAATCAACCTGTTCGCTACACTATAAGTCTAATATACCTTTTCCCCTACCGACAGCTTAATTTCGAACAAAAATACAATAGGTTCATAGCATAAAAATTTAAGAATCGACTCGAGAATAACTTGAGGCTCAAAACGCTGATTTGTTAAGAATCACGTGGCTCATAAAAATGAAGACCAACTGTTAGCGTCTTGCGTTCAAGGATTGAGAAAAAACTAGTACCTTTATAATGTCTATTGACACCTTCATATTTATAATATGAGGCATGGATATTTATCTCAGACAAGAAAAGAATATATTTAGCTTATTCTTAAAATTTTTTGACGGACGTACATATGATAGTGGACAAATAATTAAGTCTCTTACTGCAATAGCTGCATATGCTTGAAGAGTTTTTTGCACAATTTATGATATACCAGTACCACATGGATTGCGTAAAATAGAATATTACTTAGATTTGGTTATGGATGTTTCTTCAACAAGTCAAAATTTAAACCTGCCAATTGCTTTTCAAAAATGTTATTACACACCTACTTTGATATTTGTCTCTTAAAAGACTCAATATCACACTTTTACATAATATACTTCTACAGATTTTAAAAGTAGACATTTTCAGCTTTTTTGACCTGAAGGTTGACGTTTTCATGGAATTGCCCAACTGTTGATTTTAAGGAATCACATGTAATCAGTTGTAAAACAGCTCCTTGCCATCCTTCGATTATCTACCCTTGCCACATTTCCCGTTTATTTCTTCACAGCTATTTCATAATGGAGTTCGAACTTCGTGTTGAGAAATAAGTGCTTGTTTCTGGATTAAGGCTAGTAGGTTCCTTGTTATCAAATTCCTTTCACTTTTCGAAAGTAGGAGGTAATTTGTCTGAATCTGATGTTTCCAATCTTTAAAATTTCATATACCGTAACCGTGAAACAATTTTTGTAGGTTTGTAAACTAGTTGTTGCTAATTTCACTAGATTTAACAAGCAGTTTCAGTGTTGAAAAGAACAGTAGTGAAATAGGAAATGATGATACTTGATTATACGATGATACTTTCTAACTTCAATGGGCTTTGGATTGATGACTTGTCGGAGGGCAGTCCTTCCTTGGTCAAGTCACGTGGTGCAGAGAGGCTATCTCCAATTGCGCTGAGCTGGATGTCGATGTCCACCGGTGGATGAGTGGGAGCTAATGTGGCAGAATGATACCCAAGAAAAATGTCAAGATGACAGCTATTATAACAGCAGCAATTATTCCACCAGGAGATGTCTTTCCCTTTGAAGTGGGCGCATTTTCATGCTTAATGTTTTGCTTTGCTTCCCTATAAAAAAAACATACAACTGAGGGTTTAAGTAGGCAAAAGTCAATCGCAAACACCTAAAAATCATTTTAATCATCTATCCAATCAAATGAAGTTCGATAAGATACAAGCCTGGCATCGCAACTGAATCTATTGCCTTTATTTATGAATTTATTAAGTCCACATACTGTCCAAAGTAAATTCTGTCCCTAAGAACACGATGGATGTGTGTTTCGTGGAACGTGGAATAATCACGAAAACCGACATTATGATTTTATTACACATAAGTCAAAATTATACATCGAATCCAAAAGCGATAGAGAATAAATATGCAGTGGTCATCGCTCGGAATTTGACGTGATCATCGTTAAGCTTCGGAGGAAATTCTTTGAAGGAGCAGCCCAATGTATTTGCACAACATCTTTTGATAAACTGGTGCCTGGCCTTACGCTAGGTCACTTTTCGTATTCGCTTCCCAGAATGATTCCCTTTCTCTTGAAAATCAGTTACCTTAGAAGCTTGACAAAAGGCTGCTTAAGTACAAGAAGGAACAGTCTTTATAGCAACATTGCAAAGAAATTCGTTGACAACATTTTTATTAATGTGTCAACAACATGACAAAAGCTGTATTAAACGTAAAAAAATTAAGCAAAACATAAACTCTGTCCAGCACACAACAGTTCCCCCTTTCCATATTACAACGACTAACTATAAATGGTTCAACAATGCCTATGAAACATTTGTATCAATATTGCAATATTGGAACTTTGCCGTTTTGAATAAGGCTTAGATTGCTGTACTATGAGGTTGTTAGTTTCAAAAAGAACACTAGAGAAATAGAAAGTATGTCACCATTGGGGATCGAACCCGTGACCCACGCTTTCGCGGCGTGCTAAACTGAATATCTAGGACAGAAATTCTGAAATTTGATTCAAATCCATTCATAAGAATTTACAGTTTCCTTTTTTTTATAGTACATATACTCCAGTGGCTTCCGATGTAATTTTGGTGTTCATGTTCCGATTTTGCCTTATCTATGGACTTCTATCTGACGTACTTCTATCTGACGGACTTCTATCTGACGCACTTCTATCTGACGGACTTCTATCTAACGGACTTCTATGTGACGGACTTCAATGTGACGGACTTCAATGTGACGGACGTCAATCTGAGGGACGTCTTTTGTGACAGACGTCTATGTGACGGACGTCTATGTGACGGACGTCTATGTGACGGACGTCTATGTGACGGACGTCTATGTGACGGACTTCCATGTGACGGACTTCTATCTGACGGACGTCTATCTGACGGACGTCTATCTGACGGACGTCTATGTGACGGACGTCTATGTGACGGACGTCTATGTGACGGACTTCCATGTGACGGACGTCTATCTAACGGAGATCTATGTGACGGACTTCTATGTGACGGCCGTCTGTGTGACGGACTTCTATCTGACGGACTTCTATCTGACGGACTTCCATGTGACGGAAGTTCATTGTCATTGTCAGTGTCATTGTCATATGTCTGTCTGAATTCTGTCAACGTTTAAAGATTTGTATCAGGTACTTCATCATTTCCTTGAAGAACAACACTCAAAGCTGCGTAAATTGCTCTTTGCTGACTTTGCTCTCTTATCGCCAGCTCTTTGCTGATACACGTTTGACACGTTTTCAAAATCGGTAGGCAAATCATACTCAGTAACATTTTACGCAGAGTTATCCCTTGCGTTATACGAAGATTACGATTCGTATCGATGCGCTTATGTTTTTTTGGAAGTGGAAGCACATCTTCAGGGTATTTGAAAGGCACTTCCCTGTCCTTACTTACTGACTTTTGATGGGCGCCAGCCCGAGCCGATTTTGCTCTTCCTTTTCATAGATCTCTGCGCTGGAATACTCTAACAACGTATCCTAGCCTTTGTTACCTATTCCTTCGGTGCATGCGAAGGAATGTAAGGATAGGGAACCCACAGGAGCTCATCTGATAGATTATACCTGTTGTGTGATGGCTTACCCTTGCTACAAATGAGGTACATGCCAAATATATGTGAAGGTTACGGGCCCATCTAGTATATTTGATCACTCGTACTACAATTCATGTCAACCAGCTCATCGAACAAGTAACAAATCAAGTATCTTAAATGGACTTTAGAATCAATCAACATCTACTGTACTTGTGAGGTACTACTACTAGTAGTCGCTGAAAACACCGTGGCAGCAAGAAAATATTCTCATCTTTCCTTTATGGCAACGAATTCGCCCAATGTCCGAGGCGATTTTGAGATACAATAAACAGTATAGAAGGAGACTTTGCAATTAACAGGGGTCAAGATTCTAGTTTTAAAGACTAATGTACCTCATTTGTAGCAAGGGTAAGCCATCAAACAACAGGTATAATTTATCAGATGAGCTTCTGAGGGTTCCCTATCCTTGCTACAAATGAGGTACATGCCAAATAAATAATAGAAGGTTACGGGCCCATCTAGTATCTTTGATCACTCTTACTACAATCCATCGAACAAGTAAACAAATCAAGTATCTTAAATGGACTTTAGAATCAATCAACATCAACTGTACCTGTGAAGTACAAGAAACAGTATAGAATGAAGACTTTACAATTAACAGGGGTCAAGATTCTAGTTTTAAAGACTAATGAAGTGTGTCAAGCGACTTCAACAGTGTTTATTAGTATTACAGATGACTCAGTTCAGTACAAAAATCCCATTTCTTAAGAAGGTAAGATTACTCCCGAAACTGGGCGTCTGCTTAACGCATGTACTAGTGATATCGTTCGATTTATCTGGACCTTACAACGCTACTAGAAGAATATACTCTGATTTTTTAATTAAACTTTTAATTATTTTCACGGGAATAATATGTTGTTCAAGCCGTCCAATAAATGGAAGGATACAATCTTGGACCCCGCCTTACCAGAACTTTTCTTCAAAGTAGGTGCTCCTTTATATTTTGCGCATGAAATGTAGCTGACTTTATATTCTTCTTTACAAAGAGATGTTTTGCTGGTTGCTTAGGTTGACAAGCGTAATACAACAAGAATTCAAATGCAGCTTAAACCAGCTGATCTTTATTAGTACAGATCGCTCTGAGCTTAACCTTTCGATAGTGGAGAACAGTGGCGAACAATTCTGAGGTTTATACGTTGCGCTATGAGTAAAGAATGCGTGGAAGTCTTAAATTTACAGAAGTTCTTGCCAGAGAATCACGTTTCAGGTCACTGAAAGCTGCTCATGTGCATATTATCGAAGGAGCGTAGCCAGCGTAAGCTAAAGGTCAGGCTGTTCCAGTTCTAGAAAAGTGGAAATTATTAAGATTGTAGTTGTTTGCATCACTAAGATGGTGCAGAGATACCTAAACAAAATTGAGTACTTAAGTGTGACGTAACAATCGATGAATATCATGAGGTTGACGGTATTTTGCACTCACTACATTCTTCGTGTTGATATAGTTAAGCTTTCCAAAATTTAAGAGCGATATCTTGAGCAATAGTCCATAACTGCCATTTAAACTTCGAATCGTGGCGATCCAAGCCTTGCTATTTGAACGAGTCATAATTCTGTAACCTTAGCAACATTACTAGTGTTACCTTGGGTCATTTTGTAAATCCAAAGGGCCCCTGTTGTCGTTGATATGAGATTCGAACGCTTTATTCTGTTTACTAGCATTTGGTGGCTGGACTACCACTTTGATCTAGCAATGATTGGGATTCTTCGGAATAGGTTTTTGTGACGTTATCACTTAGCTCTACATAGTGTACTTTTGTGGTATATTTTGCACATATTAAGCATAGAGCATGTGTGAAGAGCTTTGATGTTTGTAGTGACATCAGTGATATCAGTTTGTTGTGGGTTACTAGCACTGTTCCGACGGTGACAAACTAATATGGTTTTGATAATTGCTGTACCTGTAACTTTAAAGCTATCCTTCCAGTCGCAAAATCAATTTTATATCCTAGAAAATCAATTTATATCCTAGAAAATCAATTTATATCCTAGAAAATCAATTTTATATCCTAGGAAATCAATTTTATATCCTAGAAAACCAATTTTATACCCTAGAAAATCAATTTTATACCCTAGAAAATCAATTTTATACCCTAGAAAATCAATTTTATATCCTAGAAAACCAATTTTATATCCTAGAAAATCAATTTTATAACCTAGAAAATAAATTTAACGCCTGGACTGATTGGCATGAAATTTGGTTACTTTTCCTAACTTTTACTGAAAATGATAAAATACGTTGTGCGATAAGGTGAAAATCACTAGAGAACCTTAAATAACAATATATGCAAAATAATTATTAAGAAAATCGCATCTTTAGATGAAAGTTGTGCCAACAGTAAATTAAGAGTTATATTTTTGATGTTTGGTGGATATTTTTCAGTCATAATGTTAACAATAAATGTAACCGGTGGATTATAAGTAACAAACCATTTCGATAGTTTCTAAATTCATACATTTTGTGAAATAATTTTCTCGAAATCTGAAATACCTTGCCTAAATAAGACGTATAAAAGCAGAACTACCCTAAAGATACTTAAAGCACTTTAGAAATCAAGATGTTATTCAAAAAGTATGTTTTAAGGCCTTTTAAAAAAAAAATTGAAATTTTTCAATATTGCGCAACATTTTATAGCCATTGTGACTGCATGCACACCAAATTAAAAAATTTATTTTTGAATTTGTTGGAAAAGAGTTAAACTATAAACGTGCGAAACATATTTATATATTTCTATGAGCCACTATTAGCCAATAAAACTTTATAGTGTGTCAAAGTGCCGCGGGCCTGCTAGCAACCCCCCCCCCCCTCCCATGTATGAGAAGAGCCGAAAAGCCCGAGTAACATTCATTACTCTTTAATTTAATCCTTAAGGACATTTATCGTCAACAGATATTGTATATTGAACTTATATCTTTAGTGTAACAGCTTTCAAACAACCATGCATTCAGGCTTTTTGATATTCATTAGAAAGCATATCTGTTCCTCTATCGCACCACAATGCCAAGAGAATGATGTAGCTTTTCTTGGCTCCCTACCACCAATGTATCGTCTGCGTGTCTGGTATTATTTAGATTGAGTCCCCCTACTGATATTCCTTTATGCTCTTTAAGCATTCACATACTCTCGGTGTACAAATTAAATAGATAGGGGGACAGGACACACCCCTGCCGACCTCGACTTTTAATCTCCCCACATTCACCAAATTTTATTCCTAATCTTATGCCTACCTTTTCGTCCCAATACCAATATCTTATTCAATGAATGCTATTCCTATCTATATCCAGGTTCTGGAGCATGTCCAAAGGGTGTTCGTGTCTGACCTTGCCAATCGCCTTGGTATAGTACATAGAGCATATCGATCCATCCAAATTTTTCATTGTTCTTTTGCTTAGCGTTCTAAGCATAGACATAGACATTTTTTCTGAGATTATTTCTTGCTTTATCTGTTTTCCCAAAAGTATCATAATTGTTATAATTTTAATGACGTGGCTCATGAGGCTGATAGTTACGCGTAGCTCGCATTCAATGGCACTCGTTTTTTTTCGTCAGGTTAATAAATACACTAATTGGGTTAATTTGCATGCTTAATTTCCATCTGTAATGTATTCTCAGGAAAAACTGTAAGAAGCTTAATGTGTTTCTCTACTTTAGGAAAAACGTTTTAACTATTAAGTAAGAAAAATCGAGGACTAGGAGATGCTGTAAGGCATTTTGGTTTGGTTTGGTGTACGGGCTAGGCGTAAGCCTAAGCGTCAAATTTAACTAACGTCTTCTTTGCGTACGTCACCATTTCTCCAGGGAAGGTTGCAAGCCATTCCAAGGCTCCCTGTCGGCTCCCAAGTTTCAGCTCTTACTAATATAAGGGCTGGAAATAGCAGGCAAAAGTTTGCTATGGGGCCTCTAAAAGGTGTTCCTGTTAGAAAAAGTCACCTCATCTAATGATATGCCCGAACCAGGTTAAACCATCTCGTCCTTATAATAACAATACTTTAGTACTTTATCCTTAGACGTTTACAAATGTCTGAGAATCCCACGGGACGTATATATTCATCACAGCAAATATGTCGTGGTGTCCTCTGGACGTATATATACGACACAATGATGATTTTAGACCCCGTGTTAAAATAATCACGCCATTCCGTGGCTTCCATGGAAAAAAATTCTGATCATGTAACTATATTCTTTCTCAATGCTTCTTTTACAAGAGAATGTACTAAAATGAATGTCTACAAAGCATATTCATAGTCTACTTAGTGCGTTATTCCACCTCTTGTTCTTATTCTTCGCCTGAAATTGGGCGGTTCTACTTCATTCACAACATGCTGTAGGTCTTCATTAGAAGAGCTTTAGACTCTGAATACTTGAAATCAGAATCTGATAATAAGAGTCATGATCTGCAGGTATATAAGAAACAGCATCTGCAGTTGAAATTCTTTTTTTTCCTCGCTGCTTCCATTTCACAAAAAGAACGCTTTTTAAGTGCCGGCGATAGAATGAATGTTCGAATTGCCATTCGAATGTTCGTTCTAAATTAAAATTTAGATTATAAAACGTTCCAGGAGCCCAAGAATAACACCAAAGTGTTGTTCTTAGAGCCCAATATCAAGGAGCAAGTCAGATTTTCATGACGTATATAATCGTCCGAAGGGCACTGAGCTTAGTTTTCCGTGACGTATATATTCGTCACGTGGAAGCTCCGAATGAATTGTGGTGGGAGCTGTTGTGGAAGCCATCACTTTAATGGTGGGGATTTGAGGTTATACGTAAAAGAAGAAACACCAGCTTATGACTTCACCTTTCTGTTACAACTAAAAGCAACGTGGTCCTACAGATTTAAATGGTATCTTTTATGATGTTGTACATCTGCAGTACATGAAAAACCTTGTGTAATATTTTTTTTCAGTGTCTGACAATTATCACAATTTCTATCCAATCCTTTCAGCCACATATTTCTATTTACTTTAAGCACATTAATATGTGTCTGAAATACTATTACAAAATGAATTCACAATAATATAAATTATACAAATGTATACGTTTTTAATTACCAGTTTGATCAATCTATCGCTTTGTAATTTACTCCATCGTTCCCACTCCACGTATTGGAACGCTAATAAGTGCCTTCGACGAAGTACAATTGCGTGTACCTTGCTTAGATTGTGCTCACTGCGTGGCATATAGCTAACGTGCACTATATATACCACGTTTTGTTCAGGTACGTAAGGTCATGCAACCGCCTCCACAGTTTGTTTGGTCGCTCTTACTATGACTGGTATTAGGATGGCATTTGTTAAGTATCATGCAACTTCCTATGGTACTACACACTCATCACTTTAGAAAGCAAAAATTATGTTTCGTGATTACTTACAACTCCTCGTCTATAAAATGCATCGTATCCTCCCTTGGCATTACCTGTACTTCAACTGGACACAATCTGACGGCCTCTCCATTGGCGTCAGAAACTATAACAGTCAGGTAGACTACGAGAAAATACGTCGGGAAACAGGCACAGGGTAGTTAAATAGCTAAACAACAAATCAGCTAAGGGCATCTACGAAATAGAACGTTGAATAAATGTCATCCATTGACTTACATCTGCGAAAAAGGGCAACGCTGAAGTGTACACTTTACCCTATATCCGTGAAGGTATCATAGCGAAGTAATCCAGTTACTTGCAATATGGTTCACGGTACGTCATTGGAGAAAGGGCGTTGCCCAGCATTTCTTGTTCTGTTACAGCTACAGTGTTAAATCATTTACGAGGGCAAACGATTCCCTTCATTACCCCGAACAAATCGATGCTTACAAGATCTACACGCAGTAACTCAGTGTACAAAGACTAGACGAAGTATTGAAAAAAGATGAAACGTTGTCAAAATTATAGTTTCCTTATTGGCGTCTTCCTTAGGTCTCTCATACACTGTCAATTTACTAGGCTAAATCGCCTCAGGTACACACGAACAAAATAAAGTCTATTAATTCATGCGAGGAACATTGCGGGAAAAAAAATCAATAGGGTGCTACGCCGAAGATATTGACAGAAGAGGAAACGTAGTCTACAATTGTGGACAAAACAAGTGTAAACATTTACTAAATCTCAATGAAAATGACCGGAATCGTGGAACACACTTAGGAAAGGAAACGAAGCTCCCATCCTTGCTATTCCACGCCATTTGCCCCTTACCGCCTATCAACAGTGAGGTGTGAAATGCAAGTCACCGAAATGAAAATTTTCAAAATCCATCGTCAGTTGGAACGGGGTTAAGGGCAGTTTACATTAATTTATGTCCAAGATTGTAGAAAGCAGTTTCCTTTTTGGCGCTTTAACTTATGATCAGTCTTTCATATAGGTTCAATAACATGAATAACAATTCAAAAGAAAATGATATGGAGGGATTATTATTGTATTATTATGTCCGTGCCACAGGAGAGCAAAGAAAGTTTAATTGTTCAACTGTAAAGATTTGTTATACTTACACGTATGATTGTAATATTAATAAAGAACTAGGCGTTTTATGGACTTGCAAAAAGTAGGCTAAAACAGTTGAAACAATTGGAAAGGAATTTGTTATGGCCGAATCCAGAATTGCTGATTTGGTAAATGTTAGTAGTCTAAATGTCTGTAGCGTTGTTTGCCTCTTTCTTCAACTTCGGAGATGTTGTTATAAATTTATCTCATCCCGATTTGATCTCAATTATAAGCAGTTTGATTACAGCACCAGAACCACTACTTCTTCTACTTATAGTGGTAGCAGTAGCAGTAGCAGTAGCAGTAGCAGTAGCAGTAGCAGTAGCAGTAGCAGTAGCAGTAGCAGTAGCATGATGCTGACAAATGTACAACACAAGTCTGGTTGGTATTTTGTTCCATTTGATGGATTTATACGTTATCTGGGACTTGATGTCTTAAAAACCTGTGAAATGATTGTTTTTACCCCCGGTTTTGGCAAAAATAGGAACAAAAGGACCCGTAAGATCTCTCAAAAGCAATCTGGGATGTTCTTGACACATTTACAATACATGCTCAGTCATTCTGTGGTAAAAATTTACTCCGTTCAGATCTTTTATATGTCTGCATATGTTGAAAACTGTGAAATATAGCAGATAGCTCAATATGCCCATTTTGGGATCCAATTATAGAATTGCCCCAGTATTGCCCCAAATTTTAAAAAATTCTGAAAACAAATTTTCTGCTATCGTTTACCAGATAATATATCTTTCACATGCAAAAAAGCTCAAAAGCTGTATTCAATCGGAAGTTATTCCATTTTACATTTTCAGCCTACGCTAATTTTGACGTATTTTCAAGTTGAGTAGTCCGTAGACTAGTGCAGTAGAATTGTAAAATAAATAAGTTTTCTTACAGTAAGTCTTTTTGTTTGTGAGAGACAGCTTCCAGCATACAATCACGAGACAAATAGAGAAAACTATACGACTGCTGACACGTAAAAGCTGAATCATTTCCTTGTTTTCCCATTGCTCTGGACGAATTCATGTGAGCTGGTTACATCGCAAAAAGAACCATTCCGTTCGAGAGAAATTGTACTGAGTTAGCTGGATGCATAAAAAATTTTACTGATAAGTTGAGGGCACGAGCAGAATTCATCTACAACTTTTAACCACTTTCTGCCTCCATAAACCTTCAAGAGGACAGATACTAAAAATACAAAGAAACGTTCTATGTTTGAAAGAAGAGTTCGACCATAGATTCAATGAATTTTGTTCTAACGAAGGACAAATTAAGATTTTGGCATATTTTGAAAATTTGAAATTGCTTCTTTATACTATCAAATTCATTGAATAAGAAAGCATGAAATCACCTTTGCAATGTTTGTTTTTTTCTGTGGCACTTTTTTACTTTCATTGGCATTTTATTATTTCTGTGGTTTTGGAAAGTATATTATGAAGCTCGCCCAAAACCACATTTTCAACCTACTGTCGATTTCGGAAGTGTTTTTAACTGAGACTTACATGCCACACCTACCTGTTCTTAGGAGTTTGATGCCTCGAACAGTTGCGGAAAGCTACTACTAGTATCAGACCCAAGTTTACAAACAGGAAGAATTGTGGCAGTGCTGACATCCAAAAAAAGTTTTCTTACACTGACTTACTCAATTCAGATCCTTTTAGAGAACAGTGGAGAGAAGAGTGTGTCGTAAATGCGTCTGATGTTACAATAACAGTCTTCTGGCAACATCTGCATTCAGAACCTTCTGGTTAACTGGTCAAATGTTTCCACTGAACAGGAAGTCGAAATTTGTTTTACCTTTCCATTGATATCTATATTTTAAAATATACGTTGGTGAGAACAGACACTGTTATTGAAAGTGATGCAATTTTTTTATCGGTTTTCACGCCTTGTATTCTCCCTGATAGGGGCTGGGGCGGTGCCCATATATACATTGGACTTTCGTTGGAGCTTCGAGCACTTTAAGACCGGAATCCCTTCCCATTGCCCTTCGGGCAATTGAACTGGTACCCTCTAGCATAAAAAACAACTGAACAATTTTCCATTGTATTAGACTGCCTAGGTCATGTAGAGTTTTACGGAGGTTTTGAAGACATGTCATTTTCATGACAAAATAGAACCTCTGAAAAATAAAAAATCCAGGAAAACATTGCTTGGAATACTTTACTCCATGTTGGAGCGCTTTTGCTTTGAACTTGCTCTTGATGTCATGAATTTAGGATTCAGAGAGCACTGGAAATCTAGATTTATCTGATGCTTCCATTGATAAGGACCTCAAGGTCGTTTTATGTTTTCTCCACTGGTATCAGTAATTATTGAAGAAACGATGGTAAGAAGAGACATTTTAGAAGTCAGATACCACCATTAGATTCTTTGATCGACAGGTAAGTACATTTTTGTTATTTAGTAAGTTACTTCTCTTTATAGTAACCTGTTAATATTAGGTACACTTAACAAGAGTTGGGTGTGGCCCGAGAGTTGGATGTGACCTGGGAGGTATAACTCATACCTAAAAAATCAAAAATTATTCTGTATATACATATTAGAAATAGGGCTACACATCAAAGAAAGCCCAAAGCAAACACCATTTACAAAATGAAGCCAAGAGCCACAGTGTATGACAACAATAATAATAGCAATCATAACAACAAAGTATAGGAGCATTCCCAATTGCATTTGCTCTTCATCCCCCTAAATGAAAGTGTGTACAAATGTGCATTTTGACAATTATCTATTGTTTTAAACCTATTTGTCTGGATAGTAGTGCACCCTTGTGCCACCTCACCCCACCCCCATGGCTTCATATTAAGCTTAAACCAGGGTCTTTGTAAAGTATTGTCAGGAATCGCCGCTGCTAGTCTATTGTTCTGTGAAGTCTCGACAAAAATTCTTTCTGGTGACTTCACATTCTAAGGGGACGCTTGGCAAACATTTGCAAAGATGAGTGCAGTAAACTCTTGTGAGGATGCTTTTGATCAACTTAATTTTTTCACCACTGAATATAAACGTTACGTTATTTTAACCAAACAGTCTTAAACAAGTTTATAGAACAGTATAAATACTTTGGTAGAGAGCTACAGGCTTCTGTTTCAATGGTTCACTGTAAACTCGCTTGCTCTAACAGACCTTGTTAAGGGTGGGGGAGGGGGCACCTATTCACATTTATACCTTCATATGTGAACTTCTTCCTGCAATGCCATATACATGTTACAGAATCTTTTCGTCGCAGTGCTATTCTCTCTACTCTGCTTCTTAAAAAGGCTCCAAAACAATTTCGATAATATAATAATAATTACTTTAATAACGATTTCCAGAACAATATTCAGAGGTATCTACCATGATCATCATCAAGTGTCCTCTCCAGTTCGGATGTTGCCTGTCTGGTACTTCCATCTTCTTCTGTTTGATGTTCCTCGCTTGCACTCATCAAACTCCAACCCCATCCAGTCATTTATATTCTGACTCTAGGGTGCCTTTGGTCTTCCTCTTTCCTTGTTTACACTCGCCATTCCTTCCAGCAAGTCTTTCTGTAGGCTGTTCTGTTTCAACTTTCTTTTCTGGGTTGTAAACATTATTTGTTTTTGTACTGCAGCTAATGCTAGGTTGGTTCGTTAGATATACGTCCTGTCCAACTAATTTTCATCATTCTGGTATTGTCCACATTTTGCAAGCCTAGTGGCGTTTTTTGTTGGATTCACTCACAGTCCATGTCTCTACTCCATACAACAGGACTGACCACATACAGCAATTAAGTAGCCACATTTTAGATGAAAAGGGCATCTTACGAAAACATAGAACACCTTTCACGCTATTGAAAGCAGACCGTGCCTGTCCTATCCGATATCTAAACTCCACATCACCCTTGCCGTCCTCTGTGATGAGCTGGCCCAGATACATAAAACGTAAGACTTGGATTTCGGTGCATCATCTCCGTCTGCTCATAACCATAGCTTTTGTTTTATTTACATTCATTTTCAACCCATATTTTCTCCGATATCATTTACATGGTGTACGATGTTTTGCAGCACGTATGCTGAATCAGCTTTAAGCGCAGTATCATCGTCGTATTTCAAATTGATGATTTTGAGATGGGGAGAGCACACAGCCTTACCTTGTGCCTCTTCTAATAGTGATATTTGTCGAGTTTCCTCTCTGTGTTCTCACAAATGCTACTCGCACTAAATACAGTTGTATAATGCCTCTGATATCCTTACCGTCTAGACCCATTGCTTTTAATAGTAAAAAGAAACACAACTTTTGAATCGTCGAATTGACAAAAAATAGAAGCTAAGTAATTTTATTATCACTAAATACAATATTTATCTATTGCCCAGCAAACAAAATACCCGGATAAACAGATGGCAGATCCTGTTACTAGTTATTAAATGTTGCTATGGTACTAGAAGCTAAACGTTTCCTTAAACCTTTAGTAAGCATAGAAAACAAATTTACTGATACGATTGACGATACTGTTTTCTTAACGTGTCCTTAAAAGCAAGGCAGAAAATGGGTTACTTTTTAAACAATCAGAAAAGTAATAACTCTAAGGCGTTTTATAAATGCATATTATGCCATCTTTACCTTTATTTTAGAAACTGCAGCAGCTTTAAAGCTCCTGGTAGTTTGATTGGCTAATCAAAATAAATTAAAACGTTATCGAGAGGAGAGGACTTGAAATATTTTTAAACATTTTTTGGAAAATTGCATCAAAGATTCATTTACGTTTACCAAAAACAATGCAAAACCTAAGGATTGATCAATAACAGTCGTTTGTGTGCTCGTTTGACATTACCAGCCTCTTTACTAACTTTTCCTTGCCTGAAACTGTTGAAATTTGTGAAAACACGTTGTACGGTTAAGAAATTTGGATCCTCCAATCCCAAAAGAGCAATGTTTGTTGAATTGATAAACACCGCTACTACATCAGTCGAATCCGTTTCAATGTTACAATGTTTAGACAGCTTGAACGAGTTGGCATGGGCCCTCACCTTGGACCAACTTTAGCAAAGATTTTCGTCGGTTTCCATTTAACCAAGCTTTTCAATTAAACTCTTTCTAAAAAACAGTCAGCAATGTGAGCACTTCATCAGTATTATCATTTCTAATCAAATTGACAGGTTTCTTCTAACCCAAAATATGGACCGATGAAGTGCCCAGTATTTGCTACTGCTATGGATAGGAAAGATAAGAAATATTTCCTTAAGTTTAGATAGAAGGAAAACATCAGACATGACCAGACGTTTTCTCGCGGTGCAATTGCCTACCTTTTCCAAGTCATCTTCGACGGGATTCTCTTCGCTGTGGAAGCAAATAAATACGTTGTAATAAACTGACTGCATATGGACCTTTGCACCACCGTTTTCAAATAGGGTGACATCAAAGCTGAGATCCTGTCCGTATATCGATTTTCTGCGCACGCGGTGCGGAACGGGCGCGGCGGCGGCCTGCGGGTGGCCGGGGCGGCTCTGTTGGTGGCGGTCGCGGTCGGGGCGACGGTCGGCCATCGACTGCGGACGCAGTGGGACCCGTTCCTGTGGACGCGACCTCAGATCTGGGCGGCGACCGGCGCTCTGATCGAGGAGCGCCCCGGGCTCGGCTGGGGGCCGGGTATGGTGGAGCACGTCGCTCCCCGGTTCAACTTCCCCCGCGAGGAAGGGCCGGTGCGCTACGGCAAGCAGTTCCGAAGCCCGCACAACGAGCCCCTGCTGGTGGCCGCCGAGCTCGGGGTGCCGGCCCTGGCGCTCGCGGTGCTGGCGTTCGTCGGCCTGGGGGTGCGACTGGCCGACTCGCGCGGCGACCCCGAGCGACGCGCGCTCTGTCTCGGGCTGGCGCTCGCGCTCGGTGTGCTGGGAATCCACGCCTCGGTCGACCTGGTGCTGCGCGTGCCGGCGGTGCTGTGGACGCTCGCGGTGCTGCTGGGGCTCGTGACCGCCTCGTCGACGGTGCCCGGTGGCGAGCGCGGTGGCGGATGGCGGGTCGCGATCGTGCTCGCTCTGCTGGTCGGCGTCGGCTACGCGGCCGAGATCGCTCCCTACCGGGCCGCGGTGGAGGCCCGACGCGGCGACCCGGAGGGTCTGCGGTCGGCGATCGCCTGGAATCCGTGGCAGCCCTACTACCGCCAGCAGCTCGCGCGGGTCCTCTGTCGGCCTCCGGCCCGCGGTGCCTGGCCGGAGTGTCTGCTCCAGCTCGAGGAGGCTCGTCGGCTGTTTCCGGGCGACGGAACGATCGCCCGCGACACCGCTCGTCTGCACGCGCGCCGGCTCGCGGAGAACCGGACGGTGGGCGACCTGCGGGCCACCGAGACGGCGTAGCGGCGCGTTAATTACAGACTCCTTCCATATCTATATGAAAATGGCAGATTTTGTCTTCTTGTGACAGTCTCTCAACGAAAATCATTGTTGAGTCATTCAAGTTCTGTGCACTGACTTTACCCGTTGACGGCTCCGATGATGAGAACATATATTGTGTTAGGGAAGGTGTGCAACGCCTGAAGGGGCAAGTCGGCACTCTGAAAGAGCCTTTCCATGGAAATCCATTTGTAACAACAGAAACGCATCGCGAAATGTGTGCATCTGAACATTTACTTATTGACAATGATTCGGACTCACGTATTGAGGTCTGTTGAATTTCCACTGAATGTATGCAAACGGTGTTTTGGCTGCAAATCAGTGATGAGAAGGTATTGGTGTACACTATAAATGTAATGATGAAAAGTATACATGTACTTCCGTAGTTTTTCTTGAAACTCTACATGCTCTTTTTTTCCAAACTTTGTTCTGGAAATTAAAGACCCCCTCTAATAATAGACCCCCCTTTGGGTGCCCTCAATTAAATATAGACGGCTCTATAATTAGAGGAAATACGGTACTTTAAACCTACTGCTTCTACTGTTTGGCTGTGTATTTGGCTACAGCAATTTTTGGGCTATGTCAATTTCAATGTTTCTCAAAATGTTCTCTATTTTCCTATTCTTACCTGTCTGAAAAAAATCGCAATCATGCATCACGTAAGCATGGAATTTTGCATCTTAATTTCACGCAATTTAGAAAAAAGTTAGTAAATAAATTGCAAATGAGGAAACGCCTTTTTCAGCTTAATTTAACACTAAAAAAATATCTTGTTTATGCACCTTAACAACTTGGATGCTATTTAAACAAGATAAATAGCATTTATTTCCAAGAAAAAAACACAAGAACGTGTCATTGCACCACAATAAAAGATGTGCTCGTGCCCAGACTGCCTCTTCAGTGAAGAGAAAAGAAAAGCAAACATCCAGCATGATTTAGAAAACAGCTAGGAGGTTTTAAATGATGTTTCTGAAGACACTGCTTACAAAGAAAAGGGTATTTACTTAAATAAAAGCGAGCAAACTTTTGTATTAAATATGCCGCAAGTTTGCACTAAATTTGTTCCAGTGATTTCAAATATCTTCCTGGAGTTGTTTACAAATTTGTTTGTCGTACAAAATAAACAATGGATAAAATGGCTTTGCAGATGTTTTGCACTGTTTTTTGGCTTGGCCCTCTTCAAGATCAAAACCCTCACAATGGTAGAATAAGAAAGAAGGGAACTTTATATCCAGCCGTCATTTGGAAAGAGCTCATTTGATTTTTAAAAGAAACAATTGACAATTGTCTTTCTTCACTAATAAGCATCCATTATGAGGCTTAACGGAAAAGGCACAATAAAGATACAAAGTAAGGGAGACACAAACGCCAAGACATGCAAAACAAGGTATAATACTGACACCTGTGAAATTTTCGGCTTGAAAAACAGCAGTGTGGCAAAGCAGATGTTCTTTATTCATTATTGCAAACCAAGCAACATTTAAAGAGCCTAGGCACGCTCGTAATATCACAGAAAATGACTATAAACCTGAATGCAAACAGCTGAAAAGACCCACGATCAGTTTGACTACGTCGTAAAAGATAAGAAATAGAAAGTTTTATTGGAAAGGCAACCATTCCACCCAGAACAAAGGTTGCAAGGCAAAGATATCGACTAACGAGCCCAGGCAAAATGTGTTGGAATCCCAGTTCTGTGTTTACGACCATAACTACTACAAGTTGTATAAAGTCTTTTTTGTCTGCAGATCAGTGGTGTGGTTGCTGTGATTAGGACTGATTCCAATACAGACCAATAAAAAGCGGATACAGCCTTGTCCATCATACAAATGCCCTATATGTGTTAAAACAGTCGAGGTTTGTAAAGTAAGTGTTGTCTAACGTATAGTGTCGAGTGCTAATATGGCTTTTAGCTGCAATGTTTTTCGTGGTTTTCGTTCAATCAGACTATTTGCAATGGCCGGCGTATACTAAAGAAATGAAACCCTCGCATTGGTTCCTATCATCTGTTCATCTATTGATAAGTCCCCAGATGGCACGAGCATGTTTTGTTAAGTTAAGGACTTGTAAAGTTGATCTGGCAAATCTTGGAACTATCCCTGAATTGTCTACTTGGTACAAATACCGATAAAAAAATACTGGTATCTACTTCAATTGTAGTTTTGTGAAAATTCCACCGAACCAAGGCACATTAAATATGCTTGGGGAGGCCAGTAGTTCTGGCAACTTTGTTTTGCCCATATGTTCTATCGCACTTGTTACAATATAATATAAAGAGCTACTACTACTTGTTTATTAAGCTAAGTATATTACACACGCACTCGTAATCTATACAAAATCGTCTCTCTCGTTCGCTCTGATTGTTGTAGAATTTAAGGTAAGAAAATACGCTAATTTACGTCAATGAAGAAGAGGGGATTCCTTCCATTTGCACAATTTTGATTAGCTAAGTAGAGTTTTGTCTGACTTAATTGTTTCCTTACTGAAATTAATGTCTGACATAATCATTTAGGTAAGTTGGAGTACTTCTCGTTCGACCTGAACGCCTCGGTTCAACATCAGTTTCTTGGTGCAGCATTTGATCTTGATCATGGACTGCCTGTTGGTTGGTAATAGATATATCATCTTCATCCTCTTCACTCTCCCTTTGAGGAAGATTGATGACATGAGAAGGAGTGAGATATTTTTTGACATGGCTGCTGTTTCGAGTTACGGTTGTGCCATTTGCAGTCTGCATGATAATCTGCGAACCCTTGATTTTTGTGATTCTGAGTGGACAAGGATCAAAACATGTTGTAAATTTATTTTGCTTTTTTCGTGTGACAAGGACTTTATCACCGATCTGAAGGTTGTGCTGCCTTGCCTTGGTGCGTTGGTCAGCATAGGTTTTGCTTTCCGATTTTGTCCAGGGTGTTTCTGGCAAGACTGTTGGTTGGATTAGTTCTGGATCAGGTGCACACCACCGTATACCGTACACCACTACATCCTAAACCACTCTAAACCGAGGATCACCCTACACCGTACACCGCCCTACGCCCTACACCACTCTACACTGAGCATTACCCTACACCGTACACCACCCTAAGCCCTACACCATACCACAAATGTCATCAATTAAAGACTATCAATTTTATCGTCAATACTATTAAGCGTGTGTTGCCTGCTTAAGTGTTTAAGGTTGACTACTCCTACATATTATTCAGGTCAAGGACGAAGTTATGATGTCTTGAATGATCATTCCAATATTGTTTTTCTCAAATACTGTACTTAGAAACTTCAGCTGAGATTACAATGATGGACCGCATACTCTTACAGGCTCAAGATTTCCCTCTGAACAATGGATATTCTACATAGTACGGCATCCAGCACAACTGCAATGATATCTTGCGTAATTAATTACATCATTTTTTTTGCCATGACGTTCACTACTAGAGAATTTATACCGCACAATACGGACTGCTTAAATGATTGTTTTTAGTATTCCCATTCCACCGAAGCTGCATCTACTTTGTTGTTTCCTTTGTATTAGCTGGCATCTGATAAAAATTCCTGATTTTAATATTTTAATAGGGTATGTAACGAGTCATTATTTAACAGCCTCGACAATTCAGCATTCGAGGTGAAAGGGAGGCTTGGGCCATGGTGTTGTTTGTGAATACAGTTCATTCGTTTTTTGAATAGATTGTAAACGGCTTGTTTACAAGAATGTGGGTGTTTGCCTAACGTGGCCTACCTAATTTTTTCAAGTCTCTGGAGAATTTATCTGGTAACTTGCGAATGTCAGTTTCATGCTCTCCAGAACACTGAAATGTTGGTTTATTTGCAGTGGAAAGGGTATATGTTTTAAAATCGTTTCCAAATTAATGACTCCTATTGTAAACAGATGGCTCAGAATAGAATTCGAGTAGACGAGCAATTAAGAAAAGATCAACGAGAGCACGCACAACTTAGTAGTAAATTTTTAAAAAAATTATGATTTCGCTGTCTTGTGCAATATTAGTGTTCGTTGCTGTAAAGAGACTTGAATGCATCAGCTCTTCGGAATCCCATCAATACTGGAGTTAATTAGGTTAATAGTATCCGCGCTGTTGTAACTGGATGTTGCCTTCAACGAGTGAGTGTTCTGGTCCAAGCAGGAATCAAAACTAAAGAACTTTGATGTGTACTAGGGGGCGGATGAGTGACCAGTGGCAAGGCTATAGCCTTGAATTTTCATATGAAACCACGAAGAACGAAAAGTCTCAAAATATCGAGAGCTGCTTGGAATTCGGATCATTCCAGCCTCTGGGGACTCATCGGAATATATATCATTACCTTGGGTTTGCATCTTTATGTCCTCTGGGTGTCTAGTGGCAAGGCTATAGCCTTGGGGTTACATCCAGAAATCCAGGAAGAAAAATACTCTCAAAATATTCCTAACTCAATGAAATTCGAATAATGGAAACCCCTAAACACTTGTCGGAATACATATTTTTCAGTTCAGTTTGAAGTTTTGTACCTTATTACATCTGTCTGTAGTGCCAAGGCTATATATACCATTACGTTTTCGTATGAAATCCAGGAAGGAAAAGAAAGTCTAAAAATATAAATAATTCGTAGGAATTTGAATCATTGCAACCACTTGGGACTCGTTAAAATATATACAGTATCCGTGCTATACACTTTTATGTTCTTCCTCTCCCAAACAAGTCTCTAAGGTCAAGCCTATAGCCTCGCCTTTTCATATAAAATCCGGTCAGAAAAAAACTCTCAAAATATAAATCGCATAAATTTCAATCATCCAAACCTCTGGGGACTCATTAGATGACATATCTGTACTTTAATCTCACATGTTATTAGTCTCCGAATCAAGTGTCTAATATCAAGGCTATAACCTTGCATTTTCATATAAAATCCGGTCATAAAAAAAATGTATCAAAATATCAAGGAATCGCATTCATTTCAGTGCCACTGCCCTCCTTGATAGTTTCACGAACAAATTGACGTTTGAACACTGTGAGGAAATGCGAATAACTGTGAGGTAGTATTTCAGCCCCTAAAAATTAACTGAGAGAGACATTTGGTTATTATGTTATACCGGTGGCGACATATTTACTATTTCTCTAGTGTCTCCTCATATCTATACTTATGATATATTAATTTCTAGCTCTGCAATTTCTCGTTGTTTCAGAATCGCAGTTATGTTTGTAGAAATCACTTGTTGTGCCTATATAATTGTGATGAAGAAAGATGTTAAGTCTCCTACATTTGCGACGCCACTAATACGCTCATCACACGAGGTCACTACATGAATACCAGACAGCCAGATACGTGATTTAATATGGTAACAAACTTGACAATGCGATTGTTGATGGTTGAACTGTATATTCATTGGTACATCGTTACAAAAATTACCAGATGATAGGTCATTTAATCTTTAAATCTTGTACTCTCGACAGCCAAATAATCCCCCATCCCCTATTGTTAATTATTTATAATTTTTTACACCGAAAATTCTTAATCCAGCCCCCTCTGCTTTTTAATTTTGTAAATATTTTTGACTACTTTCCTTGAATTACTTTGCATAAGTTTCATTTTTACATCATAACAACTTCGCCTACTCTGTGTTTTCGCTACTATTTGGCCTACTAGCGAGGACTTTGTAGATTAACAGTGATAAAACTTTACTATGTTACTCAAAAACTTTACTTTTTGAGAAACCACCACCCAGCCATGTCTTACTCTAGCCCTCCCCTTTTATTACCGATTTAATAAACACGCCTATGATCTCAAACTGTACTAAATTTTTTTATTTTTTTAGTATATACTCGCCATCTCTTTTATGCTTTGCTTACTTTATCTTCATCTTTGTGAGAACGAAGCTTTTATCCCCCAATATTTTATCGTTTTACGCACTTCAGAATTTTAACCTATAAATGAACATACCTCTTAGACTCTCGGGGGGGGGTGAAGATTAGGTGGCAAGTCTATACCGTAAAATCCCTGTATACACCCATGGACTTGTATAGGTTTGAAACAGGCTTTTGGGGAGAGGGGGAGAGGGCTTATACATGGCGAGCTTCCTTATGGATGAAGGAATAAAGCATTGAAAATCAATGGACTTTATATGGAGGTTAAAATTTGAAGCTGTTAATTACACTTACGTTAGTCTTGTTAAAATCCCATCCCTTATTCGAGGGGTAAAGAAAATCTTGAAACCATTCGCATGAGGCAATACGTATTTATAGCATAACCACAGAAACTCTGCGGAACCCGAGAAATACAAAGATGCTGTTAGAAAAGTATTTTAAGTATTGTTAGTAATACAAAATACTGTTTTTACATTGTTTTTTTATGATTTTAGGTACCTTCTACTCCTACATCAGCACGTCTGAGAAGAATATCAAAGTGCATGAACGTCTAACATTGCAAAGCTCTCCACAACCTTAAGAAAGTATGGCAATCTGGCATGACCAATAGTCTCAAGATGTTGACATTTGTAGCAACCATTAAATCGATCATGCATCAAGGACACAAAATTGAGGAAGGAAGCGAGTTATGAGAAAAGTTACATAAAAAAATTGAGAGGTCAGCAATGAGATTTTGTAGGATAAACTCCGTGGATTCTCCATGACGATTTGGACTCGTTGCCTTCAAATAAATGGCCACTACGTGCGACATGAGTACCAAGAATACCCACAAACCTCATTTTATAAATGCCGACTCACGGAGTAACACCACGTGGGAGACTACAAGTGACACGTGGCACTTGACACAAAAACAGAGCCCGCAGTAATGAATGTAGAACAAAATAATCTTGGGTGATAATTGATTGCTTTTGGTCGATACCTTACCAAGAGGGGTCGTGGGTGTCGAAGAGGAAAAATAACGATTTGACAAAAAGTACCCTGGGTACTTTTGGCATTCCAAATGTCAAACTTACCCTTGCGGTGTGAAAGCATGAAGGCAAGGGTTAGACAGGGGATGGGGGGTGACAAGGAAATAAAGGGTGATAAGGCTCTTTTAGCAACCCCCCCCCCCCCCATTATTCTCAAAGGATTGTATACATCGACCTTTCGCTGGGATGCTTCGATTTTAAATCTAAAAGGAATTAGCTGCAGTGTAATTGGAAAGAAGTCGACCTTTTGGGGAAAAGATTCTAAAGAAGCCGCCCTCAAGTTCAAACCTCGTCTATTTTATCAGTATTCATAGTTTTAAAACGCGATGCCTTTAGGGAAGGTGGCGCACCAAAGAACAATAAATATTTACGCGGTTATGGACGTTTACAAAATAATGAATGATTTGATATAACAGGGATATCTGGTATACCGCCTTGTATTCTTCAAATTGCAATGGAACATCTAAAAAAGGACTTGACAGACGTATTGGCATGGCCCATGGAAAATTTGGGGAGATGAAGAAAATCTTCTGCTATCGCGTAAAATTTGAAATCAGGATTACGTTTTACAACGCTTACATCAGAAGCAGACTGTGCTACTGTTGTGAATGATGGGCACTGTCAAAGAAACAGTATGAACGTATGAAAAGGGTTCCGTCTAGTTTCTGCGACGCATGGTTCGAGGAGGAATGGCACGAATATCTTCCCCAGATGAAATCAAAAAGGTGAAGAACGGTTTTGATAATGAAGCATAGGCGACGATCAACTGGGCGCGGAAACACACAAATGTAAAAATCCTCACCATATGTCACACAGAGTAATTGCAACAGTACATCAAGAACCAGAACGCCAGGTAGGTTGCTTATGTGGCACGAGCATCAAATGAATGCCTTACAAAGAGACGTAGATGAGAAGTTTACGAAAGTCGGACACGACCACAAGACAGTTTACGAGAGAGTGATCAAATCCCAAGAAGATCAGATTATGTATGTATGTATGTATGTATGTATGTATGTATGTATGTATGTATGTATGTATGTATGTATGTAATGTTTATCTTTGCATAGGAACATTTTGATAACGCTACCTTGAAGGTTAGCCAATATGTAGGACAAAAGTTTCAAATACTGCGCACTAAGAATGGCGGCTGAAATTCATCTGAGACTGAAATTTACTGTAGAGGTATTTCTTAAACAAGTGGTTGGTTTACGCTAGCATTTTGCTGAAAATTTATGAATCATGATGTTTTCGTGTATCTAAGAAAGGATATGTCATCAACTCCATTAAGTTCTTTAATAAATGAATGACTTTACACGGTTAAAGTATCCAAGTCGAGTGTCATGGCGTACGAAATGTTGGTTCAAAAGTGACGGCATGTTTAGTCGTTCACATCTTGGTCATTTCGTAAACGAGTACCTTTTAAGTACTGTATGTGGTAGCTGATAGGCTTCAAATTAAATTGAACGTACTGTTTGGTAACTTCTCTGCATTTTTACTCTTGTTATCCCACAAGTTTTTTTATGTGGTCTATGCTTCTGTAGCCGCTGTCTGGTTTTAGGTACGTCTGATAAAAGGCAAAATTTCTACATATTTCCGTATAAAACAGAATACTAGCTTTATACATACTCAAATGAATATCCATTGTATTTATTTTAATCAATATCTCTCAAAACCTCACTCTTTTATGTTTCCAAATTCAAAGCAAATGTTGCTTACATTCGTTTCGTTTTCAGTTGACGCCATATTTGTTGCCAGTGTTCAAATACTTTTGGGATGGTAGTGTATTTGTCTGAAAGTTGTGGAAACAATTGAATAGTATAATATCAGAGTATAAATGGTTGTATACTTACTCCTATGAAGTTCAGAAAATTAAAATGTTTGCATTGAATGTAGTCGTGCGTTGCCATTAATTCTATTTCCTCACACTTGAAATTGTTTTGTCTGGTGGTTTTAATGCGCTTCCCTTATCAACAAACACATGAATATATTGAACATATAGCAAAAGAGGGCGTCATAGAAAACAAAAAGGGTGAGAAATGCAAGTCTACTTGCCCGCCAAAGTACCTCCTCAAAAACTTGCCATTGGTGGGAGATTACGTAAAAATTAATAGGGCAGGGGGGAGGGGGAATAAGAATGTCCTGGGTGGAAAATGTTTGAAAAAGTAATTAGTGGGGGGCGTCTATTAGGCACCCAATAGTAGTATATATTGAAATTAATGGCTGTTATGGAAAACATACTAAACCTTTGGATAATTTTAAGTTTAGGGTAGAGAATGAAATATCACTAATATTACCTTTGGCCAATTAAATCGATTGACCGGAGTACATATCACCAATCGCAGTCAAGACGGAACGAACTACAATGGCAGATAACCATGGTAACTCGCACTCGTGTCTGAATCGTTAATTGCTTCTCTGGTACTGTACTTACAAGGTTCTTTATTTAGAATTTGACGTACGTAATTGCTACCAATCAGCATATACGACGCTATCAATAGAATGTATTAGTTGCCTTATCAGTTTTATATAAAAGAGAATACATTATCGTTTTGGAGGCCGTTAAAAAGCCAGTGAAGCTATCCTGTTGTACAAAACCACACTGAAGAGGCATTCTCCAAACAAGAAGTTACTTGAGTCTTTAAGTGCTTTGACGTTTTGATTTTTTCCATAACGCCGAATAAAATTTTACCCGAATAAAATTTTACCTATTGGCGTCTTGAGTGGTCTAAAGAGGGTGTGCATTTCCTGACCTTGGATGTGGGAAAGTATTGGTCTATTTACCATGTACCAAGCTCTTGTTTACAGCCATTTCTATCAAACGTGAATGTGCAATCAGAAAATAAAACACTTACCATAACAGCGTCGTCAAAGAAAGAAATACCAAGTGATTCCAAGTTCAAAACCTGGTCCATTTTGAACGCTTGTCACTCCCCCTTCCACTTAGCAATCTTCACCATGCGTTCACGAATTCACACTTCAAATCATTCAAAATTCGTCGAGAGGTAAACGCTGAGACTAAAACATATTCATCTAGCCTGAAACAGCCACAACTCTAAATTAAAGTTTGATGAACGAGTATTTTTAAATGTCACTCTAATGGTCAGAGATCCCTGGAGACTGGTGAATCCTGTTACCACCACCACGATGTCAGAAGCACTGTACCCGAACTATGCCCCCCTCTATTTCCGAACAGTACACAATAAGTCTTTTTATTTTTTAGGCCGTCCTTCTTTTTTCGGTCGCCTATACGTTTTAATAATGACTAACAATGTGAGGACTTTAAAAACTTTCTAAGACAGTACGGCTGCCTCTGACTGATAGAAGGGGCCACCGTTTGATGCTGTCTGAAGTATTTTGCATAGGCTGCTAATTTGACTATTTAAAGACGCAGTTGTAACAGCGACGGGGGAAGGTAGGGCGGCTTGGGGGAGGGGGGGACAAGTAGGCTGGGTTCAAATTTGTTTTTTCTCATTCCTCTAAGGTGCCTTTGCTCATAGTGTGGAAAGGGGTGTTTCGTGTCAATATGCACATCTTGCTGTGAATGAGGTATAATGTCTGTCTCAATCAATTTCAATTTAGACAAAGTTGAAAAGTCGTCACGGAAAAAATCCCCTGTTCCCCCGTCCCTGTGTAATACTGTATAATTTCCAGTTGGTTTACATACAATATGCTGTCTGGTCAACGCCTCGTTCAAACAATCAACAGTAAAAACCTTAAAGACTACACCACCCATTTCACATATTTTAAACTACTGATCCTCCGTCCACTATCAAGTCACTGTTGAAGCCTTCTCATTTTTACAAAAATCTGTTGAATGTGTACCAAGTTTGAAACCGAACGACGTCAAGTAGATAAAGAACAATATCCACTACATGTTAATTTCGTGGATTTAATATATTACGAATCAAGTCGGTTTCACATACTTGTGCCTTTAAGATTTATAACGTATACCCGGAAAACATAATTTATGCAGAGTACCGGAGGACAAGAAAAGTACTGATAATGCGCAGACGTAACTGGAATGACTTACATACGGATTATTAATGAGCAGTAAATGGTATCGATGCTTAGTAAAGGGTACCGAAGTACAGTACAAATCACTAATGTGCAGTAAAAGACGCCGGTGGGCAGTACAGGGTACCAATGTGTAGTAATAGACGCCAATGGGCAGTGAAGAACACTAATGTGCAATAAGAGACACCAAAGAGGAGTAAAGTTCATCAATTTGAAATGAAAGATATCAAAATGTAGTTAAGGATACCAATATACAGGGAAAATTACCAATTTGCAACAAAATGCAGAAGCACAATGTGCTGCAGTGAGCAGTAGCTGAGAGCCCCATGTGCTGCAATGTGCAACTGTATACTACGGTGTAATAAAGAGCGCCTGTAAGTTTTGTTCCTCATAGATTTAAGAAACCTGGCATTTCCCCAACGTCCAAGTAGATTTCGTTTGCTTGAAAAATAAAAGAAACAAGGTCGAAAAGTAACAAAATGTCGACAATCAGTAGTTTTTCTTGTTTTTTTTTTGGTTTTCTTAACAACTGCAAAGTTTTCAATACTTTATATCTTATACAGCTATTTACGAATTATTAATGGGTATAAAATGCTAGAGTATGGGACTGTTTAGAGTTAATGACAGCCAAGCTAATGAAACGAATATTTTCTCAAAATGTGAATTGAGATAAACGATTTTCTAAAATAAGCTTATTGTACGCATGCGTATTGGTTAACTTCCGAATTGTCAAATCTTTATCAGCCTCCATTTCCTGCTGTTGTAATTGTCTTTTATTTTACAGGATCTTATTCCATTCTTTAACATAGTTGACAATGAGATAAGTAGTAATTAGATACCGCCTGGCGCAGTTATGGTAAAAAGTGTTTAGTTATCCCTTTTTTGAACGTGTTCTTTGTGTTGCAAAACTTGAAAATAGAGAATAGTAGCGGAGACATTGCAACGACATATTTTGTTAACCAAAGCTTTTCGGTCGGCTCTTGTCAAGATTAAAACGCCAACATACTTACAATGAAAAGAGCCTTTGTTCAAGAGCATCGGTGTGAATAAGACTTTAAACTTTGACTCCTCTTCACAACTCACGTGTGTTTCTAAGTTTGTTAATGAATTTTTAGAGATAACTTTTTCTCTTGATAATTTCGAATATTTTCAAAGAATATTCAAAGGCAATAATTTGGCATTATAAGCCAAAGATATCAGAAATAGTTTTATAACAGCTGAATCTATGGACAAAATGTAAAAAAAAATTTTATCTTTAAAAGAATTGAGATTATTTAGTACACTTGGTTTGCGGAAAGATCGTCCATCTTCTACACACTTTGCATCTTTCCCCTATGAACTCTGGCATGTTAGAAATAAAGCATTGAAACCACGTAGTAGTAGCAATGGGTATTCGTCTAGTTTGGGAAGTTTTGTAGCTCAAGATTGTGGTCGCCGTTGCCAGGTTTGTGATGCTTACAGATTTAGCAAGGAAAGTTATAAAAGCTTACGTTAGCCATTTCTTACTTAAAGGTCCCAGAATTTTTTTAATAACCAAAATATTTCATAATTTAGGTGCTAACTTATACCTAAAGTTAGGTGCTCACCTAGAACTTAGGAATAACCGAGAAACCGGGCCCAGATCTTCGTGAGGTTAAAAGATAGGGGTCCCTTTTTAGCAGCTGAGACACTGCCAAACGTATAGGTTAGCTAATATTGCCATGTGTGTCTCAAAGTTTGGAAAATTACCTCAACTCTTATTATAAGGCAAATTTTCCCTTCAATATAAATTGCATCTGCTTAACTTCGTAAACTGATTGTCCTCTTATACTTTGCTGAAACTTGGCGTTCACCAAAGTAATGAACGAAAATATTTGCGCATTTAATGAGTTGTCACAGAACCATGTTGCGAATAAAAGGACTACATAATATTGAGGTCACAGAAATATTACAGAGAGGGCGGCATCAAAACCAATAGAATATTGTCTTCATACTGCAACTCAGGGCCCTTGATCACTTCTCTTGGTTCCGTAAACAAACTTCATTCCTGGTCTGGAATAGTAGACTCTCTCACAAGTGGGAGGAGCGTGTATTGGCTTGTCTGGGTTCGACTCTCACCTGCTTAGTGACGTTTACAAGTGTGGAAAAGTCATTCATATCTCAACTTTCAAGCGTAAGAAAGACTCCCAATGAGCAGTGGGCCCGACATTGAAACTACCTTTAATAAACAGAAAAACCACCAAACTGGCTAACTAATAAAAAGATTGTAACAAGGGGGAGGGGAGGCCTCCCCTGCCCTAATTTTTCTACCGAAAATTGTGCCCTCATCTTAGACACAACTAGAAGGGAGGCCTTGCCCTTGAACGCAAGGCGCCAACAGTTGGTCTTCATTTTTATGAACCACGTGATCCTTAATAAATCAGCGTTTAGAGCCTCAAATAATTTTCAAGTTGATTCTTAAATTTTTTACGCTATAAATCTGTTGCATTTTTTGTTAGAAATTAGGCTGTTAATTGTGGGTAGGGAAAAAAAGGTATATTAGACTTAGAGTGTAGAGAATAGGTTGATTTTCAACAAAACGAACTCTTACGACGTCGTCCCTTCATAAAAAAATATATGAAAAAATCTTGCCCTAATTCTGATAAAGCTCCCCTACACTCAAAACGTTCCAGTTGCACCTCTGTAAATAAAGGGCAGCTAGAGCGTCCAAGGACGCCCTCTCTTTTTTTCCATAGCAAGGCTCCGGCGTGAGATGCCTAAGGGGGCTACACTCCCCCCGACAATATTGCAAAATGCGTTTATACAATGCGAGTTATAAGGACAGACCTGTACCCAAGTGAGGCTGTAGGGGGTTAAGCCCCTCTAAAAATACCGTCAGCCCTCTAATTCTGTCAAAAGATACACATCTATAACTATACCTCTGAAACATGGAATACCCGCCTTTTCAAAATAGTTCAAATGTCAACAGCAATGTAACGCTGACATTAAAAGGTACTCTATTAGCGTCCAGTATAACTTGTGCAGTGGTTAAAACAAAGTGGTTCATCCTCAAGGTACTTTTCGTTATATTCTTCCCATGAAAGAAACGACATTAGCATAATGATCGAAACGACAAGACCAATCAGGAAGCCCATAATGGCTCCTTTATACAATTCTAAAATTTCCCTTGTCTCTTGGTTTTGAGCTTTATCTAAATCACGTCCACCTGAGGTGGGTAACTCGGTTGCATTAGTTACCGGACCTGGCTGTAGACAACTATTTGAAGATGTACTAGCTTTATCTCCGTCATTTTCATCTCTGATTGTGGCAATTTTATGAGTAGTAGCATCAAATTTTTGAGAACTTTTCAAATCGAGGACTGGATTCTCAGATTGTGTGGAAACACCACTATCATATCCCGCATTACTTATGTTACCTAGAACGCTTCTATTGTTGCTTGTTCCCATCGTTGCACGTATAATATCCTTCAGTATCCATTGCACCAATAGACGAGAAAGGTCTATTACAGGTCGGGCTGCACTTGCTCTCTTGATGCTTCGAAGTATCGCCTCCTGCGCAAATGTCACTTAGTCCCAAAAACTTTTCCTTGGGAGGGTTCAAGTTGACGTCAGCTCTACATTTATTACGGCGTCCTTTGTTTTGTAATGATTATGCCGACCGAATGGCGCCGTTCATTCATGCCTTTCTGGGATTAATTTGGGTTTTCTGGGCAACGTTTGAAGTGGGGCTTAAAGGTGTCCCTACATTGTTAGTGTATGGGGGCTGTTCGTTAGTCGATTCATTCCTAATACCCATCAGACTCTTAATTCCTGTAATGATACCAGCAACTATTAATGAATACTCAAGGCCGAATGGTGTCATATAAGGCTCCTATGCATGTGCTGTTTTGGTTACATCACTTTTATTGAAACATTCCATGTAAGCTTTCTTCTTATGAAATTCTCCAAGCACTCCAGTTTCTTGCACCAAGTTGAGCAACCAGACACATAGATTAGTAGCAATGATATGATAAAGCGTAAGTCAGAAATAAAGGAAAAAGTATCATGGACAACAAAATCACTAACGGAAAAAGAAGTAAGAATGGACACAAGATATTTGGCGGCATTATAGGAATGTGTGCCAATAGCATGAAAATATAATGGAAATATACATGGAAATATAAATATTAAATGATACCCTGTGGTAGAAAGTAATTTAAAATGAACATTGATTAACCTTTTTAAACGTTTTCAAAGCCTATGATTATTGAAAGAGAGATTTTAAGGCAATGTTTCCTGTTTTCTTTTATTAGACACTGGAGTAAGCCCGTCATGTGTCAAGAGTGTAGGAGGTCATGTAGAGCAGGGCTTCTTAACCTCTTATAGTAAATTACCTCCCTCGAGCCGCCAAAATTTTTCAAGTGCCCCCCGCCCCCCTGGATTCAAAGAAATTCTGCATTGTTTCACTTCCTCGATATTAAACGAGTGCGCCATGAGATAAGCAGTCAATAAATAAAGTAGTCGTAACTTACTTACCAGATGTAAAACAAAAATATGTGCAACAAGGCAGTAAGCAGGAACTATAGTTATCTTATTTGTGTTTAGATAATATTGATTACTGTAGCTCTCTTCTTCCTTCAATTTTTAGTCAAGTATTTGGTATACTGCGACGTCTTGAAGCAGGAAACTTCATGCCATATTAAATCTAAATATGATATTTTTATAGCCATACCCAGATGCTAATGATCATCTAACTGATCTTAGTGATATTGACCTTATTTTGTTTTCCATGTCGTCGTCGTCGAAAGGTGCCTTTTCAGGCACTGACATTGACTGTCACTCTATGGTAGGATTTTATTGCATCTGCCAGACGTCTACACTACAGCAGTCAATTACACAGTATTTCAGCATAAAAATCTTAAATGACGCACTTGTAAACGAAAACATAGATTTACTACAGTCGAACCTGTCTATAGCGGACATGCTATATAGTGGACACCTGGTAATAGCGGACACATTTTCTAGGAACGCTTTGTGCCAGTAAGATAAGTAGCCTGTCTGAGTTTATACAGCAATAGACAAAGTACGTCGAAGACGCTTATCAGACAGTGTGAAAACAGATACCAGTACACAGCATCCGTTGTCGGCAGCGGTGTTAGCAGTCACCACAAGACATAAAATTCCCTTAACTTCTTCGGATTGTTTAGGTGTTTTGAATACTGTGAAGGTAGGTAAAATGGGTTGTATTACCGGATTGTAGAAAAATTGTCAGGAACTTGATGATAGATAGATGGTCGACCGCAGTCGGAGGCAACGCAAATGCTCCTCTTTCCTAGCCTTCTACCACTACAGTGGCAGGGATGGCCGCCACTCCTATCCGAAGTCAAGTTTTTGACCACTTCTTCCAGTATAGCTGGTACTCATTTCACCGACCCCGTAAGGATGGAACACTGAGTGAACGTCGGCATCACTGTCTCGAATCAAACTCCGGTCGCTCGATTTGTAATAAAAGTCCAGTACCACAGGACCGCGATGCCTTTCAATAGATCTTAAATCACCATGCTTAAGTTTATAATTGATGCATCTTGTCTTCAAAGCGCCCAGGGAGATATGAGAATGAAATGGATGTACGGAAAGAAAGTTCAAGACTGAGAAAAAGGGTCTTGGAAACAGAAACGAGAGAGATTTTGTTTCGTGGGTTTCAAGCATAGATTTTGACGATGTTTTTTTCTCCGTATTCTTGAAAATAAACCCGTATTTCCTAATGTATTATTATTACTTGCAGTTTCAGTATCATTTTGGTTCAGTAAAATGCACAAGCGCAATTGTTAATCCTGCTTCGTGTCCGTATTCTTGCCTTAATGAAATTACCCGCTCGCTGCCATAGAATTAGAATAATAGTATTTGAGCGTGAACATTTATTCAGATTAGCTGTATTTCCCCCTACTTTTCATTTCAGTTTATCCACAGAATTGACTGATGATGTGCTTGACAATTTGATAGTCCCATCACCTTGTGGTAAGTTCTGCGGAGTTTTATCACAGTTAGTTCGTGTACTCCAATTTAAAGGGCACGTAAATCTTGTTTACCCGTGCAACAGCGACAAACCTACTTTTAAGAGGTGTTTTTCATTTAAAAATCATATTACTAACAGAAATTTATGCCCGGAAAGATATCATTGAGAAGATTATGGTGCAGATGGCATCAGCACATTTAGCGTAGATGTGAAGGAACAGGAACAGGAAAAGCATTAGATTTTGCTTTTCTATCAAATAGAATGTGTTTGCACTGGGCCATTTCTGTTAATCAAAACAGCACTTGCGGACTCTGATTGGTCCAAAACATTAGAACAATCAGGCGGCCAAATCCTATTCGGTCTTTTAAATACCACAGTTTGGTAACGTTCTTCGTTCTTTCTATTTTGATCCATTCTGTCAATTTCTGCTCTGGAAAACGAGTTCGTTGTTTGGTTTCCTAGATCAATATCTTGTTTAGTGATTGATGAACCATTTGACCTGATATTTATTTACTCACATGGTCACTCATACTACATCATATGTTGATTCAGAGCCGACCTATTGGCCTCGGCTGTAGTCCTGATAGGCCTGTTGGATACTGCCTTACAATACTCTATAGACGATAGTTCACACGATTTAAGTTACATCATATAACAAAGAGAATAATTTTTGTCTGCCCATTGCCAGTTAGCTACAGACTTAGGACAAATGCATAATTTTCTGTGGACACTCTACTTACATTTTGCTCCAAATATAAATACCAAATACTGCACATCCCAAAGGTTTTTACTGCAAACTGCCCTTTATAGTGCGGAGTTTCTTTAGCACTGTTTATAACTAACCCAGTCAGGGTTGTGTGGCAAGGAATGGATGCAGTGTCTGTTCTCATTGATGACAGATGCTTTCCATAATTCGTGAGAGGCGGTCCTACTGGGCAGTTGAGCCTGCTTCATGGCTTGCTTCTCTGCCCGGTAGCCTAAATTGAAGGGCGTTGCCCTTGGGAAACCACCATTTTAACTACTATATGTATTTGATTAACCACTGTTACAAGAAACTCACGAAGCGCCAATCCCTTACACACATGTGATGAAAAGTTTGTTTGTGGTACAAAATTTGAAAATTGCGTTAAGTAACAAATTCAGTCTGGTAAAGCATATTGACAGACACTGGTCACAGCAATTGTCTCGTGTAAAAAAGGGAAACTTTTCGACAAGAACTTATATTAAAGTATGCCACTGGAAACACGGCGTAGACAATATCATGTGACCTGCATGAGCGGCACGCTTACTATAATTTGCATTTCTGAAAAACGCATAACATGGAAATATATAGCCTGCGTGCAGACTATCCAAGCTGAAGTATCTACTTCCACTTCCACTTCCGCTTGGATAGTCTGCACGCAGGTTAAGAAATATACTCTTTTTGTTAACAAAACAATATCTTTTTTCTTTTGATCAATGCTGCTTCTTGTGCGTCAAGGCAAAAGGGAAACGTGCTTTTGGGAATACTCTCAACGAATTCTCTATGTAATATTCGGCGCAAATATGGTAAACGTTGACCAAAGAGAAGCATCTGTGTTGCCTCTTTTACTTAACTCTTGTGAATATGAAATATGCTGTTGTTTACAGAGAAACTAAAATACCAGTCTCGAAGTTAACTGGAATTATTGAGTTACAAATTCAAACGATCAAGAGGTACCACAACTTATTCAAATGGTTAAACTAGGCATGACGTGTTATTAATGCTGCCGATGATGTCGCGGAAACAATAAAAAAGAATCAATGGGAACAGCCAACGCATAGAAACTAGGAAAAACGGCAGATCAGAAGTGACCAGCCGTTTTCCAAATACAAACCACAGCACTTGTATGTAAATCACAAAATAGACGAAGAGAGTGTATGTTAGCAATCGACGAAAACTAAGCTTGGAGTATCTTACTTTGGGGGATGATGATAATGATGACAATGATGATAATGATGATAATGGAAGAATGAAATGTCAAAATATTGCCTCATGCTGCATCAGTATATGATCTAAGGGCAATCAAACTAACTAGCACTAAAAAATAGTGCCTTCACTACATCTCCCTGACTGCTTAATAGAAAGGTGATCTGCATTATATTGTAGGCCTACCTGTATTTTGGTAGAGGATAATTAGCTTAGGAAATTCCCATTTATTTCTTTGCCGCAAGCTACTGTGTAGGTCCCTATATAATGGGTTCTGACCCAATACCTATGTTTTGGGAGTTATATCCTACAATCCCAATTAAACTTTATTTTGAAAAGAACACTAGACATAGAGTGAATATGTCACCAACGGGGATCGAACTCATGACATATTTCGACATATTCTCTATTTGCCTAGTGTTATTTTCAAAACTAACATTTCCAGTCCTTTCTCCTCTATAAACTTTATTTGTAGCCTCAATATTCAAACTATAAGAATCTTTTGGCTGCACACTCCCAACAGCTTACAACTTATGTACCCGAAAAGATATAACTCAAATGTTGTGTTTCATTCAAGAAAGGATTCTTGATTAAGATGGAGTCATCCAAATCGGAGAAATTAACATAAATTCAAAACTCTTTAATTTATAATACACATTTGACACATAACTGATTGATAACATTAGGGTTTTGAAAGAAGTTAAGGACGAAGCAAGATATTAGGCTCCAATTAGACAGAAGTCCTGCTCATACCCAATGGCTATGACTGAAAGAAGTTCAAAGAAGAGTTTTGCACATTCTATTTTAAGACTAATGCTTATATAAAGTTAAAAAAGGCCTATTTAAACAATTCTTAATGCACCTGATACATACCTTGTCTGATAGTAAGAACGTTCCTGAGTCCAAGTGCTCTTGCCTTGATCAATATGTCATACGCATCATCCTCATGTAGGTCTGTGCAGTTGAGTTGTAGCATAGAGTCCATCCCAAGCAGCTCCTGTGTAGTGCTTGCCAAGGTAAGAAAACTATTTTCTTTCTGAAGTAACTAAGTTCTACATTTATTGTACTCTTTTTTCGTTGGTTTCACATAGAACTTACTTCTTTGCTAATAAGGTAGATCTTATTTGGTTGCTTGTAATTGGAGAAAACTTCTTTAATCTTATATAGAGCAAAGCATCAAAGTGGAACTGCCATAAATTATTACCTGTAAGATAAATGAGAGAAACACCAAGATCGATTTCATTGTTTTTGTTACATTTGAAGCTATATTGACTTACTCTCCCTTTGTTATTTATTATACCACTCCTTGTAAGAGGATACACGAGAAGGTACACAGAGCTTTCTTAGATGCTGCTATGACTCTTTAAGTCAACGTAACGGAGAGTGGGTAAGTACAAATGAGGTTCTAGACATTCTGTAATGCAACCGAGCTCATAAACATTCATATCACAACGTCCCTCTTTCCATAAAAGTTAAGGGTTCATTGGAAACATTTCAGTAATAAATCAATAACGATGAAAGTCTTTAATTGTTGAAAGTTCCCATAACGTTTGTACTTGATAAGTCTATAGGTCTAATCTGGTTGGTGCTCTGATTGATCTACTGGAGTGAATGTCTTTGTATTTGCAGATATTGTGGCATTTGTGCGTTGGAGGTCAGAGTTGGTTTCACGTTGAGGAATCTGTGCTGTTGGAGCATATGGGTTAGTCTGTGGAATTGAAGAAGTAGGTGAAATCCATGGGTGGAACTGTTCCTCTGTGGTCTTTT